>OZ007557.1:50427946-51094946 GCA_963931855.1 Philhelius festivus | reverse complement strand
TATTGTATTTGTATTGTATTTGTATTGTATTTGTATTGTATTTGTATTGTATTTGTATTGTATTTGTATTGTATTTGTATTGTATTTGTATTGTATTTGTATTGTATTTGTATTGTATTTGTATTGTATTTGTATTGTATTTGTATTGTATTTGTATTGTATTTGTATTGTATTTGTATTGTATTTGTATTGTATTTGTATTGTATTTGTATTGTATTTGTATTGTATTTGTATTGTATTTGTATTGTATTTGTATTGTATTTGTATTGTATTTGTATTGTATTTGTATTGTATTTGTATTGTATTTGTATTGTATTTGTATTGTATTTGTATTGTATTTGTATTGTATTTGTATTGTATTTGTATTGTATTTGTATTGTATTTGTATTGTATTTGTATTGTATTTGTATTGTATTTGTATTGTATTTGTATTGTATTTGTATTGTATTTGTATTGTATTTGTATTGTATTTGTATTGTATTTGTATTGTATTTGTATTGTATTTGTATTGTATTTGTATTGTATTTGTATTGTATTTGTATTGTATTTGTATTGTATTTGTATTGTATTTGTATTGTATTTGTATTGTATTTGTATTGTATTTGTATTGTATTTGTATTGTATTTGTATTGTATTTGTATTGTATTTGTATTGTATTTGTATTGTATTTGTATTGTATTTGTATTGTATTTGTATTGTATTTGTATTGTATTTGTATTGTATTTGTATTGTATTTGTATTGTATTTGTATTGTATTTGTATTGTATTTGTATTGTATTTGTATTGTATTTGTATTGTATTTGTATTGTATTTGTATTGTATTTGTATTGTATTTGTATTGTATTTGTATTGTATTTGTATTGTATTTGTATTGTATTTGTATTGTATTTGTATTGTATTTGTATTGTATTTGTATTGTATTTGTATTGTATTTGTATTGTATTTGTATTGTATTTGTATTGTATTTGTATTGTATTTGTATTGTATTTGTATTGTATTTGTATTGTATTTGTATTGTATTTGTATTGTATTTGTATTGTATTTGTATTGTATTTGTATTGTATTTGTATTGTATTTGTATTGTATTTGTATTGTATTTGTATTGTATTTGTATTGTATTTGTATTGTATTTGTATTGTATTTGTATTGTATTTGTATTGTATTTGTATTGTATTTGTATTGTATTTGTATTGTATTTGTATTGTATTTGTATTGTATTTGTATTGTATTTGTATTGTATTTGTATTGTATTTGTATTGTATTTGTATTGTATTTGTATTGTATTTGTATTGTATTTGTATTGTATTTGTATTGTATTTGTATTGTATTTGTATTGTATTTGTATTGTATTTGTATTGTATTTGTATTGTATTTGTATTGTATTTGTATTGTATTTGTATTGTATTTGTATTGTATTTGTATTGTATTTGTATTGTATTTGTATTGTATTTGTATTGTATTTGTATTGTATTTGTATTGTATTTGTATTGTATTTGTATTGTATTTGTATTGTATTTGTATTGTATTTGTATTGTATTGTATTGTATTGTATTTGTATTGTATTTGTATTGTATTTGTATTGTATTTGTATTGTATTTGTATTGTATTTGTATTGTATTTGTATTGTATTTGTATTGTATTTGTATTGTATTTGTATTGTATTTGTATTGTATTTGTATTGTATTTGTATTGTATTTGTATTGTATTTGTATTGTATTTGTATTGTATTTGTATTGTATTTGTATTGTATTTGTATTGTATTTGTATTGTATTGTATTGTATTGTATTTGTATTGTATTTGTATTGTATTTGTATTGTATTTGTATTGTATTTGTATTGTATTTGTATTGTATTTGTATTGTATTTGTATTGTATTTGTATTGTATTTGTATTGTATTTGTATTGTATTTGTATTGTATTTGTATTGTATTTGTATTGTATTTGTATTGTATTTGTATTGTATTTGTATTGTATTTGTATTGTATTTGTATTGTATTTGTATTGTATTTGTATTGTATTTGTATTGTATTTGTATTGTATTTGTATTGTATTTGTATTGTATTTGTATTGTATTTGTATTGTATTTGTATTGTATTTGTATTGTATTTGTATTGTATTTGTATTGTATTTGTATTGTATTTGTATTGTATTTGTATTGTATTTGTATTGTATTTGTATTGTATTTGTATTGTATTTGTATTGTATTTGTATTGTATTTGTATTGTATTTGTATTGTATTTGTATTGTATTTGTATTGTATTTGTATTGTATTTGTATTGTATTTGTATTGTATTTGTATTGTATTTGTATTGTATTTGTATTGTATTTGTATTGTATTTGTATTGTATTTGTATTGTATTTGTATTGTATTTGTATTGTATTTGTATTGTATTTGTATTGTATTTGTATTGTATTTGTATTGTATTTGTATTGTATTTGTATTGTATTTGTATTGTATTTGTATTGTATTTGTATTGTATTTGTATTGTATTTGTATTGTATTTGTATTGTATTTGTATTGTATTTGTATTGTATTTGTATTGTATTTGTATTGTATTTGTATTGTATTTGTATTGTATTTGTATTGTATTTGTATTGTATTTGTATTGTATTTGTATTGTATTTGTATTGTATTTGTATTGTATTTGTATTGTATTTGTATTGTATTTGTATTGTATTTGTATTGTATTTGTATTGTATTTGTATTGTATTTGTATTGTATTTGTATTGTATTTGTATTGTATTTGTATTGTATTTGTATTGTATTTGTATTGTATTTGTATTGTATTTGTATTGTATTTGTATTGTATTTGTATTGTATTTGTATTGTATTTGTATTGTATTTGTATTGTATTTGTATTGTATTTGTATTGTATTTGTATTGTATTTGTATTGTATTTGTATTCAGCGTTGCCGCTGGGCTTCATGAAAGTGTAACACATTTTTTTAAAAAACGTAACAAAAGCGAAAAAAATGTAACAAATTGAAAAAAATGATTTAAATCAAAGAATGCTCTTGAACTCAATTTTTAATTTTTAATAGGAACATAAGTTTTCTTCATCACAGTTTTTAAATTCAGTATAAAGCTATACATTAAATAATAAGTTAATAAATTATTATAAGTAAGACACATTTTAAGTTTTACATAAAACATGTTTAGGCAAATTAAGAGAATTGATCTTTTATTTGTTTTGCAAACATTATTGATTCAATGGTATTCAAGTGATACCTATTGGTTAAATCATTTTTTATCAAATTTAGCTCTGAAAAAATACGTTCTGCTGCCGTAGAACTGTGTGGTAAACTTAATATTTTATAAACAAATTCTGTTATATTTTCAAAAAGATTTTCTTTTTAAGCATTTTTCAAAGAGCCAACATGCAATGTGGAAACTGGAATACTTTGAGGAATGGATATCTAAACATGTTTATATGCTGGATCGAGAGATCGAGTTTGAATTTGAAGTGAAAGATAGCAAGATTTCGACTAAACTGTAACTGAACGAGTTCGATCGAGTCGAATGAAGGTGATTTCAACTCAATTTAGGACGTAGGTGTACAAATAGGTGGAAGTGTTGTTTAAGCGCACTTCACACTGATTAAAAAAATCATAAATTAAATTTAAAAAAAAAAAAAAGTTTGGAGAAAAAAGTGTAACAAAAACAAAAAAAAAGTAACATAGTAACAAATAAAAAAAAATTAAGAAAAGTGTAACACTTTTGTTACACTTGTAACATTGTGGCAACGTTGTTTGTATTGTATTTGTATTGTATTTGTATTGTATTTGTATTGTATTTGTATTGTATTTGTATTGTATTTGTATTGTATTTGTATTGTATTTGTATTGTATTTGTATTGTATTTGTATTGTATTTGTATTGTATTTGTATTGTATTTGTATTGTATTTGTATTGTATTTGTATTGTATTTGTATTGTATTTGTATTGTATTTGTATTGTATTTGTATTGTATTTGTATTGTATTTGTATTGTATTTGTATTGTATTTGTATTGTATTTGTATTGTATTTGTATTGTATTTGTATTGTATTTGTATTGTATTTGTATTGTATTTGTATTGTATTTGTATTGTATTTGTATTGTATTTGTATTGTATTTGTATTGTATTTGTATTGTATTTGTATTGTATTTGTATTGTATTTGTATTGTATTTGTATTGTATTTGTATTGTATTTGTATTGTATTTGTATTGTATTTGTATTGTATTTGTATTGTATTTGTATTGTATTTGTATTGTATTTGTATTGTATTTGTATTGTATTTGTATTGTATTTGTATTGTATTTGTATTGTATTTGTATTGTATTTGTATTGTATTTGTATTGTATTTGTATTGTATTTGTATTGTATTTGTATTGTATTTGTATTGTATTTGTATTGTATTTGTATTGTATTTGTATTGTATTTGTATTGTATTTGTATTGTATTTGTATTGTATTTGTATTGTATTTGTATTGTATTTGTATTGTATTTGTATTGTATTTGTATTGTATTTGTATTGTATTTGTATTGTATTTGTATTGTATTTGTATTGTATTTGTATTGTATTTGTATTGTATTTGTATTGTATTTGTATTGTATTTGTATTGTATTTGTATTGTATTTGTATTGTATTTGTATTGTATTTGTATTGTATTTGTATTGTATTTGTATTGTATTTGTATTGTATTTGTATTGTATTTGTATTGTATTTGTATTGTATTTGTATTGTATTTGTATTGTATTTGTATTGTATTTGTATTGTATTTGTATTGTATTTGTATTGTATTTGTATTGTATTTGTATTGTATTTGTATTGTATTTGTATTGTATTTGTATTGTATTTGTATTGTATTTGTATTGTATTTGTATTGTATTTGTATTGTATTTGTATTGTATTTGTATTGTATTTGTATTGTATTTGTATTGTATTTGTATTGTATTTGTATTGTATTTGTATTGTATTTGTATTGTATTTGTATTGTATTTGTATTGTATTTGTATTGTATTTGTATTGTATTTGTATTGTATTTGTATTGTATTTGTATTGTATTTGTATTGTATTTGTATTGTATTTGTATTTTTTATGTGATTATTCGTCATATTCTAAGAAAAAATATTTGTACAGTAAAGTCTGCTTTTCAGCTTTGGCATCAGTTTTTGACGATTTAAAAAAGGCTAACTAAGGTCTATTTCTCTGTCAGTACTTATGATTGAGACCTCATTTTGGATTGTGTTTTTAGTAGAAATACTAACCTTTAAAACTGCGTTTAAATTGAGTAGATATGTTGTTAGGGTTGCCAGATATTCAATTTTAAATGGTCTTCAATTTTTCTTATCCGATCAAAATTTTGACTTTAAGGTAATTTTTTTCAAAAAATGCGTAATAGGCATAAAGTTTTCTTATTTTTACCTGATGAACAAAAAAATATTACAAAAAAACTAATTAAAAAGTGCACCCAAAACCCAAGCATTTTATGATACTTGGGAAAATCTAAAACAGGTAAAATTAAGAAAAAATATTTTTTTTGCCCTGAGGTGAAAAGGGTTTGAATAAAATAATAATTTGTATAGTTTTAATTAATTTTTTAGTGATTTTTGTATTTTTGAATACCATATAAAATTGAATATCTGGCAACCCTTAAAACATATCAGCTAAATTTAAAAAAAAATGTTTTAAAGATTGGTATTTCTCCTAAAAAAAATACAAATTTAGGTCCCTACCATTAGTACTGACAGAGAAATTGACCTTAGTTAGCCTTTTTTTAAATCATCAGCAAGTGATGTCAAAGTTGAAAATCAATCTTTATTGTAAAACAATTTTTTTCTTAGAATATGACCAAGAATAACATCCCAAAGTATGGCAGACGAATTACCGGCCACCCTGTATATAAAAGCAGTGAACATATTTTGATATTTAGCTTAACAACATTTGGACCATGTCTAAAATAGTTACTATTTACACAGATAATTATTATTTTATATAAATACAAGCTTTTATTTAATTGTTGTATAGCAAGTTTCTACAAGGACCTTTATATAATTTAATACATTTCTGATTTCTTTCTTGAAAATCATCTAAAATCCTTAAGTCCCAAATAAAAAAAAAAAAACATCTCAATTCGAGGTACAGATTTCTACTTAGCTACTTATACAACAGACAGGTCGAAATCCAAAAGTTCAACTTGGCGAAAGTCAGCGTTTTGATGTCGCTTTATACCTATTCTTTTTATGTTTGATCGGTTGAACATTTGTAAAAATTTAATTTCAATAACATAAATATTTTGCCAAACTTGGCAAATGTTTTTGAAAATAGAAAAACTCGATAATATCCACCATTTAAGCCAACATATAATTAATTTAATGGTGGTGTTCGAGTAATAACACCTCAATTTATTAGGGCGAATTCAATTCATTCAATTAAATAACTCGGCGCATTTGCCCTTTTCTCAACTAAATTGCTTACCTTTTTCTACATTTTATTGAATTAATTTAATAAATACCTTCAAATATCGACATGAACACTGAACAACTATTAGCATTCAATTTAATATAAGAAAAATCAATTAATATTACTGCCTAATTTGTCACCTATGATTTCAAGCTATAAGTGTGGTGAAAAGCAGCTATTTCGTCTTTTCCTGTAATTTGAAAAATAATAATAGGTTAGCAATTTCACCACACAGCCAATACACAAACCAACTGATCATTCAAGTAGCTTAATTTAAAACCGGGAATTGAAAAGGAAAACAGTGACTCCGATCTGCACCCATGAATTCAAGAAACTTTCTCTGAACCTGGGGCCAAATTATCGCTTTAATGAATGAGTGAGTGCGTCCCATCAGTGATCGAATGAAAATATCAAATTAGGGTAATCGATTGCTCGATGACGTAAGCGGTAATGCCAAACTCAAATAATTCAGTCACGTATTACTCGAAAACTGATGAGGTATTTTGGCCCGTGGTTCTCTTCGAGCTGGTGCACCACAAGATTTTGATCTTACAATCAAGCTTTATTTCTAAGAAGCTCACTATTGTAGGGTTGTTAGACGCGGTTCTAGATTTTGAAAACAAATATTTTTGAAAACTTATACTGATATGCAAGCTTAATATCATATTCCTTAGAACTTAAAAAGGCACTGCTTTGTCACATGAACTTGCTCTTATGCTTAAGAGACTTAGAATTTTAAAAATCTTTGATTTTTGAATTATTTTCAAAAATTCAAGAAAAATATATTTTACAAAGATTTGGTTAGCATTAGACCTTTTTAGACTAGAAGCTTCTGTATAAAAAAAATGAGTTTAAATCCCATATATGGCGTTAATGAGAAAGTGAAAAATGAAAAAAAAAAAAAATGGTTTCATGGAAGCTAATTACAATACTAATACTGAACGATAGATCGTAAAATTAAGCGATATTTTTGGGAAAACGAAAACGAGTAGGTATGTTATATTTGTATGGTGTTTAATGTTATTTTTGGATACAAGAAAAAATGTTGTCTAAGTATTTCAGATAGTTTTAAAAATAGTTAGTTGTCAAGTTTAAATAAAAATCAGTTTTTAGGAATTGATCAAAATCAGTTGTTTCGTTTTTGAGAAAATTGAAAACAAAAAAAATGGTGCAACCATATGGCAGCCTAAACGGCTGAGCCGATTTCCTTTAGAGTTGAAAGATAGCCTTTTTAATTTTTCCCAACACAAGGTTTTTTTTTAAGACCAAAAATAATGGTACTTACCACAAAATTTTTTTTCGAAATTTTATGAAATGTTTTTCCTTCTCAAAAACTGTCCCACAGAATAAAAAAAATCACAAGATTTCATTAAGTTATAGCAAGGTAATGCTTAGATTAAATTTTGTTGGTTTTTTGATTTTCTCAAAAACGGTACGGCCGATTTTGATCATTTTTTTATGCTTAAGTTTCCAAAAGTATGGATAGTATTGTGTTTTAAGATTTTCAAACAATTTTTTTTTTAGAATTTCATTTCTTTTTTAAACCCAAGATTTTTTTTTTTAAATTTGACAATTAAAATATTTTCAATGCATACAAGATGTGAGAAAAAAACATATTTTATTTAAAAATAGCAATATGTTAAAAAGTGATATTCCTAAACTTTTTCTTCAAAATGTTTTAAAAAACCGCTACGTTTTATAATTTTAATTCTTGCATTAGCTAGTACATATTTTCTTGAGAAATCACATGGCATCCTGTTCTTAGTTCCAACTACTAAATGAGTTGTTTTAATGATTTAAAAAAATATTTTTAATATTTTTCTCTATAATTTTTTTTAAATTTACAGTCTTTTACAAATGAGCAAATTGGTGCGATGCATATCATGCATTTTATTTTCCTACTCTTAAATGTCTGGACAGTATTGTTATTTTATTTTTGTATTTAAATTGTATCTATATTTTTTATGAAGTAATTTCTTGTCTTCAAGTTACCTTTTAATTTGTAGCGATAGTAAAACCCATTTGAATTAACAGGTTCACGTCTTAATTGTTTAAACTGGGGTTTCCTTGAATTCCTTGGAATTTTCCAAATAAATTATTCATTTATTTAACGAACACACATTAAGTTGAGTCATCTTTCTGTATAAATTAATTGCATCATATTCAAAGATAAAACTGGGAGACACCAAATTCTTTTTAGAATAATTCGCAAGAACTTATTTAATATCTTTCACATGCCAACGAAGAAAAAGCCATTAGATGCGTAAAGGGTACGATTTTATGTGTACAAAATAATGAGATTAAGGAAAAATATTTTGCATAGAAAATTTAGCATAGTTATGGTTCAACTATGTTTTTTGAAGCATATAACAAAGTTTTGCTTGAGGAATTTGTTGTCCGTATACTCGTACTGTTTGATTCTGTTTATACCGCGAGTAGAGGAGAAAGGGAGTTAATACTGTATCAATATTGAATGGCTATGAGCTGAAAAAATTTTCGGAATGGTAAAACAACTAAGTTTTTATAAACTGAATAGTTCGGAATAGCTCATGTGATTTTATAAGTATGAACACTGTAAATCAATGAAAAATTGGCAATAAAATATTTATTAATGTAATGACATACATATGTACATAGTTTAACAAAAGTGTAAGAAAGTCAAAAGTGCTAAAAAAATACTTCTTTTTTCAATCTGTTTAATTCTTTTCCGGTTTGCACAACGTCTTATGTTTAAAAGCTTGGAACTTAGGTAAGGAAGGTAGAAATGGCGGCCACGAGCAGTCTTGTTCAGTGTTCCAAATAGCGCTCGAGTGCGCCGTTTTATACCATTAACTTGTTTGACCTGTGAATTTAATGGGATTCTTGAGTTCCCCTCTACCTGAAGTTTCCTATCTTGCGGTCCTATCGAGGGGTTCCCATTACAGAAATCATCGTCTCACAGCCACTTCATCGTTCTAAGAAAAGAGATCAAGTTTTTGAGCTTTAGTTCAGATAGTTCCTTTAGGAATTACTTTCTACTTTTAATAGCTGGACTCTCATTCTGGCCAGAGCAGGACATTTACAGAGGAAATGAATGATTGTTTCCTTTTCGTGCTGATTCCCACCAACTACGACAATTATTAATATTGCAAGGAATGCCCAGCTTTATGCTTCCCTATTGGTCAAGTGCCCAGTGCATGTTGCAACTACCGTGGCTGTGTCTTGCATATTAGGTCATGTATTCTGGACCTATTATGGGCCACATCTTTCTAGATATTGTAAAGTTGGTTGAACTGCTCAACTTACGGTTCGATTCTGTGAGAAAAATTCATAAGATTTTGCCTTTCATAACACCAAGAGGAATTTTAACTCTTTCCGCAAGTGAGCTATGAAGGACTGATCCTTTCCTGCCTAGCTCGTCAGTCTGTTCATTTCCCTGTTTTTCACTGAGACCCGCCTCGCAGATAAAAGGCACACGCAAGCTCATTCCGGCATTTCTGAACCAATTTAGAGGATGAAAAAGCCGAATCAATTGCTTTAACAGCACCTGACTGTCTGTAAAAATACTTGTATTTCGGTTTTGATTTGGATTTAGTTTAAGCTGGCATCAGGTTTCTAATATTCCTGTGTCCGTACGGTTTGGTTAGCCATCAACCTGATTCTCTTAGTCTTAATGCACTGCAAATACTAGATATTTAATACATATAAGCCAAGTAGTAAAAGGTGAAGAAAAACGCTAAGACCTATCTGTTCTTTGAACCTTTTTAAGTTTATCAAAGTTATAAGCTTTGTTAGGTGCAAACTACCACACATTTCGACCATACACTAAGATCGGACGTACCACAAAATCATCTTCGATTGCAGACTCCACCGGCAGGTCCGTTCTTCAATATTTTTTTTCCAGTTTAATTTAGGGCCAAGGATTACTTTATTACTGGAAGATAAAGACAAAGTTTGGTCGTTGAGTCGAGGTAGAATGAAGGGCTAATTTTTATTTTAAGTAGTAAAGAGAATCAGTTCAGATTAAGCTTGGAACTTGATAAAAATAAAATGCACGACTGGGTCGCACGAACTTGCTCCTATATAATAGACTAGGAATTTCAAAAACGAATGTTATTAGAGAAAACTGTTCATAAAGATAAAATTTATTTTTAAAATTCTTTTAGTAGTAAGAGACAAAAACGGAATGCTATGCAAATATGAACAAAACAAAAAATTATAAGTCGTTGTAGTGGTTTCTTAAAAAAAAGGTTTAATATACAAACTTTTTAAAAGATTTTTAAGAAAAAAATTTGGTACCCCAATTTAAAGTTTTTATTATTTTTGGAACAAAAATTAAATTTACAACAAAAACAAATTGAGCCGTTTCTGAGATATCGAATTTTCAAAAAAAAAAAAGAAAAAATTGATTTTTTTTCCAAAAACTCAAAAAATATTTATTTTAAGGTTTTGAAATGCAATGTGTTTTATACTTTTTAGAAGCTTTTCTATAAGAAATTTCATTAAGATCCGTTATGTGGATAATGAGAAATTCAAAATTCGAAAAAATGGTTCAATGGTACAAGCTGTAATATCTTAATTTTAATTTTTTTTATTAAATTAAAGATCATAAAAATTAATTCAAAGAACAAAATTTGTATCAAAATTCTAGGCGCGCGCCGTTTTCGAGAAAAATACGATTTTTTAGACCATTTTTTTTATAATTTTTCAACATTTGTATGGTGTGTACTTTTATTTTTGGATAAAATAATTTTTTTTTCTCACATCTTGTAGATCATATTAAGAAACTTTTATTTATCAAGTTTAAAAAAAAAATCTTGGATGAGGTTTTCGAAATATTGAGTTTTAAAAAAAAATATTTTGAAAATTTGAATACACAATTCAATGTAAATTTTTGGGGAGCCTTAGCAGAAAAAAAAAATGATCAACATCGGTTGCACCCTTTTTGAGAAAATCAAAACCAAAAAAAAAAAATGGTTCCATGGGGGGTACCCTCAATAACCATTTTTCGGAAATTTTTTTTCAACCATTACCTAGCTTTAACTAAATGAAATGTTTTTGTTTTTTTTTAAATCTGTCGAACAGTTTTTGAGAAAAAAAAATATTTATAAAATTTCGAAAAAAATTCGTATGGCAGGTCTTAAGAAAGAAAAGAAAAAAACGTGTGGGGGGAAAAAAATAAAAATGATATCTGCCAAGTTTAAAGAAAATCGGTCGAGCAGTTTAGGCTGTAGTCGAACCGACAGACAGACAGAATTGCGAGACCCACTTTTTTAGTCTTCACTATCATCGTAATGTCAACTTTGATCAAAATCAAAATCATTACATGTTGTTCAGGCATAACACTAACAACATGTGGTTGAGTTAAACTACGAGTAGTATGCCCAACAAGGATGAAAAACGAATAAAATAATGCGAATTATAAGTGACATAGAAATAAGACACGGCAATTCTCCGCTTTAGTTCAGCCGCCATCCCTGGAGATAAAAAATCGTAGACAACCACCTTCAGTCTCAGAACATCGTGCCACACATCTTTCCTATCCTTCTTTTTCTTCCGTAACTTCACGCCCACGCTGTGTTGAAACATTTAAAAGGTATCTAATCATAATCCCTTGAGCGTGAGTAGATTATAAAAAGTAAAAATTTCAGTTAAATACACATATTGATTCTGAAAGTTTATTTAATTACCGATTTGTCCCGTTTTTTGTGAGTTCTTACAAAAATTATATTTTGATATTTATTTAAGATTTTTATCCAGACATCAGCGGAAAAAATTCTAGAGATAAAATTAAAAATTGAACTTCTGTTCAAGTAGCTGTTAAGCTACTTCCAGTACTTGAGTCAAACTGTATGATTGGTTTTCCAGGTTGGAGGTTTGATATGCAATAATTTGATCAAAATAAAAAAAAATTCTTTAAGGGGTTCCAAAACGATTAACAAATTCGAAACATTTGGGAATATCAACATTTTTCCAAAAACTTCTCGTTTATATAGCACTTTTTTAAAATTTTGAATAGGGTACAAACTAGGAAAGCAGTCTCCTGTTACCATTGTTTTTAGTAACTTGTACATTTCTCTGGAAGATCCAAATCTATAAATATAATCCTAGGGCTTGTTTTGATGTATGAATTTCGGTGTTTTGATCTACTTTTTGTGGACTGCATATTTCTGATGCAAAACGCAACTGTTCACTGTTTTTAGCAGCAATGATATCATCTATTTGAAATTTTAACTAGCGACATATACAGAGTGGGCCATTTAGTCGTTTCTTTTTAAATCATAGGTTCTTTTGACACTGACATCTGTATCCCGCTCGAAATCTTAACAGAAAGTCAGTATCATACCATCGCGAAACGAAATGAGTCACTTTGCGCTTGAAGAATGTTGGGAAATAATAAAAACTAATTTCCAAAGTTAGTCCTATGTAGCCCAAACAGTGCTTTTTTTAAAAGAAGTGCTGGCCCAAATGAAGTACCCACCGCGACTGCTGAAAGCAAGTTTGTGCAAAAAGTTCGTTACACTGGTATGCTAGTGGACAACACTCATGATTCCCTTCGTCGTAGGGTACGCACGGATGAAAATGTAGCTGCTGCAGCAGAGAGTAGGAGACTAGATTCACGAACATCAACTCGCCATCGATCTCAACAGCTCAACATTTCACGCACTAGCCTGTACAAAGATCTCTGACTATTCGCTTGGAGTGACAGAATACCCTACTGCGAAGCCAGCCGAGCCAGCCACTTGAACGACGTTGTGTTCCATTATTAAAAGGAATGTCTGCTCTTACTAATAAAGCCATAATACGTGGCAAAAAAATAATTGTGTTCATTTTATTGCGTTTTTAAATAATAAAATAACTAATTATATATGTAGTTTATATAAGTAGATACATTCCCCGCGCAACATCAAAACAAAAACACATTTGGTAATTAACAATTTATTTTTAGAAACATTTTAATTTGAATAATTAATATTTCATTCTTTCCGACGTTTGTAGTTGGGTTTTTTCAGCTTTGTCAAAAAATTGTCTTTATTTGGACATTTGTCTTTTATTTACAAAGCGGGTCCTGAATTTATTTTATTATAATTAAAGTACCAGATCACTTGTTTACTAAGCTATTGATAACTCTTTGAAAAAGAAGTTTAAAAAAATTGGATATTCAAAGGTATGATGGGTTTTAATTTTGTTTTTGTTGGCCCACCCTTTACATACGTACTAAATGGCAAGTTAGCTCGATTTTTTATCTTTACAATTAACAATTTTTTAACTTTATCAATAAGATGCAAAATAAAAAAAATCGTTAATTTTATTTTTTCGTTACCTCTGTCATATGAATATTAAAAAATGATTTACGTAAATTGTACCTATTTACCATAAAAACGACTCCTAAAATTTTAATAAAACTTCTTATGTGTGCTCAAATTAGTACAATCTAGCATTCAAAATGAAACAATTTCGAATTAAGTTAATTTTAACAATAAGTAACACTGACATTTTTTTCAAGCACTAGTACGATTTTTAAATTGATGTTTTCTGGATAAATTCACATTTGTTTAATAATTCTAATTCTAATTCTTTTCAACAGCTTAAGCTTGGTGCTTTAGCATTTAAAAATTGTGACAACTTTCCAATATTCAAAAATTTAGCTTTCGAAATATTGAATTTTGAGAAATTTAAAACTTTCTGTAAGACACTCTTAACAAATTTTCGTTTAGCCAGTGAACTTATTTCATTAATTAACGTAAAACGCATTCGTTGATTAATCATTGATTTGGTGAGTTAATGAGCCAACGAATTTAGTCGTTTGATTGATTTTATTGTAGAATGGAATTTTTCGTTGTTTTACCTAACTTAAATTAAAAACATAATTTTTATGAATTTTGTTCATTCAACTATAAGACCTTTCATAAAAATAAACAAGTCACTTTAAAGTAAATCAAAAAATGTATAAATGCAATAATTTCAGTCAGAAAACCAAAATTTCATCAAAAAACGGATATTTTAAAAATGTTTTCATTATGTCAACGAATTTTTCGCTGAGCTTACAAAGTGTCAGGTTAATGTAGAAAGTTTCATAACTTTACGAAGAATATATTATTCAGTGATGTTCTTTAATTTCGAAAATAAATAATATTGCAGATAGGTACTGTACTGTTTGGGTCTCAAAAATTCAAAAAAAAAATGTCGGGGGGAATCAACTTAAATATTCAGTTACAAAAGCTTAGAGAAAACTGACCGAGGCGATTTAGGTAAAGCTACGAGTAAACAGAAAGACATAAAGCGAGTCCTACTAATTTATACTTCTCTATAATTGTAACATCAAGCTTGATCAAAACCTTGAGTTGGATTTTTTACAAATATATACCTAACTTTAAATAGAACCTTTAATATATCGCAAGAAATATTAAAAATAGTAAACTGGCTTTTTAGATAGCTTGGAAAGTACAATACTTTCTCTTTTCCAAATACAAAATTCGTTCAAATCATTTAAGTCGTTGCCGATGAACTGGCATATGAACATACATATGTTAATATAAACAAATTTTTATAAAAAAATATGTTATACTGAACCACATCTAATTTTGAACTTGGCCATTGATAGCCCAAAATAATTGCCTACTAAATTAATGCGGAATCGCCACCTTATCGGAGCGCGACGGTGACTTTGGAAATCCCATGCTGATTCATATAAACATTACAAAACTTATCGCAATGCTTAAGTTGCCATAGGCTTAATTTAGATTTTGTTCTCTGGCTCTCAAGCGTGTGTTGCACTACAAAGGATTCACCATCGTAAGTTCTCAATATCAAAGTCAATGGACTTGACCAGGCTTGGTTAAATTGTTCTTGAAGGTTATTTCTTTGTCTTGTACATAATTTACAGAAAGATTGTTTTTCTTTATTTTTCCTAAGAACATACACAAATACAAAAACAAAAGCCTCGCACTTGCGAAAACAAAAATCCCATGAAACATCAGCTCTGGAAACAAGTATTATCTACCAGTTTGAGAACAAGATTTAACAATATCTTCTCCGGTGGAAATTGAAGATCTTATTCAGTTTCGAGCTGATCGTCGTTCGAGCAATACGTTGTTCGCGCTAACGAAGATGAGGCGATCAAGATATTTAATTCTAATTGTTGCTCTTTATTTTCTTGCAATCAATTTTGGAACAACTTTGGCAGAATGCAGTGATGGTTGTACCGAAATAGATGCAATTCAAAAACTATTCGAAGCTATCGAAAATATCAATAAAAAACTTGACGCACTGCAAACGACTCTGGAACTAAAAACCACTCCAGATGACAGTAAGTGTCTGATGCGAGATGTGGCAGACGCAATAAATAATCAACGCTTCGAAATCGCTGAAGAAAAACTCATCGAGCTGGGAGATAATAAAAAAATTGCCAAGATCGTTCACGATGTTTATGCTGGTTCGGTAGTGAATGTGGACAGAATTGTGGGCTTCGCAAAAGCTCTGAAGAACGGGGAGTCCCAGTTCCTAGTGTTTAGTGCTGTTCTTGACGAAATGGTCGCAGGTGGAAATGCTGAACCAATTACGTTGATAAAGTTAGTTGAAGCTTTCGAGCGGGAGGTGGCTAGGCAAAATGACCAATCATTGAAAATAAGAGCCAAAGCCGTCATTGACAAGGCTACTGAGGATATTAAGACTGCTTCCGTCACTGTCTTCCAGACAGCTATGCTTGCCAATAAATACGAAATGAATGTGGAGATTGACAATCTGGCACAGGCATTGTTTGATTTTAGGACAGAAGTGTCCAACGATGTGATGGATCGTGTCGTCGACAGTGTGTTTGGGGTTGTTGCCGCTGGAAAAATTCTAGACAATATAAGCAGCCATAAGAACATTCCTCAAGTAATCGAGGGACTAACAGCGATTTTCAATAGATTCAACTATGCTGGAAACCTGAACAATGACGCCACTCTTAACCTGGCCGCGCACTTGCGCAAGCTTCAAGAACGGGCAAACTACAAGAGTTTGAGTCGGCAATTAAAGGATGAGGTGGATAAGGTGGTTCAACGACTTCCGGCGTGCGCTAGAAATCTTTACTTCAACACTTACATCTGCTTGTGGAACAAAGCCAAGCAGCAATATCTATATGCCGCTAGCACAACGGAGAGTTATGATGGTGAACGGCGCAACATTTTCACTTGGTACCCGGGAGATATACCCACAGGAGCTTTCTGGCACGTTAGTCGAATGGGCGATGCATTCTATTTGAAAAACAAGGAACATGCCGATGAGTATTTGTATTCGCCACTTGCCGATTTCACATACAGCAAAGATCAGCGTTATGCTTTCACCTGGATCCCGGGCAATAATACAGATCCCCAAAGTGCATGGGGTATTGAGCTAGATGGAGACTTTTGTTACATTAAAACAATCTTTCACAATGAATATTTGTATGCAACCGATGTAAGATATAATCAATTGAATAGTTATGTTTTCACATGGAAGCCAGGTTCTCTGGTGAGAAGCCCCGAATTCCAATGGCAGATCAGAAACTGTGGCCAGATTAATTCAAAAGCTTGAGTTGATTATAATTTTTTTTTTCAAGCTCCATTTTATAGATTTTAATTTCAATCAATAAATATAAATACATACATACATACTTTAATATGGATTTAAGTTTTTATTTGATAAGTTTAGTTTTTTTTAAAGATGGATATTTTGGAACATTGTTATTCGTTATAAGCCTGATTATGACGTTAAGATGTTTTAAATCTAACCTGGATTGTACGGCACAAGTAAGAATAAATAGAAGGATAACATCAGGTTTTCGTTGGCACAGGAGATTGAGAATTCTGTATTTATAATCTCATTAAATACCACGGTTGGTGGCATGGGGGGCGTCCAGTTGAAGATGTTATAGGTATTTTTATGTATAGAAAAGAATGTTGCCTAGAGTGAGCCTCGAACCCACAACTCTAAATTAACATTGCATCCACTTCACCATTCACCATTGCTTCTAAGTTGGCGTTATTTTTAGATGACAAATTGTATTCCATTGGGTGATGATATGCATTTATTTACTTGCTCAAGTTATTGGAAACGAAATATGAAAAACAAACAAACCTGAAAATAATATTCAGACAACAGTTATCTTTGATGTATGTAGGTCGTTTTCGAAAACGTCATTTGCTTCCAAAATGCAAATTGCAAGATATTCTTA
This sequence comes from Philhelius festivus, assembly GCA_963931855.1. Classification (NCBI taxonomy): domain Eukaryota; kingdom Metazoa; phylum Arthropoda; class Insecta; order Diptera; family Syrphidae; genus Philhelius; species Philhelius festivus. Next base: position 51,077,324 of record OZ007557.1, on the reverse strand, counting down.
AACGCCAACAGCAAAAGTCAAATGTTTGAAATGTTTTCTAGAGTCAAATGTTAAATAATATCATTTGCTGCGTAAATCTGTAGTTAAAAAAATTTAGTTGAGGACAAAAATATTGATGAGCGAGAGAGCATATGTTCGTAAACGTCAACTGTGTTTTTAAGAGAATTGAATGATGGCGTTCGTCAAACAGTTTTTGTACAAGCAATACGATTGCATATTTGACGAAAGAAATAAAGTGAAAATCATTTGATTTGCTCAAATTGACATTGATTTGACGTTTTCGAAAACTGCCATATACATACATTGGAGAGCAACTGTTTTTTGTTGAATCTGGAAATATTGTACCAAAATTTGTGAGTTAGTTCTTAATGGTTTTTTCATAAAAAATAATAAAATGATAGGATTTCGAATGTCCTAAATAAAAATAAATAATTTAGAGAATAACGGTGCATAGAGAACCTAAGCCTAGTGACCAACAACTCTCAACAGGTAGAAATCGAGGTGACCTACAATTTTGTGTCGTGTCGAATCCGAAGGTAATTAAAGAGCCATTTCATGACAAGAAATACTCTTAGAGGAATTGTTACTTTCTCGTAAAAGGCAGTCCTCTTTAAGGTGATAAGGGTTGGGAAGCCTTAAGCCAACCAAGACCTCCAGCATGACATGACATATTATATGAATAAATAATAGTAATAAAAGTATACATACTCGTAAATTATAGATATGTAATCATTTTGTTCGCAATGCACATTGAAAAATCGTTTTTTATTCATAATACAATATATGCAGATTAAAGTAATTTTTAATGAATCCAACTTTTGATTGAAACACACAATCACACGTCTGTGTACGATTAAATTAAAACTCTCATGGTACTCGATTCCACCTTTATTTAAAATCGTCAGGAGTTAAAATTCATACTTTTTGAAAGAAGCCGTTTGAGGGCTTTGTTTTCAATGGAAATGTTCCCTTATTTTGAACTTAAATAATTTCTCATGCGATCAGTTTAATTAATGAACTTATGATGATTTGCCAAAAAAAAAACGTCTACTTAGCTCAAAATAACCAAATTTTTACTTGTGACTTTATATTATGTGTGAATATTTAGAGTTTGAAATAAGAAACTATTGAGGTAATTATGTACATATATGTATTGTATGTACATACACAAAATTAGGTGTGAGTTGAAATAGATATTATCTAAAACGCTTCTTATGAAGCGAGCGATATTGCTTATATGTAAATTTGCCAGATCACTCAGGTGGAGTCTACATCTGTGGGATAAAGCAGACCATGTACAGAGAAGGTAAGGAATCTATTCCTCCTCTTCTTCGTCCATGAAGCTTCTGCAGAAATCGTTAAAATAAATTTCAAGCCGCCTTGAGTGCTTGCCTATCAAACAGCGTTTCGTTATAACACTATATTTACGATCTGCTTAGATATTAAACTACTGAAGCGTTTGAAATCCAGCATTGCTCAAATCTGTTTTGTCGCCAAGCTCGTGGTGATATTGTTTCACCTAATGTTTGTTCTTAGTATAGCATCTATTTATTCGTAGCGATGGGAATACCTATATTTGCCTTATCTGAGTTCGTCAATTCTACAATTTCTGGAAATGTCCCTGTGGCCCGGTAACCAGCAGAGGGGAGTGTTAAACTGCTGCGCCATCTCCATCAGAAACGATCGGCAGTTAACGACTGTTATTGAGCTGGTAGAGACGGTGTAAAAATAGATTAAATCATCTTCCAAAAATGCCAAGTCCTCCCAGATTTCTCCACAAGGGATGGTTACTTGAAAGTTGTTATCAAATTGAATCTGTGGGATTGTGTAATCGATGCTACTTGGAAGTGAGTCAAATGAGTTCAGAATGCTGGAGTGGCCAATTTCAAACAACTGTGTTTGCAGGCTTTTTTTGGTGAATATATCGAAGGGTGATAGATAGTGTCATTCGAAAAATGCTCGGGGGAAGCGTGAGAAATGCTCCGCTCATTCACAGACAAGCTTTTCATTTGACTTTGCTTAGCATTAAACAATTACAGCCGTATTTATTAGAATTCCCTAAACGCGTGAATAGTTATGCAATGCATAAGGACTTATTCATCCACTATGCAAATTCATATTTATAAAACATTTGCCTACCCTGCATAGTTATAATGAGCTTGTGTCAAATAAAGTACCAAAAAGTAAGAATCTATTACATTTAGCCTTCATAACACTCAGCTGTTTATAAAAAAAAAAAAAAATCTTCTCTGTCTATCGAATTTAATAAACAAAAAGGAAACTACCAAAAGCTAAAAGAATTCCAACAATTAACTTTGATTCATCAGATAAAGTATGTTATTATCTCTAGCACAATACTGGAAATCAAATTGTTATTCGTTTCATTATAGCTGGAATACTCCTCAGACAAGTTCTTGAGGATACAATTCAATAATGCAAGATAATAATTACAACACTAACACACCGGATGAAGAAAGATGCGTGGAGAGACATCACAAACAAGTATATTTATCTATTTAATTACAAACAATTTTCAATTCAATTTGTTTTAAATATATTAGTATAACATTTTTGTTTCAATAAATAAAAATAACACAAAGTTTTAGTTTCAATATTAAGCCAAAGGCATTTTTTTTTGTTGATAATCTTTATAATTCAATGTGATGTCAAAGTGAATGTGACAGTTCAATACTAAAATGTCCTTATGTAGGCACTATTCAACCTCCAAACGCGTTTAGCTTATAATGCCCCTATTCAACGTCACATAAGTTTTATAAATAACGATTTTGCGTTTAGAGGCATTATAAGGGTTGCATAGCCTTATGTACTCACTATAATGAGTTTATAAATATGGCTGTTAGTGTTTTTGTCTAGTGCTGCCATGTCGTACGTTACAACCGGTCTGATGACCTATGTGTATAGCCAGGGAGTAATGCAAGGTTTGAGTATTTACCCATTTATTTCCAATTGCTGTTTTGCCTGATAAGAGTGCCAATGTGGCCTTTTTAACTCTTTCTTGAATGTTAGGTTTCCAACTTAAATTCTTATCTAAAATAATACCCGAGTATTGTGCTTCTTCGGAAAATTTTAGTAATATACCTTTAATGTAAGGGGGGTTTATATAGGGAATGCTATATTTCCTAGGGAATACATATTAATGGTTGTATCCAGAAAGATGACACCGTCTAAGCAATCATAAACCAAATAACGCCGCCAAAAATTTAATAGTAATTAATCTTCGCATGGTTTACAGTATTTTCATGCTTATTTCCAAATTTATGAAAAATAAAATACACGACTGGGTTGCACGAGCTTACTCCTATGTAATAGACTAGGAATTTCAAAAACTGATGTTATTACAGAAAACTGTTCATAAGGATAAAATGAATTTTTTAAATTCTTTTAGTAGTAAGAGATTAAAAGAAAATGCTATGCAAATATAAATTTATGCAAGAACAAAAATTATAAGTCGTTGTAGTGGTTCCTTAAAAAAATACGCTTTTATGTACAAAATTTTAAAAACATTTTTAAGAAAAAATTTTTGTACGCCATCCTTAATTTTTTATTATTGTACGAATAAGAGTCTAATTTCCAAAAAAAAAAATACCAAGCTGTTCTTGAGATATCGAATTTTTCAAAAAAAAAATTACTTCTTTTTCTAAAAATTGAAAAAATATTTTTTTTTAAGTTTGGAAATGCAATGTTTTTTAAACTTTTTAGGAGCTTCATTAAAATCCTTTATGCTGATAATGAGAAATTCAAAATTCGAAAAAATCGTTCTATCGTAGGTACAGTCAGTAATATCTAGATTTCAAATTTTTTTTTATTAAATTATAGATCGTAAAAATTTATTAAAAGAAAAAAAATTTTAGCAAAATTCTCGAAACCGTTTTCGAGAAAAATACGATTTTCGAAAACCATTTTTTAAAATTTGTATGGAAGGTACCGTTAGTTTTAAATGAAACAAAATTTTTTTTTCTCAAATCTTGTAGGCTATGTTAAGAAATTTTTTTTTGTCAAGTTTGAAAAAAAATCGATATTGGGGTTTTCGAAATATTGAGTTTCCAAAAAAAAAATTTTGAATATTATTTTAAAAATAAAAATTGAAAATTTGAATATGTAATAATGTTCAAACTTTAGAGGAGCTTTAGCATAAAAAAAAAAATTTAAATCGGCTGTACCGTTTTAAAGAAAATCGAAAACAAAAAAAATGGACCCAGGGGGTCTACCTACCAAAAATTACAATTTTTTGGAAATTTTTTTTTCAACCATTATCTAGTTTTAACTGAATAAAATTTTTCAGTTTTTTTTTCAAATTCTGTGGGACAGTTTTTGAGAGAAAAAAATATTTATAAAATTTCGAAAAAAATCGTATGGCAGGTACCGTTATTTTTGGTCTTAAGAAAAAAACGTGTGGGGGGGAAAAATTAAAACCCATATCTACCAAGTTTGAAGAAAATCGGCCGAGCCGTTTAGGCTGTAGTCGAACCGACAGACAGAGAGACAGACAGAATTGCAAGACTTTTTTGGTCTTCGCTATCATCGTAATGTCAACTTTGATCAAAATCTCGAGTTCGATTTTTTTACGAACGCATAACTTGCCTTTTATAGTACCTACATATAAGTCACAAGTAAAAAATAAATTCATGAATTGCTTTCTGGTAATCGCTCCAACGCCACCGCCGAACAGTGGTCAAAAACTACCAATATAGTCATTACGATTTTATTCAAATTAATGTGGTTTAACTTGTTTTTATATTTCAAAGCACGTGGCAACCCACGCGTATGGAATTTTGTAGTTTACTATAGTTATTATTTAACTAAGAAAAAATCTGGTTTTAATTCAAGTTCAAAGGCCATCAAATTACCAGCGCATCAAAGCAAAATGTGTCAAAAAGCTGTGAGGCTTGTTTGTTTGTTTGTTTTTTTTTTTCCAAAACAAATCTTGTGAAGAGAATTATCAAGAATAAATAATTATATATTGTATGTATGTTTATTATGTAACTTGTACATGTTTAGATACCCCGTTCAACATCAAAACAAAAACACATTTGGTAATTAACAATTTGTCTTTCGAAGCTTCTTTATTTGAATAATATTTATTATTTCATTCTTTCCGACGTTTGCAGTTGGTATTTTTCCAACTTTGTCAAAAAATTGTCTTTATTTGGACATTTGCCTCTTATTTACAAAGCGTGTCCTGAATTTATTTTTTTATAATTAAAATACCAGATCACTTGTTGTTGATTAAGCTATTAGTAACACTTTGAAACAAATTTTTTTTTAATATTTATTTAAAGCATACCCGCATCACCACACTGGGATCGCAATAGATCCGTTGTGCTTTCCATGATGTAAATATGAAGGTGTGATTGGTATGCACAATAAGTAAGGAAAGGAGATAGTGGATACTCAGAGGTATGGGTTCTGTCCTTAACCATCCTGAATTCTGAAGGAACTTCAGTATATTCTTTAGTGTCAAGACCATTACGTGCATAATCGACCAGTTTGTCGAAAATTGTTTTTACTTCTGACAAGGATGGGGCACTCAAATTCTCTCACATGTGGTTTCAGGACAGCGGTTGGATGTTATTCTCATGGCACTAGCTGTGACAATACACGCCTGTCTCTGAATATAAGTAGTGGTTCTAGGATTGGCTGGCAACCGCACCGAAAAAAAATTGAATCTTTGGTTGATTTCTAAATTGTGCCGACAATTTCATGAACACCCCTTATAATAATGTCCAGCAGCGTTGCCGATGTGACTCTATCGTGCGTTCTTGAAACGGAAACATCTTCGTGCGACTCTGGTGCGAAAATATTCAATATGACATGATTTATTGATTTGAATTATTTTAATAAACTTTTACTATTAAATGAAAAAAATGCTCCAAATGGGACGCAATACCACTAATGAAGAAAGTGATGTTTTTTTTTAATTTTCTTTTAATACAACCTGTGATTTTAATAGAACATGTACTTTTTTTCTTAAATAGCACGAAATGTCTATGGTATACCCGGAAATGTGGCATGGTTAATTTTTGTTAGGCGGCAACGCTGATGTTTGCCGAAATTTTTTAAATTTTATGTTTTTAAAAAAAAAAACTACAACATTAATTTTTAATTTTCTTACAGAAAATTGAGCTTGAAAATACGCATTGAATATTTTCATAATAACATCAGCTGCTGAATTCTTTGACAATCTTTACTGCAATCCCTCGACATAAAATATCCCTTTCGTATTTGTAAGTTTGTTGGGAAAATTTATTTTTAGCTTTTCCTTTGAAACCCCTCCATGAATCGTACCCTTATCTTGCTAAAATAATTTTGTTTTTCAACCCCACAAACAGCTGTAGGTAATATACCAAACAACTATCAAGTATTCGGGAATTCACAATGAATATGTCTTGTTTCTGCCTGGGTAAAAATTAAGGTCAGTAATCCTTACACCATACTGTCCCTTTTGAAAAATGCAAACTTGTTTTTTGCGTTCTTATGGGTTTTTGTGGTACCAGTATATCATATTCACCTATGATTTTTCTTTCTCTTTGGAAAAACTCTTTTATTATCCCTAAGACTTTTATACCGGCTTACGCGGATGATCTTCATCTGTCTCTTTTCTACTTCAAAATGACTTTGATCGAGTTTCAACCTAATGCCCTAAGAACTTTCCACAAAGTGTCACCTACTTCTTAGGTGCCTTCAACTCGAAAAAATCTCTATATGTATATAATAGATAATTAAACGACTTCAAGATCAAGACTTTCACTTTCCAAGGCAAAGGAGCAGAGTTTCGGAGTCTTAAAGATCTTGTCTAGTCCACGTTCCCAGGTTCTAAGATGATGTGTTCCCAAATTGTCTTGCTGGTGTCAGCATTTTTTTTTTTAGAAATAAGTGTATTCCCACTGTATAGATTGTAGTTGCAATTTGCAAAGGAACTCACTTCATATTCATATTTCGAATTTCAGCGAATATTCTTTTTCGCCAAATATTAAAAATGCAATGCGTAATTTTTTGTTGTTATGAAAACATGTAACAGAATTACTGTCAAACTAAAGGTAACATTTTTTGTTTGTGAAAAAACTCCATCCAAATCTCTTTCACAAAATCCTTCTCCTGAAAAATCGGTGGATCCATTGTCAAGTGATTATCTTGCTCTGACAAGACTTTTTCCATCTCTCGATTTCTTTTGAAATACTTTGCTGTAGTTGGAGTACTAGATGTACATATATATGATTTATTCACGTTATTATTAAGGTAGTAAAAACTTTTCGTCTTTTGCAAAAATATTAAAAGTTCTTCTTAGTCATCCGTTTCAATACTCGTCCACAATAACGCTCGAAAGAAAAAGCAAACTTGTTTGCAACGCGAATTACTGACAAATCTTCTTTCATACTCTTACATTCCCATGAGCCTTCAAATATCTTAAAATACACAAATCCGGTGGTCCAGATTGATTGATCTTTTTAAGTCCTGAAGAGGTATATTCTACTACCCTGGCAAAACCAAAGCTTTTTTTCTATCTTTCCTACATTTCCCGTCTCTTTCCGAGTAGATGGAAAACGGCATTCGTCCATTCGGTCCCCAAAAAAACATAAATCTACCTCTCCCTTCAATTGCACTAACGTCCCATCTTTCCAAGATCATGAAAACGCTGATCAACAATCAGCTTAAGAAATATCTCGAAGAACCAAAGCTCTTCAATGACCGGCAGTACGGCTTTCTTAGCAATAGGTCCACTGATAAGCCGATGGCATACGAGTATCTCATTGAAAAGTGGAACCAATCCTTACACCGTTTTGGAGAAACAAAGGTGATCAATTGCACTTGAAAATTCTAAAACATTTGATAGAGTTTGGCACGAAGCTCTTTTATCTTTATCTCTTTTTTGTTGGATTACAAATTACCTTTCGGACTGTTCAATTCGAGTTGCTCGGGTCTTAAGTCTGATATTTATAAAACAAGCGTTGGTAATCCCAATGCTCCAATTTGCTTCCGACACTCTTCCTTATTTTCATGAATGACCTTTGGTCTGAAACTTTTAATACACTTCATTGTTTCGCTGAGGACAGCACTTTCAGCTTCGTTTTTCAGACAGACAAGCTTCGTTTCCAGACTCACAAACCTTTTCTTCGGTTGTGGAAGAAGAAAGACAGCTTTATACAATGGGCTATTTACAATCGCATGGATAGAATTTAGAGTAGAGTCGTTAAACCTATAGAAGACACTATGTGATAGAATGAATGCTATTGCAAACTAATTCCTTCTAGGTGAATGGTCGATAACGATAGTGCTTCTGACCTATCCCAATGCGACTGGGGTGGCACGCTTGATATGTTCGACAATGTAGCTCGACGGAGGGGTAGGATCTTGTCGCATCATATACATAGATACACATAATTATCGTGCCTGTTTAAATTGGAACTGGATTCGAAAGGGGAAAATATAAGGAAACTTTGAAGGATGGAAGTGGACTGGAATGTGATACAAAAACACACACACGACCTTGGTTTGGATGTTGGTAAACCTTATGTGTACCCACCCCTACGTATCTTTGAGGCTAACCTCATAAATACACCTGACTACCTGACTCAAAATGTTTAAGTCCCTAGCGTACACTACACACACAAACTTACCGAATCATTCTTAAATAGCTTAAATTTAGCTCACTGAACAAAATACATTTCGTTTAATTTTTTTTCACATAGTAACTTTTATAATTTTATTGAGTTTCATTATTTAAATAAAATATTTTATTTACATAGGTAGGTTAAGATCGTGAAAATTACTATTTTGTTTAATAAATTTTAGTTTCGCTAAATAGATAAATTTGTGTTTTCATTAATTGCCTTTTCTTTCTTTAAACTTATAAGCTTTATTTATTTAAAATATATATGTATATTTGTATTTATATTACGAATCTATATTCATATAAACAAACAAAATAAGGTGTAATAATAATCCAATTATAAAATGTTGTTTTATAAAAATTATTTTGTAGGTACTCACTTTTACAATCCTCGGCGTTGCAGTAAATTTGTGGCCACAAGTTTCCTTTCGCTGAGTACTCGTATTACTCGTAGCTGTGTTAAGATCACCTTTTTTTTGTTTGTATAAACATTCTATTCACAAGCGAATAATTAAATTATTATTATTATTTTTTTTTTCTTAAACACAAATTCATATACTACGAGTATGCTTATTTTCTTCTCCCTTTTTTTAAAAAAATTTAATTTATAGCTATTTATAAAATTGAAAGTAGAAAATTGCTTATGACAAATGCAGGTAGATAACCTCACAAGAAACTGGCATTGCCACGTGGATGAGATTCGAGCCTGGCCTTGAAATTTTGCTGTTAGAGTTTTGGCTTATCAGTTTTCTCTTATTTCAGGTTTTTTTTTATGTAGTTTTCTTGATGTATAAAATTCTTTTTGTAGGATTCTTGGAACTGTGTTTCTTTTGGGAATTGCGGACGCATTTTCCTGACGCCTTGATGTCAAGTGCTTACGTTTTGTGATAATATACGTCCGCAGTGAGCTGTGGGCGTATAATTGTCATATTAAATTTTAATTAGAAATTTCCAAAGTTTATTACCTTGCTTTTTATTTTAATAATTTTTTTTTCTTTGTATGTCCGATTGTATAAATTCGGATGTCTCTCTCGAAAGATCGCAATGAATGTATATTTAAGCGTTCCTTTCAGCTTTAATTTTTATTTTAAAAACCTTTTGTATTTTAAAAATTTTAAAATAATTTTAAGTTTAGTTTAAGATATTTAATAAAAAAAAAATCTTAGGAATGAATTTTATTTGGAGCTTTTTTACGGATGACTTTTTTACACTCTCAAAAGAGGCAAATCCACGATGGGTATCTCTTGAGGTAGATCGATTTCCGTCAATGTCTGCCTAGTATTTCGATATTTCGATTTCGAAATAACCTTTTATTTTTCGTTAAGTTAAAGTATGGCGTTTACACTAGACGATTTTTATACACTTTTAAAAGGTTATGTTTTAACTATTGATTTCTTATTTGATTTGTCTATTATAAGTTATATTCATTTCTACGTGTACGCTACAACTACCATTACGGAAACTTTTGTTCCTCTTGAACACCATTGTAACGTCTCATGTATTCCATTATTGTATCGCTTTTTCTATCAGCAATGTTCACATGAAATAGCCAGTTCCATTCCTCCCTTCAACCGATTCCACCGTAATACCTGTCTAGCTCGTCTATTCATCAGTTTAATCTTAAGCTTAACTTTTGACGTACTGTCAAATAAAGAGGTTCTTTCTTAAACGACACTCATAGAATGTGGAATATTTTGCCTCGCCGGCCAATAATAATTTTGAAATAATGAAACTTTGCTGAGAATGAACACCACCTACGCGATAGACCCTTCAATAATAAAACTGTAAACTATACCACTACACTCTAAATTTTATTAAAACATGAATTTAACAAGTGTCGGAAGAGTTCTTTGTTTGGGTAAAGTTTGGTCTATGGAGTTTTCAGATTAACAAACTTTGCACGACCTATGCTTTATAGTATAGTCCCCTAATCACCATCATGTTTAGTTCAACTGCTAGAATATTTTTGCATAAAATTTTGTCTAGCGTATCATAAAGTATCTGAACTAATTGAAATGTAAAGAAACGCGCAAGTTCTCTATCAAAGTGCCAGTTAACAAGTGTGTTAAGAAGAAGTCGATTGTGTTTTTTACTTGCTTCTATTCCTATATACTATAAGGCAAGTTATGCATTCGTAAAAAGAATCGAACTGGTGATTTTGATCAGTTTTGACATTACGATGATAGTGTAGACGAAAAAGTGTGTCTCGCAATTCTATCCGTCTGTTTTTCTTATTTTTTTTAAGACCAAGAATAACGGTACCTGAAATACGAATTTTGTTCGAAATATAATAATTATATTTTTTTCTCAAAAACTGTTATACAGATTTAAAAAATCAAAAAAAAATCATTTAGTTCAAGCTAGGTTATTGTTGAAAAAAAATTCCGAAAAATGGAAATTAATGATACCCTCCTTGGAACCATTTTTATTGTTTTTGGTTTTCTCAAAAACTCTACAACCGATTTTGATCATTTTTTTATGCTTAAGGACCCCAAAATTTTGAACATTATTGTGTATTCAAATTTTAAAATAATTTTTTTTAGATTTAAAAAAAATTTGTTCAAAACTCAATCTTTCGAAAAATCCAGGTTCGATTTTTTTTAAAACTTGACTGATAAAAGTTTCTTAATATAATCTAAAAGACGTGGAAAAAAATAAAATGTGATAAAATAGTTTTCGAAAATCGTATTTTTCTCGAAAACGCCACCTAGAATTTTGATAAATTTTGTTTTTCTTCGATTAATATTTACGACCTATAATTTAATAAAAAAAATTAAGATATTACTCACTGTGCCACCATTTTTTCGAATTTTGAAATTCCCATTATCGGCATAACGGATTTTCACGAAATATTTTATAGAAAAGCTTCTAGAAAGTTTGAAAAACATAGCATTTCAAACTTAAGAAAAAAACCATATTTTTTTAATTTAAAAAAAAATATTTTTTGGAAAATTCGATATCTCAAAAACGGCTCAATATTTTTTCTTTTGAAATTTAATTTTTATTCGTTTGACGTTGTTTTAAATGAATTATTATTATGACCGAGACGTAGCCAATTAATAATATATCAATTCCTTTTTTTATACTTGAAAATAAAAAACTCTTTTTCACGTTATAATAATTACCTTATTGCCGAACATTCAAAATTGAAGTGAATATAAATCTGCTGACTGAAAACTTTTTGCCTCGGTGTCATTGTTCTGATTTTCAATCAGCTGTGCTATATACTTTAAATAATAAAGTTCAATAACCTTTTATAAAGAATAATTCATTATACATATGTAATAGTTTCATACATTTAAATTATTTGTGTATTGATAGTTTAAATTACATTACTATTACATTATACCATACATTCTCAAATTCTATGTTTTTGTTTCAACAATGCCCCCTTTAAGTTTCTTGTAGAGTGAAAAGCTAACTATATTAATTTTATTCGGCCATTATGAAAATAAAAATGTTTGTTAAAAGATATTAATCTTTATATGAAAAACAAAAACCAATATACTACATTCCACATTAGTTTTGACATTTGACTGATTTGAAAAGTTTTCATTTATCTTCTGCCGGTAAAGGACGTTTTGTTTTTATTAAATCTTAATTTAATCTAGTTTTAAGTAATTTTAAGTTTTATCAGTTTCATTTCATAAAAAATAAATAGCAAATTGAATAATTAAAATAAATAAAATGTTTTATTATGCTGTGAAGCAACATTCGTACAATAATCAAAAGATAAATTGGAGTACCAAATTTTTTTCTTAAAAATGTTTTCAAAATTTTGTAAATAAGAGCTTATCTTCTTAGAAACCGCTTCAACGACTTATAATCTTTTTTCTAGCAAACACTGATACATTTGGTTAAATCACATGGCATCCTGTTTTTAGCTCCAACTACTAAAGGAGTTGTTTTAGTCATTTAAAAATTAATTTTATGCTTATGAACAGTTTTCTCTAATAACATTAATTTTTTGAAATCCTTAGTCTTTTATATAAGAGTATGTTCGTGCGACCCCTTGGTGCATTTTATTTTCATTTATGCCACTCTTAGACTTAAAGTCGTTTTATTCGGTAGACTGCTGGCTAGATGATCAAGTAGCTGTGTAAAAACAACAAAAATACCACGCTAACGGTGAATGGCATAGTCTACTCGTTTTTATTGTATTTGGTTCTTCCTTAAATGAACCAGTTCAACGTCCTTAAATTGTTCGGTAAAAATGACATTGAGTAGTAATTTTTGGCTGATTTCAAAAATAAATTAATCACACAAAAACTTGTGATTAATTATCAACAGCAGTTGCTTAATTTGATGATTTACCTGTTTGTTGCATTAGAAAATCAACAACCGGTTTATATATGTATGCCAGAAAAGCATGAATTTGTATTTATATTCAGTTTGTAAGCTTAGCTGATCTCGGATAGTCGCCCATTGGTGTAGTGTTAATCGAATTTAAACTCTCCTATTGAGAAAAATGATTTGGCAATATTTAGTCTTCATTGCATTTTATTTGCTTACAATTGATGCTGGTCTAATTTATGCTCATGACACGGCTACAACTGCAGATACTCTTAATAAGCTGGTGCAAGATTTTGAAAACTTCAAGAAACAACTGGACTCTGTAGACTCACGACTTAAAATCATACAAAATGCTCTGGAACAAAAGACCACGTCAGACGATAGTAAGTGCTTAGCACGGGATATTGTTGATTCCATCAACAATCGGCGATTTGACTTAGCCGAAGATAAACTGAACGAGATGGGTGATAAGAAGAGAATTCCCTATATTGTTCATGATGTCTATGCTGATTCTGCAATAAATTTGGACAAAATTGTGGAATTTGCCAAAAAGCTTAAGAACGCCGAATATCAGTTTCTTTTTTTCGATGCAACTCTAAACGAAATTCGTTCCAGCGGTTCCAGTGATCCTATAAAATTAATAGAGTTGGTTGATTCTTTGGAAACTGTAGTGTCAAAGCAAAATGATACAGCATTTAAGGCCAATGCCAAAATGGCGATCGACAAAGCCATTAAAGATATAAAAACCGCTTCTATAAGTGTGTTGAAAATTGCTATGGTCAAGAATAAGTACAAAATGACAAAGGAAGTCCAAGATTTGACGACTGCTCTGTTTGAGTTCCGTTCGGAAGTGTCAAATGATGTAATGGAGGGTATCGTCGATAGCGTATTTGGAGTTATTTCAGCCAGCAAAATTTTGGAGAACATCAGCAGCCAAATACATATTCCTCAGGTAATAACGGGACTAAAAGCGGTATTCAATCGTTTCAATTATGCCGGCAATTTGGACAATGATGCGACTCTCAATCTTGCGTTCAGCCTTAGAGAACTGACAAACAGAGAGAAATACTCACAACTAAGCCCAGAATTGAAGGACGAAGTTGTTAAAGTTGTTGAGCAACTTCCATTGTGCGCTAGAAATGTATTCTTCAATACGCGAGTTTGCTTTTGGAACAAAGGACGAGGAGAGTACTTATATGCAGCTGATACCTCCATAAGCTACGATGTAGAGAGACGTAGCATATATACTTGGCATCCAGGTGGAGTAAAGCCAGGATCTTTATTCTTAGCCGAAAAAATTGGTGACTCATTCTTTTTCAAAAATGAAGAACATTTCGATGAGTATTTGTATTCGGTTGCTATTGAGTACAATAAAGACATGCGTTATGTTTTCACATGGATCCCGGGGAATAACACCGACGCACAAAGTGCATGGGGTATTGAGCTAGATGGCGACTATTGTTATATTAAAACAACTTATTACAATGAATACCTGTTTGCACCATCACTGAAATACAATCAGGACAACAACTATGTTTTCACATGGAAACCCGGTACATTAGCTAGAAGTGCAGAATTTCAGTGGCAAATTAGAAATTGTGACAAGCCTGACACACTTAAAGATACTTCTTATTAAACAATTAAATAAATTAGATCATATATGTACATATTTTTACGTAATTCGTGTAAAAAATACATTAAAATAAAAATAAATGATTTTACTTGAAACAGTTTTTTATATAATTTCATTAAATGTATGATTAAAAGTACAGTGAAGCAAAATTTCGGTTTAGGCTGGGCTTTTTTGCATTTTATACTTTCGGATTTTTTAATATTGAACACGGATGTTCGTGACGAAAATTTCTTTTCTGGAATCAGGAAATTGCGGACTCCTGATCAAAGCTGAGCTTTTCATCTTTACATCTCTCTATACAGAGAGGATTGTTGAAATAATTGCCGCATAAAATTGGATCAATCTCAATAGTGAGTAAGCCAATATTAAACTGATATTTTGAGGTGTTAAAGTAGTGCTAGGGCAAAGTTATCTAAGGCCACTACTTACTCTTGCTATAACAGAATGTATATGGTCTGAGGCTGATAGCCAGCCATAGTGAAGAATGACGATTCCTAAATTACTGGCTTTATTTAAGGCTAGTCGCGCACTGGCAACTGTGATCGAAATCAAATAGTTTAATCACCAGTTGAAAGAGAACCGCGCACTGGCAACTCTTTACTCACGGTCACACTCTTTTCTCTCTTGATCTTATAGAAAACAGCTCAACTGTTACGAAGGCAATCGTTTAGTTTGTGTCAAAACACAAACTTTTTAGTTGCTCGAATCGAGTTGCTCTAAGTGCGCGGTGTCCCATATAAGCCCATATGTTTCATTTTAGCAACTAAACAGTTGCGAAACTAAAAATTGAATTGTCGCGCCTGGCCTAAAACAATCACTGAAAGGTCTTTGCCGAACCTCACTGATACTTCACAAGTCACAAGAAGGGGTGAAATTGATTTTGTGATTTTTTCGAATTCTGCCGCTCAGTCACAACTTGTGAGAGTCACAAAAACAATCGAAACTGTGATCTCCTTCAGAGCAGATCAAAACTCATGAATTTTTAAAGTTTCTTGGATTGACATTCAGTATATTTTGTAAGAAAATTTTCTAGATTTATGAATAATTGTGAGTAAACAAAAATGGAAGTGGACTTTGTTCTAGTGAATATGATTGCTGATCTTTCCCACGAAAAAATGAAAAGTAACATTTTTTTAAGAAACTAATCGTATCAAGAAGTTGGCAGCGCCGATGGATTTTAAAAACTTTGAGAAATACAAATGATCCATTCGTTCTCCAAAACAATACATTTATAAAGTAATTTCTTTGTTTTGAATAATCAGCTGTACAAATAATGACACTTAAAAATCTCACCATGCTGTGGTGAGTTTCGTTGTGAGTTTTCTTGTGAAGATTAGGGGGAGAAAACCAAAATGTTATTAGGTGCGTTTTATTATCCACAAATCTATCTGGATCCGGATCTGGATCTTCCCTTGAAAATAAAACGATTCGGATCTTACTGACAGCAGTGTTATAAGCCCGTCTCTTTTTATCCTTGATGGGTTTGAAAATTTTAAATTATGTCTTGTCTTTTTTCTTTACACTATAGCTTACACTACCTTACCATAAAAAGCCATCTACTGGCCAGTTTAATATCTAATTTTTGGATCTTTGAAATAACGGGTGATTTTTTTGAGGTTAGGATTTTCATGCATTAGTATTTGACAGATCACGCGGGATTTCAGACATGGTGTCAAAGAGAAAGATGCTCAGTATGCTTTGACATTTCATCATGAATAGACTTACTAACGAGCAACGCTTGCAAATCATTGAATTTTATTACCAAAATCAGTGTTCGGTTCGAAATGTGTTTCGCGCTTTACGTCCGATTTATGGTCTACATAATCGACCAAGTGAGCAAACAATTAATGCGATTGTGACCAAGTTTCGCACTCAGTTTACTTTATTGGACATTAAACCAACCACACGAATGCGTACAGTGCGTACAGAAGAGAATATTGCGTCTGTTTCTGAGAGTGTTGCTGAAGACCGTGAAATGTCGATTCGTCGCCGTTCGCAGCAATTGGGTTTGTGTTATTCGACCACATGGAAGATTTTACGCAAAGATCTTGGTGTAAAACCGTATAAAATACAGCTCGTGCAAGAACTGAAGCCGAACGATCTGCCACAACGTCGAATTTTCAGTGAATGGGCCCTAGAAAAGTTGGCAGAAAATCCGCTTTTTTATCGACAAATTTTGTTCAGCGGTGAGGCTCATTTCTGGTTGAATGGCTACGTAAATAAGCAAAATTGCCGCATTTGGAGTGAAGAGCAACCAGAAGCCGTTCAAGAACTGCCCATGCATCCCGAAAAATGCACTGTTTGGTGTGGTTTGTACGCTGGTGGAATCATTGGACCGTATTTTTTCAAAGATGCTGTTGGACGCAACGTTACGGTGAATGGCGATCGCTATCGTTCAATGCTAACAAACTTTTTGTTGCCAAAAATGGAAGAACTGAACTTGGTTGACATGTGGTTTCAACAAGATGGCGCTACATGCCACACAGCTCGCGATTCTATGGCCATTTTGAGGGAAAACTTCGGAGAACAATTCATCTCAAGGAATGGACCGGTAAGTTGGCCACCAAGATCATGCGATTTGACGCCTTTAGACTATTTTTTGTGGGGCTACGTCAAGTCTAAAGTCTACACAAATAAGCCAGCAACTATTCCAGCTTTGGAAGACAACATTTCCGAAGAAATTCGGGCTATTCCGGCCGAAATGCTCGAAAAAGTTACCCAAAATTGGACTTTCCGAATGGACCACCTAAGACGCAGCCGCGGTCAACATTTAAATGAAATTATCTTCAAAAAGTAAATGTCATGGACCAATCTAACGTTTCAAATAAAGAATCGATGAGATTTTGCAAATTTTATGCGTTTTTTTTTTAAAAAAAGTTCTCAAGCTCTTAAAAAATCACCCGTTAGATCCCGATAGAAAACAGGATCCCAAATTGTTTTTGTAATACATGTTAAAACTTAATCCAGATCCGGATCCCGATAGATTTGTGAATAATAAAACGCACCTATTGAACCACAACAATCCTCACACGGAATAGTCACAAGAGCTTGTGACTTGTAACTCCTCATAGGGAGAGTAACGACATCTCGCCGCACAAAATCCCGAATCACGGAATCCCGCCGAAAATAAAAATGAAAATCCCGCCGACAGATATTTTTGGAAATATTTTGCGGGATTTTCAATACTATTTTAGTACTATGTATTAATTAAATATTTTATTTTGATCTATTTTTAAACAAATGGAAAGTATTTAAGGAACTGTTGGTTCGGGAAAAATTCAGTTCTTGTTATAACTCCGAGGAGGTAAACCTCCTCCATGTTTTGGCCAATTATTTTTGAACATTCGACCAAAAATATTTTTGGACATTTTGTCAAAAAAAAATTTTTAACAAACTTTTTTCCAAAAAATTTTTTTTTCAACAAATTGTTTTTGAAGAAATTTTGATTTCTCATACATTTTTTTCTGGACATTTTTTTTTTCAAAAATATTTCTTGACAAAAATTTGCCACCCGAAGTACTTTTAATCAAAAAAATTGTTTACATTGGCGCTGCCAAACACCCTTCGTGTTTGCCAAACACGCTTCGTAGACCCCCAAAAGTTGACATTTTCAAACGTGATTTCTGGCTAAACTAGGCATCTTAGCGAGTTTAAAATTGCATATTCGTGATGTAGGGAGAGATGTATCACATGATTTTTTTAAAAACTTTTTTGGATATTTTTTGTGTAATTTTCTTATTTTTTTAATTTTTTTTTTTTTTGACTCAAGATACTTTCAAGACTTCATACTTTACTTGCCTTCAGCTTTAAGCCAATCAGAGCTCGTTAAAAATTAACGAAATCAGAGCGGACTTCTTCGTATTGAATATTCCAATACAATAGTAGGGAACTTCGTTCTCGTTGCATCTGATTGATTTGAGTCACCATTACTATGGAAATGAAAATCTATACTGTGCTGTCAATTTAGTATTGAAACGGCGGGATTTCGTGATTCGGGATTTTGTGAATCGGGATTTTGTGATACGGGATTTCGTACCCAAGACCCAACCCGTGGAGTTTAATGCTTCTAAAACTCAATGCTGTCTATTGCCGTTAAAGCAAAATGTCCCTCTAATGCTATTGTCCTTGAACGGCACATGCATCGAAGAAAAAGAAATGCTCTCAGTATTCGGTATGTGTCAACGACGAATTTCGTTGGAATGATCACATTCTGGAGACCCCGAAAAATGCTGCTAAATGTTTAGGATTTCTATCAGGGTGCGGACTTTACTTCGATCGAAGTAGATCTACTTCGATTTTGAGAAAAAAACCTGATCTACTTCCCTACTTCTCTTTTTTATTATCTACTTCTCTTTGAAATTCTTCACCAACATATTAAAAGACAGCGCTGATCACTCTGTATTACATAAAAATCAAGTTTAGGAATCCTTTAAACATAAGCACCACCGTGGAAAATTTAATGTTTTCGAGATCACTTACAGAAAAACGTAAAGATATTTAAGCCCCATTTAGACTTTCGTTCTTCATTCGTTGTACGTTGTTCGTTGTTCGTTCTTCTCTCAACAACGAACAACGAAGAAGCATTCACATTGATTCGGTTTTGTTTTTAGTTCGTTCTTAACAACAAAATAAATAACAACACATTGTTGGCAGTAGCGGCACTATTAATTTTTCAAAAAAAAAAAAAAAAAAACAAAGAAGATCCTGTTGGACGAAGGGTTGGTTGCTGAAAAGAAAACATTTATCACACACAAATATAATAGAAGAATTAAGACTTCAGCCAGACGATTTCCGGAATTATTTGCGAATGCCCGAAGAAACATTCGTTGAGCTTCTTGGTTTGGTGAAACCACTTATTGAAAAACAAGACACTCGTTTACGAAAATCTATATCAGCACATGAACGACTGACTGCAACCTTGCGCTTCCTTGCGACAGGAAGAAAATATAACGATTTAAAATTCTCAACAATAGTTTCGGCGCCGTCCTTATGTTATAAATATTATTCCGGAAACATGTGCTGCAGTAATAAAAGTTCTTCAAAATTACATATACTCTTTTGATTTCATTTTCCATAAACATGAAAAGCTTTTATATAAGTCAACAAACTCCTCAATTACTTCTTTTAATAAATTCCTTAAATCAGACATTTTTCAATCAATGCAACATCAATATGAACGTACACGAGAAAGAATTAAAAAAAATGATTATAAAGAATATGAGATAGGTGTATTTTTTTTGTTTCAATTTTCCTCATTGTTTTTGTTCGTCTGCTACAATGAACTGAAGGATAATTAAAAATATAGTGATAGTTGTACATATACATATAAATACATATATAAAAAAAATTTATAAATGTCCCTACAAGTTGCACGCTACTGCCAAACAATATTTATTGAAACAGTTTTCATATTTAAACACACGTTGCCGGGGTAACAACGAACAACGAATATGGAAATTTCCGAGCTCCTTTGAATTTGTACGTTCTTTATTCGTTGTTCGTTTTTATCATTCACATTCTCGTTGTTCCGTGTACGTACAACAACGTACAACGTATACAGACGACAAGAACGAAAGTCTAAATGAAGCTTTATGAGCCACTTTTTGAATTGACAAAATTCATATAAAAATACAAGTTCGTTGATGGAAAAATAAGTTTACAATAATGATATTTAATTAAAAAAATTTTGCAAGTCTCAAATCAGAATTTACTTATATGTATATGTTATGTTTATTTAATTTAATTTCCTAAAACTACTTCGAAAATTTTGGATCTACTTCAGTTTTTTTCCGTATTTACTTCGAAAATTTAAAACCTTAGTCCGAACCCTGATTTCTATATCAATGTATCTGGCTTCTGGCTACCATTTACAAGGCGTTTATACGTCCAAAACTCCAGTATAACTCACACCTTTAGGCAGGGGCAGAACAAACTTTTCTCCACTATATTGGATAGAATTCAGAACAGAGCGTTAAAGCTGATAGGAAACAGAGCTATCATGGATTCATTCCCATCTCTTGAACTTATTTTATCGCTTCTTTCACAAGCAATGCTCCCATGAAGTAGCCAGTTGCATTCCTCCCCTTTATCAGTTTAACCGTGATACCCGCTTCGCTAGGAGTGCTCATCAGTTCACACTCGAGCCTAAGTTTGAACGTACCGTCAAATATAGATATTCGTTTTTTAGTCTCACGACACCATTGAAAAAGCATGGAGTGACATATCCTTGGATTACTTGGCCAAACTGTATGATTTAATACCGTAGATTTTATTATATTACTCTTAACCAAGGTGGAAGTACTTACTCATTATCAAATTGCATACTAATAATGTAGTTAAAGGTTTATTTTAAAGTATTCTGTTAGTAAAAGTTTCATTATTTTATATTCAAGTTCCTGGATGTACATATTCTGGTACGCTAAAGCAAATGAATGTTTTTTTTTTGTTAAAGTTATAGGCAAAAGTGGTTTGAAACAGGTATAACCATAGTGTCCGAAGAAAACTGAACTTGAACTTTTATAAAGAAATAAAGAACGGACAATTTTACTAACGTCGCACAGTGGCACATATTGACTTTTTTGGAAATTTCCAAAGCTATAAATTTTGTGAATTTTAAGAAAAAATATTCACAGGGTGTTTCAGAATTTTTTGCTGAAATACGACTTTAAGAAATGGACTTAATATTTGACCTCAAAAAATATCAAAAGTAACTAACTGAAGTAAGAACAGGGTATCAACATAACAAATTATTTCAAGTTTAACAGTGGAGAATAAATAAATTAATAAATAAAAAATAAAAACTAGATTTCTTAGAAACTTTCGTCAAAGCCCGAGGTAATTTTTAATAAACTAATCATTTCTGGAGAGCATCGTGCTTTGAGGTCTTTTTCGGTTCTAACATACCTTACAGGTATTTTGGTATTAGGTCGTGGTTTACAACACAAACTATATCGTCATTAACCTATGTATTCAAAAGGTTGAAGATCAGCGATTTGGCTTTTGATGTCATTCACTGTGCTCCTTGTAAGATCTGCAGTTTCCTTTGCATACTGGAACATAATTGGTCAGCAGAAATGAACTAATGATGGCCGAGGATTTTTCCAATATTCACTATTTGAACACTTTAGTCTCAGGGGAACAATTGAGGCCATAAACATGTTTGTATCCGTTATTGTTTCACCATCATATGTTACTATTTTTTGTTTATAGGCACTTTGCGCAGATGATCCATCACAGCCCCACTTGCTTTGTAACGTCAGACTTCTTGGAAGTCCAATTAATTGCTGTTCACTCTTGGTTTCCAAAATTATTATTGTTGTTTGATCCAAGGTGTCTTGAAGGCTGACTCTGGCAGATGTTTCTGTTACTTCACAATTATCTGCAACTGATGCTTTTTTCGCGAGTGTTATGGTCTTATAAGATGGGAGAATATTTACGTTGTGTCTCATTAAGGATGTCCTTAAAATTCCATACTTTTCTTTTATTAGTCCCAGATCCATAAACAAGGCTAAGGCGTTTACACTTTCATACTTGATAGAATCTCTTTGTGGAGTGCGAATGCTTTCTCTAATCCTTTAAAGTCTTAGTGGACTTGCTGCCGATACTGCCTGGGTTATACCGTCCTTACGCTTCTCATGATCCTTATTATACTTTATAACTATTATAACAAATTATAAAAGTATCACGAGTCTTTTCACGATTTTTACCAATGTTTCTAAATTGAGATATTTTTGTGGTATGGCCATCACTATACATATATATGCTTTTTTAACGATTGTATGGCGGTTACTGTTATTTTAGAAGTTAAACAAAATTATTAACCCTTTAGGGAATTACCTAATTCAATGTATCCTCGAGGGCAAGAAAATATTGGCCGTTTTCGAAAACGTCAAATCAACGCCAATTTCATCGTCAAATGATCGTAGTTTTTTACTATCATCAAATATGTAATCGTCCATCTTGCACAAAATCTGTTTGATTTTGATCAAAATCAATCAATTTTCTTGCAAACGCATTTGACGTTCACGAACAACTGTCTCGCTTATCAATATTTTTGTCAACCCATTTTACTTGCGATATAGGTACTATAGGGCAAGTTCTACATTTGGAAAAAAAATCGAACTCGAGATTTTGATCAAAGTTGACATTACGATGATAGCGAAGACGAGAAAAGTGGGTCCGACAATTCCGTCTGTCTGGCTGTATGTCTGTATGTCTGTACCTCGAACTACAGCCTAAACTAACCGGAGATATTTTCTTCAAACTCGGTTGTTAAGGGTCTTCGGTGATTCCCTAGAGGAGAAATTGAAATTTTTTTTTAGCTCGAAAACTAAGGGTACCCCCCATACACCAGTAATGCAAAATCTTATTTTTCTCGAAAACGGCTCTAACGATTTTGATAAAAAAAATTAAGTGTGATATTATGGACATGGACTATATTTTGGTAAAAAAAAAATTTGGGGGGAAATGTTATTAGGGGTACCTGTCATAGAACGGTTTTTTTGATTTTCGAATTTCTCACCAACGGCTCTAACGATTTTAACCAAAATTTTTATGCAGGAGCTGCTTTGCATTTGAAAAAATATAAATTAAAAATTTTTTCGAAAAAATTGTTTTTGGATTTTTAAAAAAATAATACATATTTTTTTTTGAAAATTCAATATCTTGAAAACCGATACACGATTAAATTTTTAAATTACGTTTTAAAATGTATTTTATTAAATACTAACAATTTGCATATCAATTTTTTTTATAAAAATTTTAAGGAAAATTTAGTACACAAAAAACATGTTTCAGTGTGTCTGTATGTCTGTACCTCGCACTACAGCCTAAACCACTGGACCTATATCTTTCAGTCTCGGTAGTTAAGGGTCTTCGGTGATTCCCTAGCCTTCCGACCACAACAGGGGTGCTATACCACCCCAGACATTTTTATTTTAACTGTAATTTTGATTTTTCTTTATTCCTCTTTCTGTCGTTCTACGTATTTGTCGTTTAATATCTCAGGTGTCATTTGCTGATGAGAAGTCCCCGCGATAGGTTATATTTTTTGAGTGCGAGGGCAAAATGTATGCATTGGGGTTGTATATCACCCCATGTTGTGTTCCATGTATGTGAAAAGCTGAAGGAATAAAGGGGGTTGTAGGACACCCCATGGAGTCCAATAAAGGTGAGCCCCCTCCGAAACAGCAGAAACAATCGCGATGTGCAATTTGTCCAAAGTAACAAGACCGGAAAAGCAAGATTACGTGTCTTAAATGCAAATTGCCTGTATGCACTGAACACAGAAAAGAGATATGCTTAGATTGTACTTAACTTATTATTTCTTTGTAAATATATACATACATGTTTATTTATTAATGAATTAAGTTTTATTCTGTTTTTGATAAAGTATATGAATTGTTGTGTTTGAATAAAAATTTTATTTGTCCTCGAAAGTATTTTTTTTAAATTTATTTCTGGCTGGGGTGCTCTGCCACCCCTGTTGTGGTGTATGTATATTTTAAATGTGTTGTGATCGGAAGGCTAGAGGAGAAATTGAAATTTTTTTTTAGCTCCAAAACTAAGGGTACCCCCCATACACCCGTAATGCAAAATCTTATTTATCTCGAAAACGGCTCTAACGATTTTGATTAAAAAAATTAAGTGTGATATTATCGACATGGACTAAATTTTGGTCAAAGAAAATTTGGGGCAAAATGTTATTAGGGGTACCTGCCATAGACCCGTTTTTTTTTTATTTTCGACCTTCTCATTAACGACTCTAAGGATTTTAACCCAAAATTTTTAGCAGGAGTCCCCTTAAGTTTAAAATAATATTGTATATAAAAATATTTATTGGGTTTAAAACAAAAAAAAAATTTAAATCAATATCTTCAAAACCTATGAACGATTATTTTTTTAAATTATTTCCTAAAACCAATATTATTAAATACTTAAAATTCGCATCCCACATTTTTTTCTTGAAAAATTTTAGAGAAATTTCTTATATAAAAATTTTATTTAATAATAAAACGATTTTTTAAAGTTTATTTGCATAAATTCATACTTTTCCGGAAACCAGACGGCAATTTTATGTATTTGAACATTATTATCATATAATAAAACGGCAAACATGTTTTTTGTGGTACACTTTTCTCCAAAATTATTTAACCGATTTCGATAAATTTTATATGGTTGGAAGCCCACAGTTACGGAGATGTGCAGAATATACTTGAGACACGCATTTACACACTGTGGGTCATTTTTGTTTTTGCACTGTCGAACACTTTGCATATTACATAAAATAAAATTTAATTTAATAAATTTGCTTGAAAACACTGCCAATAATATAAATAATAAATAAATTGGCACTCGAATTTCGAGAGCTGGGTCGGCTAGTCTCATTAAATCCATGTTTTATATTTATAAAATGTATCTTAAATTCCAAAGTACTTTTACATAAGAGCAAGTTCGTGCGATCCAGTCGTGCATTTTATTTTTACTGCAAGAGTTGCGTGCAAATGATGTTATCGAACATATGAATTAAACAATCAGCGTTATCGAAAACATTGCTTTTGCATACGAATTTCGTTTTGCGTTTTCAAACAGTTGACTTTAGCAGTTTGCGTTTATGAACATCCTGTAATGAGGCCCACTTTTTTGTGATATCTATCATAATAATATCAATATCAAGTTTGATTAACTCCTTGCCCACATCACAAATAAAAATTAAACATTTGTGATTTTCATGCAGCACTTACTTCTACACAAACGGTTAACGGCAGTCTATTCGTATTTCTTTTATTGACTGTTCCTGTTTATTGGCAGTTCAACACTGGTAAATTTTTCGATAACGGTATTGATACGGTAATTGATTTTCTGCTAATTAATGTTAAACAAATTCAATTTATTTGAAACAAAATTGTGTTTTATTGTCATTCTTTGTTATATTGTCCAAATTCTCATTTTATTGTTTTTTTTTGCTTTGAAAACAACTTCTTTAAATTAATAACTTGCAAAATACAAGTCTAGGCAACTTCTTCACTTATTGAAATAACGAACAACACGAATTTATATTTATAAACACTCAATTTTTAATCTATAATATTTAGTTGATCTCAGAAAGTCGAGTAGGTAGTTATAATCAAATTATCTAAATTAAACATTGTGGACCAAAATGATTTGGCGATATTTCGTCTTCATTGCATTTTACTTGCTTACAATCGATGCTGGTCTAATTTTTGCTCATGACACGGCTACAACTGCAGACGCTCTTAATAAGCTGGTGCAAGATTTTGAAAACTTCAAGAAACAATTGGACTCTGTAGACTCACGACTTAAAATCATACAAAATTCTCTCGAACAAAAGACCACGTCCGATGATAGTAAGTGCGTAGCTCGTGATGTTGTTGATGCCATCAATAATCGTCGATATGACTTGGCCGAAGATAAACTTAGCGAGATGGGTGATAAGAAAAGGATTCCCTATATTGTTCATGATGTTGTAGCAGATTCTGCAATAAATTTGGACAAAATTGTGGAATTTGCCAAAAAGCTAAAGAACGACGAATCGCAGTTTCTTTTTTTCGATGCAATTCTAAACGAAATTCGTGCCAGTGGTTCCAGTGATCCTATAAAATTAATAGAGCTGGTTGATTCCCTGGAAACAGTTATGGCAAAACAAAATGATAAAACATTAAAGGCCAAAGCCGAAACAGTGATCAAAAATGCTATTGATGATATTGAGGCCGCATCTATAAGTGTGTTGAAGATTGCCATGGTGAAGAATAAGTACCATATGACAAAGGAAGTCCAAGATTTGACTACTGCTCTGTTTGAATTTCGTCCTGAGGTGTCGAATAATGTAATGGATGGTGTCGTGGATAGTGCGTTCGGTGTTGTTTCTGCCAACAGAATTTTGGATAACATCAGCAGCCAAAAACATATTCCTCAGGTTATAGCAGGACTAAAAGCGGTATTCAATCGCTTTAACTATGCTGGTAATTTGGACAATGATGCAACTCTTAATCTGGCGTACCACCTAAGAAAACTAACAAAAAGAGAAAAATACTCAAGTCTTAGTCCAGAATTGAAAAATGAAGTAACTGAAGTGGTTGAGCAGCTTCCATTGTGTGCCAAAAATTTATTCTTTAATGCGCGAGTTTGCTTTTGGAACAAAGGACGAGGACAGTACTTATATGCAGCTGATACCTCCATAAGCTACGATGTAGAGAGACGTAGCATATATACTTGGCATCCAGGTGGAGTAAAGCCAGGATCTTTATTCTTAGCCGAAAAAATTGGTGACTCATTCTTTTTCAAAAATGAAGAACATTTCGATGAGTATTTGTATTCGGTTGCTATTGACTACAATAAAGACATGCGTTATGTTTTCACATGGATCCCGGGGAATAACACCGACGCACAGAGTGCATGGGGTATTGAGCTAGATGGCGACTATTGTTATATTAAAACAACTTATTACAATGAATACATGTTTGCACCAGCACTGAAATACAATCAGGACAATAATTATGTTTTCACATGGAAACCCGGTACATTAGTAAGAAGTCCAGAGTTTCAGTGGCAAATTAGAAATTGTGATAAGCCCGATACACTGAAAGATACATGATCAAAAGATCATAAATTATATTGAACATTCGCGTAAAATGACTTTCAATAAAATTAAAAACTTATTATTTCACTTTACATAGTGCTTTATTTAGATATAAGATATAAAATAAACCAATAATGGTTTTTACAAAAAAAAAATTACTTGGCGCAATCAAGTCAAGTCGAAAAAATTGAGTATGGATTGTTCCTAATTAGCTTCAATTGACTGATCCAAGTTGTATTGACTAAACTCAATTGTGAATATCAAGTTCCGTGGGAAGTGAGTATTTTTTATTTGTCCAACAAAGATTGTTAGTAGAAGCCTTGTGGAAAAACATCAATTATTTGATAGCAGATATATGTACATATGAATATCATTGATAATTTGGTGTTATGAGTATCAACAGATAATTTGTAATGCATTGTGAATACTGATCGAAAAATGTTGTAAATGAGTTTTGTTTTTGCGTTTGACATTTCCTGGGCCCGTATTACGAATTACGATTATCGTTTAAAATCCATCGTTATCGTTGAGTTGCGATTACGATTTACGATAATCGTTTTTTTAAAACGATAATCGTTTTATCTTACGACTGCTTTTGGCACTCGTATTTCATTGTTTTGACACATGTACTATTTTTGACAGAAATATTCAAAGAATGAAGTTGGATGCGCTTAAAAAAAATAGATTTTTTTTATTTTATCAGGCAATATTTTGATGCATCCATTATCGTAAACCATAATCGGTCCATGTGTTGACTATCGTTTTCTAGGGTATCGTTTTTTTGCCTTTCGTTTCGTAATCTGTAATACGGGCCCTGTTTGCATTTGCTTTTGTTTTGTGATTTACGAATCACATTTAGGTTGAATAATGTATGTGAGTATAACGGTACTACTGTGGAATTTAAGAGTTTGCCCACATACCGCCTAAACCCATGGCCAAATTCCTAAACGCAAGATTTGCAAAGCAAAACAATTGCAAAGCAAAACACTTGCAAAGCAGATATAGCAAATGAGAATACGCATATGTAAGGGAATTGGGCAAGAAATTTTTGACATTTGCACGAATGCCTCTGCATTTGCGCAAGAAAGTAGCATCAATTGCATTTTGGGACACTCTGCTTAGCAGAGATTTTTGTATTTGCATTTTGGAACTGTTTGCTTAGTAGAATTTGCGCAAGATATGCGTTTAGGAATTTGCCCCATTATCTTGATGAAGCATCTTGTGATAAAAAATAAATATCAGCATATTTGACAACTGTAACACCAAATATATCAATACAATTATTCACGATAGATTTAAAATTAATTTCACAATTTTTGATAAATGATGGCTTTTTATTATAAAGGATACTGGGAATATGTATGGAAAATGTTAATTTTTATTTAGTTTTCAAAATTGTTATTTTGCAATATTGCCTAACAGGTTTTAACGATGGTACTGATTCAATTAAACTTGAAAAGATTTATTGTGCATACTTCGGGCGTCGCCGCAAGTTTTTTACGAGTATATTCGATAGAAATATCCAATACGCTGCAGCTAAAATTCCATCTTAAAAATATTGTTTATAAACGACTTCGTTTAAAAATTGATCACCGGAAATTCGAGTTATCTAAAATCTGTTTTTGCATCAGTTGTCATTCCTATTTGCATTAGCATAAAGCAAACCAGTTAACTTTGTATTTTGCACAAGTTAAATTTTTTCTTACGATTAATTTGTGTGGCATCGAAATTTGAACATAACTGGCAATACTTATGTAGATACACATTTCAAGGAAAGGTTTATTTTTTATATGTGTTAATCTCTCAGAATGAGAAAAATTGAGAGTATTGCTGCAACAGATATGACATGAAATACTTGCAGCGGATTTTACTTAATGTTCCGTTCCAAACTGAACATTTTAAAATACTCAAACAAACGATGAAAATAATACAGGTGGGTTCGAGAAAATCCCAGTTGTGGAGAATTAAATTGAACAGTTTACTAAAAACGGGAGTATTTCTAGGTTATTATTTTTTCAAATCCTCCAGGATTTAAGTTGTTTTATCATATAATGAACTCCATCGTTATCGGAAAGTTGTTAGGAATCCCGAAAGAATAACTATCACCGTTCCAACGATCTTTTTTTTTTTTGTACATACCCTAAGCGTAATTCTAAACGCGAAATAGCACAAATTCTCCAACGGAGCCATTCAACAATTCACGATATAATTTCACGTTATAAAAATGAAAATATTATCCTTAATGTTAGCAGGAAAGGACAAGCGAAAAAATTGGATACGTACCAGGAAAAGCTACTTGTTCGGCAAGTCAAGGAAAATCCTTTCTTATCCTTGAAATCTCTAAAGGTTTTTTCATTTTTCTAAGGATATGTCGTCGTTCCGAAATAAAGTAAAATTTCTCAAATGTGTATTGTTTGTGTACGGTTACACATTACAACCCTATTCTGCTATTCAAGTGAATCTTATATCCGATCCACCCATTCGATTCCCTTTCAGCTTTCACACTGCCTTTGCATTCTGCTATCCATCGGGTAAGCTACATTATCCCGAACCTAAGTATTTGAAATTCACGTAAAAAGCTGTTCATGTGATAATCTTCTGAATCTTGGATAATTGTTTTCGATTTCATTAAAAATTCATGTTCGGTTGAACTCTACCTAAACAGTAGTAATTTTCTAATATGTTTTCATCTTTATTATTAAATTTGGAAATTAACTTTTTTGTCCTAATTCCAAGCAGAGGAATAAGAGAATCCTCCAACAACAAAGCTTCCACCTCCACAGCGAAATGAGTCAATAAAGAAAAGAGAAACTAATCACTTGTTTGAGGTTTTTTGCTGTAGATAATTTGCAACATGGCGTTGGGCAAGATTTGGATTACAGGACGCACTTAAAGCCCACTTACATATGTCCCAATTGGACAACTCTACAAATGACGACAGAAGAAAAATTTAAAGTAAAACTCTCGTTGTTATGTGCGTTGACGGTATCCACATTCCCATAATGACCCTCTATCAAAACCCACATCTATTTTACATACATCAGAAAAGGCTACCACAGCTTGATTACAATAATTCATAAGCAATCGATTACCTACTAAATTAATCTTTTTGTCCTTCTACCAGTAAAAATGTTAATAATCTATTTTTTACAAACAAATATATAAATTAATTAGGCAATAAATTAGTTTTTACTTACATTTTACTGAACACCAACCAGACAGACGATCCATTAAATGAAAAATCCGCAACATTTCATATGCGGATCCGATTTGTATAGAATGAATCCGTTCACGTGAATAGCAGAATACCGCGCAATATTACCGACTTAAATACAGATTCACTTCGAATGAATAGCAGGATAGTGATAAGTGAAAATTCAAGAAAAATTCCGGCTCAACTTTCCTTTAAGGTCGCACGAATTTTCACACGCGGATAGTTTTATTTGATAGATTAGCACTTATAAACAACAAATATCGCAATCTTAAAGTGAGGAAACATTTATAACTACAGTGGTGGAAAAAATAATAGAAACAAGCTTCTTTTATGCCGTTTTTTAAAAACAAAAAGTTTATTGGGAAGAAATTGGAAATTAAAAATGCATACAATAAGTCTCTATAAAGTTTAAAATCTACACAATATTAAATTTATTAATAAAAAGAAAAGTAGTAATGAGAAAAATTAAAATTAATATTAACAGCCATTTTACCCTGGAAAAAATAATAGAAACAATATTATAATTGTGTTTTTCTTTTTGGTAAAGAGTAACTTAACAGTTAAATTGGTTCATAGTCGTTTAGTATTTAGTGGTTGCACCTTTATTTTTAATGACGGCTTGACATCTCCGCCCCATGGAATGAACCAACTTAGCGCATGTCTCGGAAGGTATGCACCCATGTTCTGTATTCCGAGTGAAAGTGAATTGAAAACGAATTTCAATTTCACTTAAAATGAAAAGGCATGTTCTACATTTCGAGTGAATTCAATTCACTCCGAATTTATTTGTGAAATGTCAAAATCAGCTGAAAGACAATTTGCATCATTTATTAAAACATTGTTTCTTGTGCATAATGAAAATAGATTCACTATTTATTATTAATAAGTGGTAGAAGGGACGAAAATCAATGATAGAGAGTTTGTGGAAAAGTTTTACGTAGTAAAGCCATAATTTTAGATCTTCCAGAAGCAGCGTAAGTAAAAAATGGGGAATGAATTAACATGATCATATTTGAATTGTTTGTAGTTTCAAAAGAAGCTTCAGACTAAGCGAAGAGACATTTGTTTACATTTTTGAAATAAATCTCCTAATAAAATCGACTTTAATTCCCTTAACACAAAATTTCTTCCTTCTTATTTCATAAATTGCAACACAACTTTTTCTTGTCGGGAGCTCTTTTGTATTTTCTTGTAAACAACAATTTACCAATCAATCAATCAATCAAAATTTCAAATCTTTATTTACACGTTTATCAATTTCACCAAATAAAACTAAGTGAATTGAATTCACCTTAAAACGCTATGTATTCGAAATGTAGAACACGAATTTTCATCTCCGAAAACTCAATTCACAAACTTCATTTCGGGTGGAATTCAGAACACCAACATTTCACATTCGGAATGAACAAATCACAAAAGTCATTTTATGCGGAATGCAGAACATCAAAATTCACTTTTGTTGCTCGAATTCACAATAAGTGAAATGCAGAACATGGGTGATGGAATACCATACATTTTGTATTATAGACCACAGATCTTCCTTATTCTTGGCTCTGAAGTCTCCAATTTTCCTCTTAAGTATGCCCCACAGGTGTTCTATGGGATTAAGATCCGGGGACTGCGATGGCCACTCCATAACATTTATTTAATTTTTTTTAAAGTATTCCTTAACCAATTTTGAGGAGTGCTTGGGGTCGTTATCTTTCATGAATTCCCATTTAATTGGCATGTTCTCTTCGGCAAATGGCAGCATAACTTCATTTATTACACATTTTGTCTTTTATCCAAAAAATTGGACCAACCCCAGATGTTGAGAAGCACCCCCAAAATCATGATATTTCCTCCACCATGTTTAACAGTCTTTTTTGTGTACCTTGGATTGAATTCTGCGTTCTTAGGTCGTCTGACATACATTTTGCCATCGGAATCAGATAAATTTATATTTGTTTCATCCGACCATAAAACGTTGTTCCAATTTGCTCGTTGGGCGTGTTTATTTGCAAAATTCATCCTCTGCAGAATATTTTTCATGCTCAAGAATGTTACTTTTCTGGGACCCCTTCCAGGAAGCCTTGCTTCTATTAGTCGGTTTCTTATTGTACGACTTGAAACAGGCGCATTTAGTTCAATTTTCAAGTCTTTGGAAGAAGAAAAAGCCTTTTTTTACACAGTCGTAACAATATCTTATCAAACTGCGTTGAGGTCTTTCGTTTTCTGCCTCTTGTTTCTGGCTTTGGACTTGAATGGAGAGCTGTAAATATCTTCTTTTTTGAACAATTTAATGCTTGTGCTATTTTTTCCATAGTTTTCCCATTTTTTTCTGAAGTTTTTTATTAAATTGCGCTCAGTAATAGTACAGTGTACACCACGACCCATTTTTATAAAATTTTAAAATAACTGTTATATTTTTTTTTTATTACAACGACTGAAACACGTGCAAAACTAATAAACAAACTATAAAACGTCTATTTCAATAAAAATAAAAAACGAAATTTAAGTCAAATTGAAAGTTAAAGTACCTTGTTTCTATTATTTTTTCCAGGCAAGATTATCACTTAGCTCATTTTTTTTACCGTTAAGTCCAAACAAAGAGCTAATGACAACAAACGGCTGCACCATTTCAAAGTCATGTTAGGTGTTATTAATATATAAAAAATTAGAACCAAGGAAGACGTAATTATATGTAGTTATTAATGGTTGATCATTATGTAAAGCTTTGTTTCTATTATTTTTTCCAACACTGTATTTTTAATTAATTTTTAAAGTTTCACTTTTTCATACAAATTGAACACAATAATGGCTGCGATGCACATGAAAAACTTTTTTTTTGCTTTATTTTGACGTTTTTCCTCTCTTCTGGATGCTAGCACTGATGCATTTATGTAAGTATGTAAGCAAAAAACAAAAAGTAGGCTTAGTAATTTTCAATTTTCTCAAGAACTAAAAGACATAAAATCATTCGGTTTTTTGCGTTCGATTCAGAATAGATAGTAACATTGAATACATAAACCAATTAAGCACTTTAATTTACAATTTCGCCAAAAAAATTGAGTCAAACAAAAAGTGAGGTTAAAACCGAAAAGAAAATATTTTTTTTTAGGATTTAGGGGGGTTTCCTCACTCTAATATTTTAACCCTGTTCTATTGAGACCCATACCTAACTGTAAAAAAAAAATCAACACTATACTCGTGCGACCTTAAAGGAAAGTCGCCCCCTTTTTTTTATAAATGTTCCTCTATTCAGTAGAGCCTAATAGACCTGTTATAGCTATCAAGATCAACTATCAACAAGATACTTGATACATACCAACAAATTGAATGAGTTGGTATTATGACTATCAACATTTTTTATCGACTGAATTTTATTAAATTTTATCATTATTGTGAATGATTTTTTTTTTGATAGACATGGTATTACGGATATCAACAAAATAGATACGCATCAATTTTCTTATCAACCACAAATTCTTGGTTGGAACTTAACTACATACTTTTATTCTGTATCTTTAAAAGCGAAAAAAGTTAAAAAGAATAATAACTTTGATAAAATTGTTCTTTGAAGAACAACTTACATTTTCGCACAAAGAATTTTCCTTTTCGTGGCAGACAAAAAAAAATAAATTTTTCAATCGTGAAACGTCAAACAAAATAAACAAAACTCATTCACAACGAACTTTTGATAAATAGATATTCACAATCAGTCTAAAATTACTAGTTGATGCCCATAATACCAGGGGTGCCAGCACGTTACTTAATACAATCGAGTTTAGTCGATGTAATCGAGTATAGGGAGTTCCTTCTTTGATTCAATCGAATCGAAAACAATCAGCTGATCATAAGAAAGAACTGCCTGTACGCGATTGTATCGACCTAACTCGATCGTATCAAGTTACGTGCTAGGGCCCCAGATTATCAACTAATTGATAGAAATTATCGACAATCAAATTGATACTCATAATAGGGCTGTAAGAGCAAGCTGTGGAATGCTGATTGCAATACAAAATAAATTGCACAACTGAGTCAAACGAACCTGCTCCTATGTCTTAGAGACTTAAAATTAAAAACAAAAGTGTTCTATATAAAAGAATGAATCTTATAAAGGTTCATTTCATCTTTAGGGTAGTTTGAGCTGGAAAACGAATATGTGATTTTGTATACAAATATGAACTTCTGCAAGCACAAACATTATTAACACTGAAGTAATTAAGAAAATAAATAAGTTTGTACCATTCGCAAATTTATTTATCAAAATTTCAAATCAATTTAACATAAATTAAATTAGATAAAACCCAACCTCAAGCATATTAAAGCTATAAAAAAATCAATTTAAATTGAAATACTAATAATTTAAATCAATTTGCGTTGGTGTTAAATTTATTTCTATCTTGTTAAATAAATTTGCAAATTAATGGTGTATTGGGGCGACTTTCCTTTATGGCGAGTGGTCTTAATAGAACAGGGCCCCTATTACAGATTACGAAACGAAAGGCAAAAAAACGATACCCTAGAAAACGAAAGTCAACACATGGACCGATTATGGTTTACGATAATGGATGCATCAAAATATTGCCTGATAAAATAAAAAAAATCTATTTTTCTAAGCGCATCCAACTTCATTCTTTCAATATTTCTATCAAAAATAGTACATGTGTCAAAACAATGAAATACGAGTGCCAAAAGCAGTCGTAAGAGAAAACGATTATCGTTTTAAAAAAACGAGTATCGTAAAACGTAATCGCAACTTAACGATAACGAGGGATTTTAAACGATAATCGTAATTCGTAATACGGGCCCAGATTAAAAATAATAAAGTGAGGAAACACTGTTAAATCATAAAAAAGAAATGTTTTATTTTTCAATTTTAACCTCACTTTTTGTTTTTTTTAGTGTTTTCTTGACTAGTGGCCATATTTCGATATTTAATACCTCTAAGGGTATGTTAAGGCAGGCGTCTATATCAACAGTTTTTTAGCTTAAAAGTACTGTGGGTGGCCCGCTTCGCGGGTTCTCAGGATTTTAACTCCATTTTTGGGGACCACGCCCGCTCATGCAACTTCGTTGCTCCGCTTAGGGTATATAAAGTCGCCAGGCAGGCGCCAATGTCAACAGTGTTGTAACTTAAAAGTACTGTGGGTTCAGAAACTTGCTTTTAATCAACAAATAATTCCCTTACGAAATTACCAAAAAAAAAATTCCCAATAATATTTCAAAAATAACCCAAATCTGGTAATACTTACGCAAAGAGAAATGTCAAAATAAACAAAGAAAAGTGCATTTTGTATGGAAATTGAGGAACTTTAAAAATTTATTAAAAAATAGTTATAAATGTTTCCTCACTTTAAAATTGTGATAATTTTTATTAAAAAGTGCTAATCTATCGAATAAAACTATCGGCGTGTGAAAATTCGTGCTACCTTAACCTTCCGACCACAACAGGGGTGCTATACCACCCCAGACATTTTTATTTTAACTGTAATTTTGATTTTTCTTTATTTCTCTTTCTGTCGTTTTATGTATTTGTCGTTTAATATCTCAGGTGTCATTTGCTGATGAGTAGTCCCCGCGATAGGTTATATTTTTTGGGTGAGAGGGCAAAAGGTATGCATTGGGGTTGTATATCACCCCATGTTGTGTTCTACGTATGTGAAAAGTTAAAGGAATAAAGGGGGTTGCAGGACACCCAATGGAATATAATGAAGGTGAGCCCCCTCCGAAATAGCAGAAGCAATCGCGATGTGCAATTTGTCCAAGGAAACAAGACCGGAAAAGCAAGATAACGGCCCTTATTGCGAGTGTCGTTTCCTTATCGATAAACGACTTTTATCAATAGTCGAAAGTCGAAAATCTGTTTTGGTATTGTGGATCTCTATTGTGAACGAAATTTTTCGTCTAGACAATCGATCTTTATCGTTTGCATTTTACTGTTCGACTGGCCAACGAATACAATTTTCTGGGCAAAAATGTCATCATCATCATCGGCTCGACAACCGGGTTCCGGTCCTGGCCTCTTTCAACAAGTCTCTCCACCTATCCCGGTCTCTAGCCGACGCCATCCAGTTGCGCACCCCAAGGCTTCGGGCGTCCTGGTCTACGCCATCTCTCCAGCGCAAGCATGGTCTACGACGCTGTCGTCTACCATAGAATGTACCACAAAGAACTTTCCGAGCAGGTTCCTCTTCGCTCATGCGAGCTAGGTGCCCTGCCCACCGGAGTCTACCGAGCTTAATTTTTGTCACGATATCTGCTTCTAGGTAGATTGCGTACAATTCATGATTGTACCGTCTCCGGAATCGTCCTTCCTCACATATGGGGCCAACAATTCTCCTTAAGACTTTTCTCTCGAACGCAGCTAAGAGGTCGGAGTGCCTTTTGGTAAGCACCCAAGTCTCGGATCCATATGTGAGTACTGGCAGGACCATGGTCCTGTACAGCAGCAGTTTTGAAGTTATGGTGAGATTTCTGGATTTGAAAAGCTTTGACAGACTATAGTAGGCTCTGTTGGATTTGAGAAGCCGCCCGCGTATTTCTTCTTCTATATTGTTATCGGCTGCTACTATTGACCCAAGGTATTTAAAGGATTGCACCACTTCAAATTCGTGCTCCGCTACCTTGATTGTTTGACCAACTGTTCCTCTCGCATTCGACGCCACCATGTACTTTGTTTTACCTTCACTAATGTGCAGCCCCAGATTTTGTGCCGCCTTCTCGATCTGGATGAAGGAATCGTGTACAGCTTGTTCGGTTCTTCCGATGATGTCAATGTCGTCTGCGTAAGCTAGTAACTGGCTGGACCTGTTGACGATGGTCCCTCTTGTTGCCGTGCCAGAGTCACGGATTGCTTTCTCCAACGCCAGGTTGAAGAGGAGGCAGGCCAAACCGTCCCCTTGTCGGAGTCCATTAAAGATTTTGATTGGTCTGGATAGCAATCCGGCTATTTTTACTTGGCTTGTTACGTTGGTCATGGTCAACCTACATAGTCGTGTCAATTTATTTGGGATGCCGAATTCTCTCATGGCTTTGTAAAGTTCTACCCTGGCTATGCTATCATAGGCGGCCTTAAAGTCTATAAACAGATGGTATGTTGGGATGTTAAATTCTAGACATTTTTCCATCGCCTGCCTAAGGGTAAAGATCTGATCAGTTGTTGATTTGCCTGGAATGAAACCACACTGATATTGTCCGATGACGGTTTTAGCGTATGGGGTTATCCGGTCTTGTAGGATAGAGGAGAGTATCTTATAGGCGGTACTCAACAACGTGATACCTCTATAATTGCTGCACGTTGTGACATCTCCCTTCTTATGTATGGGGCATATTATGCCTTTTCGCCAGTCTTCTGGCATTTCTTCCTGCTCCCATACGTGCACTATAATATCATGAATTGCTTGACGTAAGGCTGGCCCGCCGTGATGAAATAATTCGGCTGGTATGCCATCGGCTCCCGGGGATTTGTTCTGTTTGAGCCGGCCTATAGCCTTCTCAACCTCTTCTATGCTTGGTGGCGGCAACATAGGGTATTCTTCTTGAAGTAGTGGAGCCTCCACTTCTGCAGTGAGCTGACCATTTAGCAATTCATTGAAGTACACTTCCCATCGCTCCAGTATGCTTTCAGGATCGGTGATCAGATTTCCCTCTCCGTCCTTGCAGTATGTGCAGCGTGGTGTGTACTGCGTCATGTTTCGGACGGATTGGTAGAACTTCCGCGCCTGGTGCGGACCTCGCTCTCGGCTGTTTTCTATTTCACAGATTAGGTTCTTCTCCCAGGCTGATTTCTTTTGTCTGTGAAGCCGTTTTTCTGTTCTTCTGAGCTCTTTATATTCCTCTTCGCGTGCCCGCGTTCTATGAGATTGTTGCATTGCTCGGTACGCAACATTCTTACGTTCAGTCGCTAGCTTGCATTCATCATCAAACCAGTCGTTCCGATTTTTACGACTGCTGCCTAAGATGGAGTTGGCAGTACTAATGACAGTATTTTTAAGACGTGTCCACTTTTCATTTACGCCCAGCATACTGGCTCCAGGACTTACTCTCCCTAAGTCAGGTGTTTCTAGGGCGAGTCCTAACGCATTACCAAAGGTGTTACTGGTGTTTTCATTGCGCAGGGCAGCCGTGTTGATTCGAACCTGATCGGCGGATGCAATGCGTCTTCGCAAGGCAATCCGCCCTCGGAAAACCATACCAACAAGATAGTGATCCGAGTCGATATTGGCACCTCGGTACGTTCGTACCGTCATCAAGTTCGAGTAGTGGCGACGGTCTATCAACACGTGGTCTATTTGGTTACGAGTGACTCCATCAGGTGATACCCAGGTGGCTTTGTAGATATCTTTACGCGGGAACCTGGTACTCGCAACGACCATGTTTTTCGATGCTGCCAATTCTAAGACTCGAAGTCCATTGTCATTAGTGTTCTCATGCAAACTATGGGTGCCTGCGTAATGCCTGAATACCGGCTCCCGACCTATTTTTGCGTTCAAATCCCCAAGGATGATTTTAACATCATACCTTGGACAGGCATTGAGGGCCCTCTCGACTTGTTCGTAGTAAGTCTCTTTTTCTTCGTCTGAGGACTCCTCCGTAGGTCCGTGAACGTTAATGAGGCTGATGTTCGTAAATTTGCCTCGCACGCGAAGGGTGCATAGCCTTTCGCTTATAGCGTTAAAGCCGATGATAGTAGACTTCATTTTTTCGCTGACTAGGAAGCCTACCCCGAGCACATGGTGTTTTGTATGACAGCTGTAGTATATGTCATATTCTTTCTTCTGTAAAACACCATTCCCTGTCCATCTGATTTCTTGAAGAGCTGTTATGTCAGCTTTATACTTTGACAGGGCATCGGCTAGCTGCTGAGCAGCTCGAGCTCTATAGAGCGATCGTACGTTCCATAAGAAAATTCGTAAATCGTTATTCCTTTTTCTTTGCGTGGGTTGTCGTCGTGAGATCAGTCCGTTTACGAGGCTTGTTGTCGGTCTCGTAATTCTTTTAGTTTTACGGGACAGGGAATTAACCTGTCGCCAACCTGAGGAACCAGCCTGATCATATTAGCCAAACCTTTTTTAAAAGGCTTGTTTCTAGCGGCCGCCGCGGAGAGGCTATGATCACACTTCCACCAGTCCCGAAAAGTTACGGCACGTGCATGTTTTCGTATGCTACATGTTGTTCCCCCTATTCGTCTGATGGCTGACCGCCATAAAATGTAATTTTTTTTATTTTATTATCTTATTAATTTTCATTATAATAATTATTTTAACCACAGGGCAAAAGTTGTTAGCAATAAAAGGCAAATGGAAAAGCTAGTTGCATTGATGGAAGCGAATCCCGATATTGCAAAGGGAATTTGCGGAAAAGCCCTAGGTAAAACAAGGTGGGAAAAGTTTACTGTCGAACTAAATAGTCTTGGGCCTCCTATGCGCACTTGCGAAAAATGGATCAAGGTAATTTTGTATTAATTACAAAAAAAAAATGTGTTTCAATTGTTTTTTTTCTGTAAAGGTTTGGGCTGATCTAAAATTTAAAATTAAAAAAAAGAAGACGGAAAATAAAACCGAAATCAATGCGACAGGAGGTGGGCCAAATCGGTTACATTCTTTCAGTAACTTAGAGGAAAGTGTAATAGCACTTCTTTCGATGAATGCCTCAATTGATCCGCCCGGCCTAGAGATTGGAGAGGATGTTGAAAACAGCATTGCCGTGGAAACTATGCAAGTAGAAGAAGAGCTAGACCCAGAACCAGACCAAACCATGGAGTCCAGAAATATTTTTTTGGAGAATTCCACTCAGCCTAGGAGTTCTGAAAAGAAAACGAAAAAAAGTAATGAAGAAAGAATCGCACTTCTGATGAAGCAGACTGCTAATCAGGAAGAGTTTTATAGTGATATCAAAGTTGCAATATCTGAATTAAATGGTAAAATTTCAAGCTTGGAGCAATATACCAAGAAGGTATACTACCAATTAAAAGATAGCCACAAGGAATTGCTGGCTATTAAAAAAGAAAAATTGCAAATCCAAAAAGAAGACATAAAATGCCGACAAAGAGATAGAATTCTCAAGTTAAAATTAATTCAACAAAAATTGGAATTAAAAAAAACACAAATTGAGTTGCAGTTACAGAAAGTGTAAATGTTCTTTTATTGATGTTTTTTTTTTCTATTGAACTGAAGTGTTGTTTTCTTTTTCTTTTTAAGTATATTTATTTATTTATAGTAGGTATATTAATGTTATTCTGTTTATGTTTATTCTTATTAATGATAAGGCTAATCTAAAAATAATATTTCCAATAAAATATTACAATAAGGTGTTAATAAAAAAAAGTTGGTTATTTTATTTGATTTCACGTTTCAAACATTGACGAAAGAATTTGGTTTCGAATAGCAACAGCTTCCTCGTTTTGAGGGTTTTCATTCTCGTTGGTGTTTTGAAAGCTTGCGGAGTCGTCGACAATTTGAGGTTCATCTATGAAGTCTTCAATAATAGGAGTATTATAAAAGAGACAAATGTTGTGCAAAGCTGCGCAGACGTTGGTAATTTGTGTTGCTTTTTTTGGAGTATAATGCAATTCTCTTGCCCTTAGCACACATCTAAATCTATTTTTCAGCACGCCAATTGTTCTTTCTATGATGTTTCTTCCCTGTGCATGCTTTTTATTAAATGCACTTTCGAGTGATGCTGATTCAGGATTTCGAAACGGGGTCATTAGATACGGCTTCAAGGGATATCCTGCATCACCTTCACGATAATGGTTTATGAATTATGTAGAATTATGTATTGAACCAAACCTTACCAAGAAGCCAAGTGTTTGTTTGTCCTCTTTGATGCTGTCTTTCTAAGATTGTTTTCAAGATGGACATATTGAAAACATTTGAATCGTGTGTTGACCCAGGATATTTTGCATTTAAGAATCTTATTTTCATTGTATCGTCACAAACCTAAAATGGAAAATTTAATTTATTTGGAATTGAAAACAAAGGTTTTTCTTACGATCATAGCATTTATGCTATAAAAGCCTTTGCGATTATAGTACGCATGCTGTAACTCCTTTTTCGGGGATGCAATTTTGATATGCGTGCCATCAATGCAACCTATCACCCCTGGTATATGGCTTCGCTCAAAAAAGTATACTTTAGCTCGACTTTTTTCAACTTCGGTGTAATTAAATTGTATCCATTTTGGGCAAATTATATTTTCCATAACATTAATTACTTCCTTAAGTACAAGGGACACAGTCGACTGTGCAAGGCCAAGACAGTACTCATTCCCAACGCTTATTTGGTATGATCCATGGGCAAAAAATCTTAATGCCGTGGCAAGTTTTATTATTTTTGGTATTGCCGTACTTCTTTTAGTTGGTTTAAGATGTTGTTCAATGTCCGCCAATAATTGAACAAACGCTGGCTTTGACAACCGGAAGTATTTCAAAAATCTGCAATGTAGTAAGTTAATAAAAGAAAATATATTTTTACTCATTAACAGACATATTTTCTTCAAGCTCCAGAGGATTGGAAACATCTCTAAGTTGTCTCCTATTCCTGGCAATCATTATGTGGTCGTCGTTGATTGTTTCATCATCCGATTCTGAATCATCGAAAAAGAACTCCGAGGAAATCATTTCTTGTTTATTTAACTGAAATTTATTGCATTTATTATTGTTTGTATTTTAATTTTACATAATTTTATTACTTACATTTCACAATTTTCTCGTCCTAATACAAAATTTCAAATTAAAACCATATGGTAGTGCTAGTATATCAAAACAATAAAAGTACCTATGTACGTATATAAGAATGTACCTATTTTTTCCCTACACCGACGCAATTCACAAAAAACACATTAGGCGTTTTTCTTTTTTAGTTCATGTCTTCGAAATTATTCTCGTCGTCAAATGAATAAAACTCCAAGTTTTATTTTATTATAAAAAACGTTTATTAACAAACAACCGAGCGTTATGAAAATAAGTTCCAGAATAAAAAAATAGAATGAATTATTTTGCGAAATAAAAATTAAAAACATAAGGTGACTTGATACAAAAAAGCAAAGTTAAATAAGGCAAAGTAGTTTTATGATTAAATTTTCCTAACATTCTCCCCCGCGCACAGTGTTTCGCCTAGAACAAGCTAGCTGGACAAAACTGTGTTTATGTGTTTTTGGACTTATACTGTGGAATTACATAATATTATTGCTAAATAAAACAAAAAAAAGTCGAAACTAAGATTTTATTCACAAAAAAATTTAAGAAATTAAGCAAAACAGATAATTCAAAATAAAAAAGTATTTTAATACCCTAATCAATAATATACATATGTATGTCTAACTAACCGTCATTATCAGAATCTTCTGATGAATCAGATAAGTTATAGTCATCTTGGTTTTGAAAATTGCTTGCGCACGCTAGAGGTTGAGGTTCCAAATTTGGTGATATTATAAGTTTTCGGACT
Source organism: Philhelius festivus (assembly GCA_963931855.1). Taxonomy (NCBI): domain Eukaryota; kingdom Metazoa; phylum Arthropoda; class Insecta; order Diptera; family Syrphidae; genus Philhelius; species Philhelius festivus. The sequence goes on along the minus strand of OZ007557.1, from coordinate 51,034,526 downwards.
TCTTCACTCAATCTATCCGTTTTCTTCTTAGGTATCTCTCGGAGGCTATTGATGAGAGGATCTGATGTTACGATCAACATAGTTAATAAGTCCATATTCGTGGCAGTACGTGAGCATTTCCTTGTATTTTGTAGTCGGAACCTACGGCAATCTTTGTTCCTGGCTTCCTGCGCTTCTTCCGAAAGTTGTCCTATTGGAACAATAGCACTTTTGATTACTTCTGGGCTATGGATCAATATTTTGTGCACTGTGGCTGGCATGTAATACCATGAATATAGGCTTAAGTAAAGTTTTCTGGTGTTAATACAAAGTTTGTTAAATTCAACTAAATTTATTTCGTATCCAGAAGACAATGTACTTAATATTATGTTAAATTGCGTGAGAAGTGTGACATCTAATCCTGTTATACGGGCACTTAATTCAGGGTTTCCGAAAAATCGGCGAGCAGTGTTGCCGTCATTTGTGGTGCCAAATCCTGGCCTTGGTTTGTCCACAATAAGTCCCATAACTTGTCTGAACTGTTGTTTGATATGGTCAGATCGCTGTTTTACGCAAGCCTTTTCTTCGTTACTTCTAACCTGCCATTTTTTTATCTCCAGCTTATAGCTGATATGAAGACAACACTCAAAACAACGAATCCAGGCATGAAGGGTCGACAAACCAAAGCCAAAATTATCTGGATTGCTGTTGTAATTTATTGATTCTTGGTTCATCATTTTGGGGGTGGCACCACAAATGAAACATTTCTGTGAGGAGAGAGTCTCGGTTAAAGCGTTACATACCTTACCATCAGTCATGGTCAGAAGAAGTTCGTGTTTAACAGAAATTAGAGAATCACCCAGCTTACAAACAGATGGAAGTAAATGATTTATTTCTTCCAAGACCTCGCTAGTTTCTTTTTTTGTGAACTCAGTGGTTTCCTTAGCAAAAATAAATTTAATGGGACGGCAAAACCTCGTAGATGATGGTCGAGGATTTTGCCAAATAATGATATTGTTATCGACCAATCTAATGGGGACAAATGAAAATATAAAAAGGAACTCATCAGTAGCCTCCTGGTTCTCAAATTTCTGTTTGTAGGTACTGTGGCCAGAACTCCCGTCGCAGCCCCATTTACTTATCAGAGTAATTGATGAATTAGGGAGTACACTTCTTATTACTTCATCCTGAGCTTCTACTAAACGCTCACATGTTTTATCTAACATAGCTTGTAAATTTATTTCAGCTCGAGTCTCAGTGACAACAATATGTTCATTAGAAGGACAGCAGGCCTTTTTGGACTTGCTCAAACAGTGATAGGATGGAAAAACATGATGGCCAGCCTTCATAGACCACTTCCTAGTTTGCTTATAAGAGTTTGTTGTTGACTTAGAGTCAATATAATAAGCTAAAGCCTCGTTACCACTTAATTGTCTAGAAGTCATTGGAGAACTTGTATCCTTGCAGGCAATTGATTTATTTGCCAAATTTGTACTTGTACTAATTTCTCTTATCTCTCTGGCTGTGTTCCTATTCCCTTCTGAACGTGCAACTATTTCTGCAGCAGTCATTAACTCGCCAAAACTTCGCAATTTAACTAGGTCTTCGACACGACGTTTTTTCGTCTTAAATGAAGATTCTTCGAAGCCTTTTAACTGTCTTACAGTAGGAGTACGATATTCAGATGCCGAGTAAGGTTGAAGTTGGGTGGAATATAAATGGAATTGATAATTTTCAGCATCCAACCACGTTTTATTTTTAATCAAGAACCGATTCTTTGATTTTCCCGCCTTATACCATTTATCAGCTATTTTTGAAGACCAATTGGCTATATTCTTCTTTAGATCTCTTTTGGATTGCTCACTAACATCGCAAATATTAAATTTAGAAGAAACAAAATCAAAAAGTTTAACGTTTCTTTCACTTTTTTCCCATTTGAGCCATTCATCAAAAAACTCATATTTCGATATTGAGTGAAAGTTGTCTGAATAAAAAAAAAATAAAAATATTTGAACTCAATTTTGCAGGCTAAAAGATATACTGTTATAACACTGAGGAATGCCCCTAAGACATATACAAAATTTAGACCGGGGACATGAGGTGACAAGTACATTACACGCTTTTAAAATTCTTACTATTAGTAAAACTACCATTATTTTTGTTAATACTTTCAAATTATCAGTAATTGTAAACTAAACTAGTAAAATTATTTATTTTAATAAATAAATATAGCACATATCCTTATTTATTAAATCCATTGGTAAAATATTCAACTTAATTCAAAATATTATAGTTATATGCACTCAAATGGTCTGCGATTTTGAAAATAAATAACATACAAATTTGCACTTTACTCCTTAGTTGTTTATTGAACACGCTCACTTGTCACTCTAATAAGTAAGACGTATATATTTTTCGAGATCTGAGCTTTGAGGTTATTGTTTACAATACCTGACTACATATTTATTGAAAAGGAAAAATGACCTTTGTCCATCTAGCTTGTTCTAGGCGAAACACTGTGCCGCGGTATTGGAGCCAGTATGGTCTTCATTACCATCACGATGAAAATTTAATACACATATTTTGACCAATGGTCTCTTGAAAACGCCTGTTGAAGTTTTAACTTCTACAACTCTAGTTTCACCATCATCCCCAAAAAAGATTTTCGTTATAATTCCTTTCGGCCAGCATCCACGGATGGTGTTGTTGTCAACAACAAGTACAATATCTCCTACTTTTACTCCTTCACCTCTGCTCAACCATTTAGTTCGACGGTTAAGTGTTGGTAGGTATTCTGTTCGCCATCGTTTCCAGAATTGGTCAGCTAAGTGTTGTGTTACTCGCCAGTGTTTCCGAAGAATTAAATCCGTTTTTGAAAATCTACCAATTGGCGCTGTTGCTGAAGAGCGTCCTATCAAAAAGTGATTTGGAGTTAAGGCTTCTGGTTCATCTGGATGAGTTGGAACGTCAATTAAAGGCCTTGAATTAATTTGGTGTTCTGCTTCCGTCATCAAGGTGTTAAGGTCTTCATCAGTCGGATAATGTTCTTTTAGTACGGCTTTAAATGCATTTTTCACTGATCGTACTAAGCGTTCCCAGCACCCACCCATATGAGGAGCTGCAGGTGGATTGAAATTCCATTTGATCCTCTGAGTCGTCAACTGACGACTTATTTTATCTTGATCAAACTCAGCAAGATTTCGTTTGAGTTCTTTTTCAGCACCTCGAAAGTTTGTTCCGTTGTCAGAAAACAGCTCTTGGGGGCAGCCTCGTCTTGAAATAAATCGTCTTAGAGCCATTATAAATGAGTCAGTAGAGAGGTTTGTTGCTATCTCTATGTGTATAGCTCGCAAAGTCAAACACGTAAAAAGAACTCCATACCTTTTCTCATGTCGTCGGCCTATTTTTATAGTCATTGGTCCAAAGTAGTCCACTCCAGTAAAACAGAATGGAGGTATTCCTGATGTAATACGAGCTGAAGGTAGTTGTCCCATTATGGTTGTTGCAGGCTTCGAATTATTATTGATGCAAGCGTTGCATTCACGCCTCACCTTTTTCAATGTTGGTCTAACTTTGATGATCCAGTATCGTTGATGTAATTCATTAAGAACGCGTTCATGTCCTATGTGGTTCCCTTTTAGATGATAATGCCTTACCAAAAGTTTCACGTAGTCGTCGTTGCCATGAAGTATAACAGGAAACTTGAACCAATCATCTCCATCAGATAGCTTACACAGTCTTCCATTTAATCGAATAATATTATCGTCTGTCAATTTTGGAGAAAGTTTATAGATTGGACTATTTTTGTCAATTTCTTGTTTTCGAAAGAGCGTTTTATATTCTTTTGCAAACATTCTTCGTTGGGATTGCTGTATCCAAAGAAGTTCGGCATCATGTACTTCGTCTGGTGAGAGTTCTCCGCTGTGATTTTGTTTGAATACATAATTTTTTATGAAGCGTAACATCCAAGCAGTTGAACGGATTAGTCTCAACCATGATGAAAATCGTTTAACGTCAGGTAGTTGAAAAGGATGGTTTTTAGTAATGACTCCAATAAATTCGAGAAGTTCGTCATCAACTGGATCTAGTTTATTCTTTGGCCATTTAAATTCTTCTGAATACAAAAACTCGGGTCCAGTAAACCATCGATTAGTAGGACTAAGTTCCTTGTAACCACTTCGAGTTGCGTCGTCAGCTACATTTAATTTTGTTGGAAGCCATCTCCATTCCTTAGCAACGGTCAATTCGGATATTTCGCTAAGACGATTAGCGACAAATTGTTTGTGACGGGAGCTACTTGATTGGATCCAGTACCAAACAGTTGCAGAATCAGTCCAATAAATTATTCTGTCCAACTTTCGGTCCAGATCTTCTTTCAGATGACTAGTCAGTCTTGCTCCTAGTAGGGCAGCTTGTAGTTCTAGCCTTGGTATCGTCATGACTGGTTTGGATGGTTTAACTTTAGCTTTGGCTGCTACAAAGGAAACAGTAATATTATTTTTTGTCAATGTTCTTACGTAAACAACAGCAGAGTATGCTTCTTCGCTGGCATCCACAAAGCAGTGTAGCTCAACAAAAGGTCCATTTAAGTAAAAGTCAGAGTAACATCTTGGAATTTGCACGCATTCGATTTGTTGTAAGTTTTGTAACCACTCCTTCCATTCAGCATCTAGTTCAGCACTCAGTTCGTCATCCCAGTCAATTGATGTCTTCCAAATTTTTTGAAGTATGATCTTCCCAACAATTACAAAGTGGGCGATAAAACCAAGAGGATCAAATACTGACATTATGATTTTTAATGCCTCGCGTTTAGTCGGTGTTCTTTCTCCACTTAAAAGAGTTGAGTCAACTTTCGAGAAGTTTGTATTAAAAGTGAAGACGTCTTCTGCAGTGTCCCACGCTACTCCTAGCACTCGATTCAGCTGCATACTATTGTCAATGTTGATTTTTCCATTCTTGTTTGCGGGAAGGAGATGCTGAGGAATTGTTTGGTTTACCTTTGCTGACGTAGAATACCAGTTTCTTAGTTCAAAACCACCACAACCATGAATTTTGATGATGTCCTTGATAATCGAAATTGCCTCTTCTTCATTGCTTGCAGTTCCAAGGTAGTCGTCCATATAATGACTTCTCTTGATAGCGTTCACTGCATTTGGATATTCAGTAACGAATTGGTCTGCATTCTTATCCTTGACATAGATAGCGGTGCATGGCGAACACGTTGCTCCAAAAGTTATTGCAGTCATTTTATACGTTTTTGGCTCGCCTTGTCTCTTGCATCCACGCCAAAGTATCAGTTGGCTGTAGCAATCGTCATCTCGAATCTGCACGCGATGAAACATTTCTTTGATATCAGCAATGAATCCGATAGTTCCTTGTCGAAAACGAAGTATAACACCAGGTAGTGACTTTAGCATATCTGGTCCTTGTAGAAGCATGTCGTTTAGTGATGCACCATTGCACTTTGCTGCAGCGTCAAAAACCATTCTGACTTTCCCTGGTTTGTTAGGGTTTACAACGGGAAAGTGCGGTAAGTACCACTGTCGGTTTTCTCGATTTTTCGGGACTGATGTGATCTCTTGCAGGTAACCTTTTTTAATGTATTCACTGATGTTTGATTGGTATGCTGATTTTAGGATGTCATCTTTGTCTAGTCTTTTTTCTAGCATTTGCAGTCGTTTGAAAGCCATCTTTTTGCTGTCTAAAGGAAGTGGTATATTCTCAAATTTCCATAAAAGTCCAGATTCCCATCGATCCTTTGAAACTCTTTTTGTTGTTTCTGCCAAAATATGCAAAGCTCTGTCATCATCACGAGATTTTTCACTGTTCGTCTTGGTTGTATTTACTCCATCCAATTCCCAAAAAGATTTGACCAAGTCATGAAGTGCAATATCATTTTGGTTTGAAATAACATTTGCAATTAGAGCTCTCTTGTCGTGATTATAAATAGATCCGTCATTTCCACTTATCGTCCAACCCAACCATGTCTTGCTGGCTATAGGTGAATTCCATTTGTCATGAATCAGTTGTCTTGTTGATGATAAAAGTCCATTGTTTTCACCTATGAGAATTGTTGGTTGTCCATTCTCAAAGCTTTCAAAGTCGATTTCGTTTAAATAGGGATATTTTTCAGTTATCTTTTTCCTGTTAATTGTTTGGTGAATTAGAGGTAGTTCCTTTACGGTTCTGACGTCTCTTAACTTGTAAAACTTAGCTCCATTAAATGTTCCTTTAATAGCTGTCGAGAAGCACTTTGAATCCAGTTCATTTGCAGAATCTCCGTTAAACCATTTAACGCTTAGTGGTGAATGGGTTCCATTTATTTTCAATTTGTCTGCTATGTCGCTCCTCATCAAAGTAAGACTCGCTCCGGAATCCAGCATAGCTAATGTCTTGACTTCGATGTCACCATTTTTGAGACAGACTGGTAAAATTCTTAAATTTGTCGGAAAATCAGCTGAAGAACTTTGAGCACATAATTCACTAGATTGATTTTGTGGTGAAGTTCGGTTAGAGTGCAGCAGATGATGATGTTGTTTCTTGCAGTTGTCTATATTGCACGTTATCTTCTTGCGACACACTTGCATTGAATGATTTTCATTCAGGCAAGAAAAACAAAGTGAAGCTTTTGTAACGAACTTCCATCTTTCGTCAACGGTCATTTCGAAGAATTTCTTACACCTCGCTACGGTTTTGCAATTTGACGAACAAACCTTGCACTTTATGTTGTCGTCTGATTTGATAGCTGTGTTTAGTCTTTGCGTCCGTTTTGTTGATATTGATGGTGTCGATTCTGGGTGTACACGAAGAGATGCAGCATGTGACTTTCTATCTAACCAATCAGCAAAGTTCCTTAGGTTGTAAGAATCCTTCTCATAAATGAAATCTGACCACATAATATATAACGTTGGTGGTAGTTTCTTTTCCAGATCTTGAATTAGCTGTGGATTGGATAAATACTCACTTTTATTTAGAAGTTCAATCATTCCAGTAAGGTTTTCAACTGCCGTAGCAAATTTGATGATTGACATCGGCTTATCTTCTTTAGCAGGTAAAATATCTTTGGTCTTCAGAATCAATGAGTTGATGATGTAGTCTGGTCGTCCAAAACGTCTCTCTAAAATTTTCATGATTTTGTCTGCACTGTCTGGTGAAATCAGGAGCGATCGAACAGCATCTAGCGCTTCGTCCTTCAAAGCTACACGAAGTCGGGTCACATTTTCGTTGCTTGTGAATTTGCACATGTCTGTGGTTCGATGGTACTCATTTTTAAATAACAGCCAGTCTTCAGGGTTTCCTCCGAATTTTGGCAGATCCATTTTGGTTTGCCTCGCCATAAAAGTTGACATAATTTCCATGTACGGCGGTTTAGATTCTTTGCTGTCGGTACATGGAATCTCTGTTTCTTTTGTCTTCTTAATTTTCTTCACAGGATTTTCTTTTGTTTCTATGGATCCTTTGGACCTCAGCTTTTGGAATTCAAAAGTTAATTTTTTCAATTCTTCCGTCAATTTGAATATTTTGTCTTCAGTTTTGTCTTCTGAAGGAAGTTCATTGTCTATGTCTTCTGATTCGTCATCAGAAGAATGATTCTGATTTTCTTCATCTGCCGTTAACGTATTGTCTCCAGAACGTTCGGTAATATCGTCAGCTTCTTCTTTTTCCATTTCATCATCATGAAATGATATACACGATGTGCTTTTCCTGATTGGAAAACTATCGTCTTCCCCATATCGTTTCGGTGGAATTCCCTTCGATTTCCTTCCGCTTGTCCTGCTAGCTGACATTTTCCAAGTGCTGTATTCTTCTGGTTTGAAGGACCACGATGTCTTCGAAATTATTCTCGTCGTCAAATGAATAAAACTCCAAGTTTTATTTTATTATAAAAAACGTTTATTAACAAACAACCGAGCGTTATGAAAATAAGTTCCAGAATAAAAAAATAGAATGAATTATTTTGCGAAATAAAAATTAAAAACATAAGGTGACTTGATACAAAAAAGCAAAGTTAAATAAGGCAAAGTAGTTTTATGATTAAATTTTCCTAACAGTTCAGAACAGAGCCTGAGTTGTCAAAAAATAAATTGTGTTTCTTTTTTAGTTCGTAAACCAGATAATTTTATCTCCGCAGAAACGAGCTGTCAAAATTTGTATGGGAAAAAGTTTCTGCAAATCGCATAAAATTGGGCGCATTCACTAACCTAGTCACTACGTAGTCAAAAAGTCAACTAGCTTTGTGAATGCAAAATTGCACTACAAAGCTAGTCAATTCAAACTGTCATATTAATGACAGATGTAAACATATAAAATAAGAAAAATTGTGTTTTGAGAACTTTAAATAAACTTTTTTTTTACAGTTTAAATTAAATAACATCAAATATAAGATATAATATTAATTTGTTTAATAATTTCACTTCGAAAATATCTTCCACCAAAAATTAAATTTGTATTTTCAACGAACAGCTGATTGTGAAATGTCAACTAGCTTTGTAGCAGAAATTTTTACACTACGTTTGAGGGGAAATTTCAACTAAATTTTTAGTTGTCTTTAGCCAATCAGAACGAGTTGACTACGTAGTGACTAGGTTAGTGAATGCGCCCATTATCTCACAAATTTGCTGCGGAAAGTGCGGAAATAAACCTCGTAAACTAAAGAAGTATGGATTCTGACTTTTAATTTGACATTTCACAAAATATTTCCCACATTTACGCAAGTATTTCTTAGGGGGTGTTCATGAAAACATGCTGCGGAAAGTTATATCTTTCTACAAAGCGGAAAATTATCTCTTTAGGCTAGGCGCGCACATTCAATTTTTAGTTTCGAAACTGTTTGGTTGCTAAAATGAAACATATGGGCTTATATGGGACACCACGCACCTAGAGCAACTCGATTCTCGAAACTAAAAAGTTTGTGTTTTGACACAAACTAAACGATTGCCTCGCATCAGTTGAGCTGTTTTTTATAGGTGCAAGAGAGAAGAGTGCGAGCGTGAGTAAAGAGTTGCCAGTGTGCGGTTCTCTTTCAACTGGTGATTAAACTATTTGATTTTGATCACAGTTGCCAGTGCGCGACTAGCCTTACATGAATAGCCTTAGGCTAGGCGCGCACATTCAATTTTTAGTTTCGCAACTGTTTAGTTGCTAAAATGAAACATATGGGCTTATATGGGACACCGCGCACTTAGAGCAACTCGATTCTCGAAACTAAAAAGTTTGTGTTTTGACACAAACTAAACGATTGCCTCGCATCAGTTGAGCTGTTTTTTATAGGTGCAAGAGAGAAAATAGTGCGAGCGTGAGTAAAGAGTTGCCAGTGTGCGGTTCTCTTTCAACTGGTGATTAAACTATTTGATTTCGATCACAGTGCGCGACTAGCCTTAGTGAGTTTTATTGGAAATTATTTTATCTAGCGTGATAAAACTTCCCTCGATATACAACAAATCTCGTGTCAATAAAAGTCACTTTGTTAGTTACCTCGGGAAATTAAACTATGAAATGCATAAATTTTGCTCTCCATTTCCCAATTAAACACACTTGTATTTGACTAGAACTACTTAATGTTCTATCTCTGCTTCATGCTGCTCTTATTATACTGCTTGAACACAACAAACTTATCGCAGAGTTCCTCGTCAATTCGTCAACTTTGTCAATTTGCTGTATTGGTGTTTTATTTAAAAATGTTTTCTTGTGATTCATTTATTGATCAAACTATTTGATCCCTATGTAAAGGAATTTTTTTCCACATATACCATCACTGAAACATGCCCAAATGTCAAAATATAGGATTCATTCACAGTAACTATTGTATCTGTCGATTGAGATACACAATACCAAAAAGAAAATTTGTCGTTGCTTTCGACTTTTGTCGGGTCGAAAGTTGAACGACACTCGCAATAAGGGCCAACGTGTCTTAAATGCAAATGTCTTGTATGCCCTGAACACAGAAAAGAGATATGCTCAAATTGTACTTAACTTATTATTTCATTGTAAATATATGCATACATGTTTATTTATTAATGAATAAATTTTTTTTTTATTTTTGATAAAGTTTATGAATTGTTGTGTTTGAATAAAAATTTTATGTTGTCCTCGAAAGTATTTTTTTTTAATTTATTCCTGCCTGGGGTGTTCTGCCACCCCTGTTGTGGTGTATGTATATTTTAAATGTGTTGTGATCGGAAGGTTAAAGGAAAGTTGAGCCAAAAAAAGTATTTTTCCAAGTCCTTACAGTGTTCTTCCTACAAAAAATAAATATTTGTATATAAAATATATATGTATATGTATATATATGTATGTATCAGGGACGAAGCGTCCATATATTGAGTGGAATGAGTGCTTCCGTTAAACCATTTGAAAAAATCGTACCTAGCAAGGAATTAAATTCAAAATTCCAAATTGTATTAAAATTTTTATTATATTATTTGTATCTATGAATGAATCTTCATTTACCCTGTAAATTACATTCCAACACCATTATGACAACATTATCAGCTTTTACTAAAATTACTAAAGGAAATCAAGATCTCTCTGGTTATTACAACTTAAAATGCCACACTGCAAACCAACTGAGAATGCTCAACATCACTCCATTATTTATAATGCTCAATCTCATCAAAGTTCTTGCTAAAATGCTTAACAGCTATGCATTCCTTATTATCGCCTCCATAACTCAATTTCAAAATACTCTTCCACTCCGAGTCAACTGAAAATATACCTACATCACTCACCAATATTCACAAAATGCTCAAACAAAAATGATTCTCAAACAATATAGAATGCACAACAGCTGGGCATTCCATTATTTCGCATACTTAACTTAGATCTCAACCCAAAGTCAAAATAATTTTGTCTCGTTTCTTGCCTTTTGCCCAATGTGTGAAGAATGAGTTGAGTGAATGCATTACGAGAATTTCCTACAAGAGAGATAGAAAAACAAAAATGTATCTAATGAGTTGCTTATTGTCTCAAACTGATAATGAGTTTAATTTCGTGGACAAAAGGGGTAGAAGAGTTTTATTTTAACATAATCAGCCTTATTTTGGCATTCGAACGAATAGCTAATTCGTTAGAATAGATACTTTCATTCGAATGAACTTTCCATATTTTGACATTCGAACGAAAAATGTTCATTGTCGAATGATTGCATAAAATGAACCTCAATTAAATTCATTTTCGAAATCAGCTGTTTGAAATTTACTGACATTTCTATCTGATTTAGTATGACCAAGCTGTTTTTTTTTTGATAATTTTTATTTCAAAAAAAATATGGTCTAAAAATAAAACTTTATTATTTAAGAAAAATAAAGTAAAGATAAGTGATGCTAACGGCCCGGTAAAGTTTGAATTTGAATACATCAATAAAAACTGACATTTTCAAATTTTGGAGCATTTAGAAAACAGTATGGTAAGTTTATTGATATCAAAAAGATGTTAAATAAGGATAAAACTTCCCTGAATAATAAAATAGTTGATTTATGTTTTAATTTTCATGCAAACTAATTTTGTTTTCCAAATTGATAAACAAAAAAAGAAGGCAACTTCAAAGCCACTTAATTTACACAAATCTGGTCACACTTGAATTTTGAACTACCATTTGTAAATTGTTTTATGAAAATAATTGATAAATTGAAGCCAGACGTTAAAAAATCAAAATGGCATTTGTTTTTTGTATGAAAAGAGAAAACGGTGAGGAGCAGTGGTATAGGAGAAGGATAATGGATGCATTACATCCATTTTATGCATCCAATACTACTAACACTATACTAAACTTACATGTTTTATGAATCTATTCGCCAGAAAAAATTGAACGAGAATGAAATGACATTTCTTTCGAACGATTCGAAAGTGAAAATTTGCTTAGTTTTCGAAAGATAAATGAACTTCCCATTGATAAGGTGAACTTTCGAATCGTTCGAATCTCAAAATACACGGCCCTATTGAGGTAACCGTCGGAGCGGAATCCTCTCCGATTTCTTACGAATCGGAGACATTTTGCTTCATGGTATTTCTCCGATCAGCTGATCGGAAATTCTGTCCGACGAAATTCAACGCATGCCATTTGTGTGCGATGAAGCACTTCTAATGGTCTTATTTCTAACACATACAAACAAAATTTTCTCCGAAATCGTCCGACAAGTTCTTGTTGCGGAAAGTGTTTTCTTTTTAGAGAAATAGTTAATTAAAATGTAAGTAATAAAGAAATTAAGTTTATTTTTGCGTAAACTTGTGTTACCTATTTATAATAGACTTTTTTTCTTAGGCGGAACGAAAAAACAAGTTCACAACAATATGAGCGGATAACACCAAAAGCACCCCAGAATTGTAGCTGTGTATGTGAAGATCTGGCCCAATCAGTTAAATTAATTGGGACCAAGACAAATGGATGTTTGAATAGAAAAAAAAGTTTCGTGATCTTTTGTTTTGTGCATTGATATATTTCCATTGTGATTAAAGTACCTATTAGTCAAATAAATATAAAATATTGTTTTTCAATTTATTCTTTTTTTGACACTTCAAATGGAAACAAAAAACATACGTTTGGAAATAGGGAGGGGACTTTATTCGATAGTTTTGATTTAAAAATCGGTGCATCTAATTACATTTCTTAAAAACGCCAGCGCATTATAATTTAAAAAAATACTTTTTATAAACAATAAACTACACTCTATCACCGGTTTTTAATGGTTTAAAACGCTTATGGTGTTTATTTTATAAAAAACTATCGAAAATATATCGCATTTTCGATTTATCGGTTAATTAGCACATCACTGTCTGAAATTTATATCCATCGCAATGCGTCGCTGGATTTCTGTAAAATTTCTTCCGATGAAAGCTACTTCGAACTGAAATTGAATCTCCGACGAAGGATGCGTTGCGGAGAAAGTTCCGCTCCGACGGTTACCTCAATAGAGCCGACAAATTATTCGAATTCGACATACTTTCTAATGAAATCGAATGTCAAAATAAGGCTGAATGTGTGTGCAAATTTAGGTGCAATTCATTCATAAGTATCAGAAAACAAACAAATATGAATTTAAAAGGTGGTAGTTTTTTAATTATTTTCGTGGCGATAAATACAATCCACCTGTTTTCTGTTTATTTTTTGTTATTATAAAAAAAGTGGTCAAAAATAGTATTTTTAATATTCATATCTGAGGTTTCTTGACATTCCAGCAGAAATATAACTAAAGGTTATTTTCAATTATGAGAATTTTAAATAAAAAAAAACTTCAAGGAATCTTAAGATTTTTAATATCCCGTAATAATGGCATCTGTAGAGACATCATATTCATGTTTTAAGAGAATTAAATATTTTTTTAGAAATAAATGTGGACAAGAAGGGTTATCTACTCGTAGCTTAGTTCTTATCAAATCGTACTTAGATAATTTTGCCTTAAAAGAAAAAGGATAAATCTTTGCGCAAGGCATCAAGCTTTTTTGTTTTAATAAGACTTTACTTTATATATATTATTTTATGTGAATTACCATAAAGTGGAATTTAAAAGGTTGGATCTCAAAGGTCTTTCATTTTCGGTTTTATGTTCAGTGCTTCCGCTATCGAAAAAATCACGCCTCGTATGTATGTTTCCTATGAACTCCAAAACATCCTGACCGATTTCGGTGAAATTTCCTGGAAATCTTAAGATTAGCTCAGTCATCAGATGAACTGAATTTATGTCGGTTTTTTTTTTTTTTTTTTTTTTTTTGTACAAAAGAAAGATAATTTCGCATTTGGCTTAAATAAATTGTTTTTTTTTTTAGCTAGTTCGGGCGTAGCAAGACACTGTACCATTTCTATTGATATCAACTAAGCTTTGCCACATGACCGCCCCGATCATTCCAAGATAAGTTATCTGGCTATAGATAATAAGTGCTTCCCCTTCCCGCGCAAAGCTGCGGCGCATCGCTAGTTTAAAATAAATATGAATTCCCTTATGATAAAATATGATGTTTAATTTTAACATACATTTTTTAGAGAAATTGCACTGAAACATTTTTCTTTCTTATGTCCAATTAGTCGTGCGAGCCACTGTATAATAAAATCCGCTATCGAATACTCGATTCGCTTAGAATTACATAAGGCCAATAAATCCAAGTCACCTTTATATTTAATAATTATTGAAAAAAAAACTGTCAAGTTAAAAAAAACATCCTCATTTTTTAACCGAAGTGGAAGTGCATTTTCTGTTTTATTTCAAAATTCTTGTACAATATGGAATTATAATTTTGTTTCATTATTTATCTTTTTTTCATATATGTATTTATAAAGTGTTTTCCAATAATCGTTTCCTATCTTTTAATTTGAATATAAAAAAATGAGTTATTATTGAAATTTGTTACTTATTTAAAAAGGCCCATGTCTGCCAAATGCCGAGTTCTTGTTTGCGGCGCGGAATTGACTGTCTTGGGTTCTGCTGCACACTTTCACGGAACATGGCGATGTTATCGGCAGATCTTTTGATAATGAAGCTTTATCATTTGGACGTGCATTTCAACCGTGTAACTTGCCATGGTTATTTTTGCATCAATAACTGAATAGTAAACAAAATTAAGAAAAGAACTAAATAAATGCCAGCCAATTTGACAAGATGTAGCTTCAACAATCTGTCAAAGTCAAAGTTCGGAAAACTCTATTGGAAAACCCTTTATAATAATTAGATATTTGTAATATTTTATATACATCGTTTTTTTTTTCTTCATATTTTGATAAAAATGTAAATTAAAATGCATACTAAATTTAAATACTAAGCAAACGAAACAAAATGGTTCAATTTATTATTTCCTCTTCGGAGAAAAAAAAATATTTTTTTATTTTTTTTTTATCTTTTTTTTTAAATTAATTTTTATCTTGTTTTTAAAATAATAAGTGAATTTTATAGAAAATTACCATCATATATCTCTGATGATTTTCATAATGGCTAGTTAATTTGTGGTCTCGCAAACAGTAACGGAATTCAAATCACATAATACCGAATGCGAAGGAAATAAAAAAAATTCAATTTCAATGAGATATATTTGATGTTGCCATTTTTAATGTATTGAAAATCACCACGTTTTAATTCTCTTTCATCACAAATATGAAATTAAGAAGAGAAAAAAAAAGCAAAAATTGGAAATTTGTTTGCCTTCCCCACATGCAACATTTCAGGCACAAGATTTTTTTCAGTTCATTGTGATGATTCAAAATTAAAGGAATTAAACAAAGATTTGAAATAAGTAAACTAAAAATTGAACAAAAAGGAATCAAAGAACAATATGAAAGACACAAGCCACAAGGTGTCGAAATAAGATACCATTCTAAATGTGGATTGGCTAAAGCAAGAACAAAAAATCATGTAGTATGTGTGGGGTTGGAAAATTCAGTGGACTTTTTGTATTTCTTTTTATTTTAATATTTTGTATAAATATTTTTATTCAATATTTTTCTTGTATTCATTTTTTGCAATTTTTTTGTATTTACTTTATCTTTGTTTTATGCTTTTTGTATGAAATTTTTTTGTCGCGAACGCAATTGTTTTTCATGTTTTTTTTTTTTATCATGTTTTACATTTTTTATATAATTTTTCTTGTTTTTTGACATCACTGCGTTTTAAACATTTTTTTGTCTTTATTTTTTTACTCGGTTTTACGATTTTTTTTAGGTTTTTTTTGCATATAGTTTTTATTTTTTTTTTTTATTTTTTGTTGAAGTTTTTGTTTTAAAGTAGCAAAATCATATATATTTCTTCCCTTTTAATCTTTTTTGACGACAATAATAAACATTTTTGGATAATTTTTTTATGTTTTCTTTCTCAAGTGTTTTTTCTTTTCCTTTTTCATTGTTTTGTTTTGTAAATTTTTTAAAATTTTTTGTTTCATTTTACAATTTTTTTGAGATTTTTTTAAATTTATTTATATTTCTTTCATAAGAAGTTTTTTTCTTTTTGTTTTTAATTAATTTTCGATTTTTTGTTTCTTTTTTATGTTTTCCATTTTTATTGTATTTTTGCTTTTTAGTATATAAGATATTTATTTCTTCGTTTTGAGGGGAAAATTCAGGTTTTGGTCTTAATAAAAATAAACAGAAACAAATAAAAACCGTTAGCTCTACGAACAAATTTAAACCAAAATGTAATATCATTCGACATTATTCGAAGTTAAAGAGACAGGAAGAAGTTAAAGAGAAATTTGGTAACTAAATGCACACAAAAAATTTATTGGGCAATTGATACAATTCAAGGCACAATTTGCCTTTAAAAACATTAAAGAATAATTTCATTCGATAGACTTGCCGCTTTGAAGACAAAAAAAATACTTGCGTCAGCTTCAAATTGTGATTGAATCGACGATTAACAAACGGCTAAATCTTCTTACTTCTTTTCCTGCAAAAGGGCACGTGAAAGATATCTATTATTATTATTATCATCATTAATATTATACTTTTTGTTGTTAACAAAACTCAAAAACCTTTTTCGAACAAATCTTCTTTGTATTAGCATTTTTTTGGGAGAAAACGCAATTATTTTTCAAAGTTTATGTATTTGTTTTGTCAGTTGCTTGTTGGGTTGATTAATAATAGTAATATTATTGAATACTAGCTCTCAAAAAATAATCAACCAAACAAGCAATTGACATATTATATTTTACTTTAGTTTTGTTGGTCCTTAACACGGTGGACCTGCAAAACGGCAACAGCTTCCTCGACCTTAGCCTTAAGGGCTTCATTGTCTTCCAACATGTGCAGAAGTTCAGAGTTTTCAATCTCTAATAACATTCCAGTGATTTTACCAGCCAATGAGGGATACATACGTTCGATCAATGGATAGAGACGTTCACCCAAGATTTGTTTTTGATCTTGAGGTGCAGCATTAGCCAAGAGGGAAGCGATAAGTTTCTCTTGTCCTGTAAAAATAAAAACAAAACAAAATACAAATTAGTGATAAATATAAACATTTATAGAATTAATTAATACATTTTTAGAAAGCATTTGATCTGCCTTATCACTTTAAGCGAAAAGCATAGAACGATAAGGTACCCGAAATTGATTGTTATTTCTATCATATCTTTAGATGTAACTATCTTCAACACTATGTCATAAGAAACCCCAGAACATATGCATATTTATATTGTCCAACTACTTTAATTAATTGATTCGAACATCCAGAAGCAGCTGTAGTAACCTATACATTTTAATTGTTTTGTTTTTAAATCTTTTCTTAAATCGTTTAATTATTATAACAAACTCCTTCAAAACATTTTCACATCTAAAGCCTAATTCTTCGGGGGAAAAATATATTATTATGTTGCCCTACTACTTCTGTTACTTGAATGAATGTCGAGAAACACGGTGAGTAGAGCTATTTCATGTAACAGCTATGAATCTTAGTCAAGTCAAAATATATAAATCGATCGACCAATGGGTAATAAGCTGTAATTTAAGTGTTATAATAGTTTTGTTTTTAGATGGTATAAGTATTATAACAAAATTCGTATTTTTGTATCAAACAGACCTAATTAGCGAGTCATATTTAATAGGTTTGCAACTGATAGCCATGAGTCTGAATGAAGATTTTGAGTTATGTAGATAATATCCTAAAATGCGCAGAATAAAAAGAGAAGCATAGGTTCGAGGCTCTGAACCAAAATAAAGGAAAGAAAAACATTTTCGACATCTAAGGCCCAACCTTTAATTAACACAGAAAAGAAACATCCTTATTCACAGATATGGTGATATGTTGCCCTACTACTTCTGTTACTTGAATGATTGTCGAGAAACACGGTAAGTAGAGCTATTTAATGTAACAGCTATGAATCTTAGTCAAGTCAAAATATATAAATCGATCGACCAATGGGTAGTAAGCTGTAAATTTCAAGTGTTATCATAGTGAATACATACATACATATATAGACAGTTTATGTTGCCCAACTACTTCTGTTACTTGAATAAATGTCGAGAAACACGGTAAGTAGAGCTATTTAATGTAACAGCTATGAATCTTAGTCAAGTCAAAATATATAAATCGATCGACCAATGGGTAGTAAGCTGTAAATTTCAAGTGTTATCATAGTGAATACATACATATACAGACAATTAATGTTGCCCAACTACTTCTGTTACTTGAATGAATGTCGAGAAACACGGTAAGTAGAGCTTTTTATTGTAACAGCTATGAATCTTAGTCAAGTCAAAATATAAAAATTGATCGACCAATGGGTAGTAAGCTGTAAATTTTAATTAGTGAATTAGTAAAACTTATCATTAGTAAATACATACATATCTAATAGTTTTTGCCCAACTATTTTTGTTAAATACGTCAAATATCTTTTTGTGTAAAAGCTATTACGTAAAATTTTAAACAGCCTATTACACATTAAGGTATTAGTATGATACCATTTAACAATTTGCTAAATTTAAAGTAGTTTACTAACTCATTCTTAATTTTAAACATTTTCTAACTAGTATCGAACTATCAAATTTGCCTAATAAACTGCTCCTGAACACACCTAAAAAAACGACAGTTCGTAAACAGTAAACAAACCTCTTTTGACTTTTGTAAATGTCAAAGATTAATATAAAGTTAGGACGATACTAAAGCAATGAAATAGGTATTTGATTGTTTTAACATTATCAAGAGGGTAGAGAAAGTATGATGCTTTATTCGATTGAAATTTGCAAAATCGTTGTTTTTACGAAGTATGATACTAAAATAGTTTTAGAATCGAACTAATTCGACTAAAATTTTGCGCCTATGAATCTTAGTCAAGTCAAAATATATAAATCGATCGACCAATGGGTAGTAAGCTGTAAATTTCAAGTGTTATCATAGTGAATACATACATATATAGACTGTTAATGTTGCCCAACTACTTCTGTTACTTGAATAAATGTCGAGAAACACGGTAAGTAGAGCTATTTTATGTAACAGCTATGAATCTTAGTCAAGTCAAAATATATACATAAATCGATCGACCAATGGGTAGTAAGCTGTAAATTTCAAGTGTTATCATAGTGAATACATACATATATAGACAGTTTATGTTGCCCAACTACTTCTGTTACTTGAATAAATGTCGAGAAACACGGTAAGTAGAGCTATTTAATGTAACAGCTATGAATCTTAGTCAAGTCAAAATATATAAATCGATCGACCAATGGGTAGTAAGCTGTAAATTTCAAGTGTTATCATAGTGAATACATACATATACAGACAATTAATGTTGCCCAACTACTTCTGTTACTTGAATGAATGTCGAGAAACACGGTAAGCAGAGCTTTTTATTGTAACAGCTATGAATCTTAGTCAAGTCAAAATATAAAAATTGATCGACCAATGGGTAGTAAGCTGTAAATTTTAATTAGTGAATTAGTAAAACTTATCATTAGTAAATACATACATATCTAATAGTTTTTGCCCAACTATTTTTGTTAAATACGTCAAATATCTTTTTGTGTAAAAGCTATTACGTAAAATTTTAAACAGCCTATTACACATTAAGGTATTAGTATGATACCATTTAACAATTTGCTAAATTTGAAGTAGTTTACTAACTCATTCTTAATTTTAAACATTTTCTAACTAGTATCGAACTATCAAATTTGCCTAATAAACTGCTCCTGAACACACCTAAAAAAACGACAGTTCGTAAACAGTAAACAAACCTCTTTTGACTTTTGTAAATGTCAAAGATTAATATAAAGTTAGGACGATACTAAAGCAATAAAATAGGTATTCGATTGTTTTAACATTATCAAGAGGGTAGAGAAAGTATGATGCTTTATTCGATTGAAATTTGCAAAATCGTTGTTTTTACGAAGTATGATACTAAAATAGTTTTAGAATCGAACTAATTCCACTAAAATTTTGCGCCTATGAATCTTAGTCAAGTCAAAATATATAAATCGATCGACCAATGGGTAGTAAGCTGTAAATTTCAAGTGTTATCATAGTGAATACATACATATATAGACAGTTAATGTTGCCCAACTACTTCTGTTACTTGAATAAATGTCGAGAAACACGGTAAGTAGAGCTATTTTATGTAACAGCTATGAATCTTAGTCAAGTCAAAATATATAAATCGATCGACCAATGGGTAGTAAGCTGTAAATTTCAAGTGTTATCATAGTGAATACATACATATATAGACAGTTAATGTTGCCCAACTACTTCTGTTACTTGAATAAATGTCGAGAAACACGGTAAGTAGAGCTATTTCATGTAACAGCTATGAATCTTAGTCAAGTCAAAATATAAAAATTGATCGACCAATGGGTAGTAAGCTGTAAATTTTAATTAGTGAATTAGTAAAACTTATCATTAGTAAATACATACATATATAATAGTTTTTGCCCAACTATTTCTGTTAAACACGTCAAATATCTTTTTTGTGTAAAAGCTATTACGTAAAATTTTAAACAGCCTATTACACATTAAGGTATTAGTATGATACCATTTAACAATTTGCTAAATTTGAAGTAGTTTACTAACTCATTCTTAATTTTAAACATTTTCTAACTAGTATCGAACTATCGAATTTGCCTAATAAATTGCTTCTGAACACACCTAAAAAACGACAGTTCGTAAACAGTAAACAAACCTCTTTTGACTTTTGTAAATGTCAAAGAGTAATATAAAGTTAGGACGATACTAAAGCAATAAAATAGGTATTCGATGGTTTTAACTTTATTAAGAGAGTAGAGAAAGTATGATGCTTTATTCGATTGAAATTTGCAAAATTGTTGTTTTTACGAAGTATGATACTAAAATAGTTTTAGAATCGAACTAATTCGACTAAAATTTTGCGCCTATGAATCTTAGCTAAGTCAAAATATATTAATTGATCGACCAATGCGTAGTAAGCTATATGTATGTTGAGCATTAAAATAATTTGTTTTAAAAGAAATTGAGAACTTTCGAAATAGAAGAAAACTATAAGGAAGCTTCTTTCTAACTCTAAAGAAAAGAATTCTTCTAAATTTTCAGTCAAATTAATTTAAGTTAGTATCCTTCAACTTTCAATTGGATTGATTAAAACAAAATAAAATTCTTGCTTACCTTTTGGATGCATCTGTTGGACAGCAGCTTGAGCTTGCACTTGTTGTGCTGGGGGATTGCGCATATTTGCTGTGTATTTGTAGTTCGGAGCACGAGGTTGTGGTCCTGCGGCAATTGGAGCTGTCATCTGAATATTTGCAGTTACAGCCTGTTGACCGGTTATGGCTCGTGCGCCAGTATTTCTCAATGCACTTGCTGTTGCTGCGGCATGAGCGCCTTGTACAGCCTGTGGAGCTCCACGGGCTCCTTGTGGCCTGAATTGAGCTGTTGATGCAGCCATAGCAGCATTTTGGAAGCCACCGGCTGCGGCAGCTGCTCCTTGAGCAACGCCTTGTCCAACAGCAGCCGGACGCACTTGTGGTGCCCAGCGTGGGGTGTTGCGCATTGGTGTGGTGACTTGTGGGCCAAAGAATCGTTGGTTTGGTGCCATTGTCGGCACAAAGAATCCACCAGTGGCATTGGGCTGGAATATTTGTCCAATCTGTTGCATACGCATGCCAGACATGTGACGCATGTATTGTGAAGCAAGGTGAGCCTTACGGTCTTCCTTGCGTTGAGCTAAAGCGACATACAATGGCTTCGAGCCAACAACACGTCCGTTAAGCTCTGTTACTGCGCATGTGGCTTCGTTTGGCGAGATGAAACAAACGAATCCGAATCCCTTGGAGCGACCGTCTTCGTCGGTCATCACCTTGGCAGATGTGATTGTACCGTACAGAGAGAACTCTTTACGAAGGCGTTCATCATCGATGCTGTCATCAAGATTCTTGACGTACAAATTAACGCCATAAGCAGATTCGTGACGTTTCTTCTTAAGTTCTTCGAATTTGCGACGCAATTCCATTTGACGTTCGGCCTTCTTTTGGGCACGAGCAACATACAAATTCTTGCCATCGGACATTTCCTTGCCATTGAGTGCTGTAACAGCGGCCTCAGCAGCTTCAGTTGTTTCAAAAGCTACAAATCCGAAGCCCTTGCCTTTGCCATCTTCTTTAGTCATAACCTAAAAAATTTAAATACATTTTTTATTGTAAAACCAATTTATAAAACATTCCACAACACAAACCAACCTTATGACTTGTGATCTTTCCGTATAACTCAAACAATTCCTTCAATTTCTCATCATCGAAGTCCTCGCCAAAGTTCTTAACATAGACGTTTGTAAAAAGTTTAGCCTTCTCGCCCAATTCCTTCTCGCGTTCCTTGTGTGGAATGAATTTGCCAACGTAAACTTTCTTAGCAGCCAACAACATGCCATTTACTTTTTCAATAGACATATTGGCAGCTTCTTCTGTCTCAAAATGTACGAAACCGTATCCCTTTGAGTTGTTTTTCTCATCGACAGCGACTTTGCAACTGAGAATATTACCGAAAGCAGAGAATGTATCGTAGATGGCTTTGTTGTCAATGCTTTTGTCTAGATTTTTGATGAATACATTGCCAACACCGGAACGACGAAGCGATGGATCACGCTGAGACCACATAATCCGGATTGGGCGATTTCTGATCAAATCAAAATTCATTGTGTCAAGAGCACGTTCAGCTGTTAAGTAGAGAAGAAGAAAAAGTAGGATATTTTAGATTTTCAGTTCAATGATTATAAAATTAAAGAAATTATGTATCAAATCATTTATGTTGCTCATACACTTCTGTAACTTGAATGAGAGTCAAGAAACACGGTAAGTTAGGCTATTTATTGTTACAGCTATAAATCTTAGTCAACTCAAAATATATTAAATGATCGACCAATGGGTAGTAAGCTGTTAATATTTATGTGATCAGTTTTGATGTTAAAAATTTATAAATTGTATCACAACTACTTCTGCTAGTGAAATACATTTCATTTAGCACGGTAAGTTGAGCAACTTTATATTGCAGCCATGAATCTTAATCAAGGATATGTTTTTACATCCATCGACCAATGTGTGAAGGCTGTATAAGTCCTACACAAATTTGGAAAGATTGCATCTTACACTTGTCCGTAGATAAATCTACGAAGTAGAGACCCTGAAAAGCACTGGCAACTGAGGCCATCGGATTTAGACAATAAAACAGAGAGACACACAGAAAGAAAGAACAACATATAGTGCAGTAAAATGAAATTAATTAATTCGAAATATCTACAAAAAATACTGCGTCGAATTTTTTTTTTTGTTTCTTAAAGAGTACCTATTGGAGAGTGTAAATCCAAAAAGTTCGAACAAAAAGCGCTCGCTAATTCGTTGTCCGCCATTATGAAAAAGGCTTTTAAAAGCGTGAACTCGATTTTCTCGGCTGCTATCATTATATAGAGCTGTAAATCGTGGATTATACCTCCTGGGGATACCACATTAAAAAAAAATGCGCCGTAAATCTACCTCGGTGGTGGTGTGGAAAAGAGTTTGAACTGTTTCTTTAAATTTCATAATGAACGAACATAATAAAATTTGAAAATTTTCAAACGTGGGTAAATTTCTTTTTTTGTTTAATTTTCGCAGGATATTGGCCATTTTAACAGGTTATATTTCCTACAGTTTTTATCGCACATAAAATTTAAATATACCAAAATGTAGGAAATAAAGTGATCTATAAAAAATAACTTCAGTATTTTTTTGATCAGATGAACATGAGGCGAGATAAACGTTAAAAACCATTTTTTACTTCAAAATCTCGACAGTTTTCCGTCGATAACTTTTTTTTGGAAAAAGGTTCCAAATTTTTTTCTCAACAAAAATTAAAGAAGATATTTTAACGTACAAAACTAAAAAAAAATTACAGCTCTATATATGATAGGAGCCGAGAAAATCGAGTTCACGCTTTTAAAAGCCTTTTTCAAAATGGCGGACAACGCATGAGCGCTTTTTGTTCGAACTTTTTGGATTTACGCTCTCCAATAGGTACTCCTTAAGAAACAAAAAAAAATTCGACGCAGTATTTTTTGTAGATATAAAATACTAATTTGACTGGACTAATAAGAAACACATGTCAACAGCACGCAGATGGTATTTGGAGGGCCCCCCATTCATGTACTAACCGCGCACAATGATGCTTGATTTCGCTGATCAATGGCCGCGTTCACTTCGTAGACCGATAGGGTATCTATGATACTTTAGTATCCGATACGTTGGCGAACGACCAAAACCGGATAGGTAACATTTACTGTCAAAGTCAAAAAAAGACGTGAATCGTCCAGGGTTGGACGATTCAACATGTCTAATTTACTACAATTTGTCACGTCTGCTACATACGTAGTTAATTCATAAAAAAAAATAGAATAATGGAAAGCAAACAATTTTGCACATTTATGATCTTATGAAGGTTTGTACAAAAACTGAAAATGTTTCATTTACCATAAGGATGAGAAATTGTAGGAATTATACATGATAGATGGGAAGTTTATTTTTGGAGACAAACAATTTTCTTTGGCATAATCAAAGAATTTGGATTATGAACACATGATTTAAAGATATTTTTTAATGCTGAATTTATTGTACAAGGTATGTTGCGACGATTTATTTGCAGCAAGAGACCATTTGCTAATCCGCAAAACAAACAAATAATATTATACATATGTATGTATACTGGATTACAAATCCTATCCACCTTCAGCCCAATAATTATGTAGCTTTTTGACCAGCCATTTTTACTTCGCTTATTAAAAATGAATAAGTCCAACTAACATACTCTCCAGAGAGAAACTCTTGAAATCTGACAAAAAAAAACTCCCATACAACTCTCTTATATTCCATTGTTATACCTAAGTATTAATATCTTGTTATGAAACTGAACTGGGTTTGATCGAAATCAAATATGTAGTTTAATCACCAGTTGAAAGAGAACCGCGCACTGGCAACTCTTTACTCACGCTCACACTCTTTTCTATCTTGCTCTTAAAGAAAACAGCTCAACTGTTGCGAAGGCAATCGTTTAGTTTGTGTCAAAACACAAACTTTTTAGTTGCTCGAATCGAGTTGCTCTAAGTGCGTGGTGTCCCATATGTTTCATTTTAGCAACTAAACAGTTGCTAAACTAAAAATTGAATGTGTGCACCTGGCCTAAAAGATCACCAGAAAAGTCTAAATGTTCAATATCTGTCAATTTCTGTTAAATAGACAATCGGGGAATACTATGATTTTGTGTAGGTACTTAAACTCTTCAAAACTTGGTTGATTAAAAGCTTCTGTCCAAAAGCAAAGAAACTGACCAAGTTGTATCACAAATACTTCTACCAGTAAAATAGATTCGAAAATCACGGCAAATTTAGTTCATTAACTTAACAGCTATTTTGGGCATTTCATGTCAACTAGTCGCGGTAGAATTTTCTGCCAAATTCTATTTTTTTTATTTCAATCCTACATCATCTGAACTTAAATTAAAGACGCACTTATCTTCTGTCGCTCGCGACGTTCCTGCGATTTCAAAATTTTAAATCAAAGATCTGAAGTCACTAAATCTTACACAAAACATACCGAGTTTCATTACTTTAATGATTAAGCTTTGTGATGAACTTTAAAATCCACCAAGTCTTAAGAACAAAACATTGCTCCTTCTTACTAATTAAACCTCACTTTAAGTATCCATTTGTGTTCTCCCTTACTTAAGGATGTATACACAACCTGAGAAGCTAGCGAAATGAGTTTGACTAGCATAGTAACTGGTTGAGCTATTTTTTTCTAACAGTCATAAATTTTAATCGGTGTACATAGTTTTAATCAATCGATCAATGGTAGTAGACTGTATAATTTTTTGTTATTGGATATCAATCCATTACTGCACGAATTTATTTATCTCAACTCGTTATGGTATCTGAGAGTACTAATTTTGTCTTTCAGGTCGTTTGTAATTGAATTTATATTCCACTAGCGTACCCGTGCGGGAACTCCCGCAAGCTAATTTTGTTTTTTTCAACTGAAGTTTTTCAAAATAAATCATGTGTCTAAAAGTTTCTGTAGATTCGCTCAGTTTTTTTTGCATTGGAAATCTTGTGTAAATGGAAATCTTGTGTGAAGTACGGAATGTTGTTTTTGGGTGTTTATTTTACTTCTGTGTGTCATCGTTGAACAGCTCTATTTGAAAAAGACGACTTACCACTGAAATAATAAACACGTTTAGCTTAGCCAAGAACTGTCACAACTGATCTCCTGTTCAACATGAGAAGTTTAAAGTGTACGAATTATTTTTATTTAATGTATGCATGTAACTGGATTAAAACAAAACACCAAACCAATAAATCCAATCAAGTCCTTTTCTTAAAGGTAATGGAGCCAAGCGAAGGATATTTTGAAAAAAAAACTAACAAACAATGAGCAAATCACATACGTATGTAACTATCCTATAACAATGTATGTAGTTAAACCTGTAGGCACATAAAGTTGACCTTACCTTAAAATAGTTTAAATTTAAAGACACACAAATATTTGTCAAATTTTTTTTGTTTTTAATTCGGAGAATTTTATTTTTGTTTTATTTTTTTTTTAAACTTTTTTGAGTGTTTTTATCGTTTCTGCTTAGGTAAATTAATCAAACAATGCCCCTCCTCTGGGCATTTCAATGCAACTACTTATGTACATATATGTACTACATTTCAGTGCAATATGAAGATAGAAGTAGAGATAAATAATTTTGGGGTGTTTCGACCACCCAATGCCCCTCCCCTGATAATAAAAGAAAAGTAGCCTATACGGTAATCCAGACTATAACTTTTTTGTGTGTTAAATTTTATCAAGATCCATTCAGTTGCTCAAGCGTTATTGAGTAACAAACATCCATACATCGTAACATTCACATTTATAATATTAGTAGGATTAGGAGCAAAAGGAAACAGTCCTCCATTTCCTCTGCAAATGCCCTGGCTCTGGCCAAATTTAGAGCACAATCAAAGAGCATTTTTTGGCGACATTGACGAACTTTCAGAAATAAATTTCAAAGACATTTTTTGTCAACGCGACGAAATGTGCGAACTAGCGGACTGAGGGCTTTGACGGAAGTTTACGTTGCGGGGGCGGAATACTCAATCAAAGCTGCCTAGCTTCAGTAGTCAGTACAGAAAATGAAAATGTCTTTCAATAAGCTATCTCCTATTTTAATATTTTTCAGGTTTGCCATATTGAGCACTATGAACTGCCACACATTTATGAGAATAATCAGTAGGGTAGCTATCTGTTGATTTAGATGAGATAACTAAAAAATCTATATAGACACGACTCCACCGATAAGAGGCGCATGACTTAAACGCATTTCTATTTGACAGTTTTGAGAAAAGCAGTGTTTTCTAAAATATCAAAAAAAAACATTTTTAGTCGGAGTCGGATTTTTTTCCGAATGCATAACTTGCCATATAGTACCTACAGCGGTGGCCAAAATTGTAAGAGTTAATCAATAAATAAATCTTACTTTGTGTAATTTACTGCGCTTAGTTAAATGCTTAATCCTTGCAAAACATCTATTAGGCAGCGTATTGACCATTTCGAAATCCAGCGACCGTTTGATGTCCCTTAAATTGGTGATTAAAGGAAAGTTGTGGAATATTGTCACTGCATATGCTCCCCAAATTGGATGTGAGCAGGTGGAAAAAGATGCATTTTGGCTAGACTTTCACAATCTACTTAAGGACATCCCAAAGGAAGAGTTTTTGTTCGTGGGCGGAGATTTGAACGGACATGTCGGCAAGACAAACGAAGACTATGAAGATTGCCATGGAGGCCTCGGATACGGCACCAGGAACCCTCCTGGTGAAGACATCCTGAGCATGTGCAAAACATACGGTCTTATCGTAGTAAATACCATGTTCGTCAAACAAAGCCGACACCTTGTCACTTACAGCAGTGGTGGAAATGAAACCCAGATTGATTACCATTTGGTATCTAGTTTCATGAAACCCCGGGTAAAAGATTGCAAAGTGATACTAGGAGAAGCGATCGCCCACCAACACCGTCTCCTACTGACAGAATTTTTTATGGAGACAGTGAACGACAACAAACATACAAAAACTTTTGGGAAGATCAAATGGTATAATCTGGATAAGGAAAAAGGCGAAGCTTTCATTTCGAATATGCAAAACGTTCTGTATAACAACACCGATATAGTTCGAAATGAAGAGAGTACAGCACAAAGTATGTGGGATCTCCTACAGAGAACTTGCAAAGAAAAAGCCAAAACACTGTTAGGGGTTTCAAAAGGACACAACCAACAAGGCAAAGAAACATGGTGGTGGAATGATGAAGCTAAATCAGTTATAAGTAAAAAGAAAATGGCTTTCAAGGCTTGGTCGAAGTGCCCCTCTAATGATACAGAGCAAAAGTCACGCCTCGAAGTGGAATATAGAAACTGCAAGAAAGAAGCGAAAAAGAAGTGCGCCCAAATTCAAGCAAAGAATACAGAAAACCTGTATCGGGAGCTGGATGAAATTTCTACCCCGACAGCTGGTGCTATTCAAGAGCTACGGCAAAACACGAATAAGGGCGCAACTATCTTTAAAATAGCCGCTCAAAGAAGAAGAAATGCCCAGGAGATTTGTTCGCCAAAGTTCATTAACAATGCTCAAGGCCAACTTCTTGTGGAAGACAACGAAATTCTTCACAGGTGGCGACAGTATTGTGACGGACTTCTAAACGAGCAATTTCCAAGGCTGTACTTTCCAATAGCTTCACCTAACTTAAGCGAAGTATCCGACGTCACAGTCGAAGAAGTTAGTGAGGCGGTAAAATACTCCAAAAAGGGAAAAGCTGTTGGCCCAGACGAAATACCCTCAGAGTTTTGGAAAAAGATGGGAGATATCGGGATTAGATGGCTCATGATTCTTGTCTCCAAACTTATACGAGGTGATCGCATGCCTAATCAATGGAGGGAAAGTTACCTTCTTCCAATTTATAAAGGAAAGGGTGATACTCGAAGCTGTGATAATTACCGTTCGATTAAGCTGATGTCACACACCATGAAGATCGTTGAGCGAGTCTTGGGTAGCCGACTGCGAAAAATAATTAGGCTATCTGATGACCAGTGCGGGTTTGTCGGGGGTAAGTCAACCACGGATGCAATCCAGAGTATAAGAATAATTATGGAAAAACATCGGGATTCTTTGGAGGATTTGCATGTCGTATTGGTTGATTTTGAAAAAGCATTCGATCGGCAACCACGAGATCTAATATGGGTGGCCCTCAGGCAACGAGGAGTTCCAGAAACCTATGTGCGGATAATTATTATGGACATGTATGATGGAGCAGTTACTAAAGTAAGATGCGCAGCTGGAGTCACCGAAGAATTCGAAATCACAGTAGGTGTACACCAGGGAAGTGTCTTGAGTCCCCTGCTCTTTATTACAGTTCTTGATTACCTGCTTGAAGGCAAAGTGACGGATCCAAAAGTGCATCAGTTATTCTTTGCTGACGATGGAGCCATCATAAGTGAAGACCCGATATCCCTACAACGAGCACTTGACGTATGGGTGGATGTTCTAGAAGGAAGTGGGTACCGCATAAGCGCGAAAAAGACAGAATACCTATGCTGCCCATTTTCTGATCCACACAGGCCTATTCCAGACATTTATTTGAATGGAGTAGTGCTTCCCAAGTGTGAAAAGTTTAAATATCTGGGGTCTATGATAAATAACGAAGCTACTTGTGATGACGATATCAATCATCGCGTAAGCGTAGGGTGGATGAAGTGGCGGGAAAATTCTGCTATCTTCTGTGACCGAAAAATGCCCCCTAAGCTGAAAGGAAAGCTCTACACTTCAGTTGTGCGTCCAGCACTCACATACGGTTCACAATGTTGGACAATGTACAAAAAGTATGAGAGTAAGCTAACGGCAGCTGAGATGAAGATGCTTCGTATGACAGCAGGAGTTACAAAGCTTGATCGAATTAGAAGTACGAAGATCCGAGGAAGCCTTCATGTTAAGAATACCATTTCCCAAAAAATTGAACAAGACCGACTCAGTTGGTATTGCCATGTTCAAAGGAGAGATCCTGAGAACCCCGTCAAAAAGGCAATATCATACAACGTTCCAATTCGGAATAAAAAGAAAGGTAGGCCTAAACACTCCTGGTACAAACAAATGCAAAAACACCAGCATTCAGTTGGCCTCAGAAATGGAACAATACAAAACCGGGAGGCTTGCCGCCGATTTCTGAGGTCAACCCGGCGAACCCCACAGGCGGATCACTAGTGTGAAGCAGATACGTGGGAGAGTTATGATCCCCTCGACATCGAGATCATAACAGCGCCGAAACAAAAGAAGAAGAAGAAGTTAAATGCTTAATGTTGGATAAAATAAACTCAAAAAATATGTTCTTCTTTATTCTGAGAACACTTTTAAAACCACAAAAATATAATGGAAACAACAAAAAGGTTGATCGATCGCTACATCTAGGGATTGGTGTCTGTGCACCGAAAAAACCGCATTCGATAAAATCGCTTGAGCGATTATCGCTTGAAATCGCTGCCACCCACCAAACCAAACCATAGCCTAAGGTTGCGCCTACAGTAGTGCGACAAAGCGATTCGAGATGCGAGAATTAGATGCGAGACAGTACGCACAGTAGAAGCGATTTTGTGAATTTTTGCTGTTAATTCCTTTATAATTATTGCCACCAAAATTATCAAAAAGTTGTACCCAACAACACAAGCACTGAAATAACAAAAAAAATTTACTCGTTTGATTTTTTTCTTTGAACGTGAAAACCAACAAACAATCAACCTTCTCGCACAAACTCGCTTGAAAAAGTGGTCAGAACAGTTTGTGTGCGAGATCCTTGCGATAGGCATGCAGCAACTCGCAACACTCGCATCAAATATCGCTTCACTGTGCGCACGTATATAAGACTAAATGTAAATATTTTTCTCGCACGCAAACGCTTCTCGCATCGCATCGCTTTGTCGCACTACTGTACGCGCAACTTTAGGTTTTGAAGTTTCAAGAAAAAAATCAAACGAGTAAAATTTTGTTATTTCACTGCTTGTGTTGTGTCGTGCAACTTTTTGATAACTGTGGCAATAATTATCAAGTAATTAACAACACAACCGCACAAATTCGCTTTTACTGTGCGCACTATGTCGCATCTAATTCTCGCATCTCGAATCGCTTGTCGCATCACATCGCCTTATCGCACTACTGTACGCGCAGCCTAAGTTCAACTTCTCGAAAAGCAACTATTTGTTCTCTTATATTTCTTAAAGAACGAGAATTTCCTGTTTAAAAACAACAAGAACATTAAATTCAATAACAAATAAGCAGTAAAAGTTTTTTTATATTTTCGCTTATTTGTAAGCATTTTAAAATGACAATATACATATAACAAATACATAATTCACTAGCAAACGATTACGCTTTATAAAATACATATATGAGACTTGACTTTAAACTTCTGACTGATGTTTTAAAAAAATTTCTGTAAAATAAATAAGATTTCTTTTGAAATTTCTTATAGGATAGCTTTGTATACCAAAACTTTAAGGATAGCTTGAGATTTCATTTTTGCCAACAACTGTTTTGTCATCAGCTGTTTTCTTACACGGCAACAACACAAAACTTTTATAACTTTGGATAGATGAAACGGGCTTCAGAAATAATGAATATACATAGGTATGTACCAGAATTAATTAAAACATTAATTGAATTCGTGCAAAATAATGTCAATTTTAATGAAAATATTTGTGTGGCTGTCGAATTTCTGTAAAAGGAGATTTGATGTAGAGATAATAAATAGTTTTAATTTGACTCAATTAGTCAACGGAAGTTCAAGGAAATTAAGTTCTACTGTTATAGGCCACGTTTTCAAGCATCACTTGATATCCGTTTTAGTCAACAAAAATTGGACTATATAAATATTATCTACCATATGCACGTATTTGTACATATTCAATTCAGTATGGGACTGATACCATAGAATAAATAATCGTTGTTATCTACGCCATATTTAAGAAAGAGGATCTGAATTCTACAGAAAACTATAGAGGAATGTCTATTCTTAACTCTTTCGGAAAGATTTCTATAAATAAAAATATGCAGTGTGGGCAAGATAGGACGTTTGCCTCGCATTCTAGCTACAGTGAATTGCATAAATCTGTCCTTCATTAAAGCTCTCACAGGGTATTGTATTGTTGATTTTAAATGGACCCTTTTTTTAAAGCTCTAAAATCAAAAGCACCTCAACAGAAACCCAAGGAAAAAAAACTGAACAAGTTACGAAATGAACAAGGGTAACTCTGAACGCACATCAATATTGAATGGGAGTTGAAATTGAATAGCACCAACAGCCATAGACCACATCAATTCAGTGCACACTTAGATATGCAGTCAATAGGACGTCGGGTCTGCGTCAGATGCAATTGAAAATTTATGGGCGCACAAACACTTTTTTATGGAGGAGTTCTTTCAATTTAGTATGGTGCAAAAATATAGAACGCTACTGATTTTGAAAAAGCTCTCCCATAAGACGTGTACTGCATATTTTTGTTGGATGAAGTATAGCTGTAATCTTTACGAGAGACTTCCGAAATGGAATGAGGCAGCCAACCGCTTGAGTATCTTTCAAGCTAGGTTTCCTTCTGGATTCTCAACTGTCGATCATAGGTTCGCCCTTTCAAGCATATCAAAAAAATATTTATAGAAAAATAAGAAGCTGTACTCCTGTTTCGTTGCATTCAAAGCAGGCTTTGGTACTTTTAACAAACAAGCATTGAATTCGTACATTACTACAAATCAAAAGCCTTCAAAAGTATTCAGAAACGTGGGCCTATGAGTTAATACACGAAAAACCAAGGTTTTAATTGTAAACCACGAAAGCGGCGTAGGCTGGCAGAAGAATCATGGAACATCAACAGATTAGTCTTTGAATTAGTCAGCGAGTTTAAGTACTTCGAAGAGTGGTTATATTCTTACCTAAACTGGAAAAAGCACCCATAGGAAAAAATAGGAGGCCAAGCTAGCTTTTGTGGCTAAAGCTTTATAATAATCACCAATTATAATGAAAGTATTGTCTTCAAATCTACAGTAAACACCTGTTTGTGGTATGGTGTTCAGGACTTTGGTTATGTTCAACCTATGGCGCTCAACCTGAACCAAGTCATCCAATAAATTGTTATTCGCAAAAACAATATGAAATAAGTCATTTAAAAAAGAAGCTGTGTGCAAAAAGTAGCAATTCAAATTTAAACAAACAAGTTAACTGCTGCGCAATGTATTTGTTAAATTTAGTTTTTAAATTCCAAAAAAAAAAGAAACTAATGTAATATGTACCATCAATGAAGTGAACATGCTTTTCACATATTTAATAATTGCGAAAGAAAAAATTACGACCTTGGATTAATTTTATATTTTCGTCTTTCTCTTCATTTCTGCATTTTGTGCAGAGGTACAAGGTTTAAAACTAAAATAAATAAAATAGGAATCAAAAAAAAAAAAACAACTTTTACGTTGAAAAAGCTGTTGGCAAACCATTGAACGAATAATAATCAATATGCTTCTCAAAATTATTATAACAGCCACGACGAAGAATGCGAATTGACTCATGCATAATGTATTCAGTTTAAATCTATCAATGGGTTACTACCTAGACAATAGAAACTTGACCACTAAGCCAGCACATTCTTGTGTTATTCATACTTAACATTCCAACACAGTACATAGACCTTTTGCATATTTGCCACCAGAAAAATACGCAAAATACACTATTGCGACGTAAGACAAATATAAATTTAAAAAAAAGGGAAAGTGTAAATCGAGTAACTATGTATCTACATATATTATATATACATACTGTGGTTTAGCAAGTTTAGCGCATCGTTATTGGATTCGAATTCGTAAGGGGAATACCTACTTTGGAAATAATTGTCGTCTATCTACATACATAAGTGTTACTCATCTTTGCTACGTATGAGGAAAGGGAAAGAGATAAACACTTCCAAGGTGAAAGTTTATTACTCTATAAAAATACATACTAAGAACACACAAAGAAGTCGGATAGCAACAAAGAATGTTTTCATCGAAATATTTCAATCAACAAACAAAATGACAACGCCATAAAAACGCATCTTGAATACTTAAAATTTGTGGATGAATAATCTGTGCTCGTGGAACAAAAAAAAAAGTAAAAAGCGCAACGTTTGGAAGATTGCTTTCAAAAATCTGGTTTTAAAGCGAACAAAGTGATTATCTTCTTTAAACGAAAGAGAAGCGTGTGTTATGTGGAAAATCTGTTTAAGGTTTTCAACTTTTCCATTTGATGGACCTTGGGCTTACAACAACAAAGAGAAATAAAAATAAAACCTGTCAACTACAAAAATATTTAGGAGATGGAAAATCATACAAATGCTCGGTTGTTCAACTTAAAAGATCCGAAATACCGTATAGGTAGGCTGAAATGCTTAGTCTAGCAAAAACGTGCAGTTTATGCCAACTAGGCACCTGAAAGTAATGCTTATAACATGACAGCAAGGGCAGCCGAAAAAAAAACACTTCCATGTGTAGTGTTCCACGTTAATTGGCCGTTGACAAAGTTGAGAAATATCCTTTGGGCTGATGAAAGCAAAATTGTGTTATTTGGTGGAACCCCGCGATCATACATTAAAAGGCATCAACATGGTGAACTCAACTTCAAACATGAGTTATCTAACATAATGATCTGGGGCTGTTTATCATATTATGGTGTAGGTCATGGTGCTCGATCAAAAGTATCATGGATTAACATCTTTATGTACAAATATAGGATCATGCGCCTGACGGCATCTCGTTCAATTGGATCCTTCAACACGACAACGACCCTAAATATACCAGTAAACAAGCCAAAACAATGTGGTTTCATGTTTACAGTATAGATTTAATGGAATTGACCAAATATAATTAAAATATTTGGGTTGACGTGAGGACAAAGTGTCTCGGTGCCAGCTACATATGTACCAACCAACTCGTGATCTACTGTTAAGAATTACTGGGAATCGATGCCCATTGAAAGATTCCAAAGTCTGTGTCCTACATTTTGAAACGCAGGGAATATGTATCAAATATGCTTAGAGCTACACTAAATTAACTCTAGAACCCTACCCAGGATGCTGTATAACATTGTGCTAAACACCGTGGCTTGAGGAACGAAAAAATTGGCTTAATTGGCATACCTACTTATATGCGCCAAATGATCGATGTAATTTTGAAGAGATGATATTCCAGAATAACCAGCACAAGGACGATATGGGATTTGTTCGTGCTTAAAAGACCGGAAAAGTAAGACTTTTTGCAACAAATGCAAAACACCTATATGTGGGGACCATAAAATTAAAATATGTTTTAAATGTGTAAAATAATAGGTACATTGATTCAAACTTGTCTTTTTCTGCCTAAATAATAAGTTAAACAAATAAAAATATGTATTTAATAAGTAAAATGAGTTTTATTTAGAAAAATATCTCGAAATAAAAACCGGGATATATCCTGGTACCCAGGGTACGTAAAGTCCAATCCAAATGTGGGTAGGCTTCTAGGGTTAAATTGGTATACATAATTTATATCTTAAAAAATTTGTGATGAACTAAAGTTTAACCACTTTCTCTCTTGCACTTGCACATTATTGGCCAAGTATTAAAATTGATCATTAATATTTGTATACGGCTCAGTGAGTAATTTAAGGGAATTTTTCATTTTTTTTAAATAAAAATACAAGATTTTCTTGGAAACAAAATCGAAAAACAAACAAAGTCGATAAGAATAAGATTACATACCTATGGACGTAGATTGAACCTACATATATACAAAAAAC
Source organism: Philhelius festivus (assembly GCA_963931855.1). Classification (NCBI taxonomy): domain Eukaryota; kingdom Metazoa; phylum Arthropoda; class Insecta; order Diptera; family Syrphidae; genus Philhelius; species Philhelius festivus. The sequence continues at coordinate 50,998,783 of OZ007557.1, read as the reverse complement.
GATGACAATTCACCATACTATAAAGACCTGTTTTGTTGGTTTTTTTCAGGGGGGTTCACAAATAATTGTGTGATTATTATTAAACGTACATATGTTAGTTCCTACCAACTTTTTTGCAAAACTCGTTTATTCTATGTACATATGACTGTACATAGTCCATTCACATTGGACGTATATATTTTTGCACAAAGAAGTATCAACAAAGAAAAATTTAAAAAAAGATATATAAATGTATTATCAAAGTGGCCGGGAAAGTGAAGAACTAAACCATTTGTCTTAAAACCAGTTTGAAGAAACTGTGAAAAAAAGGACTTTGTCCATCTGCTTCTTGCCCTTGAGTTATGCACAAAGAAAACGTATGTAAATGAAAACTTTGATGAAATAGTTATCACTAATAAGATTCATGCAGACATGTACAAAGGTACTTCTTATTAGTATTTATCTTGTATTTCAAGTTTAGATAACATACACTTAGGTTGGCAAACTTATGCCCCATTATATTCAATGGATAGATGACAATGTTTCTTTTCGTTCAAGAAGCTGTCTTAATAAAGAAAGAAGCGTTAATCTGGTTGTTTATCTGTTATAGGTTTTACACTCAATTTCCAAACTCCAAGAAAACCTGATTCATTAGTACAACTTTTATGCACAACATTCAAGATACGACACAAAGCTTTTAAGGGCCATTTGCTGAAACGTAACTTAAATATTTATGTTCAACCTAAGCGCTTATGTTCTACTTTTTCCTCTACGTAACTGTCACATAAAAGTTTATGTGAAACATAAGTATTTATGTTCTGTATCAGCAAATGGGCCTAAGTTTCTTAATTCAAAAAATAATTAGCACAGTTCTTTGACTTGAAAAATTTATTTCATCAATTCCATTTCTGTTTGTCTGCACCAACCATGCATCTTTGAAGAAACAAGAAATAAACTTTTGTTTATATGAAATACTTCAATACTTAATTTTTGCTAGAAACATACAAACTTCCATGAAAATGTATGGTCGCGTTCGGGTACGTATCCAAAGGTATCCGGATTTGTTGGTGTTGTTGTAATCCCATAGGAAAAAACAACTGATTGACGAAACAGCTGATGTCAAACAGAAATCTAAAGCTATCCAAAAATTTTTGGTATACTTAACTATCCAAGGGGAATTTTGAAGAACAGCTGACATTTCAGCTGATTTATTTTCTTTTGTGTCGAGTACAGGGTTGGCCGAACTGTAACTTTTTAACATTTGTTACGTCTAGTACTAATTTATTACTTGAGAAAAGTAAAGTTTGTTGCATTAAAGATCTCATTTGGATCCTACTGCCACGCTTTTATTCTTTGAACTTCAGATTGTTTCTTGATATAGGAGGTACTAAACTCAAATTCTTTTAGGGTTTTCATAGAAATATGAAATGATCTTAACTCTTAAACATGACTTGTTATGGGATTATATGGACATATTTAGAGCTGAGTTTTCAGAAAAGGATTCTTTTAGGACTATAAGCTTATTATAATCTTATTGCAAGAAGAGAAAATAGTTTACCTATAAGATTTAAGTAGTTTTAAGCTGCAAAAGTGTTTACCTCTTAAAATAAAAATGTTATGAAACCCAGTTCAGTTTCATAACAAGATATTAATACTTAGGTATAACAATGGGATATAAGAGAGTTGTATGGGAGTTTTTTTTTGTCAGATTTCAAGAGTTTAGCTCTGGAGAGTATGTTAGTTGGGCTTATTCATTTTTAATAAGCGAAGTGAAAATGGCTGGTCAAAAAGCTAAAAGGCTGAAGCTGGATTTACTCCAATTAAAATGGAAAATGATCGTACTGGAGCTCTTTTCGACAAGTGTGCTGCGCTCCTTAAAAGTAAACAGTTTCAATATAATTACCAGTTCTTGGTTTTTATTAGTTTTAAAAAGTTTTGTTGGTAATATTTATATGTACGTACCTTAAAACGGCAGCGTCTGCTCACCAAATGCGAACAAGTACTAAAAGAAATCGTAGCTTAACTCTGTCGGCTTAAAGCTAACCGCAAATTAAAATCACAAAAAATAAGAAACCTCGTTGGCGTGAGATAATTTGTGGTTAAAAAATCTGCCCTTTTCAATTTACCTTTCCTCATTGCAGGATTAAATTATCAAAAATTTGAACTAAAAACTTAATAGAGACATTGTCAGCTGTATATATTTATAAGGGTTATACCATATTAAATTCTTAAATATGTAATGAATTATTACACATATGTACACATACATATGTATAATATTAATTGTTTGTTTTGCGGATTAGCAAATGGTCTCTTCCTGCAACTAAATCGTCGCAACATACCTTGTACAATAAATTCAGCATTAAAAAATATCTTTAAATCATGTGTTCATAATCCAAATCCTTTGATTACGCCAAAGAAAATTGTTTGTCTCCAAAAATAAACTTCCCTTCTATCATGTATAATTCCTACAATTCCTCATCCTTATGGTAAATGAAACATTTTCAGTTTTTGTATAAACCTTCATAAGATCATAAATGTGCAAAATTGTTTGGTTTTCATTATTCCATTTTTTTAATGAATTAACTACGTATGTAGCAGACGTAACAAATTGTAGTAAATTAGGCACGTAGTTGAATCCGCCAACCCTGGACGATTCACCTCTTTTTTTTGACTTTGACAGTAAATGGTACCTATCCGGTTTTGGTCGTTCGCCAACGTATCGGATACTAAAGTATCTTAGATACCCTATCGGACTACGAGGTGAACGCGGCCTATGATTAATGTAGAGCAGTTCATTATTAGTATAAAAAAAAACAGCCACGTTGTCATGGCAACCCTCCCATTTTCAATTTCAAAACAAAACACATATGTTTATATCAAAGAAAAAACAAAAAGCATCTGTTTCGCACTTAAACAACAAGGACAAATATATAACTTTCTTTCCCACTGGAATCCTGGAAATTTAGAAATTATTTCGTGTATCGTGTCATGGCTTTTTTTCTTCATCGGAAACAAAAATGGCGACGACAGTACGGGAAAAACTTGACGAAATATAAATAAAATGGACGCAATCTTTTCTCCACAGCGCTGCACACCGACAAGGCGACAACCGACAACGAAGGAAGAGACAAGATACACCAAAAATGACCACGTGTTATCCATTTTAAAATTTTCACTAATTTTTCTACTTTCATATCCAGAAACCCAGCTATGTATGAATTTTTAATTTAAAAAAAAAAATATAGAAAACGACTTACCATCAGCTGGTTGGGCAAAGTTAACGTAAGCATATCCCAGCGAACGTCGTGTAATCACATCGCGGCACACACGGATCGATAGCACGGGCCCAGCAGAGGAGAATTTTTCAAAGAGGCCAGCCTCATTCACATCCTGGTGCAGGTCTCCAACGTATAGGGAAGCCATTTGATAATTGGGTCCTGTTGAATTCATTTTTATTATTTGTATATGATCAGTTTTTCTTTTTGTTAGTTAGTTTTAGCTTAGGATTAGTTTTAGTTATTCGTACTCGGAACTACGCTCTCAAAATCTACACAAAGAAAACTTCTTCAAAAGTTGCAACGATCAGAAGAAAAAAAATCACTGCCATTTTTTCTTCTAGATCATTTTTTTCTTTTCTGCAGCATCGATAGCAATGTAAAAGTGTCTACGTCAATTACAGTTAGTAAAGCAGAGCTAAAAAAAATCTTTTTTCTTTTCTTTGCTTTGCGAGTAGCTAAAAGTTCGTATGTACACTTTGGATAGATGAGAAAAAAAACAACCACTCACGTTTTCTTTTTTATATTTTAACACTGCTCGATTTTTGCTACTTTTTTCAATTTTTTTTGTTTTGGATTTTTGTAATATTTTTTAAATTTTTTTATATTTTTTTATAATTTTTTTTGTCACAAAAAAGATTGTGAAAAGTCGTGTAACTTCAGCACGACCGCCCACCAAAACGGACCCTACTCGACTCGTTTGAGGGTAGATTGAAAATGAACGAGCGATTGGTGAATTTGCTTCGTTGTGTTCAATTTTTTTCGAGAAATTCTGGAAAGTTGATGGTGAAACAGCGATAGGCATGGAGCATATGGATGTGAATTTAAATGTATCGAGTTTCATCAATGGTTGGATTTATTTGAACGAATGCAAATTGTATGCTCGCAGTGAAGATTGATTATTTGTGGCGTGTTTTTCAAGGGTGTACTGCCTTTTCTCTTACTAGGAAGTGATACATTCTCCAAGAGTATCTTTTGTCATTTCAAAATAAAATTACTTTAAAATTGTTTTTGTATTGGTAGGTTTCCACTTTTCGTCTACCAACTGATGAAAATGGAAATTCTTGAAAAGTGGTTGTCCTTGAACTGAAATGTCACTAAACTGTTGGCCAATATGTTTTATCATTTGTCCATGAAAGACATTAATTTGACAGTTGGCCAAATTCAAACTGAAAGCGATTTTAGTAGTAATAATTGATTTATTCAACATAGTCCACAAAAACCAAAACAAATTATATCCGTAGTACAGTAGGATTTTATATGAATAACAAATACAACATCCGCAGTAGGATCACTGCCGATAAAAGAAGAAGTGAAATCCTGCTGCGGATAGAGATTTGACGTTTATTCGAGTATCGGCAGTGTTCCTACTGCGGATGTTGTATTTGTTATTCATATAAACTTTTCCAACAAAAAACAAGGCTATTCATATAAAATCCTACTGTACTACTGTAAACTTTTCCAAAAAAATACGGCTATTGTTTCGTTTTCAATTTTTGCTGTTTTATTTTAACACAATTGACATTTATGTATATATCTTTTTATTGAGCGGCAACACAAAATAAACTTCTATATTGCACTTATTGCAAATTTCATTGAAGAAATGATTGAGCGGTAAAAATTTGTTCATCGGAAATGAACGTCAATTCTGAAATCAGATGCAAATAGTTGTCATTATACTGACACACTATAGTAGTTGGTCGAAATTTGTTTGACCTTGGAAACAAACTAGTTTTGGTCAATTAAAGACACAAGTGCAAATGAATTGGAATTGGGTCGTTCAAATGCAAAATCGCGGGTGTCGAACTGTATAAATTCAAAGACAAGTAGAAACCAAAACATAAATTGAAAAGATGATTGGAAAATTTTCCATGTGAAGAAAATGAGATCCCACGTATTTTTTTGTTGAGAAGTGAACAAACGAGTCGAAATTTTTGTTCCTCAATATTCTACATTTTTACTGAGATATCCTTTCCATACTTAATTCTGAATTAACTGAAACTCTCTTAAGCCACGCGTGCTCATTCAATTTTAGTTTCGCAATTGTTTAGTTGCTAAAATAAAGCATATATGAGCTTATGGGACTCTGCGATCATGCAGCAACTTTAATCTTATAATTGTAATTGCGTTTTGATTTCAATTAGGCGCACACATTCAATTTTTAGTTGCACAACTGTTTGGTTGCTTATAGAAAACAGATAAACTATTTGGTTGAATGTCCACGCAGGTGATATAATTTTATTTTACACAAAATAGCGAACTCATTTTAGGCAATCGTTTAGTTTGTATCAAAACACAAACTTTTTAGTTGCTCGAACCAAGCTGTTGCGCAACTAAATATTGAATGCGCGTGCCTAGCATAAGGCAATATGCATTGAGGTTAGTTCGATTCGTAAAACAATGACCTCTGTCTGAAGCCGTAACTTGATTAATTTCTAATTATATTTATTAAGTCTAGTACGCAGATCGAGACAAGACAAATTTTATCTCTACAATTTTAATCTCTACAAAACTTTTGCAAATCTCGCGCAAAAGTTTGAGGTTGGAGAATTAAAAAATAATTTAATGTGTTTTGTAGCGTATCTCTGGAACTGGTTGTCTTACAAAAGTCGTTCATACCTTTTTGGAATCTCCTCTCGCTGTTTTCAAGAGAAGCATCAACACCTTTAACATAAAACCAGTTTTGACAAAAATCACTTTCGGCTGTCAAAATTTGTCCCGCAAAATAATGCTTGTATCATTCTTTTTCCTGGCAAAATTTAGTGGAGACATTTTGTAGAGCAATTCACAATAGTATAAATTTTGCGCGCGAACTGCGTACTGCTCGGAAAAATATCTGAGACAAAATTTGTCCCAGGAAAAAAAATGTATGGGAGACAACATTTTTCCCGATCTGCGTACTAGGCTTTAGATTCAAAAATAGAGGCCATGATATGACGGCACAAAGAGATTGACTTACAACTCTCAACCATTTTTGTGTGCGTGTTTGGTGAAATGAAGGGGACCTACAATTTTCTGCCCATTCCGAACGGCCAATGAGCAAAACTCCTCATGACAAGAAATATTCTTGGAGGATTTGTCAATGCCTCGCATGAGGTAGTACATCCCTGATTAACGAAATAATTGGGTGCGTTCGGCTGCGTAACCCAGGGTATCCGGATCCTGTTTTTTTTTTTTTTTTATAATTAACGCACACTCAAGGGATTATAACTACCCTTTAAATGTTGGTTGAACACAGTGCGAGCATTTAGGAAACAGTGGGAGGATTGAGTAGGAGACCGATGTACATTTCTGGACATTGAAATGGGGAGGAAAAACAGAGTCGGTTAAGGAATTCCACATTCGAGTCGTACGCAAAAGAAAGAATCTCTGTATTTAACTGTGCGTCCAAAGTTTGGCTCAAGGGTATATTGATGAGCATTCCCTGTTGTTGTAATATATGTAATACCATAGGAAAAAATTCTAAAAAATCGACTATGGCAGAGAATTATCTACTTAAAACACTTTTATGGTAAATTAGTGATCTTTTCGATGGTATACTTTTTTTTAAATATCTCACAAATAGAGTGCTAATATCACGGAGCACTATAGTGCACATTTGATAGCATTTTAATACTCATGCTATTACAAGAGTACTTGTCGAATTCTTTGAATTTTTTATGAAGTACATTCAAGCGTTATTTTTGACTTCAAACTACTTCGTCACTTAAGTCTGCCTTGATTGGGCGCCGCTCACGAATTTATATAAGATAAAAAAGAAATCTGATCGGATGTGTCTCAACGAAATAATCTCGACGTGCTCTCCCTCGAGTTAAGAAACTTAAACTCATAAGCACTCACCTCTTACAATATAATTTGAAGAGCAGAATCGACAAGCAAGATACGAGTAGGTACCTGTTTATTCTTCTAAAAAATTAATAAAACCGTTGAAATTTAAATATCAAAAACATAACTCACCAAACGATTTCGTTTTAAAATTTAACAAAAAGGATCAAATTCAATGCACAATTAATCTTGATTTACCGATCGGTGGGCTTTTCTATAAATTATTTATTAAAAACAAACACAAAATTAACAAAAAAAAATGATGGATTTTTGGATTCAGAACATTTTTTTCTCGTTTTTTATTTTCAAAAAAAAAAATTCAAACAAAAAAACCAAATTAAAAGTTTTTTGATACACCACACGAACGAAAGAGAAAAAACAAATTGAAAAAATAATTTTTAAATTTTTGAAAGTTGTTTAAAAATATGTTTTTGATTATATTTGATTTTTATTACAGTCAAAGTATGTAGTACGAGTATAACTAGGTAAGGTGTCTCGTTCATCTTCTATTTCTTTTTATTCTTTTTTCCCTTCCCTTTACCCTTCGATGACTTTTTTTTGGATTTTATATATTTTCGCCAATAGCGTTGTACAGTTTTTGCCGCTCTCGTCGTCATAAAAAGCAACAATTTCCGTTGGAATTCAGCACTTTCTTCGTCCAATTTCATTTGGGCCAATTCGTTGTATTCATCTTCTTGATTATGGAATTCGATGAGAAATTCATCTAACTTTCGTCTTTGTTCGTCGTAGGCCTCTTGGAGGTCTGAATTTTCTTGAATCTTATCGCCAATGTTTTGGTCGTATTTCTTAATGAGACCTTGTAGTTGAAGAAGTAACTTGTTTCTGAAAGGTCCATTAATAAAACAGAATCTACATATAAAGCCTAAACTCAAGAATATCAATATCTTGAACTTACTTCTCATCTCTGATGTCTTTTTCTGTTTTTAGATTTGATTTTAGACTTTTCTCATAATTTGTCTGAGCTTTATCGACTTCTTCTGTTAATTGTTCTTGTTTGAGCAGACTTTTTGCATGAAACTCTCGGATTTTATGACTTGATTTAAGTCTTAGAAAAATAAAAGATTGATTGAGATTGAAAAAAGATCATAGGAGAAAGAGTCGAAAACCTACATTTCCTGTTTGATTTTCAAATTGTTTTCCCACTTCTTTGTTGCCAGATCTTCTTCGTATTTTTTAATGAGGGCCTGTTTAGCAGCAAGTTTCCAGCGCAAGTTAATCTCTTGATCGTGAAGTTGCTTCTTAAGTTCTATGGGAAAAATAAAATGTGTGAGGCATAATAATTACTTCCTTTACTCGATTTTAAAATTAAGGCCTGCTGGCCCAATATAATGAAATAACATCAAAACAGAAACTATTCAAAAAGCTTGTAACTATCCCAATATTCCAGAATGTTGTTAAAAACCTCAGAAGAGCTTACATATCAAATGGGCTTGACATATTTTATGAAAATATCATAATTCCATTAAAAAAATATAATTAAATTATTACTTTGAAGATTCGTAACTGTTTTTTCGTTGTCCTGATAAATTCGATGAATTGCTTTTTCCCTTTGCATCTCAACAACTGCCGAGGTCTTTAACCGATCATCAGCAATTTTCTTCAATTGTGTCAATGCCCCTAAAAGTTCTTTATACTCATCAGGTATTTTGAAAACATATTCTGGTAATATTTCTTTTATATTCTTATTTTCACAAAATATATCAATCAATTCAATAAGGGAAATGGGCACTTGGTGTTTTTTACTTTCTTCCATCTAATAAAATAAAATTATATTTAACTTCTTTTTTATGTACATATATATCATTTTTAATTTCTAACTCACTTTCTCAGCATGACTGAGATATTCCTTGTAGTATGTAATGCATTTTTTTAATTGAGATTTACCCATACAATCCATCAATAAATCTTGGTTTTCTAGAAATTCTGGAATTAATATAGCTATTTGGATTTTCTCAATTCCATTCTCAATAATCCTCAGGACACAGTCAGCTACGGCGAGATTTTCAGCAGAAATATTGCCTTTGAAAATAATTCATATATGTATATTTACTTAGATATGTGTAGGTACTTTGGATTTGGAAAAAATAATAAGGAAATGATAATGATAATGATTTAACTTACAATCCACAGTACAATTATCACCTAAGGCTAAAGCGCTGGAATTTGCAAGCAAAGGAGTTTCCATATTATTGTAAAATTAATTTTCTAATTGAAAACAAAAAAGTAGATGAAAGATAAGTTCAATTTGTTATCGGTGTGAAAAATTATACACAATCGTAAAGCAGTCATGGTGACGAAGCAAGAAGACTATGAGCGGTGGTAACTAGGGAGGGTTTTCTGCATGCAATCGTCAAGCCGTCATGGTGACACAGTTAAAAGCGAAGCAACAAGACTAGGAGCGTAGGTTACCAGGGAGGGTTTGCATTGCATTTTCTTTTGCAACGTTGAAAGTATTAGCCGAGGAACTCTTATGTCTTTTTTATTTGGCAATCCGGAATCTCTATCCGATCCGGGATCTGACTAAACACTTTTTCTGATTCTGAAGTTTGATGTGATTGTATAGGTGAAACGGTTCATTCTACTTTCCTTTTGAAATTAACTGAAGTTTCGTTTCTCTGTATTAATCAATTAGAATTACTTCTTCCTACACGAAATTGGTCGCGAAACTATTTAGAATACAAAACTAATAAAATATTTTAAACTTTCCTGTCCTCCTGAATATTTGTCTCCTACATTCTCCAAGAAGTTTTTGCAATATTGTTTTTTGGCATACTCCTTTAGTTAAAAGTTAATGTTGTATTTAAAAATGTGGACCGTTACATTTTTTGTGTTAGCCGCTTTGATGTATGTTATGTTATGTATGATGTATGGGAGCCTTCGTACTCCCATTTTGCTTTTTAATATTGTTGATACGCGTCTGGCGGTCAGCCATCAGACGAATAGGGGGAACAACATGTAGCATACGAAAACATGCACGTGCCGTAACTATTCGGGACTGGTGGAAGTGTGATCATAGCCTCTTCGCGGCGGCCGCTAGAAACAAGCCTTTTAAAAAGGTTTGGCTAATATGATCAGGCTGGTTCCACAGGTTGGCGACAGGTTAATTCCCTGTCCCGTAAAACTAAGAGAATTTCGAGAACGACAACAAGCCTCGGAAACGGACTGATCACACGACGACAACCCACGCAAAGAAAAAGGAAAAACGATTTACGAATTTTCTTATGGAACGTACGATCGCTCTATAGAGCTCGAGCTGCTCAGCAGCTAGCCGATGCCCTGTCAAAATATAAAGCTGACATAACAGCTCTCCAAGAAATCAGATGGACAGGGAATGGTGTTTTACAGAAGAAAGAATATGACGTATATTACAGCTGTCATACAAAACACCATGTGCTCGGGGTAGGCTTCCTAGTCAGCGAAAAAATGAAGTCTACTATCATCGGCTTTAACGCTATAAGCGAAAGGCTATGCACCCTTCGCGTGCGAGGCAAATTTACGAACATCAGCCTCATTAACGTTCACGGACCTACGGAGGAGTCCTCAGACGAAGAAAAAGAGACTTACTACGAACAAGTCGAGAGGGCCCTCAATGCCTGCCCAAGGTATGATGTTAAAATCATCCTTGGGGATTTGAACGCAAAAATAGGTCGGGAGCCGGTATTCAGGCATTACGCAGGCACCCATAGTTTGCATGAGAACACTAATGACAATGGACTTCGAGTCTTAGAATTGGCAGCATCGAAAAACATGGTCGTTGCGAGTACCAGGTTCCCGCGTAAAGATATCTACAAAGCCACCTGGGTATCACCTGATGGAGTCACTCGTAACCAAATAGACCACGTGTTGATAGACCGTCGCCACTACTCGAACTTGATGACGGTACGAACGTACCGAGGTGCCAATATCGACTCGGATCACTATCTTGTTGGTATGGTTTTCCGAGGGCGGATTGCCTTGCGAAGACGCATTGCATCCGCCGATCAGGTTCGAATCAACACGGCTGCCCTGCGCAATGAAAACACCAGTAACACCTTTGGTAATGCGTTAGGACTCGCCCTAGAATCACTTGATTTAGGGAGAGTAAGTCCTGGAGCCAGTATGCTGGGCGTAAATGAGAAGTGGACACGCCTTAAGAATATTGTCATTGGTACTGCCAACTCCATCTTAGGCAGCAGTCGTAAAAATCGGAACGACTGGTTTGATGATGAATGCAAGCTAGCGACTGAACGTAAGAATGTTGCGTACCGAGCAATGCAACAATCTCATAGAACGCGGGCACGCGAAGAGGAATATAAAGAGCTCAGAAGAATAGAAAAACGGCTACACAGACAAAAAAAATCAGCCTGGGAGAAGAACCTAATCTGTGAAATAGAAAATAGCCGAGAGCGAGGTCCGCACCAGGCGCGGAAGTTCTACCAATCCGTCCGAAACATGACGCAGTACACACCACGCTGCACATACTGCAAGGACGGGGAGGGAAATCTGATCACCGATCCTGAAAGCATACTGGAGCGATGGGAAGTGTACTTTAATGAATTGCTAAATGGTCAGCTCACTGCAGAAGTGGAGGCTCCACTACTTCAAGAAGAAAACCCTATGTTGCCGCCACCAAGCATAGAAGAGGTTGAGAAGGCTATAGGCCGGCTTAAACAGAACAAAGCCCCGGGAGCCGATGGCATACCAGCCGAATTATTCCATCACGGCGGGCCAGCCTTACGTCAAGCAATGCATGATATTATAGTACACGTATGGGAGCAGGAAGAAATGCCAGAAGACTGGCGAAAAGGTTTAATATGCCCCATACATAAGAAGGGAGATGTCACAACGTGCAGCAATTATAGAGGTATCACGTTGTTGAGTACCGCCTATAAGATACTCTCCTCTATCCTACAAGACCGGATAACCCCATACGCTAAAACCGTTATCGGACAATATCAGTGTGGTTTCATTCCAGGCAAATCAACAACTGATCAGATCTTTACCCTTAGGCAGGCGATGGAAAAATGTCTAGAATTTAACATCCCAACATACCATCTGTTTATAGACTTTAAGGCCGCCTATGATAGCATAGCCAGGGTAGAACTTTACAAAGCCATGAGAGAATTCGGCATCCCAAATAAATTGACACGACTATGTAGGTTGACCATGACCAACGTAACAAGCCAAGTAAAAATAGCCGGATTGCTATCCAGACCAATCAACATCTTTAATGGACTCCGACAAGGGGATGGTTTGGCCTGCCTCCTCTTCAACCTGGCGTTGGAGAAAGCAATCCGTGACTCTGGCACGGCAACAAGAGGGACCATCGTCAACAGGTCCAGCCAGTTACTGGCTTACGCAGACGACATCGACATCATCGGAAGAACCGAACAAGCTGTACACGATTCCTTCATCCAGATCGAGCAGGCGGCACAAAATCTGGGGCTGCACATTAGTGAAGGTAAAACAAAGTACATGGTGGCGTCGAATGCGAGAGGAACAGTTGGTCAAACAATCAAGGTAGCGGAGCACGAATTTGAAGTGGTGCAATCCTTTAAATACCTTGGGTCAATAGTAGCAGCCGATAACAATATAGAAGAAGAAATACGCGGGCGGCTTCTCAAATCCAACAGAGCCTACTATAGTCTGTCAAAGCTCTTCAAATCCAGAAATCTCACCATAACTTCAAAACTGCTGCTGTACAGGACCATGGTCCTGCCAGTACTCACATATGGATCCGAGACTTGGGTGCTTAGCAAAAGGCACTCCGACCTCTTAGCTGCGTTCGAGAGAAAAGTCTTAAGGAGAATTGTTGGCCCCGTATGTGAGGAAGGACGATTCCGGAGACGGTACAATCATGAATTGTACGCAATCTACCTAGAAGCAGATATCGTGACAAAAATTAAGCTCGGTAGACTCCGGTGGGCAGGGCACCTAGCTCGCATGAGCGAAGAGGAACCTGCTCGGAAAGTTCTTTGTGGTACATTCTATGGTAGACGACAGCGTGGTAGACCATGCTTGCGCTGGAGAGATGGCGTAGACCAGGACGCCCGAAGCCTTGGGGTGCGCAACTGGATGGCGTCGGCTAGAGACCGGGATAGGTGGAGAGACTTGTTGAAAGAGGCCAGGACCGGAACCCGGTTGTCGAGCCGATGATGATGATGATACGCGTCTACCATCTTACCTTCAGAGAATAATTCGGTATTCCGTTCGTAAACGTTCAAACCAAATAAGAGTTCCCACACAGTCTTTTGTGAAGGCCGATTATTCATGGAATTCTTTATCACGCCATGTCCGAAATACAAAGAATAATTAAATTAAAAAATGCCTTGCTGCATTATTCCTTGTCCTAATTTGCGATCAAAACTTTTGGGTTTTATAATACTTGATAATTTGCCTTATTATAATTTGGGATTTTCTTATCTACCCCTAAATAAATGAAAAAAAAATAAAAATAAAAAATAGACCTAGATATCACATATCCACAAAAAATTAATAGAATTTTTTTTATTTAAACGGTTTTTGGTTATTTTTCATTCATATTTATTTTCAAGATTGGGTTTCATTATAAAAAATAGACCCAAACTTTTCGAACACGGAACATGGCACCAAAACAAAAATAAAAAATGGACCCAAAAGTTGGTTGGGTAGAAAATCCCGAATTTTTTATTGGTGATTTATTTCTTTAAAAGTGTCCCCTCTTTCGGTCCTCTGTACACTTATTGATGTTGATTTACACAAACTTCTCTCAAGATATTCAAATTATTTTTATTATTTTCTCGAAAAACCCCAAATAGTATTCTATTGCAGTCATAAAGCCTATATGGTGTTGCAAAAGCATATAGCTTTCCTCATTCCTCTGTCGATTCTACGTTCCAAAACCCATCTTTTAATAACTTTTTTCAAGACATATGGAAAGAGGAATGCCTTTTACAACGTCACCATTCCAAACTAGAAGTAGTGATGTGGTGGACCATTATTATTATTAAGCATCCTTGAAACAAAATTATGGGATTTTTTTTGTAATCACCTTTTTTGGCAGTGAGAGAGCTTTTTGGACCTCTCCAGTGGATTTATCAGCAAGATAAATTTCAACACTATAACTGCCATATCCATAACAAATCTGTGATACATATTAGTGTTAAGTGAAATTGTTTCCAAACGCTATTAAATCTCGACTGAAAAGGTAAAGTATCTTAAGTCGACTTAAGATATTTCGCGTTTTTTTGTTGATCCTTAGTGCCATTCTAAAAAGCTACAGTTCTGTGTTATCGGCTTCCTTCTATCTCACTCCTGTGCTTTTTTATAGACAAAAACAACTTCATCTTATGTTCAAAAGACACATCTTTACACGCGGTAAAATATCTTAAGTCCACATAAGATTGTGTGTTCTGCCTAATTTTAAAACCTAAAATAGACTTAAGATTATATTGGCTTAAGACTTTTTTATTATTGTGAAATCGTAAATCATATTAAGTTGACTTAAGATATTTTCGCGCGTGCAAACAGCAACAAAAGTCATCCTTAAGTCGACATAAGATAAAATCCTTAAAAAAATTCCAAAAAAGTGTGAAAACGCAAATCATCTTATGTGAACATAAGATGAATTTTTAAATTTAAAACTGAAATTTTTCGCTCCCTAAGTAGTCATAGGATATTTTACCGTTTGCAAACCTAAAACAATTTCCGTAATAACAATGACATAAGATATTTTTAAGCGTATTTTGTTTCTAGATTGCCTTTTGTGCGACCGTTTTTCTTATTTTTTCATTTAGTGTTTCACAGTTTTGTTTCACACGCGATTGAAAAATTATTACAAATGAAACACATACGTATACAACAAAAAAGAGTTAAATTGCACGAATTTGGAATTAAAAATACATTTTATAAAAATAAAACATGGATTTAATGAGACAAAAATGTTCACATGTATGAAATTGACGTCTGATTTCCAGAAAACTAAGAATTTATTCACACAAAGCTCAAAAATAGTTTTATTTTTAAAAAAATTTTTTTGCTAGACATTTCTTCAAAGCTTTCCAAGAATACAATTTGGGATACCAATTTTAATTAATTACGTAGTAGTATTGGCGAATACTTCTAAAAAGACTGGCGCAAAATGTCAAACAACTTATTATTTTTAATTTCTTTGTATGATACTACTTAACAATTTGCTAACTTTAAAGTAGTTTACTAACTCATTCTTGGTTTAAAACATTTTCCAAATAGTATCGTACTAAAGGAATTCTTAATAAATTGCTTCTGAACACACCGAAAACATTGACAGTTCGTGCAAAAAACTAAGTAAACAAATTTGAATTGAATTCTTTATTGAGACTTTTAATATCTATTACAAGGTGTGTTCTTAACGATAACTTATGATAAACTGCGGCTATAATGTATTGCCTGCTTTGTCGATTATTTTAAAGAAATGCCTCATGGCTGTCTTTTATATGTTGTTTGACTACTCTTGCTCATGAGAGTATGATATACATTTATGTTGACGGAAGGTCACTAATACTAATACGAATGTACAATATATACAGAGGACTAAAACTAACTTAAAAAACTAAATAACGAGAGGTAACAAACGCCAGAAGGGTGTTTTATTTTATACATTATTTCGGGAGTATAAGCGAGAGCGCTGTATTATGTTTCGACTCATTTAGAAAGGTTACAATATGTTTTATGATGAAGAGTGTATGAAATGAGATAGCAAATTACATCGAAAGTTTTCTTTTTTTTTTTCTCTTGTAAATTTGAATATACAGTATTTATCGCTTATAAGAAACACGCTTATAAGAAAACCTCGCTTACAAGAAACTTGAACAAAAGCACCGTGTACTTTCCCATATATTTTAATGTTGAATTGTGTGTTTATAAGAAACACGCTTATAAAAAAAACACTGATAAAAGAAACATTTCTTCAACCACGAACTTTCTTTTTTCAATGTAAAGTTGGTTGGATTTAAGAAACTTTCAAAAAAATCACGAAACTCAAAAAACTTGAACAGACCTTTGAGAAAAATTCAAAGCAACCTAGGTATGCAAATGTCATTTCAATTCGACATTCGAACAGAATTTTAGTTCAGTGTTCAGTGTTAATAAATAAATTCTTTATACAAATTAGTTTTTTTGGCCTTTAGTCCACAAAAATTGGCGTTTCGTCAACTGATGAGTCCATGTGAGATCGCCGGGACGAAACGCCAATTTTTGTGGACTAAAGGGCAAAAAAGCTAATTTGAATCAATAATTCAACAAGTCCATTAATAGTGCTAAGTCTTCTACTTGTCTGATTTATTTCAGTAGTATATAAAATTCGTATTATAAAAACGTTCATATAAATTCTTTATAGCTATACAAATTTCTTTAAAATTAAAAGAAATGTACTGACAATTTTAAATATTTAATAATATATATTTAAGGATAAAAATGTTTTGTATACAATATTATTTTAAAATCACAGAAACTCATATATGAAAATTTTGATCGAAATCGGTAGACTCAGAAATGAGAAAGTAGAAAATCAAAATAAGGATCTATGACAGGTACCGTTTTTTTTTTACAAAAATGCGGACTGCATCTGAACATGAACTTCGAAATAAATATGATATTTCATAATGGTAGGAACCGAGCAAAAAGAAAAAAAATTTCAAGTTCTCATTTAGGCTGCAGGTTGAGGTACACACCTGCAGACAGACGGAATCTCTGCTTTTTCGTGTTGTAATATCAATTGATAAAAATCTTGAGTTCTAATTTTTCAAAAACCAAGTACAGTCATTTTAAAATCTGCTTCGATTTTTCTCAATTTACTTCACTTTTTTCTCCAAATCTACTTCGACTTTTTTTCCGGAAGTGGTAACGCTGCTGGGTATATTTGTATAAGAAACTTGTTTCTTATATCCGTATAAGAAACTTGTTTCTTATACCCGTATAAGAAACTTGTTTCTCATATCCGTTCTATGAATATAAGAAACACTCGGTTATAAGAAACAAATCTTGTGCAATTTTTGAGTTTCTTATAAGCGTTATGTACTGTACGACATTCAAACATGAGTACATATGAAAATATATACGGGACAGGACGTGTATATGACAATGGTTATACATATATATATGGATATGTTTTGAACAAAAGTTATATTGTAGTGTAAATATAATTTCTTGGATATTATTTGCGTTTGTACCATAGTATTATCACATAAGGTGGTTATCAGTCTGTTTTTCTGGCAGTAAATGGTATTAATACTAGGTAGGATCGAATATATAAAAATAATCTTATACTAACTTAATGTAAGTACTGTCCACCATAAACAGTAGTAGTATGAGGTTGCTTTTCTTAAATTTATATCTATATGTAGTTATATACATTATATATATATATATATTTTATTTTTTTTTTATTTCTCTCTTTTTTTTTTTTTTATTTTTTTTTTTTTTTTATATTTTTTTGTTTAACTGATAGTTTTGAGGAGTGAGTGTGATCCTCGTAATTTAATCTGGAACAGATGAGAATTATCACTTCAAAAGTTATCTTAAAGTAGAGATATTGAGTAAAATTAGCCATGATTTAGGCCACAGGAGTTGATGTATATGAAGAATCCTTATTTACGGTTTAAAGAAAGAATACCGAGTCGATAAGTAACTGTTGCTGTCCCAGGAGTACCTTGTCTGAGACTGTATGACTTGGTTAATCAAGTCGTTTTCTGTGAGGTAAAAGTACTGTTGTTTTCTTGGAGAATTTTTAGAAGCTTAATTCTCCGAGAATGTGAGATCAGCGACGAAATGTTATGTTGTAGTATTTTTAGTACATTCAGTTCGAACAGCAAAGAAGTTCGTTGACCAGTTCAAGATAGGCCAGTCTTTTTTCAGCTAAAGAGTTGAAATTTCCTATGTTAGACATAAATTTTTCAATTTTACCTAAGAGGGTTCTAATATCGAAACCGAAAAGGTCGTTGGAAAAAGCCATGAACTGATTCAATACACTATCGCCGGTCCTTCTATTCGAAGAACTCGAAGGAGCTGGAGCGCTAATCACATTGTCGTTTTGGGATTTGAAGAGACTTGCAAAGGGAACCCCAGGTATAACCGAGGCACCATTTGAGAGCGCATGTGAGAAATTCCTCGCGTTTATTTTCTTAACAGAAGCTTCTTGTAGGAGTTGTTTCCTTCTAGCATCGTATTGCTTAAACAGTTTGCATCCTCTAAAGTTAGCAGGGTGATCATCTCCGCAATTCACGCAGACGGCTTTACTTCCTTCAACTCTCACTACGGGGCAAGAACCTGGTTCGTGTATATTTGTGCATTTAACACATTTATAGTCAAATGCACAGTTTTTCGCCAAATGTCCAAATTGTTGACATCTTCTGCACTGAAGTGGGCCACGGTTACCCCTCGGTTTCTCCCAATAAACCCTGGTGTGGAATAAATATTTAATTTTGGTCAACTCGGATGCACTCGTACCCGGAAGTAAACGCACTAAAAAAAGGTTGTACATTATTTTTTCTTGTTTTGACCTCAAAGTCTCGAAAAGAGAAACACTTGAAATATTAGGGATTTTGGTTTTTAATTCATTCAGAATCTCGGTCGGTGGATAATCAGACGAAAGTCCTCGAAGAACAACATTAGTTGTCTTATCTTCTTTGAGTGTAAATGAGTATGCTTGAGCATCGCATGTGTTTCTTAACTTTTTCATCAACTCCCTGTGTGCATCACTATTGTCAACATATAATCTACTAGTACTACCTCTGTTCACAAATTTATACGAGAATTCCACCGCATTCTCTTTAAATTCCTTAATTAATTTTCTAATGTCTATATTTTTCAGGATAATTGGTGGACAGTACTTACCTGAATACATTTTTGGTTCTTCGTCGGGACACTTTGTGTTAATGTTGCTTGGTGTTGCATCTGATGGGGCTCCCACGTCGTCGGGATCATCTTCGTCGTTAATAGAGTGTTGCTCCAGTTGGTTAGCCATGGTGTTGTTAAGCCTTTTTTTCTTGAAGGTATTAAACTTCACGTTATACAGTGAAACAAATTTATTTGCGCCCTGATTGACATCCATAGGTTGTGTAGAGGGAGGTGACACAGCAGCCGCGGCTGCAGTAAGTTTTTTTGACGGCTTCAACCATCCGTTCGAAAAGTCAGATAGATCCTCATCGAGGTCTTCCGGAAACAGTTTAGATCGTTTTAAAGATGCAGATTTTTCTACGTTGGAAAACTCATTAGGTGATGTAGAATGAGTCTCATTAAAGGAGGGTTGCGTCTCGTTTGTTGCGCCACAAGAGTTTGAGCCGGAAGGCAAGTTGCTTAGGGCGATGAGTTGCTGGGCTACTTCCAAGTTTTTGTCATAGGGCGACACTTTTTTGGTTTTGAAGATCTCGGTGGTTTGCTTCATTGTAGTGAGGATGTTCGATAATTCCGAATTTTGAGTGTGCAAGGCAGGATCTACGGCCAGGTGGATGTACCCAGCCGGAGCACGTGTGCACAAAATCCGATGAAATCCGTGTTTGGGGACACCATCCGGTTTTAAAAGTTTTATATAATCACTTATCAAGAAATAGAGTTAAATTATTACTTTTTATTTGTAGAAAAAATGTACTTTTTAGTACTCAAAAAGTTAATTGAAGAAAGTTAGTTTTAATTTTTGAGCGCAAATAAAATGGCGACTTGCCACGATGACTGCCAGAAATCGAATCCCTAAGTAAACAAATAACAAACCTTTTGTGGCGTTTCTAAAAGCACAATATTCTTAAGCTAAGTGTACACGATTGGTATATCTTACAATATTGTAAGATCTTACAATGTCTGACAATTATCTACCAATGAGCTGACAAATAAGTTGTGTGTGTACACGGTTGGTACAAAATCTACCAATCTCTTACAATTAATTGTCAGAAGTTGGCTGACAATTCATTTTCAGATAGTCCACTTAATACCTACCAATTAATTGTAAGAGATTGGTAGATTTTCTACCAACCGTGTACACACACAATTAATTGTCAGTTTTTTTTGGTTATGGAAACTGACAATTAAACCTTGGCTGCAAATTTTCTGACAATGAAAAAATTGTATGATGCTAAAAAACGAACATCTTACAATTTCTTCATTGTCAGAAACGTCAGACAACGATAAAAATTGGCAGGCCTGACAATAAATTGTGTGTGTACACGATTATCAAATACCTTACAATTTACCGTCTTACAATTAATTGTCAGATACATTTTCTGACAATTAATTGGAAGATTACACGATTGTCAGCTAGCGTACACACGATTGTCAGGTTTCTTACAATTAATTGTCAGACAATGATCTAACAATTAATTGTCAGACAAATTTTCTGACAATTAATTGTAAGACTACACGATTGTAAGACATTGTAAGCATGTTTTTCACTGACAGATCTGACAATATTGTAAGATCTACCAATCGTGTACACTTAGCTTTACAATTATTTTAACTTTAATAAAAGGGTAGATATAGATATACAGCCATATTTATAAACTCATTATAGTGAGTACATAAGGCTATGCAACCCTTATAATGCCTCTAAACGCAAAATCGTTATTTATAAAACTTATGTGACGTTGAATAGAGGCATTATAAGCTAAACGCGTTTGGAGGTTGAATAGTGCCTACATAAGGACATTTTATATTGAGCTGTCACATTCACTTTGACATCACATTGAATTATAAAGATTATCAACAAAATAAAATGCCTTTGACTTGATATTGAAACTTAAACTTTGTGTTATTTTTATTTATTGAAACAAAAATGTTATACTTATATATTACAAACAAATTGAATTGAAAATTGTTTAGAATTAAATAGATAAATATACTTGTTGGTGATCTCTCTCCACGCATCCTGCTTCATCCGGTGTGTTAGTGTTGTAATTTTTATTCTGCATTATTGAATTTTATCCTCAAGAATTTGGCTGAGGAGTATTCCAGCTAGGATGAAACGAATAACAATTTGATTTCCAGTATTGTGCCAGAAATAATAACATACTTTATCCGATGAATCAAAGTTAATATTGTTCGAATTCTTTTAGCTTTTGGTAGTTTCGTTTTTGTTTATTAAATTATATAGACAGACAAGATGTTTTTTTTTTGTTTTTTGACAAACAGCTGAGTGTTATGAACGCTAAATGTAATAGATTCTTACTTTTTGGTACTTTATTTGACACAAGCTCATTATAACTATGCAGGGTAGGCAAATGTTTTATAAATATGAATTTGCATAGTGGATGAATAACAGCCGTATTTATTAGAATTCCCTAAACGCGTGAATAGTTATGCAATGCATAAGGACTTATTCATCGACTATGCAAATTCATATTTATAAAACATTTACCTACCCTGCATAGTTATAATGAGCTTGTGTCAAATAAAGTACCAAAAAGTAAGAATCTATTACATTTAGCCTTCATAACACTCAGCTGTTTATCAAAAAACAAAAAAAAAACATCTTGTCTGTCTATCGAATTTAATAAACAAAAACGAAACTACCAAAAGCTAAAAGAATTCCAACAATTAACTTTGATTCATCAGATAAAGTATGTTATTTTCTCTAGCACAATACTGGAAATCAAATTGTTATTCCTTTCATTATAGCTGGAATACTCCTGACAAGTTCTTGAGGATAAAATTCAATAATGCAATATATCTAATAATTACAACACTAATACACCGGATGAAGAAGGATGCGTGGAGAGAGATCACCAACAAGTATATTTATCTATTTAATTCTAAACAATTTTCAATTCAATTTGTTTTTAATATATAAGTATAACATTTTTGTTTCAATAAATAAAAATAACACAAAGTTTTAGTTTCAATATCAAGTCAAAGGCATTTTTTTTTTGTTGATAATCTTTATATAATTCAATGTCAAAGTGAATGTGACAGTTCAATACTAAAATGGCCTTATGTAGGCACTATTCAACCTCCAAACGCGTTTAGCTTATAATGCCTCTATTCAACGTCACATAAGTTTTATAAATAACGATTTTGCGTTTAGAGGCATTATAAGGGTTGCATAGCCTTATGTACTCACTATAATGAGTTTATAAATATGGCTGTAAGTCCTTATGCATTGCATAACTATTCACGCGTTTAGCGAATTCTAATAAATACGGCTGATAGTATGATGCTATATTCGAATAAAATTTGCTAAATCGTTGATTTAACTTCGTTTCATATTAAATCAGCTTTAACGTGGGTCGTACTAATTTAATTAAAATTTTGTGACTTATTTACATTACACTTATTTTGAAGATATTGATTTTTCAAAAAACAAAATTAGATTTTTTTTTCAAAAGATCCAAAAAATATTTTTGAGAATGTTCTTGTATAAAATATTATTTTAAGCTTCCGGGGCTCCTGCTAAAAAAAATGGTTTAAATCGTTAGAACCGTTAATGAGAAAGTCGAAAAGAAAAAGGTTGTGTGTACTGACGTGCGCGCTAGAAGTAAATATTCCTTAAGCTAAGTGTACACGATTGGTAGATCTTACAATATTGTAAGACCTTACAATGTCTGACAATTATCTACCAATGAGCTGACAATTAAGTTGTGTGTGTACACGGTTGGTAGAAAATCTACAAATCTCTTACAATTAATTGTCAGAAGTTGGCTGACAATTCATTTTCAGATAACCGGCTTAATACCTACCAATTAATTGTAAGAGATTGGTAGATTTTCTACCAACCGTGTACACACACAATTAATTGTCAGTTTTTGTTGGTTATGCAAACTGACAATTAAACCTTGGCTGCAAATTTTCTGACAATGAAAAAATTGTAATTGCTAGAAAACGAACATCTTACAATTTCTTCATTGTCAGAAACGTCAGACAACGATAAAAATTGGCAGGCCTGACAATAAATTGTGTGTGTACACGATTATCAAATACCTTACAATTTACCGTCTTACAATTAATTGTCAGATACATTTTCTGACAATTAATTGGAAGATTACACGATTGTCAGCTAGCGTACACATGATTGTCAGGTTTCTTACAATTAATTGTCAGACAATGATCTAACAATTAATTGTCAGACAAATTTTCTGACAATTAATTGTAAGACTACACGGTTGTAAGACATTGTAAGCATGTTTTTCACTGACAGATCTGACAATATTGTAAGATCTACCAATCGTGTACACTAAGCTTTACATCTCGCTGTCTTTGACTGATAGAATGTCGTTTTGACACGTCACTGACAGCTGCATAGACATTTTTTTACCCCCAAGCCCCAACGCCGGAAAAGAAGTTTTACTTAAAAAAAAGGTTCTATGACAGGTACCGTTAATAACATGTTATTCAAAAATTTTATTTTATCAAAATCCTGAGAGCCGTTTTCGAGATAAATAAGATCTTACACTACGGGTGCGATACCGTTAGTTTCGGAGGTAAAAACTATTTTCAATTTCTCCTATCTCCCCTTGGGTCCCTTAGGTACATTTTTTCCAATAGTTTTTTGTTATTATTAATTTGACTTTTAAAAATATGTTTTCATGTACCTAACATTTTTTACAATGATCAATGATTTTTTTTAAATAATTTAATAATTTATTTTATATTTTATTTTAATATTTTTTAAATAAATTATTTGAATAAAACTAAACTGTTTCTATTCTGTGAACCAAATGTGATTTTATAGTCTTTTTTTAAAGAAATTCAAGTCTTTATTAGTTATTTTTTTTTATTATTATTAAAGCTCTATAGAACAAATGTGACTTTTTCATATACGACTTAAATAAAAACCACCAAATATCATCTTAAATCTCTTTTTTTCCACTTTTGCACACGCAACTCATCTTAAGTGGACATAAGAATTGAAAACGTCCTTCGAAAACGCAAGGCAAAATATCTTATCTCAACTTAAGATTTTGGAAATTAATATAAAATTCAATTTATAGAAAAAGCTGTTACGGCTCCCTTCTACATGCCTGGTGGGCGTATCAATGCATTCTGTATTCATTCGAAGAAAGCCGTAGTCGGTCCAGACAATGTCCTTCGGACCGAGCGGCCACTGTAGGGGCCGCGTAGCGCGGAGAAACCATCAAGTACGAACACCGAACATGTTCCGCAGAACCGTCGTAACGCGAGATAGGAGATAAACCCAACTATGTTATAATGCAAATGCAAATAAGGCAAATGCGACAACAGAGCAAGAAAACACATTCTTGCGTACAAATAAAGTTTATATTTTTATTGGGACAAACTTGTTTTATGATACAAAATATTCTTACCCATTACCCAAAAGCCGATCGGAAATCCGACGACTCTTCTAAGGGTCTGTTCTTGAGGTCGACTGAGTGATGACGGCGGCCGAGTGTCGTGGTGTGTAGTCGGTAAATAATCCTCCTTGTCATGCCAGGATTTCGGAAGCATAAATAAGATCTAGTTGCACGAAAGAAATCTGATAATTAAAGCAAATTTTAAAACAAGTTTTTTGCTTACCTCAGATGGATTTCGTCTCTCCGTGTGGACCATGAATGTCCAGGCCCATCGGTACCACCGGTGCCCGCTTTGTTTGCTCCCCGCGTAGGAGTTCCTCGTGATTGTCCATCTAAAAGAAAAAAAAGAGAAATAGGATAAATAATAAATGTAATAAAATAAAGAAAAAACCAAAACATTACCTGAATGTTAGGAATTTCCAACAATTGTCATTTTACAGTCAGCTGGCCAGGGGAAATAAATATGGTTCAGAATTCTGCTGTGAACTGTCAAATTTATGAGTCAGAATTCGAGTATCGATATAAAAAAGCGTTCAGGGGACTTTAAACCAAATAGCACAAATGGTGCAGGTATTAGAGGTTATGGGGTAGTGAACACACTTTGAGAATATTGGTTTATTGTATTGTTCTTCTTTTCTCGGCTAATATATGATGGCGAGGAGTAGGTTTCAGGAAGAGAGGGCTCCGCCAAGTAAGTGTCGTTAAGACCCCAACGGGTCTCATTTACCTTATCGAACAATGGGTTAGTGGTTTTTGGTGGAGGATGAGGAACACAAGTAGGAGAGAATAAGGGTTTTGGCAAGTTAAGTTAGTTTCAAAGCAAAGTTTGTGCGCGGTGGTTCACATAGAAATTATTAAGCAATTATTAAGTAAGGAAATTAAATTTCGAGAAAGTAATCGAAGTAAAATTTTGTAATTAAACCCAAAAAGGAAAAAAAGGGAAATCCAAAGGCAAGAGTAAGGACGTTCATCGGTGGGAAAAAAAAATCGTTACATAGATTTTTTCCAGCAACAGGTAAGAGTTTAAGAAAGAATTTGAAGTGCGCGGATTAAATAAACCTAAATGGTTAAAGGTTTAGTGCGGGAGATTGGCGGTCATCGAGAAGGGACCGCTGCATACTTTTTACGGTGGCTTGAGCGAAAAATACGGTCCTTAAAACAAAAAGGAGCTAAAATACTGACCGCCGTGTAAAAGAAAATAAAAAAAATAAATAAATATATTCCAAGTCGAGAAGCCCGTAAACTAAAACAACATCCTAAAACATAATTATAACACTTAAAAAGCTCCCAAGACACCAGCCACCAATTCAGTTATAGCATCTAAGCCAAGCACCACTCTATTACCGTATCTAAGCCACCCGCCGTTGGATGGTTTATACTGAAAACACGAACCGCAAGAAAACGGAAGAACCGCAAGTCAACAGTGCGGAGAGGTTGAAAAAAGTACTGCCTACTTTTAAGGATAACTGCATTTTGGAATTCGTGGCAGTTAATGATTATTATTATTTAAAAAGAAAATTTTTTTTTTACATTTCTCTTCTTTAATATTTTTCATTTCATTTCCTATTTAAACATTTTATTTTTTTTTATTAAATATCCCTATATTGTAAAGGGGTTTGAAAGAGGGTTTATAAAAGGAAGAAAGTTCGTCTCACAACAAGTCGATAGGTCGAAGCTGGTTTCCTCCGGAAGTCTTCGCATCGCAATCTAGCACAGAATTGGGCAACCCCCTATAGAGCGCTCTCTAGGAAGGTATCGTGGAAAAGACAGTGGTCTGTCCGGGTTTTTTATTTCGGGTGAGGCTAGGCTCGGCTCCTGTTGCAGCGTCGGCTTTTTTGTGTGGGGGAACTGGGACACGCGTAAGGTTAGATAACCATCGCAGTGACAGCCCTTGGTGTGACAAAATGGTCCACTGGCGAAAATTATTTCGATAGTTTTATAACCGTCTTTGAAATTTCCTCATTGTTCTTTTGTTTTTCGATTTTGTCATTTATTGTTGTTATTTTAAAATTCAATTTCAATTTTGCTAGTCAAACTCAACTCGTTTTCCTCCTGGTTTGAATATTTTGTTGGTTTTTTTTTATGTTAAAGAATGTCAGATAATACATACCTATACATACCAATGTCGAAATGAAAGCTCTTCTTATGTTCTAACAAAATAATTTTAATTTTTAAAGGAATTAAATAATGAACACTGTAATAACTACAAACAGATGGAGTTTTTAATTATGCCGTCGTAAGAAAATTTTCCAGGGGGTGCGGAGGACCAGCCCAAATATGAACGGTGAGGAGTGACTCAAGCAGCAGTGGTAGGCGCACGGGGAACCTGTTAAAATATAGGCCTACAGGTTCCAGGTGTGGAGAGGGTCGGCCATTTTCGGTAAGAACATCAACCGATTCTCCGAGTAGTAGTTTCCACGGTATTAGGGATGATAAAAGAGGCATGATAGTAATTTTTTTGTAACGAGGTGAGGTTCGGTAAAGGGGGCAAGATCCCCCCCTACATTCGGCGAGCTAAGCCGAGCGACGCCAGCATGCCACGGCCCCTTTCTGCTGAACATTCGATCCCTTCCTTTTCCTACTCCTTTTCCTATTTCCTGTCATCTCCATTTCCTTCGGTTAAACCACTTCCTTCGAATCCAAATCCCATTCCTGTCCTCAACTTAGGTCCTAATCCTTTTGCCCCGGTTACAAATGGCGCCCATACGTATGAGTTCGATTTTTGAGTTTGTGAGTTTGTCTATCGTCAATTGTCAAGTCAGTTTGTAGGTGTTTTCACTGGCATCATCAGGATGACTTGTAAGTCTTGTTCAAGAAAGCAATTAAGCATACTTATTCAAATGCGACAGGGAGTTTTAAGGTTGTCAGTGGAAACAACTAGAAACAAGGCTACTTAGTGTATAATTACATTCGCTTTCGGACGATACTTTGCATATGACTTTGAATGGAAGGTCGCGGACGTACCTATCGAATTGCGATGGAAGGTTGAGTCTGAAGGCGAGTGTGATTAAAGTCCCGTGTAATTGGGGTTTCTTGCTGCGGTCAGAGTCGAAACCAAACGTAAGTCTTGATCGGGATAGCTCTTTAGAACGCCCGATCAATTGCGACGATAAAGTTCGGTTCTGATGGCAACAACAAACTTAATGGTTATGTAGGTATGAATGTATGAACGTGTGAATGAATATATAAGGAGTAACTACTAAACTCGGAGAACAAAGATTGCGCTGCTGCTGTGTCACATCCTCAGGGAAGCGAAAACAAACACCACCGTTCGATGCGGTCCAAAAACACCCCCAATAATTATGATTAAAAGAAAATTTCAATTTTTAAGTATAAATTAACTTAAATTCATTTTTCAAAATTTGGTTAAAGAAAGAACAGAAAAGCAATTCAGTATGTATGTATGTATAGTGGAATGTTTTATTGGTCAATTTTAGTGGAGTCTATTTTCGTTGTCTTTCTGAGTTTTTTATTGTATTTGTCTTGCAATAGATTATGTGAAATAGGTAGATAAGGAAAGATAAAGTTATAGAGAAAACATTTTAAATAGTTTTAAAAGAAAAAATCTTTAAATTGGTATAGTAGTCAAAAATCAAGCTTTATTTTATATGAGTTTGTTAACTTAGGTATAGAGAGATATAGATAAGTTTTAATTTATTCGTTTTTGTGAGTTCATAGTTTTGGTATATCGTATAGTGTTGGTAGTTTTTAGGACTTATGTAGGTAGGAGTTTAGCAATAGGTCAGTTCTAAAGTTAGCTTGTTAGCAATATAGATATAGGTTTTTAATATATTTATAAGTTTTAGTATTTTCTTTTAGGATTTTGATAGCATTTTAGATATAGGCTAGTTCTTAGGTTAGCAATAGAGATATAGGGATTAGTTGTATTTGTATTAGAACTAGTTTTTTTTTTAGGATTTAGTTGATAATTTAGAAATAGGTTAGTTCGTAAATTAGCTTTTTAGCGATATAGAGATAAAAAAAAAAGTAAAAATAAAAAAAAAAAAAAAGAAAAAAAAAATATACATATAAAACAAAATAATCAAAAAAAAAATTATAATATAGAAAAAATAGTTACAGATAGGATATAAGCTTAGGATGGTAGCTGCTAGTAGTTGATGGTGTCCTTTAACAAAAAGAATTGTGTTCCTGTTGTTTGATGAGGTAATGAACCCTGAAAAGGAAAAAAAAATTTACAAGGCTTTGTACGAAGAGAATCGGATAGTTACTCGAGCTCATTTAACAAACCTTTTAGAGAACATTGCTAAAATGCCTCTAAAGCGCACGCCAACGAAGAAACCAGGGGCCCTACTATGTATCTCGATTCTACTTTTGATTCTATTCGAAACTAATTTGCGATTCTACTTTCAAATGGTACTACGCATGAAAATAGAATAGAATGCCGGTAGTGCCAAGCTATTTGCCAACAAATTTGCGATTTTCGAACGAGACTCGAATATTTTTGACAAAAAAAATAGACAATATTTGCTGTGGAAACTGAATTTATAGTGAAACAATAAATAAAATAAATAAATATGGACAGTGTCGCGATTTGGTTAGGTTTAGATGAAAATCCGGAACGAATTCAACAAATTGAACGAAGGCGGATTAGAGATAAATCTAATATAAATAGCTCAGAGTGTTCTTAAATATCCCTTGGACAAATCTGGATGCTTTTCCATGTACTGCACCAGAATCTCAAACTGTGACGCCTTCGTGTTTGCAATTTTAGATGATTCCCTACGAAGAAAACATAAACATATTACTTAATTCTTTGAAATATTGAATAAAATTAATTAATAAATTTATAAGTTCTATTTACTTACATTCTGAAAACAAAAATTCTTCACTCGAACCGCTCGCAAACACATTTGTTATAGAATGATTATTTGCGATTTCGCTTTGTTTTGACATTAACTTTCGAGATAGGTGGTTCCCCTATTATGCGAAAGTAGTAAAATACATTAAAACACAGTTGGCACTACTCGAGCTGTTCGATTATCGCACATTAAAACGTTCTTAAAGAATTACAGAGTTGCAGTTTTGCGAATTCGAACATTTTTATTGTAGAATCGAGATACATAGTAGGGCCCCAGAATCCCAAGGAGCAAATCCCGTAGGGACGAGTTTCATTCCTCCTGTCTTTTCGATGCCTCCACCAGAAATTCAAAGGTCAGTTAGTCGGGCGGGTAGCTCGAGCGACTCAATTCCATCACCTGCATTTAGTGGTTTAACTAACGCAGAAGCCACAGCGAATGGGGAAAAGAGTCCATCAAGAAACGTAGGCGGGGTGATAGAAAATGTAGGGTCCGATATCTCCAACAACGGGGAAATAATAAATGTAAGAGAACCCGCCGAGGTCCGACATAACACGGGAATATCTGCCGATTTGATAGCGGCAATTAACGTGGCAGTTGTCAACGCTTGTGAACGTTATACAAGCTCTCTCAAGGGAGAATTGTCGGAGGCGCTGAAATTAGAATTGAAAAAAAATTTTGTTGAATTGAGGGAAAAAGATACTCACACGACGCTACCGCAGGGGAACAGAGGCCAAACTCCGATTATGAGCATGGGAGTTGGGGATATTTCGAACCGACAGGTTAATCAGGAACCTCCTCGTCATTCGCATTTAGATTCGGGAGCTAGACCTTTCGTCCCATTGAATAATTTAAATGAAAATTATCAATCGATGCCCAACTGCGAGACTAGGTCAGAGGAAGGGAGATACCGACCGAACGCTTACCCAGATTCGTACAGTCGAAATCCTTCCGGCGTAAACCTTCATAACCCTATCGCGTTGGTACCAACGAGCGTAAGAAATCCCATCAAAATCGATAAATGGGGTTTAAAATTTGATGGAAAGTTGGAAGTACTGACGGTCGAAGATTTCGTTTTTAGACTGGAAACGCTTCAGAGTCAATATGCGTGTCCATGGCAAGAAATCCTGCGAGATTTTCATCTCTTGCTTTCTGGTGCTGCGCATGATTGGTATTGGCAGTTCCAGCGATGCAATTACCGCCCAGATTGGCCAATGCTAAGAGACGCATTGATGCGCCAATATCGGAACTCAAAGTCCGATTATGAGATTATGAGGGAAGTGTCGGATCGCAAGCAAGGCATCAGAGAGTCAAGTGATGATTTCTTTGCAGCGGTAAACAAGCGAAAATCTCAGCTCAGGGTTCCAATTCCAGAATTAGATCTCGTACGGATTCTGAAGCGTAACCTAAATGATAGGATTAGTCGGTTGGTATACCCTCAACCGATCTTTACGCTGGACCAGTTGAGAATGGCATGTAAGGAAGCTGAGTATGCGTTTCCTTACAGAGAACGTGATACGGTAATGCACCAACGGCCGCCTGTTCGATACATGGCCAACGAGCTTGTGGGAGATGACGAAGAAAGTTACCAAGACGATGGTCAACTTGCGGCTTTTCAGCATATGGGGGCTAGACCAAAGACTTCTCGAGGGACTGGCGAAACAAGTTCCATGATGTGCTGGAATTGCAAGCTTCGTGGCCACACGTTCATGGACTGTCCGTCGACCACGAGAAGCATATTTTGCTATAGGTGTGGCCAGGATGGTGTCATCACTCCGAAATGTCACCGGTGCAACCCGGAAAACAAGTCTCGGAATACGACAACGAGGGGGGAGTCGTGTTCCACCCAAACCCCCCAATGGCAGCCAAAGGAAACATAGAAAGGCCAATCAAAAAGTCCCAAATTAGAATTTTAGCCCGTGATAAGGAAATATGTGAAGAGGAAAAGAAAAAAAGAATTCAAATTAAACCATTACATATTAGATTAAAGGAGTACAAGTTGGCTAGAGATAGAATTTTTAATAGTAATAAAGAATTAGTATCAAAGAGAATTTTAAAAACGAGAGAGAGGTATACAATTAGAAAAGAAATGAGGAAAAATATTTTAGCTACAGTTTTAGATACCACAACAGATCCAAGACCTTATGCAAAAGTGCGAATTGCTGGAAAAGAAATTTTCGGTCTTTTAGACAGTGGGGCCAGCATAAGTATATTGGGTAAGGATTGTGAAAAATTTGTTAAGTCGGCAAATATACAAATTTTCCCTTATAAATCAGGGGTTAAAACAGCCGATGGCAAGAACCAAACGATTATTGGGAAATGTAAAACTGAGGTCACGTTTAAGGACCAAAGCCACGTTGTTACTTTTTATCTTGTCCCAAATTTAGAACAAGAGTTGTATTTAGGAGTAAATTTTTGGAAGGAGTTCAAGATAGCGCCAAACATAATAAGTTCTGTTGCTGTTCCGGAATCGGAAGCGGATCTATTGAACGCTCACGAACTGTCATCAGATCAGCGGTCTGCGTTAGAGGCGGTTAAGAGGAGATTTCTTGACTATGACCGACATGGTCTCGGAAAAACAGCGTTAATGGAACATGTTATAGATACGGGAACAGCGGAACCTGTCAAGCAGCGTCACTACCCTGTTTCTCCAGCGGTACAAGCCCTGTTGTATAAGGAAATAGATCGTATGCTAGAGCTCGGGGTTATAGAGGAGAGCGAGAGTCCTTGGTGCTCACCCGTTGTGCTTATCAGGAAGCCAGGTGAAAACAATACTATCAAGTATCGTTTTTGCCTGGATTCTCGTAAAGTCAACGCGTTGAGCAAGAAGGACGCTAACCCTCTTCCTCATATAGAAGGACTTATTAGTCGACTACCTAATACCTACTTTATAAGTAGTGTCGATTTAAAAGAAGCATTCTGGCAAATACCGTTGGAGAAGCAGAGTAGAGAAAAGACTGCTTTTGCGGTACCGGGAAGGCCCTTATACCATTTTACGGTAATGCCATTTGGGTTGTGTAATGCAGCTCAAAGGCTTTGCCGTTTAATGGATAAGGTCATTCCCGGTCGACTCAGAGACAACGTTTTCGTCTATTTAGACGATTTATTAATCATTGCGCCCGATTTCGAGACCCATATCACCTTGCTAGATGAAGTGGCCGAGTGTTTGAGAAAAGCCAATCTCACCATCAACGTTAAAAAGTCGAAATTCTGTTTCAAGGAGTTGAAATATTTGGGTTTTATCGTTGGTGGTGGGAAGGTGAAAACCGACCCAGCTAAGGTCGAAGCAGTGGTCGATTTCCCAATTCCACGAAATGCCAGGCAAGTCCGCCGGTTCCTTGGTCTAGCGGGGTGGTACAGAAGGTTCATAAAGGATTTCTCTAGTTTAACTGCACCTCTCACAGACACGCTGAAGAAAAAGGATGGTAGATTCAAAATGTCTGATGAGGCGATAAGAGCTTTTGAAGATTTAAAAAGAGCTTTAACCACGGCTCCGGTTCTCACTCACCCAGATTTTAAAAAAAGGTTCTTTATCCAATGTGATGCATCCGATTCCGGGATAGGAGCAGTATTGTTTCAGTTGAACAATGACAACAAAGAGGCCCCAATTTCATACTTTTCGCAAAAGCTGAACGCTTGTCAAAGGAATTATAGCGTAACCGAGAAAGAGTGTATGGCAGCAGTAATGGCAATTAAAAAGTTCAGGCCCTATGTCGAGGGCATGGATTTTACGGTCATCACCGATCATTCTAGTCTCAAGTGGTTGATGACGATGAAAGATCTGAGTGGAAGGTTAGCTAGGTGGAGCTTAGAACTACAATCCTATGCCTTCGACATAGAACACCGCAAAGGAACGCTTAATGTAGTGCCAGACACGCTTTCTCGGGCACACTTAGATAGTATGGAAATTGGAGAGGTTGTGTCTTTGATAAATCTATCATCAGAAGAGTTTCAGTCTGATGAATATAAAAGTTTAATTAATACCATCCAAACGCATCAAAACGAACTACCAGACCTGAAAATAGAAGACAACTTTGTGTACAAACGTTCACTTCCATTAGGAGAGGAGGAACTGCGAGAACACAACTGGCTTCTGTGGGTACCTTCAGGGTTAACTGAAGAAATTATAGCGAAGGCTCACGATCCACCTCAGGCAGCCCATGGAGGAGTGGCGAAAACTCTTCATCGTATTCGTCAATTTTTCTATTGGCCAAATATGACAATTCATATTAAAGATTTTGTATCAAAATGTGCAATATGTAAGCAATGTAAATCGTCCAATCAAATTCTACGTCCTCCTATAACAAGCAATTTCAGTGTAAACCGTCCGTTCCAAAAATTATATGTGGATTTCTTAGGTCCATACCCAAGATCTAAGTCTGGTAATGCTTATGTGTTTGTGGTGTTAGACCACCTGTCAAAATACGTGTTTCTAGAACCTTTACGGTCAGCTAATACCGACAGCATTATTAAGTTTCTACGAAATGACATTTTTAATACTTTTGGGGTACCGCAGATAATACATTCGGATAATGGCAAACAATTTTTAGCCAAAGATTTCCAAAATCTCTTGCAAAAGTATGGCATTCGACATTTTCGCACTGCAAATTATGCGCCACAATCCAACGCTTCTGAAAGAGTGAACAGAACGCTATTAGCTGCTATACGCTCGTATCTCAAAGAAGACCAACGCGACTGGGATATGCACTTAAGTGATATAGCAGGCGCGTTGAGGAGTTCAGTTCATTCTGCCACCGGTGTTTCGCCATATTTTGCCCTATTTGGTATAAATATGATGACTCATGGTAGTGGGTATGAACTGACTCAGAAACTAAGTGTAGTCGACGATGGGGAACTGTTGATACTTTCCAGGCACAACAGATTGCAGTGTATTCGCAAAAAAATAAACGAGGGCATCTTAAAAGCCAAAGAGAAAAGCGATAAAGTTTACAATATGCGCACACGAAATGTAAAATACGTTCCTGGACAGGAAGTGTTTAGGCGTAATTTCATTCTAAGTGACACGTCAAAATATTTATCCGCGAAGTTATGTCCGAAATTTGTCCGATGCCGAATAGTAAAAGCTGTAGGAAAAAATATGTACGAACTTGAAAATTTAGCAGGCAAGAAAATTGGGATATTTCACCCCAAAGATATTAAACAGTAGATTCTAAAAACACCTAAATCTGTGATAGATAACACACCCAAATCTGTGATATAAATGTCACTATGGTTATGTAATCTATGTTTTGTGTAATATATATCAAGATGACCTATTACCTTTTTTTTTGTTTCGACAACATGCATACTTCATTTGTTCTACATTAAGTTCGTTACAGGTATTATTATAGTATTAATAGAGTAATTTATTTTTTTTTGTAGAGTTTATTAGAGTTATTTATTTTTAGTTCATAAGTAATTTTGTTTTTTTTGAGTTATGTATTAATTTATTTATTTGTTTACAGAGTATATATTAGAGTTTATTTATTTTCAGAGTTATATATTAGAGTCAATTTATTCATTTATTTCCAGATTCATATAATAGATTTATTTATTTATTTACAGAGTATTTATTAGAGTCAATTAATTTATTTATTTACATAGTCTATTTAACTTTAGTTTATTTGTGTTATGGTATGATACCAAATTCTTTATTTCATTTTTTATTCAGTGTTATATGTATGAATCAAATTTTCCTTTACTTTATTTTATTCAGGTGCCTATGTACTTTATATTTTTTAGTGTAGGGATCTCATTTTATCAATTTTTCTTAATCCACAAAAAATTTTAGAATTATGGTAAAATATGGATTCAAGTTTTGATCAGTTATTTTTGATATATATTTGCATGTTCAAAAGTAGGTATTTTCACGTTAGGTTTTCTGTACCAACATACGGTTCCGAGTAAGGTTCTATTCCGATTTACTTTCTTCAACAAGAACAAAACTTGTTCCTTATGCAAATTTCTTCCTTTTCAGACAAACCTTTGAGATAGGCAAAGGGAACAGAACAGACTCTTAAATAGGTCTTGCTAGGAGCTAAATTACATTATGTGCAATATTCAAACGTGCAATAAAAACCTAACTAACTCTGTGATATTTTTGTTGTCCAATGTGTGTAAGTTATAGTGAATTATTGTCCTGTCTAATAGTAAAGGAACGAATTCATAATGCCACACGATACACTCACTGAAATCAAGATGACTCAGTCAATTTCCTTTAGGAAAATTGATTTTCTGTAGTCAATTGCACTAAGAAAAGTGTCCTTACAATTCTCATCTGTGATAGACAAAGATTTGTTGTTAAGTTTTTTTTTTCAAAAGCACGAAAAACGTAATAAAGAAGCTTGCGAAAAGGCATACCGATAAGAAAAAAGTGAGAACGGCTATCGTAGATAAACAGCGTAAAATAGCCCGGCTAACTCTGTTGTTAAAGCTTGAGAACCTTAATCTCAGGGTCCTGGGTTCTTCCCCAACGTTTGTTCAATGTCAAGGTAGCCTTTCACCGTCTTTGTATGGCTAGCAAAACCAAAAAAAATCCGGAGGTTTGTTACGGCTCCCTTCTACATGCCTGGTGGGCGTATCAATGCATTCTGTATTCATTCGAAGAAAGCCGTAGTCGGTCCAGACAATGTCCTTCGGACCGAGCGGCCACTGTAGGGGCCGCGTAGCGCGGAGAAACTATCAAGTACGAACACCGAACATGTTCCGCAGAACCGTCGTAACGCGAGATAGGAGATAAACCCAACTATGTTATAATGCAAATGCAAATAAGGCAAATGCGACAACAGAGCAAGAAAACACATTCTTGCGTAGAAATAAAGTTTATATTTTTATTGGGACAAACTTGTTTTATGATACAAAATATTCTTACCCATTACCCAAAAGCCGATCGGAAATCCGACGACTCTTCTAAGGGTCTGTTCTTGAGGTCGACTGAGTGATGACGGCGGCCGAGTGTCGTGGTGTGTAGTCGGTAAATAATCCTCCTTGTCATGCCAGGATTTCGGAAGCATAAATAAGATCTAGTTGCACGAAAGAAATCTGATAATTAAAGCAAATTTTAAAACAAGTTTTTTGCTTACCTCAGATGGATTTCGTCTCTCCGTGTGGACCATGAATGTCCAGGCCCATCGGTACCACCGGTGCCCGCTTTGTTTGCTCCCCGCGTAGGAGTTCCTCGTGATTGTCCATCTAAAAGAAAAAAAAGAGAAATAGGATAAATAATAAATGTAATAAAATAAAGAAAAAACCAAAACATTACCTGAATGTTAGGAATTTCCAACAATTGTCATTTTACAGTCAGCTGGCCAGGGGAAATAAATATGGTTCAGAATTCTGCTGTGAACTGTCAAATTTATGAGTCAGAATTCGAGTATCGATATAAAAAAGCGTTCAGGGGACTTTAAACCAAATAGCACAAATGGTGCAGGTATTAGAGGTTATGGGGTAGTGAACACACTTTGAGAATATTGGTTTATTGTATTGTTCTTCTTTTCTCGGCTAATATATGATGGCGAGGAGTAGGTTTCAGGAAGAGAGGGCTCCGCCAAGTAAGTGTCGTTAAGACCCCAACGGGTCTCATTTACCTTATCGAACAATGGGTTAGTGGTTTTTGGTGGAGGATGAGGAACACAAGTAGGAGAGAATAAGGGTTTTGGCAAGTTAAGTTAGTTTCAAAGCAAAGTTTGTGCGCGGTGGTTCACATAGAAATTATTAAGCAATTATTAAGTAAGGAAATTAAATTTCGAGAAAGTAATCGAAGTAAAATTTTGTAATTAAACCCAAAAAGGAAAAAAAGGGAAATCCAAAGGCAAGAGTAAGGACGTTCATCGGTGGGAAAAAAAAATCGTTACATAGATTTTTTCCAGCAACAGGTAAGAGTTTAAGAAAGAATTTGAAGTGCGCGGATTAAATAAACCTAAATGGTTAAAGGTTTAGTGCGGGAGATTGGCGGTCATCGAGAAGGGACCGCTGCATACTTTTTACGGTGGCTTGAGCGAAAAATACGGTCCTTAAAACAAAAAGGAGCTAAAATACTGACCGCCGTGTAAAAGAAAATAAAAAAAATAAATAAATATATTCCAAGTCGAGAAGCCCGTAAACTAAAACAACATCCTAAAACATAATTATAACACTTAAAAAGCTCCCAAGACACCAGCCACCAATTCAGTTATAGCATCTAAGCCAAGCACCACTCTATTACCGTATCTAAGCCACCCACCGTTGGATGGTTTATACTGAAAACACGAACCGCAAGAAAACGGAAGAACCGCAAGTCAACAGTGCGGAGAGGTTGAAAAAAGTACTGCCTACTTTTAAGGATAACTGCATTTTGGAATTCGTGGCAGTTAATGATTATTATTATTTAAAAAGAAAATTTTTTTTTACATTTCTCTTCTTTAATATTTTTCATTTCATTTCCTATTTAAACATTTTATTTTTTTTTATTAAATATCCCTATATTGTAAAGGGGTTTGAAAGAGGGTTTATAAAAGGAAGAAAGTTCGTCTCACAACAAGTCGATAGGTCGAAGCTGGTTTCCTCCGGAAGTCTTCGCATCGCAATCTAGCACAGAATTGGGCAACCCCCTATAGAGCGCTCTCTAGGAAGGTATCGTGGAAAAGACAGTGGTCTGTCCGGGTTTTTTATTTCGGGTGAGGCTAGGCTCGGCTCCTGTTGCAGCGTCGGCTTTTTTGTGTGGGGGAACTGGGACACGCGTAAGGTTAGATAACCATCGCAGTGACAGCCCTTGGTGTGACAAAATGGTCCACTGGCGAAAATTATTTCGATAGTTTTATAACCGTCTTTGAAATTTCCTCATTGTTCTTTTGTTTTTCGATTTTGTCATTTATTGTTGTTATTTTAAAATTCAATTTCAATTTTGCTAGTCAAACTCAACTCGTTTTCCTCCTGGTTTGAATATTTTGTTGGTTTTTTTTTATGTTAAAGAATGTCAGATAATACATACCTATACATACCAATGTCGAAATGAAAGCTCTTCTTATGTTCTAACAAAATAATTTTAATTTTTAAAGGAATTAAATAATGAACACTGTAATAACTACAAACAGATGGAGTTTTTAATTATGCCGTCGTAAGAAAATTTTCCAGGGGGTGCGGAGGACCAGCCCAAATATGAACGGTGAGGAGTGACTCAAGCAGCAGTGGTAGGCGCACGGGGAACCTGTTAAAATATAGGCCTACAGGTTCCAGGTGTGGAGAGGGTCGGCCATTTTCGGTAAGAACATCAACCGATTCTCCGAGTAGTAGTTTCCACGGTATTAGGGATGATAAAAGAGGCATGATAGTAATTTTTTTGTAACGAGGTGAGGTTCGGTAAAGGGGGCAAGATCCCCCCCTACATTCGGCGAGCTAAGCCGAGCGACGCCAGCATGCCACGGCCCCTTTCTGCTGAACATTCGATCCCTTCCTTTTCCTACTCCTTTTCCTATTTCCTGTCATCTCCATTTCCTTCGGTTAAACCACTTCCTTCGAATCCAAATCCCATTCCTGTCCTCAACTTAGGTCCTAATCCTTTTGCCCCGGTTACAAAGCCAAACTATCTTAAGTCATATTTTTCCTCATAACGACCAAAATATTAAAAATATCTTTTCGAAAATAATTTCAAAAAAAAGATCATAAAATTTGTTGAATAAAGTCTATATTTGAAAGATTTTTTGGGATAAAGCTTTGAAATGTTTTTTAGCTCTCCTGAAAAATCATCAAAATTGACTTAAGATACTTTACCTTTTCATTCGAGAAATATTAATTGTCTGTCATATTAAAAAATATTTTGTTTCCAATACTTCACGTGATAAAATGTAGCCAAAACCAAACTAAATAAATATAAACCTTGATGAAACCGGTGAAACGTTGAAAAAAAAGTTAGAATTATTACTTAGAATTAGTCTTGACTTGACAGTTCCTTTCAATTTTAAAAACTTAAGAACATATTAAAAAATGTTCTTTAAAAATATACCTTTAAAGAAAGTTATTCACCAATTCCGACAAAAGAAATTATATTGAGAACAAACCATTTTAAATTTTAAGAACATTTTATTTCATCTTCAAATCTAGAATATATTCGTCACTCTATCGATGTCTATTAGTTCCGAGTATAGATCTTCGAGTTTGGTACCGATTTTCTTCGCTACCTCCTGCTTTTCTGTATGCGGCAGCGAAAAGTATGACCAAATCAGTTCCCCATCAACAATGCATCGACAGGGATTCGTTGTTAATTTTCGCGAACTCTTAAGCGTCCTAAACTCCTTCGGATTGAGTCCAGCCAAATGCTCTTTATGTGTAAGCAGGACATTTTGCAACATCAAAAGTCGCCTGTATGTCTTTTCAGGCAGCGGCAAACAATAACCAATGCCACCGTCCAACGTCCCGAAAACGATCATATGTTTATTTTCAAAAAAGAACGGATGCCGTTGATGTGGGCCCTTTTGATGACATTGTACTCGGAACATTGTGTTGACTTTTTGTCCCAAATGAAAATCAGCCTTACGAATGAGTTTTTGTCCTCCGAAGGATTCGCGTGATTCTGGCTGATACATGTAGACTATGAAATTTTCATCAGCATCGGTTACAAAAAATCCTAAATTCGTGCTGTCTACAACGAATTCAATGTCATAAACTTCAAGTGGCTGCAGGTCTCTTGAAACTAATGATAAAGTTCGATACTCGTCTTGGAAGCGAAGAATACTGATTGATTTATAGACATCGGCAATAAGGATCAGCGACTTAACGCAGATGATTCGATGGACATAGATGTGAGTGTCAATGAACGCCACACCTATGAGATCGTCGTCCTTAAGCTGCCATAAGTAAATCTTTTGCCCCAAGGCAGTTATTAGGAACCCGAGAACATCAGCGATGGCAGAAACTGGTCCTTTCTGTTCTTTCTTAAAGACTTCTTTCAATTTGAACTTCGTCAAAGGCTTACCAGGTTCCGGAACAACTTCGATTATGTCGTAGATGTAGATATTTCCCCTAGATGTAATATCCTCGCTGTAGTTAAAGTTTGTCCCAATGGAAAGGTACTCCTTCAGACCAGACCGAGTTCCTTCATATGCCAGAGAAACTATCTTAAAAGCCGTGACGTGTTCCCACTCTTCCAAATCGATCGAGGCATCCGGCACCATTTCCCAGGTATTTGGCGATATCAGAACAACGCTAAATTTGGACCTAGTTGGATAAATAAACCTTTCCCCTTTGTTCTCCTCGGTCAACTCTTTATCTTCGCCGTTGAATCGATAGTACTTGTTTGTCACCTCTTCGGTCTGAGTAACAACACAGTAGACACGGTTTTCCCTATGATAGACAATCTGCCGCGGAGTGCAACGTAGGGGAACCTTCCGGATTGGCCAGGGAGCGTCAAATGTCAAATAATTCGGCAGAACAGCAATTTTTAAATTAAAGGAATTATCAAAGAACAAAAATCCACCTGGACAATTGATGTTGTTGAAAGGAGCGAAACTTTTATTCGTGGCATTCCCGTAGAGCTTATGGACACGCAGCTCTCCTTTGATAGTCAGAAAAATGAAACACGGATTGAGACCTGATACAGCAACTCCATTAAGTCCAGCTACATTGCTAAAGTAGTGCATTTTATTGACATACTCATCATGCAAATGGAAAGGATCGTGCTCGTCAACGTCTTCGATCATCTTCTCTGTGGTGTCCACTTGGTTGATGCTATGTATTTTCTTAAAACGAATTTTCAAATGACCCTTCATATACCTGAATACTTGGTAGACCATTATTTCCAGCCGTGTGCGGATCAGCAGCAATGGCCGGTTACCTTGGTTCCCAAGAGGAACGACGATGATCTCAATGGGTACTGGAACGTTCAAGTTCTGCGGCATACAATTGAGTAGAATTCCAGCTTTACTACTTTCTCCTTGATTATTCAATGGCATTGGAACGAATTCCATGGAGTCAGTTAACACATCCGCACCATTGCCAACATTTGTTATAAGATACATCAGCTTCAGATCGGGCATCGAATAGATTTCCAAATTTCCATTATCTCGCGAAACCAACAGCCAGTATGTTGGTTTTGATTGTGTGAGAAGTCTCCTCCACCAGTCACTATTCTTGGACCGCGATTTTTTGGCCAGATCTGCAAGATTCTTCATTTTGAGTGCGTTGCCAGATTCGCCATAGAGCATTTCTTCTTCGTCTTCAGTCTTCATGTTCGGTTCAGCTTTCATGTAGCCAAAACCACTGCCATAAAGTGACGACCCTGATCCGGTTAGGTTCATGACATCCTCGCATTTGGATGTAAACAAACCAGAGACGTCCTTCAGAGCTGAAATCGATACGACTGCGGGAACTGTACTAATTGTGTTCTTGTTGATGGCTAATCTTGGAGTTCCTTTAGTTTCTCGCAAAGCCAGAGTTATCACCTGTCCACTGAGCACACGAATGCACACATATGGATCGGCCAAGGAGACTTCCACCATTGGAGAGCCCACATCGATCGGAACGTTCTGAATAAGACGGGTTCCCTGCAGAAGCCGCACGTTTCTAGTTGTTACTTGAATGATGAACCGATTGTTACCCAGATTGCCAACAAATATAGTCGGCTGATTTACACTAAAGCCAGAATTTTCAATTTCATTAATTTCATCCCCTGTCTCGAGAACCAAAGTACTTGTCTTCTGACTGAGAATCATGAAATCATGATGATCGGATAATCCTTGGGATTTTTTGTTTGGGTCATCAAATACCGTCCATACTTGAAAGCATCCTTGCAACTCGAAGCTCGTGATAATCTGTGGAAATATTGTGCTGACCATAACACAAAGGGCTCCATTTTTTCCATATCCACTGGAGCAAACTATTTCCATCTTCACATCAGCTACATTCTCGGCCAATCGATGGGGAGTTTCGTCCTCTACTTCGACCCGTTCGCCGACACACATAAACCCAATAGGACCAGCATTCAAAATGCTGTCGCAAACTTCAAAGATAAACTTCCGCAGCTGGACAGAGGTCTTAATTCCCGATCCATAGACTTCGAGCTCTTCGTCTTCTGATCGCTTCTTTGGAGCTTCTTTGTCTTTTTCAACGTCAGTATCGTCGATGGTTATAACTGTACTTTGATCTTCTTCGATGAAGTGAAGAAGTAGAGAATTTCCTAAGCGGGAACCCAGGAACAGATACTCTTCTTGACAGACGCAAATACAACTGGTCAGAACACTAGCAGCTGCTTTGTTAAAATGAAAATTTCGAACGCTGCGCATGGAGTCGACGCATAGAGTCAGAACGTAGAGTTCTCCTCCTTTGAGCGAAATGACAATCTTATCTGCATCGATGAAGACAAATTTGGCGGTGTCCAGGGTTATCTTCACCCCATCTTGAGGTTTAAGTGGGAAGGTTGTACTGTTGTCAGCGATACTGTTTAAGCTTACACCATATGGTGGAACACTTTGGTTCAAGTACATCAAAGCGTTGGTGGATGCAACCAAACAGCCCCCAATTGGCTTTTGAATTGCGAGAAGTCGAAAACAATCGAACGGCAGACCGGTGACTGTCCAAATAACTGGATGAACGCGCTGCTGAATGTTTAGAGATATCGCTACCATCACACATGTATCTGAGCGAACGGCAATACGCCCGGGGAACGTCTTCACGGGCTCATACAGAATCAGCAGAGTTGGCTCGTAGTAGCCAAATAAAAACTGAATGTCCACAACATTATCAATCTTCTCGTCCAGATCTTTGAGGGAAATTATATACGAAGCTAAAATAGGAGTTCGCGAAATCAATTGAGTTGGTGTCTTTTTGATCGGCTTCACATCGGGCAGCTCAATTTCGTCTAGACTGTTGTCTTTTCTGAAAGGCAAAACAATCAATTTCTTACTGTAAGCCAACATTACCGCGCATCTGTTGTCCGGATCTACACGAACAGTTGGAGTAAAGTGTCTTCCAGTCCATCCACCTTTTATATCGTCTTCCTCAAAGTAATGCAACGAAAGGGTCTTCAAAGCAAACGTGTCTGGGTCATATTGCAGCACGGATAACTTTGCTTCTTTAAAACTTAGCAACAGAGCATCGCGGAGAGATCCAGATAGAGTAACTCGCTCCAGCGACATAACATTTCCATTTAATGTATACGAAGCAAGACATTCCAATCTCATTTTTGGATTGAGGATTTCAATGTTTTTAGCCCGAAGGGCTGGATCAACATCGGGAAAGATGCGATAGACTTTTAGGATATTTGTACCGGCAGTAACGAGATTCTCATCAGTGCTATTGAAGAAGCGGCAGTTAATAGCGAATTCCACACCGGTCGGTGGATGGGTAACTTTCGCTAAAGAAAACATTTAATTGGATTAGCTTAACTGTGATAATTTGAATTAAATATTTTTATTAATTTATGAAAAATTCAGAAAACAATAAAATAGGCGATGCTGTGCACTTTTGACAGCCTATATGTCAACACACATGAAATATGAAAACACGCAAATGTCGTCGAATGGTTAGTTTGATTTAAACATTTTTCGATATCTTCTGTACTCGGTAATGTGTCTGTTTTAATTATGCCCATATAATTAGTAGAGATTAGGCGTGTTTTGTTACAAGTCCGAATATAATTGAAAGAAAAGACGACATCTTATGGCTAGTCGCGTACATTCAAGTTTTAGTTGCACAACTGTTTGGTTGCTTAAAGAAAACAGATGAACTATTTGGTTGAATGTCCGCGCAGGTGCATATAATTATATGTTACACAAAATAGCGAACTCATTTTAGGCTAGTCGCGCACTGGCAACTGTGATCGAAATCAAATAGTTTGATCAACAGTTGAAAGAGAACCGCGCACTGGCAACTCTTTACTCACGCTCACACTCTTTTCTCTCTTGCGCTTATAGAAAACAGCTCAACTGTTGCGAAGGCAATCGTTTAGTTTGTGTCAAAACACAAACTTTTTAGTTGCTCGAATCGAGTTGCTCTAAGTGCGCGGTGTCCCATATAAGCCCATATGTTTCATTTTTGCAACTAAACAGTTGCGAAACTAAAAATTGAATGTACGCGCCTGGCCTTAGGCAATCGTTTAGTTTGTGTCAAAACACAAACTTTTTAGTTGCTCGAACCAAGCAGTTGCGAAACTAAAAATTGAATGTCCGCGCCTAGTCTAAATGTTCAAAAAGCAAATTTTGTATGTGAATGAATAACTCATTATGAAATTTAAACTAAATAAGAATTTATTTCTAAGTGTTCAATATCCATATGATTATGTTTTATATTTGCAGCTAGATTCTATAATCCCAGAAACAAATAAACGTGCATTGAAAAAGGAGGCACTGATGAACGAAGTTCGTCTTCCAAAGGTACTCGTATTAATATTCGTACAATTGTGGGAAAAAATCAGATATCTGCCTGTCATGGATGCCACAACTGCTTGGTTCGAGCAACTAAAAAGTTTATGTTTTGACACAAACTAAACGATTGTCTAAAATGAGTTCGCTATTTTGTGTAACATATAATTATATGCACCTGAGCGGACATTCAACCAAATAATTCATCTGTTTTCTATAAGCAACCAAACTGTTTGTGCAACTAAAAATTGAATGTGCGCGCCTAGCCTTCGTTAGTATACAGTGTATTGTTCAATCTCCATCTCGGTACTTTTTAATGTGTTTTTTTAAATTTAATGTCTGAAACAACTCTTGAATATTCTCATGTGAAATTATAGAAAATAATTAAAATTATTATTTAAAAAAATACACAATTCGTCTAACATACATTTTTAATATCTTACTAGGATCTCAAAGACAAAAA
Organism: Philhelius festivus; assembly: GCA_963931855.1. Lineage (NCBI taxonomy): Eukaryota > Metazoa > Arthropoda > Insecta > Diptera > Syrphidae > Philhelius > Philhelius festivus. The sequence goes on along the minus strand of OZ007557.1, from coordinate 50,953,843 downwards.
AAACCTCTCCTGAACAATTTGAACTTGGGTTTTCAGGTGACGTTAAGTCTAGATAATTTTTGGGGCTTAACTTGAGTTCCAATAAAAAAAATGGCCTGTTTGCTTGTGTTCCAATCAGGGACTTCAAATTAATTAAGGTTTATTGTTTTTTTTGCAGGTTGCTTATGTACGAGTATTTATTAATGGCAATAATTTTGTAATATGGGGTTTATTTTAATGTGTGGCATGGTAGATGTGTTTTTTTTTTTTATGTTTGATTAAAAAATGAGAGGGTAGTAAGATCTTTTTTTTATTCAACTCGAGCTGGCAAAAAAGACACCGATTAATCTCTATTTTCATTCAACGAAGACGAAAGAAAGAAAGAAAAATTGCGACTGATAATATTTAGTTATATCATTAAAAAAAAGTTTTCACTTTTATTATTTTCATTTACGACAATCACATCGTTTTGAAAGGGGCACATGCTCGAACATTAAGGCTAGGCGTGCACATTCAATTCTTAGTTGCACAGCTGTTTGGTTGCTTACAGATGAATTATTTGGTTGAATGTCTACGCAGGTGCATATAATTATATGTTAAACAAAATAGTGAACTCATTTTAGGCAATCGTTTAGTTTGTGTCAAAACACAAACTTTTTGGTTGCTCGAAACAAGCAGTTATTGTCCAACTAAAAATTGAATGTGCGCGCCTAGCCTAAGAAAACCTACAAAGAGCGAAAGGATAACTCTCCAATTTTACCATGTACATCAATTTCGTCTACCCCAACCACCACATAAGTGAATCGGTGATATCGCATCGCTGAAAAGCAGACTAAGTTATAGGATATTTCTTTTGAAATTTTGAAATCTGATATTTTCATATGAAGTTAGTAAAAAATGAAGATATATAATAAAAATAAAATAAAATAGATATTCGATTATTTTAATTTTAAAAATTAAACGTTAAAGAAACATTTATATCCCTTGAGCATGCCGCTCTCAATGGTCAGATGTCTATCACTATTTTAATGAACAATTTTCTAATGAAATAGTAAGTTGCATTCCCCTCCTTAATCAATTCCGCTTTTAGAAATGCTTATCAATATATACTTGAGCCTAATTTCTGAAGTACTCCTTAAGTGATTCTTTCTTTGACAACAGAACACAAATGTGGATTACTTCATCTAGCTATGTTTTGCCCTCACATTATCCCTTTATTCAGATCCCCTCTACCCCGAGCAAGTACTGGCAAGCAAGCTGAAATTCGATACTAACGTACACAAACCTAAGCAACTTGGCCGTTAGCTGGTATGGTTCTGAAACCAGTAGCTACGCAAAGTAAGAAGCAAAAGTAGCCTTTTAGAAATACTTGTAAGATGAATTATTGACGTATTTGATTGTTCATGTGACGTTCACATTCATATAAGCAATTTTTTTTAGTAGCTCGTGCGTTCTAGCGAAATCAGTAAAAAATATAACTAAAGCTAAGTGTACACGATTGGTAGATCTTACAATATTGTCAGATCCGTCAGTGAAAAACATGCTTACAATGTCTTACAAGCGTGTAGTCTTACAATTAATTGTCAGAAAATGTGTCTGACAATTAATTGTTAGATCATTGTCTGACAATTAATTGTAAGAAATCTGACAATCATGTGTACGCTAGCTGACAATCGTGTAATCTTCCAATTAATTGTCAGAAAATGTATCTGACAATTAATTGTAAGACGGTAAATTGTAAGATATTTGATAATCGTGTACACACACAATTTATTGTCAGGCCTGCCAATTTTTATCGTTGTCTGACGTTTCCGACAATGAAGAAATTGTAAGATGTTCGTTTTTTAGCATCATACAATTTTTTCATTGTCAGACAATTTGCAGCCAAGGTTTAATTGTCAGTTTCCATAACCAAAAAAAAACTGACAATTAATTGGGGCGTATTCATAGAGAATTACTAAAGTTGTGATTGCTAGATCCTTAGTTTAAGGCTTGTTGGTTAAATAAACACAGCTACTATTCATAGTCAGTTTCCCTGCTGTTTTTAGTAGAACATCAGGTTAAGGCTGTGTTCTACTACAATTATCCTTCAATAATGACGGGTCAAAGAAAGTGTAAATTTTGTGTCGTACGCCTTGGCATAATGGTTAGTGCGTTGGACTGTCTTGCAGGGGTTCGATTCTCAGCCGCTGCAACAAAGTTTTTTTCAGTGGTGTACTACCTCTTGCGAGGAATTGACAAATCCTCCAAAAGTATCTCTTGTCATGAGAAGTGCTGCTTATTAGCCATTTGGAATCGGCAGAAAATTGTAGGTTGAACAAAATTTAATGGTTGAGAGTTGAAAAACACTAGGTTTAGCATCTCTATTATACGTCATGTTAAATTTTGTGTGGTATTTTTTGATATATAAGAAAACCAGACAAGAAGCTCAAACAAATATTCTATAATAATTTTTAAATGAACAACAAAAGTAATGCTGCAATGCAAAGGGCTCTAAGAGTATCTGGAACTTTTTTTTATCAATCAAATTTGACATTTGACTTTGATAATAACTACTTAAACATAGCATTTCCTATGTTTAAAGTTAGACCACAGGTCTAGCCCTAAACTTAGGACTAAATTTATTTATGAATAGCCTAAACTCTGGAATTGCTTAGTAACAACTTAGCAAGAGTTTAGCAAACATCTATGAATATGCCCCATTGTGTGTGTACACGGTTGGTAGAAAATCTACCAATCTCTTACAATTAATTGGTAGGTATTAAGCCGGCTATCTGAAACTAAATAGTCAGCTAACTTCTGACAGTAAATTGTAAGAGATTGGTGGATTTTGTACCAACCGTGTGCACACACAACTTATTTGTCAGCTCATTGGTAGATAATTGTCAGACATTAGGTGTGTTTTTTTTGCAAGTCCATATAGAATTGTAAAAAAACTGCTTTTACACGAAAGCGATTTTTAATCTTTGATTCTCTTTTGACTTCCCTTCGATTGCATGAATGCTTTTAAACACAGCCACCCATATTAATAAAAAACGCTTATTCCTTCTACAGTCCACTGTCTTACTAAACCATAGAATAGTAGTTTAGTCCTGGCTTAAATATTTATATTAATAAAAACAAAATGTTCCCGGAATAGTAAAATGACGTTTACCAAAAATCCTTTTAAGAAAATATTCTACAAAAGTAAGCAATCTCTTTTTTTATATTCTGTGGCTACCTAAATTGATTGTCAATCGCTTGTGTCTGACTGTGGACATTTCTATTTCTTATTCCTTCTCTAAACCACCTACTTCGGTGGTTTAACTTAATCATAATTAGTAAACGTCACTTAACAGAAAATTGGTTTTATTAATGAAATTTCGCACTTAGTCCAGGACTTAACGATTAACCTCCACTAAACCATCTTTATTAATATGGGTGAGCGATTTTTAATGAAATTTAACTTTTCTTCTATTGAAAAGGAATCATCTCTCCGCACTCTTTACTCTAGTGAGTAGATCGAAGTTCACTGAGCGAACGCCAAATAGAAATGAAACATACCTGACAAGTAAAGAAAACCACAAAGAAGAAAGAACGATAACTCTGCAATTTTTCCAACCCTAGCAATTTTGTGTACCCCCGCCACCACACACGTCTCTCTCCTGCGGGCTTAAAAATCGCAAGGTAATATTGCTTCGTTTAAAAGCAGTCTTAGCTTAAAACACCAAAAAAGGTATGTTCACTTTATTTTTTTATTAAAAAAAAACAATAGACTAGTTACAAAATGTTTAAAATTTAGTTAATAAGCTACTTTTAAGTAAGCGAATTGTTCATTTGTATGCACCTGTATGACTTTAATATCGATTCAAATAAAAAAAAATAGTTTTTTAACCTAGTATCGACTTAAAATAGTTTTAACATCGTACTAATTTTACGACCTTAATAAACAGTCCTAAGCCATGGAAATGTCACTGAACGGTATAATAAACGAAATAAACACACCGTTCCTAAAACTGTCACAATAGAAATAAATTTCCACTGGAAAATATACCACCAAAAAAAAAAACAGCTGAATCTATACCAATCGTTTGCGCCCATATAGAATATTGGAAAGCGACAACGAAAAAACGACCATACAGTGGAAAAATGGCTGTCGGGATTTCTAACTAAACATATTTTTTGTTGTTTTTTCAAATATTTTAATCAAATATCAAGTTGAAACTTAAGTTTATTCGATTAACTGAGTGTTTATTTCGAAGGTAATTTAAATTTGTTCATAAAAATGTTACTGAAACATGAAAAAATATGTTTCCCTGTTCCACGAAACCAACGCGCGATTGAAGATTTTTTTCATTCCTTTTGCTTTGATTTTATGTTTCTATGCTTCAAGAGAATTGGATAACTGAATTCCCTTTACAATTAAATGGAATCCATCCCGACTCCCGAGTTGTAATGAGTTAAATTGATCACCAAAAATGAAATTTTAAGCTCCAAGTTTATTTATTTTATTTTTTGCTTTTGAGGCTAACATGAAATGTGTATTGCTCGTACATTTTCTCCCACATGTAATTTTGCGGCATTTCAATAATCTTGAATGAAAAGTTCCACAGAATCTTGAATTTTCAATCGAAAGGGCATAAGAAAATTCTGAATTTTTCATAGTTACAAGACAATGTTAGTGTGCATGTGCTTCGTGTAGTCATGTACTCTTCCAAAGTTCAGCTTGAACAATGCACGTAGGCTTTGTAGTATTCTGATATTATTTGGAATATAAATGGATGAATGTACATAAATGCCTGTATTTTACTGATTACTTCCTGTGGTGTAGGTGACAAAGGGCTTCTGGAATTGAAAGCCACATTACTGCGTTCAAAATGCTAACATGATAATGAAATCAAATTAATTCACTGTTATCAACTTAATCTAGTTTTGTCTTTTTTTTTTTTTTGTTGTATACATAATTAACTTTTTCACTTGGCACAGTTTGGGAGAAATCATAACTATGCAGACGTGACAAATTAACGGAAGGTTTTACATGTAGATTGACAAAATAAATAAAAAACTGCATACCTTCCCAATAAGTAATAAGTTTAATCCATTGATATTGCAATTGCAACAAAGTCGTAAATGACATTGCCTTCTGATAACATCTTGCAGTTGATGAATTGCTGATGAATTGAAGAAAAATTTTAGGTACTTGGCAATAATTTTGGGTGATTGCTCCATTCTCGCTTGGCCAAGACAGTACCTTCGATTCTCCCAATAATTTGTCTGTTTTATGATTTAAAAAGTTTACTTGTCCGAGAAGCAGATCTTACATTAATTTAATTGCAAATAAAATCATTCAGGATTCTCTTTTTTAGAATTTTTCCACGACTCACTTCCTCAATGGCCTTATTACTTGGGCTTATTTTCATTGTTAATTATACTCGAAAGTTTTATTTCAAGTGACTGTTTTATCCAACCCAGAAATTTGACGTATTGCTACTAGGAGAGTGTTTCCTGCCCTGCTGAAAAATGACTGCATTATCAGCTATTTGGCACTTTTTTAACTCAAAGACATTCTAAATAAAGCTTCTATCTATTGAATTGTGTCCAACGAAACTCCTCTGCCATTTGTGACATGTTGATTAATAATTAATAGCCGAAAGTCATGAGATAAGCGAATAATTGAGGGAGCGTAGTACAAAATGACGCCTTCCCATAACGCAAGAAAGGTCTAAACCAATTTAACAATGCGATTTTTTTATCTAATTTAAATCAATTTTTAGGGCGTTTCTAATTTTTTCTTATTATTATAATATGGGGACCAGCTGGAAGAAAAACAGTCCTCAATTTCCTCTGCAAATGCCCTGCTCTGGCCAAATTTTGAGCACAATCATTAGGAAGGGGTTTTTTTTGAAGACATTGAAGAACTTTCGGAAATGAAGATCAAAGACTTGATCTTTTTTTTCAAAGCGACGAAATGGCTCTAGAATGAACTTCGGCTACCTCTGTTCCGTTCCCACCGTTTGATTCCTTAGATCCCGAGCTCGCAGACTGAGGGCTTTGACACAGACTTACGGTGTGGGAACGGGATCACTCAATCGGATTGGCTACGGTTTCAGCACCAGTGTCAGTGTTGATGCTGTCGGATGAGTGTGGTGGTCGGGCTGAGTGAGTGATCCAATTTCCGGATGACTGTGCAAATGCAAATACACAATAAGAGACATAAAAATCTACTATATACATAGATCCATATTTTTGAACTTAATCTAAACTGGATGACTCGGTGAGAATGTCCACAATTTCTAATATCAATTCCATCCACAGGTTCTAACCCTAAACATAAACTTTTTTATTGTCTTACCCCATTTATAAACCCAGCCTTCTTTCGTATAATGTGCGATCACGATTTTTCGATTTACGTCTTGGGGTTTTATCATTGTAATCCATGCTTTTTATAAATAACTCTTAAAACCTTAAACTTAACGATATGATTTAAAGAATGAAGATATTCGCTTTATTGCTGTTGCCCAATAAAGACATTCTTGTTTGTTCAAGTTAAAGTAGGAATTTAACGTTCTATTTAAACAAACTTAATTTCATGAGTTTTTCTGTTTTCTTTGCATTCTTCAAAAGATTACATCCAAAAATTCGCACTTACCAAAATATTTAAAACAAATTGTTGGTTATATTTTTACTCCGGTGTAATTTCTATTTTAGTTTTTTGAAAACTAATGGCAATTAAAATGGGATATTTTTGTTTGACCAAGCGCTTTTAAATCAAACAAGATTTTAGACACCCTTATAAACTAAAAGCACATTAAATTTTAAGTGTCATTGAAATGTCATCAGATACAGCTATCAAGTGGATATATAGCAGCTGAAATATTTATTTTGTAACATTTTAATTTTCAATTTTTGAAGATAAAAAATGAATATTTAAAAAATTTCAACTTCGCATGTTAATAATAATATTACAATGATTTGCTTTTTATTTAAAATAAAAGATTGAGGGTCTCCATCCGACGATAAGGAGAAACACATAGTTATTCGCCAGGAAAGAGTATTACTGATTCACAGGAATCCATTCTTCGACTATGACGATATTAAATATAGAATACTTCATTATATACTATTCAAAGCATCTGTGGATCAGTTATTGAATTTGTTTGGTCGTCATTTGTAACCTAAAATTAACTGAAACAAACTAGTCAGTGCATAAAAATAAGTGGTTATTCCTTTATGATTTTATGTCACAGGATCCTTCCTTTTTGCATTTTTTTTGAATTTGTTTCAACATATAATGTTTTCTCATTTTTTCTCATACATTTCTCTTATTTAAAAAAAAAAGGAATTTCTTTTACCAGGGATGTGAAGAGAACTCAATTTTAACGGAAATTCCCTTTTATAGATTGGGGAAACTAAAAAGATTTAAGAGTCTGGTAAAATTTAAGAGTATATTTGATAAAAGTGCTTTTAGTGTTTTTTTATGAAATTGGGCATAATTATGAAATCCTTATTTTAGGCGATTTTTCAAAGACCATCCGAAATTCCAAATCAACTTTCCTAATTGCATTTTCGGAATAATCAGTAAATGAATATTACTTACTTCATTTTCGGTATCGAAATTCCACAACCTACTTATGTCAAACATTTTCGATTGTTATTTCTTCTGGGTAGTTTCCGGAAGCCGATCATGTCCTGAAAGAATATAAGTTTACAAAGCTCAGTAAGATCATTACAATTTTCGAGCACTTATAAAAATGTTACTTATTACCTGATTCGTCTTTCAATATTCAATTGGCGTGTATTATTCGCTGGTCTATTTGCATAGACATGACATATTTAAATGCAATGAGATACCTATCGACAATGGTCATTAATTACCCATCCAGAAATATAGATGTGTGCTTAATCAGAGAAGGGGATTTTTATTTACAAAATTGCAAGAAAACGAATATTTTAAATACGTAAATTTGCTCCTATGGTGTAATGCTATAAGTGGTTCTTATTAAAATTTTGTAGTAGTTTTTTTATCGACACAGTATCTTAAACAGTTGTAAATATTGAATTTACATTATTCTTATACGCTTACTACTAATTTTTTGTATCCATTTAAGTGGATATACTGAACTTAATTACTTAAGTTTAATTACAGCAATTGCGCCTTAGTTAGACAATGAAAATTTTGTCTTTATATAAAATTTCTTGAATTTGGTAAATTTTCAAAACCGCAATTTAATAATTTATGACATAGAAAATACCTCAATTAGCAACAAGAACTGTTAATATGTCTTCATAATTGTAGAAATTTGTTGTTCTTTCTCCAAAATTCATTAATGGTTCGAAGAAAAAACGGCGTCAGCTGCTTAACACAAATAAACAAATGCTATTTATAGGTTAGTTCAATATTCCATCTGACTGACTCTATGGACAATTAAAATGTTTTTGTCTAAGGCTATTTTTCGAAAATCTTGGGAAGGATATGTTTAATAGCCTAAATGGCGAAATTCAATAAAAATCATTCTTACATAGCTCAGAAGAATCTATACAAAATTGCTATTTTATTTTACATGAAACTTATCCGATAAAATGTATTAGTGCACTAACTCTATATGTATCAACATAATTTGCTAAAATAATAATAAAACTCTGGTATGACACTGACACCATCGTAAATGCTAATCCATTAAAAAAAAAAAAAAAAAAAAAGGTAATAAAAAAAAAGCAATTAAAAAAATATTTTATGAGTTTTTTCCTCAATAAACAACCCCAAGATCACTCGAATTGAAGTGATTTATGTGGTTGTACTAAGTCACATTGCCTTGCCTCAAACTGGTGCATTCAGTTAAAAGTTAATTATTTTTTTTTACATTCACAGAACTGCACAAAAGTCTGAGTTCAAATGATGTCCAACACAGGCGCAACAGCATTTGGTAACGGTTTACAACATAATCTTTCTGCCGCCACAATTGATTATCTTAATCATAATGGTGCCGCAACTATGGCCACTTACCCTGTTATTGCGACATCGGAGAGTGGATTAATTTTGGATAAACAATCTGCTGCGACATTTTTTGCCCCATCGGCAAATCCAACAGCATACTATTCAACGCAATTGGTTGCACAAGCGCCTGGGACAATTTTGATAACAAATAATTTTGGACCAGATGAGTCGTCAGCAATCTCAGGAGTTAACAACAGTTTTACTAATAGTTCAATAAGAATCGTAACACATAATAATAATAATAATAACAATAACAACAACAACAATAACAATAACAACAACAGTTGTGGTAGTAAATTATCTTGTTTGGAGGATACAAACTTTAACTTGAACAGCGATAAACAATCGCACCAATACCATAATCTTCACCACTTGCAGCATCCGCAGTCGACGACTATACCGACAATGCCACTGCAACATTCTCCATCATCATCTCTACCGAATCCAGTAATAAAAATGCCAAATTCCCTAGTGACGGGGGGACCATCTTCAGGGCCACAGACAAATACCTCGACTGTAGTGTTAGATAGAATAAACATATGCATCAATAATCACTATGGAGACGCAACCCCAATACCAACAACAGCATCGGGCACAATGCAAAAGACCGCTCTACATAGTCCCATTATCCCACCAATAGTGAGTCAGAAAACGACCATTATAGACACATGTGCGCCAATGATGAAGCAAATGGATACTGCCAGCATGTTCGACATGCATATCGATGAACCGGATTCAACAACTTCAACCCATTGTCACAGTGATTTGGCGCCCATGGAGCAAGATAATCGAATTCTCGAACAAGAACCTGAGGAGCAGGAAGTTGATACGGAAAAATGTGTCAGTTATGATGACATGGCTATGCAATCATTTGAAATTGGGGAAGATGCCCTGGTGAAGCGTCGCGATGGACGCTTTTATCTGGGCACAATTGTGTACAAACACAGGCAACAATATTTGATGCAGTTCGATGATAAAACAGATTATTGGTCAAACGTGCACGAACTTACGAAACTAAGTGACAATGTTCAAAGCAAGGTGAAACCAAGATGTCTTACCTGCAAACTTGACAATGATGATGATGTGGTTGAGATTTGTGATCGATGCGGAAGGGGATATCATCGTCAGTGCACTGATGAAGTGTCACCAAATTCCGGCCAATGGATGTGCAAGAGGTATACACATATAATTTATTCCCTAGCAATAATAATAATCATACTTTGTTTGTTCTTATTTTGCAGATGTGCAAAACCAATGAAGTATTCTTTAGAAGATCAAGCTGTGAAAAATTTAATCAAAAAGACAAAAACCAAATCAGTTATAAAGCGACTTCCGTATGAGGTAAGTTTTAAGGCAATATCTTATCTAATTCGGAACTATTCTGAAGTACATAAACATCTAACACAAAGATATTATCTAATATCCTATCTAATTCGGAACTATTCTGAAGTACATAAACACCTAACACAAACATATTAAATTCGAATTGAATTTTAGACAAATCTTTCATAAATACTTTTTGGTCACATTGCTTTTAAGGTGACCCGGCTTTGCATGGTTGCACTTATTCGCAAAGTCGAATTTTCTATGACCACCTCATAAATCTAGCTAATTTTAAAAAATGCTTTTGCTTATGTTGACTTTGAGTGCTTCAATTTTTCGGTCATTATTTTGTATTGCATTTAGCACGCGATAAATGACAAGATTTCGGCAGCAACTTGAAGTCGCCGCGCGGCATGCGAGATACGTCCGTCATGTCTGACATTTAATTCAGTTTAACCCTCAAGGAAATAAATAAAATTTGGTGATTTGCATATACGTTGTTGAAAAAGACACAATTTGTTCTTGAATATGTGATTCAACTACATCTATTATTCTTTCCTTCTATACAAAATTCTAACGACAAAAGTTAGTTCGAAATTCTGTTTACCTACGAGTATGTATGATCAGTATTTCCTCAACTGACCTTTAAGACCGGAACCATGCTTTTTTATCTTCACTATCTTCTTAAATATATCTATTTATGTTTACCTTTGCTTTAACACATTTTTTACATATTTGCAGTTGGAATCATTGACTTGGGACGAAAAGCATCGTGTAAATACCGAGAAGATCTATTGCTACTGTGGAAAGAGTGGACAATTTGATAATAAGATGATACAATGCTGTAAATGCAAACAATGGTTTCATGCTGATTGTGTGCAGTCGCAATGTCTTCAATCAATATTCAGGGGTGATGTGTAAGTGTTATACACAATGTATTTTTATAATATACGTCGAAGAGCCTTCTTATATCAGTTATTGTATGGTTCACCAAGACACCTTCGTTTTTCAGAAATAGTTTTTTTTTCAATTTCTTGAATGATATCCAGAATTTTTTTTTTGAATTACAGCTTTTACTTGTTTGGTTGCTTACTGTGTAATAATGGCAAAGAGTTCCTTCGACGTATTGAAATCAAATGGGAGGAATTAGTACATCTTTTGCTTTACAACATGACAATAATGAAGAATTTCCAAAAATACCATCATCTCCATAGAGAAATCTATCCATTTGCTCTTCAAAGCAGGGAAATATTACAATTGCCAAAATCGGTAAGAATTATTATTCGATTACAACTCTTTTAAATCAACTCTTATCATATTTTGCCCACAGATACTCGATCTTGCAGATATAGAGTTTAAAAATGAATTACTTAAAACACTTCAGAACAATCCAAAGTTATTCATTTGTGGCAGGGAATTAAAAAAAGAATTTGCAGTTTGGAGTTTGCGTGTCACGAAACCACCACAAAGCCCTACTCTTGATATTCAAAAGGATGAAGTTCTTTGCAATGAGTTGATTAAGGAAAAGCTTAAAATAAATATCTTGCCTTTTATTGAAGACGAGGAACAAATGGAGGTGGATTTGGATGATGATGATGCTGAAGAAGAGTTGCAAGGAAATGAGTAAGTTCAAAATCGAAGCTTTTCGCAGGTAGTATTATGCATTTTTTTTTATAGGATTGCGAGAAAACTAATTGAAAATGTTTCAACAACACCAGCAGAATCTCAAATAAATTTAAAGCTTGAAAAAGCTGAGATCGATGATGACGATGATGATAAATTTACTTCAGACGATGAAATTCCCATCAAACAAATACTCGAACAAGTTAAATCAGAATCATCTAATATGCAAGATTTATCGGACCCCCTGACAGAAATTCTTGATCAGATTCTTCCCGAAGAAAATTCGGCATCAACACAATATCAAAAACCAAAAGATGAAAAAGATAAAAAAGACGTACAGGAAGAATGTCCGGTAGTAAAACCTCAACAACAGAAAAGTAGTCGTAAACGAAAGGCATTCACATTGTCAAAGGGTTATAAGGATTCCGAAAAGTCGAATAGCTTACCTCGCAACATCTGTGATTCATCGTCTGACGAGAATTCGAGTAGTAGTCGAGGTACTCTCGATCTCATAATACCTCCGCCGAAAAATTTCCTCGGCTTAAATAATCCATTTAGAATGGTTACGCCCAAAAAGAGTGAAAACACTGTCACGAAAACATCTTCTGGAACATCAAAGAACAATAGCGGTTATTCAAAGAAGAGTGTCAGTTTTGGTAGTAATAGCATATTCACGAGTACTTTAGATCTTAATTCTAAGATAGCAGCATTAAAGAGTTCCGGGCTATTCCCGAATATTAGTAATAGTGATATTGCCAAAGCTGCTGGCCAGCCGAGGCTAGTACGTACGATTAAACGAAGACTGAGTGCCAAAGATATAATGATCGGGCCAAATCAGGAGGTTCGGCGACGACGAACCAGGCCACTGTCGTCCAATGTGGAGGTGAGTTTTGTGTATTTTTTGTTTTACAAGGACACACATTTATTTAAATTTCTGAAGCAAAGCGAATGACCAATATAGTTATTGTAGATGTCACGTCCGTTTGTGTTCGATTCACAGCCGTTGCCACCTAAAACCAAAAAGATTATTTGAGAAGTTTTGGTAAATCCTCCAAAAGTTGAGTAAGAGGTTTAATCGCTCCCATTGATTCCATTGATATAGTTTACTTTAATGAAGCAAGCTTATGCAACTTTGGAACTATTACTTCTGCTCATAAATAAGTGTCGAAAACTCAATTTCGAATTCAAGATCTGGTATACCAAGTGTCTCTGCCTTGCGTCCATATAGGTATGGGAAAATTCAATTGTCATCAAGAAGATTTTTCAAAATTGGACAAACAACTGTTCTTGTAAAGCTTGAAAATATGATCCTACGTTACTTTTTATGAAACGGGGCTATGAAAAGCAGTTTAAAAGAGAATAAAGTCGGCGAAGAGTTTCATTAACTGAATGAAGTAGAATTACAGAAATTGAATGATGCTGTGAGCTCATAGCAGTTACCATCCCAAGTACGTTACCAATGGTAGAGTTCGCAACGTTCGTTCTCCTCGCAATCCGACAAATTTCTTTCCTTCCGCAAGGGTCCAGTATTAGCTTTCCCTTTTTGATTATTGTTAGTGGATTTTTAATTATAATTCTACGTCGGATTTCCACTAAGGTGTTTTTCGTACAGTTAGTTTTTAATCGGAGGTAGAGTTCATCTATTTAACTATATTCAAGCTGCTGCTAAAAATAATGACGTTTTGTCACAGGAAGGGGACGTATATTTGTTTGTTTGTTAATAGCATGTACTTAGGGCCGTTTTCTTCACTAGAAGTTGACCTAAACTTTAGGATTTTTATTCTCAACTTGTGATTTTGTTTTTCTTCACTCAAAGTTGACAGTTTCAACTTTCGATTCTCAACTCTCGAGTTGATCAACTTCTGGTCTTCTCAACTTCCGAAAATACTAGAAGTTGAGAGAGCAAACGTGAGAGTTGACATGAAACATTGTTTTTTTTTTAAATAAAATACATGCATTTTGCTTCAAAAGTTTTTTTAATTGAGTTTTCACAACAAAAAAAAAAATATTGGCATAATTTTCCGCAGCAATTATTTTTGGGAAAATTGGACTTCAACTTCGTCGAGCAGTGAATGTTGCCGATCATTGGAGTTGAAGAGTGGGACGACCGTGACTACAATTATTGTTTTCGTTTTTTAAAACCGACAGCAGTGATGTTGATAGAATTAATAAAGGATTCACTTCCTTGCAACGCGAGACGGTAATAGTTTTGAATTAAAACCTAAGTTCCCCTTTAAATTAATCTCGTGGCCAATCACAAAAATCACTTTATCACCATTGTAACAAACGCTGATGAGAATTTATACAAAGAATTGCAAACAGGCACTCGCGATTGAGTTGAGCGTTCATATGGCGTTTGGAAAAGCAGATTTCCCGTGTTGGCTTCCGACATTAGGTGGAAAATAGAGACGGCAAAATTCATCATCATCGATTGCGCTGTTATTCACAACAAAGCAATTGAAGGAAAATTACAGAACCTGCTCCAGAAATTCCCAGATTTGCTGATTTAGCTGACACAAATTTACCATGTATCTTTGGGAAACGGCAACATCCATGACAAACATCCGTTCGCGATTGGTAACAACTTATTTTTATCCCTATGTAGATCGAAGAGAAAATCATTCATCACAACTATCACACAAAAATTCAATTAGATTGACCGAATAAATTAAAATTTAATTTTGAAAGTGACAGCTTGTAACTATATATTTCAACAAATATCCCAGGGATATTTTTCAAATCAGAAGTTGATCAACTTTAGATTTTCAACTCGGGAGTTGAGAAAAAAAATTGTGAAGAAAAAGAAATTTCAACTTGCGTTTCAACTCTCGAGTTGAATCCAACTCTCAAGTTGATCAACTTGAGAGTTTGCCTCAAGTTGAGCTATAGTGAAGAAAACGGACCTTAGTCTTGTTATTGTTTATTTCAAGACCAATATATTCGTACTTCGTCTGTAGTTCAAACGATCGTTGGAAATGTTCGGTAATGACGATGTCATCCGCATATCTGCCTTGCGCACTATCTCTTCCCGAGCTCAACAAAACTCTGTGTATTTTTGGAATAGTTCGCTGGAGCTTTTCCTAGTAACTTAAAACTTTTTTCGCTAATAGAACTAAATTCTGCAAATGTTATCCATCCGTTGACATTCGTTTTGTGTAGCAATGGGCGCTTATTTCTTAAAAAAAAATCATGAAAAATTGTTTGAAGTCTGAGCACTTTTAACCGCTGTAGTTAGTGCCCAACAAAACGACAGCAAAAAACGAAGCTCCCAGTTTTAATTTTGTTTTGATTTTAATAAAAACGAGTATTCTTAAACTTGTCTTTGTTTCAAATTACTCAATTTATTAGTCTGTGTCGAAAAAAAAATTTGTTAGATCTGCTGTTATACTGATTTAGTAAAAATTCATTTGAATGTACCGTATGTATTTGTTTTAAATCTTATCTTCTTTTTTTAACTTTAACTGGATTTTTATTTGTACAATATTTACCGTTATTCAAGTATTCCATATAAACAATAGAGTTCAAAAATTATACCTACTATACCCTCCAAAGTCAAAAACATGATTATTTTCTAGCCATAAATCTTTATCCAACATATTTAAAATTCACCACAATTAATTTGAATTTCAAAAACCATACAAAATAGAGGATTTTACGTCATTAAAACATTCCTTGTTGTTTTTTTTTTCTAAATTGTAATTTTATCTTATTCATTCAGGTCATAAGTACAACAACAATAAATCAAATTCCAAGTAACTTCTTTCCAATCCGTGCTCCAATACCCGAATCAATTAACCCAACAATAAGCAGTAAATCAACAACATCATCTTCTCAGCCATCAAATTCACCCACCAACACATCATCTAGCTTAGACAGTGTTCCTTTGGTAACAGTTGCGACGCACGGTCGCCGCCTGCGAAAGCGTCCTGAAAAAATTTCTCCCCAGAACAGTCGACGAAACTCCATATCCAGTTCCTCAAGTTCAAATTCATACACAGGCACCACACTGCCTCCGCCCTCTTCCCAGAGTGCAGTCCCATTGACTGATCTGAAATTATCGGTAAACAAATACTTCGGAGCGACTAACCGCATTGAAAACGGCGAACAATTCACAATTCGGGCAAAACGTCGAATTACCAGTGGACACACGCAGTATTTAATCGAATGGGAATCGTAAATGGTATTGATGTGAAGTGTGTTCTCGATTCTCAAAAACACCTTTACGTACATAAACATTTACGGTCATTCGGATAATTTCCTTATAAATTTTAAATTTAATATTAAATATTAGTGTTATGTCGATGTAGTAATATTATAAAATAGTTATGTTGGCTTTAAAAAAGTCTGTGGCACAAAATGAGAGCAAAGAGACAAAGTGAAAAGGGAGTGTTCTGAAGAAATAAAAGAGCTCTCTTTAATATTTTCAATTTTTTTTTGTAAAAAACTAAATGAAAAAATGTAATTCTGATCACTGCCAAGTTTGAATTTTTTTTTCATATTACATATTGTTGTTTTTTTTTTTTTAATTTAATAAATGTAACACTTAGTTATAAAAATTAAATAAATTAAATGAAGGAATCATTGCAGATCGCGATGCACCCAATCGAGATGCATTTTGTAATAAAATACAGGTTTAAATTGTGCAATTTCAGGAATTTTACAAAAAACAAAAATAAATAATAAAAAACTATACATACTTAAATATGGTAAATATGCAGAATATAAATAAATTTATTTTCTCAACAAACATAAAAATATTAATAAAGCTAAAGGTAATCGATGTCTAAATAATAAAAAAAAATCTATTACTATTCTAATGTTGTAGTTGAATTTTAATTAAATTTATTTTGAATCTGAAGCGATATACAAAATTTAAAAGAATATGTTCTCATTTTGGCGAAAGGTGATTAAAAGAAATTTAAAATTAAACAAAAACAAAACTTTAGGATAAATAAGAAATTTAAAAAAAAATGTTTATATTGAAGAAAAAAATACAAAAAAAAACGCAAATTTGAATTTTTATATATTTTCTTGTTTTCCTTTTGTAAATTTTTATTTTATCATTAAAAAAAAAATAATTAAAAATAAAAAAAAAATTAAAAACAAACAATCCTTAAATACATACATATATAACTTGATGTTAAATGGAACCGAATTTATTTTGTTGTTTTGATTTATAAATACTGGGAGATAACATATTTATATCGAATACGGTGAGTAATTGGAACAAATCAAATGCAAGAGAAAAATGTTTGAACGTTTATAGCCAAACCACAATCTCGCGTTTGGTCGGTCGGGCTTTGACATTTTGAATAAAAACAATAGACTCTTATGAGGCAATCTGAAATGTTACCTCCGGCGTTGCGACCGCTTTATATCGTAATATCGTAAACGTCAGACCAACGCCAGGCCAAAGCAAAAGTAGATCTATTTTCTATTCGGTCGGGCGTTTGACAGTTCATTGTCGGCCGTATTTTGTATTTGTTTTCAAAGTTGAAAATTGAAGTGAAATAGGAAGTAAGTAATTGAAGTTCTTTTTTTATAAATAATTAAATCAAAAAAAGTGTGGTTCTGTTTTTATTTAAATAATTATATTGTTTCAGAAATCTTTAACCCGGCTGTATGAACCCTATTAACTTTGAAAATAGCTTTACAAGTTAACTATTTTAAATGCCCAAAATTTAAAATACGCAATATTATATACCTTGTAAATTAATAAACAGTAACAAAATTCATTGGAATATAACAATTAAGTAGGTACTTATCAAAGATGTCATGGAAATGTCACTCAACGCTCGAGGTTTGAAGCTAAATTTCGTTTTACAAATGCTGCGGTCGCGCTTTTTGACACACAAAATCGTATATACGATCAAACGCCCATTTAACGCCGGACCGACGAACGCGAGATTGTGATTTGGCCATTACTCCCTGAAACCATGTTTTGATTTAAAAAGTTTGTAATTTGAAAATAGACAAAGACATGGGAAGGCTTCATGCAACTAAATTTTATTATTTGGTTTAATATGGAATTTTTAAACTCAGTGCAGTGCAGGTTCATGAAAACTGTCAGAGCAAACTCAAGCAGAAACGTCATACGTCAGATGTTAAAAAAAAGAAAACAAATTAAATTCGGCGCAAGTAAAATGTCTTATGCCTGCGATGAAGTCGATGGCAAAGCGAAAAAATTCATTCCCAGTGCCTGCGACGACTTTGTTGGCTTTTTAGGCACAAAATCTCTTCCTCCTCTTCACCTTTTTTCATCGAACTTTCAAACACTTGCGTTCGGAATTCTTCGTGCAAATATACATACATAGATTGAATTAAGATATTATTGGATTAATTGGAAAACACTGAATCACCAGAGATTGCCCTTCACTCGAAGTTGGCTCTAATCTATGCATTATTTAAAAACTTTAATCAAAGATACAAAGAGCGGAAAAAAACAACTTTATTCGTTAACAAAATATACGGCCCTATTGAGGTAACCGTCGGAGCGGAATTCTCTCCGATTTCTTACGAATCGGAGACATTTTGCTTCATGGTATTTCTCCGATCAGCTGATCGGAAATTCTGTCCGACGAAATTCAACGCATGCCATTTGTGTGCGATGAAGCAGTTCTAATGGTCTTATTTCTAACACATACAAACAAAATTTTCTCCGAAATCGTCCGACAAGTTCTTGTTGCGAAAAGTGTTTTCTTTTTAGAGAAATAGTTAATTAAAATGTAAGTAATAAAGAAATTAAGTTTATTTTTGCGTTAACTTGTGTTACCTATTTATAATAGACTTTTTTTTCTTAGGCAGAACGAAAAAACAAGTTCACAACAATAAGAGCGGATCACATTAAAAGCACCCCAGAATTGTAGCTGTGTATGTGAAGATCTGGCCCAATCAGTTAAATTAATTGGGACCAAGACAAATGGATGTTTGAATAGAAAAAAAGTTTCGTGATCTTTTGTTTTGTGCATTGATATATTTCCATTGTGATTAAAGTACCTATTAGTCAAATAAATATAAAATATTGTTTTTCAATTTATTCTTTTTTTGACACTTCAAATGGAAACAAAAAACATACGTTTGGAAATAGGGAGGGGACTTTATTCGATAGTTTTGATTTAAAAATCGGTGCATCTAATTACATTTCTTAAAAACGCCAGCGCATTATAATTTAAAAAAATACTTTTTATAAACAATAAACTACACTCTATCACCGGTTTTTAATGGTTTAAAACGCTTATGGTGTTTATTTTATAAAAAACTATCGAAAATATATCGCATTTTCGATTTATCGGTTAATTAGCACATCACTGTCTGAAATTTATATCCATCGCAATGCGTCGCTGGATTTCTGTAAAATTTCTTCCGATGAAAGCTACTTCGAACTGAAATTGAATCTCCGACGAAGGATGCGTTGCGGAGAAAGTTCCGCTCCGACGGTTACCTCAATAGAGCCGATAATCGAATAATGACATCAACTGATTTTGACAGTTTTCACCAACCTGCACTAGCTCAAAAGGTAGTGCAAAATATTCTGAACTAGTGTACACTAGTTCAGCTCAATGAACGCTAATCAGTGTAAGTCAGTGCAGATATTTTCTCAATGAACACAAAAAAGCTACACTTTTCTGCCCCGAGAAGTCCAGTGCAGCTGGTTGAACAGAACTAAAGTGTGTTGCATACTTATCCCGACGTTTCGACAGGGATTGCTGTCTTCTTCAGGGGAACTATTTTTTTTATCGCATGAAAACTACAAGGCTGTTTTTTAATATTTGGTACATACAGAGCACTTGTCATTTTTTTTTTTATATTTTTATTTGAAGTAATTTTTTGAAAAGATAGAAGCCTGAGAGGAAGTTAAAACTGAATGGTGATAGACCATTAGTGAATTAATTCGATTTTGCAGAAATGTCTCCTTTATTTAAAAATAAAGCTATGCTTTATTATTTTTGTCGCGATTAATAATAATCAGATAAACTCGTATTTCATTCAATAAGAACATTTTAGGTATGTATGTATGTATCAAACTCTTGACTATAAAAGCGTATGGAATTCAGCAAAAAGTCGTTTCGTGGACGGGAATTTTTTCTCGTTACAAATTTTGGATTAAAAAAAAGAAATTTGTGAAAATTTGTACTAACTCGAAAAATCAATTTTGATTTAAACATTCAGAAGATCCCGACATAGGACGGACAATCTACCCTCATCGATATTCTCATTTATCTGACCTGACACTTCTTATATATTGAAGTCGATGCTACTTATAGCGATCGACTAAGGACTTGACCAATTAATATAATTGAAACAATAATATGTACGAGTATGTAGGTATGAATTAAGTTTTAGAAAAAAATCCCAGCTAAAAGTCTTGATTTTTTTTTTGAGATTTTTCCCAAAGCAAAAAATTAAAATCCAACGATGCAATTTGCATACATCTGGGGTTCTATTTAGTGGATTGTAAGGTCTTTGAACTTGCAAAAATAACAAGTCACCAACTCTATCTGACCGCCATATGTGTATTTGGAAATCTCAAAAAGAATTACCAAAACATAGCCATTATGTCAGAGAGTCAAGCCGCACTCTAAGCACTAAACTTTTACGCCAACACTCCTAAGTTGGTGTGGGAATGTGTAGGCAGGCTAAACGAACTTGGCAAAAACAATAATCAGCTCTATCACGAATTCCATTGTAATCGGAAACTTTTACGAATCCCGAAAAGAGCTATCACCAAATCCGTTCGTAATGACAATTTGTATGAGATTTTCCACTACGATGGAATTTGTGATAGGTTTTTTCGGGATTCGTTACAAGTTTCCGATTACGATGGAATTCGTGATAGGGCTGAATATCTTACTTCATTGGGTACTTGTATATGTACATAGGTGTCCAGAGAAATAAGGGGGCAGACACCCTAGCAAAAATATGCACAAGAACTCCTTTGATGAGGCCAGAGAAACAAAACGAAATCAAAATAGAAGAGGAGGCTAAAAGATCCAAAAACTGTAAAGAACTCCCAAAACTGATGTAGACCAATCTACTTCTTGGGAACAATGACCAAGATCGTTTCGTAGGAACCATCTACGAATAGTAAATGGACAACCCACGGGTCATTCGCCAGAACACATACTAGGCAGATGCGAAGCACTAATGCATCAAATAAACAAGTATCTGGGACGCTACTGGTAGAAGAGAGTGATTTATCCTCTCTGAAGGTACTCCAAATAAGGAAGAGATACAAGGCAAGGTAAGCAACTCATCAAGCTCTGGATGGGGGCACAATAGATCTTTACGTCGCAGTACAAACCCCTCTCAATATTCATTCATTCATCTCCAGGGAAAAAGCGAAGAGGAAAAGTTTTTTTTTTTTCAATTTATTCTTTTTTTGACACTTCAAATGGAAACAAAAAACATGTATGGAAATAGGTAGGGGACTTTATTCGATAGTTTTGATTTAAGAATCGGTGCATCTAATTGCATTTCTTAAAAACGCTAGCGCATTATAATTGAAAAAAATACTTTTTATAAGCAATAAATTACTCTCTCACGGATTTGTCATGGTTTAAAATGCTTATGGTGTTCATTTTATAAAAAAAAAATTCGAAAATATATCGGTTAATTAGCACATCTCTGTCTGAAATTTATATCTATCGCAATGCGTCGTTGGATTTCTGTAAAATTTCTTCCGATGAAAGCTACTACGAACCTAACCTACTAATAAACCTAAAAACTTAACAGCGTTTTTAGCGACTTCCTACATTCCACACAAGGCGGCCTGTGATATACGTATCGAGGAAAGCTGTTCGGTTTGGGTTGTGAAACGATAATTCGACTTTTTGCAGTCAAAAAATAAGTTGCAATTTCTGTTTTTAATATTTTGTTTTGTTCTTGAGAGAGTTCTATATTTGGACCGACATGCGATGAGGTATTATTTCCTTTTTATAAATAAAACTGTTTGGTCTCCTTTTTTATATTTAACTTCAGCCTAAACTCGTCTTTCGATATTTTTTTGTGATTTCCAATAGGAGAAATTTGAATTTTACTTTTAACTTTTCGAATTTTACTTCTAGATCCATTTCGATATAATGTTTAAGTTTTGTTTACTGTATATGTAAATAGTTCAAATAATATTGAATTTAAAAAATATTAAAAATAATTTGTTTGTATTAAGGAAAAATCATTTTTAGTACTTTAGACTTATTTAACACTTTCATGTTAACAATTTTTCCATTAACATACATCCTCAATGTTTAGGCACGTTAAGGCTATGAACCACAAGAACATGTTTGTTTTTTTATTAAAAGGCACTTCGATAATTTTTTTTTATTATTTATTTACAGTTTTCACACATTTAAACACATGCCAACGGGTGTGTTTAATAAAAAATTTGACACAAGACTAAAATATTAAACATTTTTAAGAATGACGCTTTGTTAAAATAAATCAGATGATTGGAGATCTTTAATTATTTATTATTAAATTAAAATTTATATATGTACGTATTAAAATTGAGAAGATCAGATATTTGTTTTGAAAACAAACATTTTCATTTTGTTGTGTACTATTTTATATGTATTTACTTTATTGCTTATTATTTAAGTATTAATAAATAGTTTATAAATTAAAATAAATATTACCTTATAATATGGCATAATACAAAAACTGACAAAAACAAAATTAAATAATTTAACTGTTATCCTGATATTGAGCATCTTTAAGAATATGTGCGAATTCGAATTTCACTCGTTCTCTTTCACTTCGTGTCATGGCTCGCAATGAATCGGCCAGTGATAAACAATACATTTCGATTGCATCTGGAGCAGCTCGATCTAATTCTCTTCGTGATGTTTGATTCCATTCTTCTTCTCTTCTCTGGGTACTCGATTTAAAATCCGATACAGATGAGGTTGCCACTTCACTTATTTCCGGACTTTTAGTTGGTATCGGTGTAGTATCGTCCGAAGCCGTGACTTTAGTTAAATCGGTATCGGCGAATATTGTTGGTTTAACATCGATCTCGTCATCTGGAACATACAGTGAAGAAGACATCCCCACTGTTGATTCATCTTCACTTGGTTCGACCATGACTATTTCATAGAAATCATCTTGGTTTTCTGGTCGATAGATGTAACCAGCTTCTGATGATTTTTTATCCCTGAAAATGTTCAAAGAAGAGTTTTAAGTTGTGTGGCCAAATGAATATGGGTCAATTAGACTACTTTAAGCTCTACTTTGTCTAGCAAACAATATATTTATTTCAAAAAAAAAAAGATTAAATCAAACGCTGAAGATCTAGGGCCGTATAATGGTTTCCGTATGAATTTATATACGAATAAAAAATCAATCTTTATTGTTCCGATTTACATATTTCATCAAAACAAAGAAAAAAGGTCTGTTGGAAAATAGAAATTTTTTCATTTATAGCGTTCCGTTTGAAATAGAAGTGCTTACATACTCGTAGCTTGTCCCAGTGGAATTGAAAAGAACTTTTAATTTATTCTTTTCTCAGTTATTAAAAAGTTAATAAATATGTCACCAAAATATGTGATTTTGAATTGTTAATTTTGAACATTGGTCAACATATTGATGAGTCCTTAAACATATAACACCATTTGACAGTGATATACACTTGGAGCGAGATCTGGCAAAATTTGTAGGTCTTTTCAAACTGAAAACGATGGTAATTGGCGCGGGAAGATTGTGCGACCATGGTGATTGGGTGTTATCTGTTGAATCTGTTGTTCAGTTACTGATTTAAAATTACCACGGCAAGTTACATGATTAAACAGCACGCCCAAATAATAAAACTTTATTGTCAAAAATGAGTGTTTGGTAACCGAATTTGAGACGACCAGTTTGGTATTCAATCAGCTAATATTCGTAC
The DNA here is from genome assembly GCA_963931855.1 of Philhelius festivus. Taxonomy (NCBI): domain Eukaryota; kingdom Metazoa; phylum Arthropoda; class Insecta; order Diptera; family Syrphidae; genus Philhelius; species Philhelius festivus. Next base: position 50,930,066 of record OZ007557.1, on the reverse strand, counting down.
GTCAAAGGAACGCAAGATGGGACGAGAACATTGCCGCGGTCAGTGAAGGTGAATAGCAGAATTTGAGGCAGTCGCCGTGCACAAGAATTCAGCCTTTCGTAGAATTAAACTTGGCGAATTTTGCATCGGGACCTGGGCTCACACTTGTACAAGATCCGTTTGTTCGCTGACTGGGCTTGGAAGCGTTTGAAAGAGGACCCAAATGTTGGTCGAAAAATCAAGTTTAGCCACGAGGTGCATTTTTGGATGAATGACTGTGTTAACAAGCAAAATTGTCGTATATAATGACGACACCAACCCACATGAGGCTCACCAGAATTAGGCGCGGCGCTACCTGCCAAACAGCGGCTGTCACGATTGACATGAACGATTTGAGGCTAAGGATATCTCTCGCTGAGGTGACGTGAAATGGTCACCAAAGTCATGCGATTTGAAGCTCCTAGACTATTTCTTGTGGGGTTTCCTGAAGTAGCACGCCGTGAATAAACCACAATGCACCGATGCCTTTAAGGTGAAAATAACACAGGCTCAAATTAAGGCCGGGTCTATGCGGTAATCATTTAAATTAGACCACTCGGGTCCTCGCCACCGTAAGAAGGCGAGGCGGGCATTTCAACGATGGCCCACACCCAGCTTGTTTTATTCTATTTCAACACCTACCCGCCCATATTGAAAATCCCTTTATAAGTGTAACTCTACAAACAGCTCAAAAACGTCCTTTAGCTTTTTTGACTGAATTTTGAATAGCTAGAAAAGGAAAAAATGCGGACATTTTCAGTAATGGAAAGCTGATGTCGTGCGGGCGGAAAAGTATTTCGAAATTTTGTTAAAACAACAATTTAGTTATATTAGTCGATATTAATAATTCATTTTGTTTCAAATGTTCTAAAAATCCATTGATTCAATTTTTCCACAGGAATTCCCGTTCTCTCAACACAAAGGTGGAGCTAATATTTATAGCAATGCGATTAACTTGATAAACTTTGCAAATCCTCATAAACAGATCGGTTTTAAACAGCTTTTCAGAGTACTGCTTAACCTTAACATCAGGGCACAAAAGATTTCTTGGTCGCCGTGCCCCAATATATAATTCATTCGTTCAATAATTAACATTCATGCATCAATAAGATAAGGAAAGGAAATTGTGCTACAACATATCAAGACATTAATTCAATAGTAATAAAGTTATAATCCCTTATATGGTTTGATTTCAACTCAAGAAATAGGTATGGTTTTCTCACAATAAGACTATTACTTACCCCTTTTTCTTATATGTAAACGCTGTCGACTTCAGGAAAGATAAGTCCCGCGTTAATCTTCTTCGTCGAATATTCGGATTCTTGGGATTTTTGATTTCCTGCAAATAATTGTAGCGTATGTTCTTCCACTTGACTTGGCATATTTTTGCTAGAAAACAAAACACCAAAAACACAATTCCTAATTATTGCTCTTTTTGCAATCAGCGCTGAAATAAGAGAACTTACATGAAGCTCCAAGCATACGTGATATCTTGTGCCATATTTCCTGACGAGCACTATTCCGCCTGTAATTTATATCGTTTACATCATAAATGGCCGGATGAGCTCTGACCAAATCGATTAATCGGTCATCTTCGTGAGTATATTCGAAAAAAAGAAATGTTGACAATGATATAATGAACACTAATGCAAATTATGCAGATTTGTTTGTTTATTTACCAAATGTAAGGGTAGAACCGTTGTAATTATAATCTAAAATAGACATAGTAATGGTAACTTATTGAATTTACTGTCGATCGAATTGGAAAATCTTTTTCCTTAGAACTGAAAATTTGATCCTTGTTGAAGCACAAAGTGCCATATGAATCGTCCTTTTCTTGTCCTCATCCTTGGATCGAATTTGATTGGTCAGTGCGGAAGACTTGTTCGTTTCGATATTTTTGATAAGGCAAATAATGCCGGTGTTGTAAGTGCTGCCAATAAACTTAATTTGATTATTTACGATTGGTTTTTTATTTTAGATTTTTAAAGACGAACATTTTGACAGATTATTTTATTCTCGAACTTTACTTTACGAAAATTTAATCAAATACACGAAGATAAGAACTACTTATCACAGCCAAATGCAAAGAGTACCTGTATTATATATGTATTTTAATTAGAGAACCGGCTTTTGCCTGAAACACCCGCTAATATATTTTGAGATAAGTAAGTGAAATCTCTTCTATTTAAAATTTAGATTTTAAAACAGTTTTGCAAGAGGTCTATTTCAGAATTAAAATAATTTGTTTTCATAGGAATGTTTGCATGTGTTCTTCTACAAAATTTAAAAGCTCCTGAACATTTTTGCTTATGACAAAAATAGCTGTCAAACTGTTAAAACCAGCTCTGCATCAAAAGTCTGGCCTATGTTCAAGTGAACAATTGCGATGAATTGCCTAAATTATTTTCAATGAAAATTTGACATTAAGTTTTATCGTTTTAGTTCAGATTTGATTGTTGCATTCATTTAGCCGAATAATTTTCAATAAAGGATATTCTTTTTGTTGTTTTCAGTTTGTTATTATGTTTCACTTTTTTAAAAATGCTTTCTCCACGATTTCAAAAATCTTCCCAGTCATTTTGAAATTAAAAATGAAAATAAGAAAAAACATGAAAAGTTTTAATGAATTAATTCTTAGGCTAGCCGCGCACTAGCAATTTTTAGTTGCGAAACTGTTTGGTTACTTATAGAAAACAGATGAACTGTTTGGTTGAATGTCGGTGAATTTGCAGATAATTATATGTTCAATAAAATGGCGAACTTATTTTCGGCAATCGTTTAGTTTGTGTCAAAACACAATTGATTGATTGAGAGGAGATTCCAAAAAGGTATGAACGACTTTTGTAAGACATCGCGTTCCAGAGATACACTAAAAAACACAGTAAATTAGATTTCATCTCTCCAACTTCAAACTTTTGCGCGAGATTTGGAAAAGTTTTGTAGAGATTAAAATTGTAGAGATAAAATTTGTCTTGTCTCGATCTGCGTACTAGGCTTTAGCTTTATCTTTATCTTTATGTTTTTGGTGCAGGTTCTCTCAAGTGCTTTTGAAATATCACCCTGTTCATAAATGGTATAAATTGATTCACCATACAAATCAAACACATCTGTTTTTATAATGTCAAAAAAAAAAAACACACAAACGAACTTTCATCTGTCATTCCCATAACAAAACGAAGACCAAAAAAGTTTCACCCGAAAAACATTTACGCAACCAAAACCAAATGAAATTCCAGCAGGAATGCAATCCCCAATAATGGCAAGTTTCGGTCGTTTCGGACCCCTAGTTGGTGTAGTTTCCGTGTCAAATAGCATCTGTAAATTTCTAGTAAGTAAATATCATTAAATCTTCTTTTATATCCCCTAAAACCTTTCACCATTCATCCAGGTATACTCCTCACGAAACGCCGAAGTCCTTACATTTCATGAACTTAAATTAAAACAATACTCCCCTAATCCCGGATGGATAGAATATGACCCCATAGACATTTGGAAATGCACCAAACAGTGTATCGAGGTTTGAATTTATTTGCAAATGCTGTGCAAAGTGAAATCGATTAATCAAAGACTTCTGTCTCATCTTAGACCGCGTGCAAGAACTTATTAATATTGGAAATAAATCCCCAAGACATAACAGCATTGGGAGTCTGTACACAGCGTGGCACAACACTCCTTTGGGACAAAGTTACTGGAATTCCATTACATAATGCCATCGGTAAGTCGGTGTCGTTGTTATTGTCGGTTATCTGTATATATGACCTCATTCATATGAAATTAATCAATTCGTTTTGTAGGTTGGGCAGACAACAGGACGTCGACGACCTTGAAATCGATTCTTCACAATATCAAAGGCAAATTAAATTACCTGAAAGCTGTATGTGGCTTACCCCTGAGTACGTGTTTTAGTTCCTTGAAGATCAAATGGCTGATGCAGAATTTGCCATCAGTTAATGAAAGCATCGACAACAGTAGATGTCTTTTTGGAACTTTGGATTCTTGGATAATATGGGTACGAGTAGTAATTGCAACAGACTTAGAGAAGATGTTAAAAGGATATTATTCTTTTTTCAGAACCTTAGTGGAGGTGCAGGTAGTGGAATACATGTCACTGACGTTACAAATGCCAACTACACAATGCTTATGAATGTACACACCTTAAAGTGGGAACCGAAGCTATGTGAATTCTTTCAAATTCCAATGACCATTTTACCAGAAATTCGTTCCAATTCTGAGACATATGGCTTTGTTGTTGATGGAGCCCTCAATGGATTACCCATTGCAAGTGTAAGTCGTATTATCTGATTATTATAATAAATAATGTGATAATCTCCGAAGGTACTTAAATGATTTAAGTGGAATTAATGTGAGCATATTACAGTATCATTGGGTTTATTCCTCTGATAAAAATGTTGTTATTATTGAGTTTCTACCATCCTATACTAAAGTATAGAATATAAAAATATAGAACCGTTAGGGAGTTCTGGGCGAAGAACGGGGATATAGAACTTGTACTAATATTTTTAGAGGTTTTCTCTAACTTTTAACATTCTTTTTTTTTCGTAGTGCATGGGCGATCAGCCGGCAGCGCTTCTCGGGCAATTATGTACCAAAGTGGGCCAGTGTGTATGCACAATAGACGACAGTTGTTTTGTGCTTCTCAACACAGGCCAAGAGGTTATAGACTCAAACAACGGCCTACTCAGTAGCGTAGCATTTAAACTAGGTCCAAACGAAAATACATTCTACGCCTTAGAAGGAGCCGTTTCCAATGCAGGATCAACAGTCACATGGCTAAAAGATCAACTGCAAATAAATACAGAAATTAATCAAAATGGAAATGTAGCCGAGGTATTGAGTAATTTTCTGGGAGAAAACTCGATGATTTCATCCTCATCGTCGACAATGTTGAATGGACTAAATGAAAATGGAACCACTGCCAAACGTAGTGAGATAATTTTCGTGCCAGCATTCAATGGACTGTATGCGCCATATTGGCGCTATGATGCTAGAGGCATCATTTTGGGATTAAATAGTCACACAACTGCTGAGAATATTACTCAAGCGGCATACGAATCAACTGGGTTTCAAGTTCATGAGATTTTAGAGTCATTTCGAAAAGATACCCCAACATGGGATCGAGCACCGAAGCTAATTGTTGGTGGTGAATTCTCGGAAAATAATCATTTCATGCAATTCATGGCGGATATTATTGGAAATGCCTTGGGTATAATTTAAAAAAATATTCCGTTGATATTGAGAAGTTATTAGAAATTTTCCATTTCAGAACGACCACAAACTACCTCATCCTCATGCCTGGGAACTATGATTGCTGCCGGAATAACAATGAAGATCATCTCGATAGAAAATGCTCAAAAAATGTTCACACCTCCCTATGATGTTTTTCATCCAACAACGGCGCCAAATCGTATGTTTTCAACAAAAAAAAATGATAAGTCTTAATAATGTATTTCTGTAAGGTCGTGAACTTCTCTATTGTCGGTGGAGCTATGCTGTCAAAAAATGTCTCACCTGGAACAATTTTGAAACCTACGAAACAGACATGGAGATATTCAGACAACGAGAACGGGACCCAAATCTTCCAATAAGGCGTTCTATTCCGGGGAGCATATTTTTAACCACATCATTTATTTTACTAATAATTGCAAATTTTTTAAAAAACACTTAATTCTTCCCAGTGAGTCCAAAAGAGTGATGTGAATAAGTCTAAATGTGCAGTGCACTGGTCTAGCGATTGATTCGTACTATTCACAATTTTTAAAATTCAATTTTAATTTCCATAGAAATTGCGCCAGTGTAAGTCTAGTCAAAAATGTAGTGGGAATTTTAAAAATATTACATACATAGCATTTATTATATTTTTTATTTACCTTAAACTTTTTTGATAAAATTAAACATAAAAAAAACAAGCAATAGCAATAATAAATATGTCAGTAGTACAAAATTATTGAATTTTGGAAAAAAAAAATATGGAAACCCCTATTCTTGCAGAATATTTATAAATAAACGGATTTTATTGATGATGGCATCTTAAAAACATTAAAACAAAATCATTTATTTTTAACTTATTTAAGTTAAGCAATTATAGACTCAATCAATGCATACCTATTATTTTTAAGTTAAAATTTATTTATTTGTCTAAGTAAGTGAATAAAACGTTGTTAATGTTAATTTTAAATAGAGTTGTTGTTTAATTATGAGTTTTTGATTGATTTGAATCAGGATTATACAATTACATACACTATTTGTAGTCGCTGACAAAACGTTAAAATTGGTGATATAGTATCACAAGAAATTTTTAATCACTCTGGTGCCCCGTAGAGAAGTTACTTAGAACCACTTCTATTTATATTATTTATTAATGATTTACCATCTAAAGTTCGTTAGTTTAGTTGTTTGCTTTATGGGGACGATCTGAAGTTATTTAAGGCTATTAAAACTGTAGAGGACTGTTTAAGATTGTAATAATAATAATATAGATGAAGTCCCTGCCTGGTGTGAAAAAATTGGTTATTCTTAAATGTGGCTAAATGTTAAAGTTTAACATTTACTAGAACTCTTAACGTAGTCAAGTATGCATATGCTATGCATACCGTTTTGGCAACTTATCCTTAGAGGCAACAAGCGGCCAACTAGGAGTTATTTTCGATGCAAAATTAAACTGAGTTGCATTTAGACAACCTAATGTCTTAATGCGCAACTCTAGACAAATTTCTGACCCGTACACGCTTAAGTCTTTAATACATATCTATGATCAGATCCACTCTAGAGTACGCCTGCTGTATAAGGTGTCCTTTGTATAGAATGGGTGTAAATCGTATAGAAGCGATCCAGAGGAGATTCTCTAGATTTACGCTTCGGAAATTTAGATCGAATAATAATATTATATCACCATATAATGAGGGATGTCTTTAGATAAATTTAAAATCTGTTGAAGCAAGACGAAAGTAATGTCTAATAATGCTAGCTAGGGATATTTTCTATAACCATTTTGATTGTCCTAAACTACTCTCTATTTTCTTTTTATATGCCTTTTTAACGCCGTTCAGGATGCGACAAGTACTCTGTTATGTACCCCGCTCATATACTAATTAATTTATAGATTAATGAGTAAAATAAATAAATTGAAGAATTCATAGAGCGTGATATAGCAACTTATACGCAAATTTATAATATTAAAGGATGGTAAGGCAAGCCTCGAAAATAACGATGTTCGTTAAGGACATGGCCGTTGCTTGTAATGTTATCTCAAACCAGTTTAAGAAAGAAATTATCTATTCTGTTTATGTTTGCCCCGTTGCAGAGAACCTGGTAAGAGTAATATCTTATACATTCCGAATCTGATGTTCTTTATAATCCATGGGAGTTTTTAAGACATTGTCTGGCAAAAGATCGGTTTTTGGAGATCTGTGATTGAACGAAACAAAACTGGTTTTCTTAATTTTCCTTAATGAATTCAAAATATGGTAAATATGTTTTCATTTTAAAAACTAAAAAAATTATAACTTTTTTTCTGTGTTAGTAATGAGTTCCATTTTTTATAGTTTGTATTTGTATAGCTTGTCGCTATCACGCATTGAAATTAGAAACTTCCGTCTAAAGGGAGTTTCGGTGCACGTTTGGTGGCTCTCCGCCGAGATTAAAGGGGTAATAAAGGCGTAAATTTTCTTAGCAAGCAAGTGAACGAAACAATTGTTTAATATGTAGTAACTCTAGCACGGAATTTTTACTTTTTGAAGAAGAAGGGTGCTCTTTGACACCCAATCGAGACCGATATTTTACGAAGTTGAATAATTTTTTATTTGTAAAACTACCGAAAAATGGAATTTTCCGAATTTTTCGAAAACCGTGTAGCTGAACTAAATGTATTCAAATAAAATTTTGTAAACAAGAGATTTTATAAAACACCCATGCAACTGGTTGTTTACCGACAAGTAGGCTCTTCAAACACCAGGGAAGTTTTGATGTCTTAAACAATATTTCTAGCAGATACTAAATGGACATCATGTAGTAAAAGGGCAAGAAGAAAAAACCCCCATCGAATTAATGATAACCAGTACCACCACCCAGGATGGAAGAGGTAAGCTTAGCTATAAAGAAGCTTAAGAACTAGCCACAGGATCTGAATGCTTACCTGTAAAACTCTTAAAATACCAAGGTGATGTATTGGTTGAATGCATACATCAAATAATCAACCAAGTATAGGATCAACACTTGATCTTAATCAGGCAGACACAACAGGTCCCACCCTGTAATCTTAAACAGGTAATCGAGAAAAAAATTCTATCTACAACAAACAAGGGATGGAACTCAATACCTGTCTTATAACCAGAAAACTATGATCTAGTTTCAACAAACAAAGGACCGATATTATGTATTATCCAACTAAGTAAAAGGCCTCCATCTCTTCTCGTGAGCATCACTACCGGTCAGAACCAAGTGGGTTACCACAAGAAAAAGATGAAACTCAGTATAGCGGACATATGAGGAGAGAGTAGATATACATGGGACTACTGTGTCACTGCTCTGTGCTATATCATCTAAAAACAGGCTCATAGGCAGACACTTCTTAAACGACTTGGAAGAACGCTCTGTCATTCCAAGCAAAAACCTGTTGAAATTTATTAATACTACCAAATAGTTTGAAAAATCGTAAGCTCTATCAACAGGTTGACCACGAGATTGGATGTCGCCTCCAATTACAGTCAGAAGACATAAAAAGGGCCCAGGACAACAATGATGGAACGAACGAAAACGACTGAACGAAGCTCGTAAAAGCAGCAGCAAAATAGAATGGGCGTCAATGGTTGCCACTCCTACGATGAATAGGAGCGTCAGTGACTAGTAAAACGAACAGCCCCTTCGACCAATCCTGACCAAACAAACCGAAATATACACCAACTACCTAAAAAAAGGAAAAAAAAAGTGTCGAGAAAAAAATTGAAAATTCGATCAACCAAATTGAAGATAAAATGGGCAAAGCAGTTTAGGCTGTAGTCGAACACACAGAATTGCGAAACCCATTTTTTTGTCTTCCACACTCCATTGTACTGTCAAGTGTTATCAAAATCTCCAGTTCTATTTTTTTACGACTGCATTTTTATGCTAAGGCTCCCAAAAGTTCAAATAGTATTATGTATTGAAATTTACAATTTTTGTTTTGATTTTTCAAACAAGAATTTTAAACTGAATATTTCGGAAATCTACAAAATGTGAGAAATTTTTTTTTATTTTGCTTACAAATTAGGATACCCACCATACAAATGTTAAATAATGGTTTTCGAAAATCGTATTTTTCTTAAAAACTTCGTTCGCCTAGAATTTTCATAATATTCTTTTGATTAATATCGGCCGCTAACACAGCCATTCGACTTAAAGCCTCCTCGCAGTGGATCAATAATGATATTGGCCACTCTACTATACTGAACTCGTTCAGTACTCTACCTAGTAACGTCGATTACACCACCCCTCATCCAAAATTTAATGAAAACTTTCAAGTGTCCATCCCTTCCAGGTCTTCTTGGGAAAATGAGTCGTTTTTGATAGACGAAGCAATTCATTTCTATACAGATGGATCTAAAACCGATGACGGGGTCGGTGGAGGCGTATCCGAAAGATTAAATCTTTGTCTATCTTTTCGTCTTCCCAATCAATGTAGCGTGTTCCAGTCAGAGCTTTTAGCAATAAAAGATGTCCTCTCTTGGCTAAAAGAAAACGTTATATCGACTATTGATATACGTATCATCTTAGACAGTCAAGCTGCCTTAAAGTCACTGGACTCTGTCTCCATTAACTCACAAACAGCTCAAAATTGTCGCTCATCTCTGGTGGAGATGTCAAAACAGTTTAACATTCACCTTACATGGGTGCCGGGGCAAAGAGACATTCCAGGAAATTGTAAAGCTGACGAACTTGCAAAAAACGGAACAATCTTACCTCTATTGGATAGCAGATCTAACATCGGTATACCCCTAGCTACTTGTCAACTTATGCTAAAGCATGATACCATGAAGAAAGCTAAACACAGATGGACCAGCACCCCAACTTGTCGGTCTACTAAACTGATTTGGCCATTGTTTGATGCTAAACGCTCAAAACAACTAATTATTTCTATTGGTAGATCGCATATTAGCTCCGTTATAGGTGTCCTTACTGGACACTTCCTAACAGGAAGACATGCTTTTCGTCTTGGACTTCCTGCAAATGATTTTTGCAGAAGCTGCATGGATGAAGAAGAAGAGGAGTCAGTTCCTCACCTTCTACGAGTATGTTCTTGTCCTGCCCCAGCGCAAAGACGTAGACTCCACTTGGGAGACTACTACTATAACGATCCTAGTGATCTAAATAATTCCGACATTCACTGTCTCAAACGCTTCATTATAAGCTCAAAATGGTTTAACGAGTAAGGGTGATTTTTGAAATCCTTGTGGTATCACAACGGACCAAATATTGGTCTAAGTGTGTTGACCTTTTCCGGTCAGCAGCCACTTTAACCTAACCTAGCCTAACCTTTGATTAATATAATAAAACATACTCGTATTTTGAAATTAAGATATTACTGACTGACATTTTTTAAAGAGAAGCTTCTAAGAAATTTTGAAAAACATTGCATTTCAAAACTTAAAAAACGGGTCAACTTCAAGTTGGCGCACCAAAACTTTTTCTTGAAAATGTTTTAAAAATTTTGTAAATGAAAGCTATTTTTTAAGAAACCATACTACAAAGACTTATAATTTATTTTTGTTCTTTCATGAACTAATATTTGCTTGAGATATCACAAGGCATCTTGTTTTTCGCTCCAACTACTAATTGGGGATATTGCACTGCGACCTGGAGATCTATTATGCCCCCACTTAAAAATGGATGAGCTTGCTCATCTTATAGTTCCTTCTTCTTCCAAAGCTATTACTCTTAGGAATCCTAGTATTTGGGACACCTTTAGAGAGGATAGGTCGCTTTCTTCCACCTGGTATCGTCCAAGATGGTTTTTCCTTTGGTGCATGAGTGGACAACATCTTCCTAGTATGTGGACCAGTGTTTCCTCATGCATGTTGCAGAATCTACATGTGGCACTGCTAAACATATCAAGTAAACTTAGGTGTCTTCTTAAAGTTTGTAGTGTCCAGTTAGGATATCTGTTAATATTCTTAGGTTATTTCTACTTTAGTTAATGGAGTTTTCAAAACGTTGCCGGCTATAATTGCCCATTAGTAGTTTCGCTTGCCTCAGTTTTGGGAGTTCTTTTCAATTCTTGGATCTGGTTGCCTCCTCTTCTTCTTCAATTTTGTTTTTGATCACATTTTCTCCTATTCCGCAATAGGGCCCAGGCTTTGTTAAAGGGGTTGATGCGCCTATTTTTGCTAAGGAGTCTCTTCGTTTCCATGAATATCCACGTGACCAGGAACCCAGTGAAGTCTGTTTGCCAAGTTCATTTAGCCCGCTTATGCACTTCCACATCAATTTGAATTCCGTTTGACTATCTGACATAATGGCAATGTTCTTGTTACGATAGTTTCTTTTTCTCTAGTAACCTTCATTTTTTAAATTTTTATTCATAAGAACAGGTTAACTGTGGCAGACTTTGGACTTAAATTAGTAGAAATAGAAATTGGTTTTGGGAAGTAACCAAACGAACATAATATCGTCGTCGTTCTATGAAAACTCCCTAAGTCCATTTAAAAAAAAAATGTGATTCAATTCTTATTTAATTCATTTCGGATAAACCATTTGCAAAAAAATTTATTGCTACGCCAAACCCATTTTACAATTGAAGACCGAGATCATGCTATTTTAATAATTTTTGGATTTTTTTATATTATTTTCCAAGTTTAAATGCAAATATCTCAATATTACACAAAAAATGGACTTAGGGAGTTTTCATAGAACGACGACGATATGTTGCTTTGATGTTATAATGAATTCCACGCTATACTATAGTTAAGTTTAGTTCGCGGGTAGATTATAAAAAAAAAAAAAGTTCGATTTAAGAAACTTAGAAAAATTCAGGGTTAACCAAAAAATTAAATGTCTAATGAAATGTCCGCATTTCCATGCAACAGATATCAGACCTTTTAGATTAAAAAACAAATCTTTTCACTAAAAACAAAATGCAAACAACTAAATTTGAAATGTAAGAACCCCAATATTTTGATTTTTCTCACAAATAATTCATGTACCTACCTAATTAAAGTTCTAACTATTCAAATTGGGGGGTATTTATTTTGCTCGATTCCACTACAAATCGCAATGAAATAAACACAGGTACATTCATACATATTACAGAGGTAGCTATATTTTTTTAAAATAATTTTTTTATTTATAAAATAAACTTCTTTGGAAAATAATAATGCCAATAAGTCTCAACCGTGACTCCAAGAGTCCAATGTGAATGTAGTTTCATCTAATGCAACGTCAAGAAAAAAAAAAGAAATAAAAATACAAAAAAAAAACATAAACAACAACATAATAGACATCTTTCCTCACATTTTTTCAGTCCATAGTGAAGATTTATATGCACTGGCAAACATCAAGTTGGTCCTAGAATGTAGAAAATCGTCCAGGCGTTTATGTACATATAACCGAACCAGAACTAAACCAACCAACAAAATCCTATAACATCATCATCAGCATATCAACATAACTTCTTCGTTCGTTGTGCCTTCCATTTAGTGCTGAATAAGAAGAACGATAAACTTGGCAGGTAGGGGCTTCTGGATAGAACCATATTCCTCATCCTATATAACAAATTTCCGACCATCAACGCATTCCCTAGAAGCACACAGTACAAGGTCGTACTTGTGAGTTGAACTTTCCTGGGCCCAAAAATATACATATAAGAAAACATCTTTTTCACATCTCTGGAATTTATAAAATAATTTTTCAGGTTGTAAATATTCTACAGGATCTTCATGTCCAACTCACAATGGAAATGAAAATTCGTCCAAAACATTCAACTAAACCTTTTCTTGATTCTAAAAGAACAAACGGTTTAACAAATTCTTCCCTGTATACAGACTCCAAGATTCTATAGGCTGTAAGAGGGTAAAAATGGTGAATGGAAATTCACCATCTTCTCCCTTAAATCCTGCATACTATGGCTGACTCTCGAAAGCACTGTTGGATTTAAAGTGTCCACTTCAAGTAACTTTCAACCCTCATTACTGGGTGATATATTCTATAAAAAAGCCCCCCAAACTCTTCCCAACCCTCATGACAACATACTTGCAAGTTGATGTTTTATATCTCTCCATATTCCAGTCGCTTATCCGATGGTGTACCTTCTGTATTATATCTTGGAATTCTTGTTTTGCATTCTTCTTCAGAATTTATGTATCTTTTCTATTCAAATGGAATCCACAGCACAGGATAATATGGCAATGGTTGAAGAAGGTGCAATTTGGTTTCACTCTTGAATAAGATGTTATCCTTGACAATACTTAAAATATTAAATATGTTGTCGTGCTTCAGGTGTCCCCCATGGAAGTGCAGCTAGATTATATTGGCATATGAAATGTTTTTATTCAGTGAGTAGATGCAATATGGATGGCTACAATCTAATGGTAAGTACGAGTAGAATGTTATGAAATGAAAGGCTTAGTTTAAGTTTCATATTCTAGAGGTTCTAAAAAGAAACAACAACAAAAATGAAACTCTACGATGTGATTATTTTAATTGCAATAATGTTGAATGTATTTTGTTATCATGTTTATAGAGGGTTGAAGAATTTAAATTCAAGATCCAATTTAAATATTTATATACAGGACATATGGCAATAAGTTTTGTTGGCAGATGCTAATAATATCGCCAGCACCAGCTATACCTTTTTTTAAATACTTTTTAAAGCAATTGGCGAATATTTTTAATCAGTGTAGTGTAAATGTACTACCAACATACAAACATATAAACTTGGTAGTTTTAAACCAATTTAGTAATTTTTCTTAATTTTAAACACGTTTTAACAAATATATTATACTAATACTACGTTTTCACAAAGAGATAATCCTGGATTTACATGGATTTTCCAAAAATCTTCTTTAAACCTTGAATATTTATCATACAAATATATTTCGAAAACATAGTAAATAAGAAATTAATCTTATTAATTTTTAATTAAACCTTAATTTCTCCTGAGCTATTTTACTTTGAGTAAACTTTTTTCGTAAAAATTCAACAACAAACCCATATTTACCACTTGAAAATGACGATAATAATAAAGATGAAATATTTGTATTACAGGTACAGTCGATGATGAATGTAAGAAAACTTTATTTAAGAAAACCTCGCTTATAAGACACTTATTCTAACGCACCAAGCACATCTCCATAAGATTAAGCCTTACAATATATTTTTGTTATTTATGGATTTACATTTATAAAAATATAGGATAAAATCTATCAAAAAGTGCAAATATCTCTTGTTTATAATGACTTTGTAAAATTGATTTCTTCCATTTTTCACTCTTGTTACTGCCGACTTATAGGTACAAGTGATGCATTTGTAAAAAAAATCGTACTCGAGATTTTGATCAAAGTTGACATTATGATGATAGCGAAGACGAAAAAAGTGAGTCTCGAAATTCCGTCTGTCTGTCTGTTCGACTTGGTAGATATCGTTTATAAATTTTTCCTCAAATACACAAATAACGATACCTGCCATACGATTTTTTTTTCTAAAAAATTGTTATTTTTGGTACCCCCTCTGGAACCATTTTTTTGTTTTTGATTTTCTCAAAAACGGTACAACTGATTTTGACCATTTTTGTATGCTAAAGCTCCCCAAAAGTTTAAATATTATTGTGTATTCAAATTTCAATTTTTTTTCAAAACTCAATATGTATTTCGCTCTATTTTTTTAAAACTTGATAAATAAAAGTTTCTTAATATAATCTACAAGATATGAGAAAAAAAATTAATTTTACCTAAAAATAACGGTACCCTCCACACAAAATTTAAAAAATTGTTTTCGAAAATCGTATTTTCCTCGAAAACGGTTCCGAGAATTTTGCTAAATTGTTTTCTCTTTAGATTAATTCTTATGATCTTTAATTTTAATAAGAAAACATTTGAAATCAAGATATTATTGAATTTCTCATTATCGGCATAACGGATTTTAATGAATTTTTTTTATAGACAAGCTTCTAAAAAGTTAAAAAAACATTGCATTTCAAAACTTAAAATTTTTTTTTTTTGAATTTTGAAAAAAAAAATCTAGTTTTTTTTGGAAAATTCGATATCTCAAAAACAGATCAATATTTTTTTTTGTAAATTTAATTTTTATTCGTACATTAATAAACACTTTAAATTGGCGTTCCAAAATTTTTTCTTAAAAATGTTTTAAGAATTTTGTATATAAAAGCTTATTTTTTTAAGAAACCAATACACACTACAGATTTATAATTTTTGTTCTTGCATAAGCTAATATTTGCTTGAATCACATGGCATCTTGTTTTTAGCTCCAACTACTAAAGAAGTTGTTTAAGTCTATCAAAAAAATTAATTTTATGCTTATGAACAGTTTTTCTCTAATAACATTTATTTTTGAAATTCTTAGTCGTTTACATAAGAGCAAGTTAGTGCGACCCAGTCGTGCATTTTATTTTCTTGACAATGCTGTTGAAAGCTCGGTAGATAAAGCCAATTTGCTTGCAGCTTAGTTTGCTGTTAATTCGACGCTACCAGAGACTGCCATGACTTCTCCTGTACTTACTTGAGAGCGTACATAATTTTATTGAGGGCGTACGTGATTTTATGGGACAAATCTTCTTTCGCACTCGTGCAGTTGCAGTTGATTCAAAAATCCGTTTGCCCGAATAGTATTCCTTCTATTGTTCTAAAGAGTTGTTCTTCAACGGTGGAAAAACCAATACGTAAGCTTTTCCATCTGTCCGACTCTACAAGTCTCTTTCCGAGTGGATGGAAAACAGAATTTTTAAAGTCTGTCCCTAAAAAAGGCAAAGGCGAACCCTCCTCCCTATCTAATTATTGACTAATTGCACTTACGTCCCTTTTTTCCAAGGTAATGGAAACGATGACCAATTCTTAATGACCGGCAGTATGGCTTTCGTAGCAATAGGTTTAATGTTGATCTGATGGTTTATCTCATCGAACAGTGGAACAAATCTTTTCATCGTTTTGGAGAAACTAAGAATATTGCACTTGATATTTCAAAGACATTTGATAGAGTTTGGCATCAAGCTTTCTTATCGAAAATGAGTGCATTTGGTATCGATGAATCTCTTCTTCGTTCAATCTGAAATTACCTTTCGGACCATTTACTACAAATAGTATTGGACGGTTTCAAATCTGATATCCACAAATAAACACTGGTGTGCGCCAGGGATCCGTTTTGTCTCCACTCTTCCTTATGTTCATAAAGGATCTTTTTTTCTAACCGTACCCTCAGCTTTTCATATTAGTTTTTAGATTCACATCCTTGTCTTTCGGATATGGACTTCCAACGGCAGCGTAAGATAAAATCATTAAATTCTGATCTTGACAGCATTATCCAATGCGTAATCAAAAACCGTTTAGAATTTAAGGCTTCGAAAACTCAATCCTGTTTATGTCATTAAGCGGTACTCTCCCTCAAAGCTACCTACTATCCATGGGTGGCACTTGCATCTGGGAGACTGAAGAGCTTTAAGTTCTATGTATGTGCATCACAGAGAGTGTTTCACTGCTCAGTGTTTAGGGTTTCTCCGCAGATGCAATATCCCTTCGGATCTGAACTGCCTATAATATATAGACCCTTTATTCTTCCGAAACTTGAGTACAAATGCTCCAAAAACTCACTTCAGTCTCTTGGACAAAATTCAAAAGAGAGTTCTGAAAATGATATGCGACCGTTGTCTTTTTATATATGTAAGTAAACACGCTTATAAGTATGTAATATATAATTTTTCTTTTTGAACTTTCTTATATCAGTCATCGACTGTATTTACAAAAAAAAAATGACATTTCAGGATTCTTTTCAGAAGAAGAACTGTCATTTAGTGCCAAACGAACAACTTCAGAAGCATTCGGAGTGCTTCCGAATGAACAAGCATAGACGCTATAAGCAAACACACCTTTTAAACATTTGTAAATGTCAACGTGTTAAATGAAGTTTACGATAGTAGAAAATAAAATAAGTGTTTCATGATTTTGAACTCCAAATCAATAACATGCTAGTATAGTATTAAGCTAAAATCGATTTATAATTATTAGCAACTTGGTCTTAATATCAATCATACTAAAACAGTTTTAGCCTCGAACTAGTTCTACAAAAATTTGGACCATTTAATTTATAATTTTCTACGAATTTTAAAATAGTAATTTAACATCCTAATTTTTCGTAGCGCCCGAACGCTATCATGGATAGCTCAATCGGTATAAATTATTTTCTTCACACACGTAAATTAAGTCCTTGTTTTGACATTTTGGTACCGGTTATTGGGTATTGATTGGAACTCGGTGTCAGCTGTATCTCCTAAAAATCAACTAGAATTTTGTTATAATAGCGATTATTAGTACTCAAATTTGTAGTGCTGTCAAATTTGTACCGTTAAATGAGGAAAATTTATTTCATTCGTTTCATAAGATATTGCTCTATAATTTAAATAGTTTCCTAGCAGTTGCAAGGAATATTATTCAATGAACAAATTAAGAATGCAATACAATATAATGTTGAACATTAATATTCTTAATGGATACCTTATTCTAGGAATTGATTAAGATTAAAATAAGAATAATGCAAAAAAACGTCAGCCCGATTTTTTCACTGCAAGGTTGTGCCACAAATGATGTTATCGAACGTAGCAAACTGCGTTATGAAAAATAAGGTATTTGGACACAAATTTCATTTTGAGTTTTCGAACAGTTGACTTTTAAAGTTTGTGTTTAAGAAAATCTTGCAATTGTTTGATGCAAATTACGTTTTCGAAAACGACCTTAGTCTTGACGGTTATTCTTTTCTGAATAATGTTTTTGGAAATTGAAAACAAATAAAATACGCAAGTGGATCGCACGTATTTGCTCTTATGTAAAAGTACTTTGGAATTTAAAATTTGCTTATAATTAAAAGCATGAATTTATTTAGAGAAAAATGTTGAAATGCATAAAATTGCCGTCTGATTTCTAGAAAAGTATGAATTTATGCCAACAAATTTTAAAAATCGTTTTATTATAAAATTCATTTTTTATATAAGAAATTTTTTACATTTTCTAGAAACAAATTTGGGATGCCAGTATTTATTAATATAGATTTTAGGAAATGATTTTAAAAACTAATCGTTCACACGTTTTTGATATTGATTTTTTAAAAACTCGAAAACTATACATAGATATTTTCGAATATTTTTATATACAAGGTTAAAATCGTTAATAAGAAAGTCGAACAAAAAAAAAAATAATTCTAGGTAGGTACCGTTAGTAACATTTTTTCCTAATTTTTTTTTCTGATCAAAATGTAGTCCATGCAGAATCATTAGAGCCGTTTTCGAGATAAACAAAATTTTGCCTAATGGCTGCATTGTTAGTTAGCTAAGAAAAAAAATTAATTTCTCCTTTAGGAAACCACCAACGAAACGAAGACCCTTAGCTACCGAGTTTGAAGAAAATAACTTCAGTAGTTTAGATTGTAGGCCCAAATATACAAACAGACAGACGGAATTGGCGGACCCCTTTTTTCGATGAAAAATTCATGGAATTATAGAGGATTTTTTTTCAATTCAATGTGGTGCAATCAGGGGCGAACGCAGGTAGGGGTTTTAGGGGTTCAAACCCCCCCCCCCCGAAACGACCAAAAAAATAAGGGTTCATTTTGTTAAAAAAAAAAAAAAAAAACAAAGTGTTATTTTCGTGCATAAATTCTTCTGATAGTGTTGTTTTTTCTTACGATTTATAGGTACTATTTAAGGCAAGTAATGCATTCGCAAAAAAAATCGAACTCAAGATTTGTATCAAAGTTGATATTACTATGATAGCGAAGACGAAAAATGTGGGTCCCAAAATTCTGTCTGTTCGAATACGGCCTAAAAGGCTGGGCCGATTTTCGTTAAACTTGGCAGATATCGTTTTGAATTTTTTTCCCCCACACGTTTTTTTTCCTTTTCTTTTTAAGACCAAAAAATAACGGTACGATTTTTTTTCGAAATCTTATAAATATTTTTTTCTCAAAAACAGTCCCACAGAATTTTGAAAAAAAAAATTCATAAAATTTCATTTCGTCATTTTAGGAATTGGTTGAAAAAATTTGTTCAAAAAATGGTTATTCTTGGAAGCCATCTTCGAACCATTTTTTTAGTTTTTGATTTTTTCGAAGACAGTACAATCGATTTTAATCATTATGAAGCCCCTCCAAGGTTTAAATATTATTGCGTATACAAATTTTAAAAGGTTTATTTTTTGATTCTTAAAAACAATTTCAAAATTTTTTTCTGGAAACTCGAAAACCCCATGGTCAATTTTTTTTAGACTTGATAAATAAAAGTTTTTTAATATAATCTATAAGATCTGAGGAAAAAAATTAGTTTTACCTAAAAATAAAAGTACCCACAATACAAAATGTTAAAAAATGGTTTTCGAAAATCGTTTTTTTCTCAAAAACAGCTCCGAGAATTTTGATATTTTCTTCTTTGTTTTGATTAATCTTTACTTTTAGAGAAGCTTCTAAAAAGTTTAAAAAAACATTGCATTTTAAGACTTTAAAAAAAAATATTTTTTTTAATTTTTAAAGATCAATATTTTCTTTGTAAATTAAATTTTTATAATAAAAAGTTTGAATATGCGTACCAAAATTTTTTCTTAAATATGTTTTAAAATTTTTTTATACAACTACTAAAGGAGTTTTAGTCATTTAAAAAATGAATTTTATGCTTTTTCTCTAATAAGATTAATTTTTGAAATTCTTAGTCTTTTACATAAGAGCAAGTTTGTGCGACCCAGTCGTGCATTTTATATTATGTGTCTTCGTATTTTAACGCAATTTTCTTAATTTGAATTGATGATTAAAAAATACAGACGAATCGAACAGCAATTGCGTTTTCGATAATTAACATTATGTTTAGGGCAGAAAACGAACGGAGCAAATATACCGATACAGATATCCATGTTAATCTTAAGGGCCGATTTATGGCTAATAAATGATTTCGATTTTTATAAGTTTGAGTTATTAATGGCTCCAAGGTCGGAGTGTGTTGAATTACAGCAATAGAAAAAACTCACTCATTTCGTTTGTGTGAAAGTTACATTTACAAATGAGTAGCACATAGCAACCTCTGATAGCGTTTTGGTTATAATTATGTAGTACCTACTATAGTTAACGTAGGTACCAATTGAATGTTGCTGGTGTCCTTATCTTTTCGTTTAACTCTTTTTCCTATGATCGCAAAAGGACAACAAGTTATAACTTCACGTATTAATATATGCCAGAATTAGTTTCGCAGATTTGGACCACTAGGCGAACCTAGAACTTATTATAACTCTATTGTTAGGTACACTGATAGGATCACTTGCACTCTTCTTCTTCTTGTTGCATTAATGATATTTTACGAACCAAATAATGGCCTCCATCACAGGGCCCGTAGTAAAATTCTATATCTAACAATTAATTACGGAATAAAAATGCCCAAATGGGAAGCACCAAAAACGCCAGTGAATATTTTCCAACTTTTGGTAACATTATTCAAATTTGCCAAATAGATATCCGTTGCGCCATCTTTATGATGTTTTGTTTTTGTGATTAGCTGTATGAAATTGTTCCAATAGGTCCTATCCCTAAGAGCAAATATTATTTAGTTTCAACATATTTATGTTAATTACAATAAAGAATATGTAATTAACAAGTACCTATAATATAGTAATAAAATAATATATTTATGAATATCTCATATTTTTTTGAAAACCCCCCCCGAAATTATTTTCTGCGTTCGCCCCTCGTGCAATTGTAAGGCGCGCTTCTGATTTTAAAAAAGCACTCCCATAAGGCCTGCTTACTGACAATTTTTTTTAAACAGAGAATAGCCATCGTGCTTAAATTTTGTAATTGGAATCAACATTTTATTCTAATAGCGAACTAGAACTATAACATCAAATTTCAAAAATAAACTAGTGCTTTCATGTTGAGTTTTTAAATAATTGAGCTGTTGCTAATTTCATCAGAAGGATCGACCTGGCTTGTGCATTCCAGACTACCTTAAAATAATCTATACACAGAAAATATTCTGCTGATGTCACTGCGTATAGAATGTCCAAGTCCTCTTGTATTCGGAGACGTTAAAGACTGTAAGATTTATATATACAAAATAAATTACTCCTACCCTAATATTTTTTCCACACCAAGTTTTGTCATCTTTTCACAAAAATTGCTGGCACGATTTCACATGACATTTATCCCGATTCATCCTTAAAATAAATAAAACCGCTTTTTACAAAAAGCAAGTCATCGAAAATAAAAAAAATCCTGTCGGATGATGATAACATTATATTTATTTAAATATAAATATAGGACTACATACTCGTACAGCCATCATCACGTGCGAATATATTTTATTTCCTTGATTCTGAAAGAAGAAAAAAATTTTAAAATAAATACTTGAATGGTAAGTAGGTTTGCTTTTCTTGTATTTAAGTTTAACCAAGCGTTAAAAATGCTGAAGCAAAAGACAAACTCCGATAGCAAAGAAGCCCGCTCAAGAATATTCCATCCGCTTCTTACTTTGGTATTCATAACAAATTGTCTACGTGATTGACTTACCAAGTAGTCCATATCTCCAAACCTACTTAATGAAGAAGTGCGTGCGAAAATGCCACTTCCATAGTGGATATTGTTTTTTCTGCTTGATAGAAACAACTTTGCACAAAATGATGGAGCACGACATTCAAATTGATTCCCTATTCTTGTCGTCCTTGCGGCATAACGTTGATTGTTTTATTTTGTCTTTCTTCTTGTCTTAATAGTAATTATTATTGTAAGGAGTGTTGTATCCTTGTGCACAAGCTGTCATCACAGGGCTATCATGGTGATGGGGTTCGTTCTCCATATCGTAGGGCATTGTTATCTCGTCATTACGTGAGTGATTTTTTTCCTGTTGCGGTTTGGAAAAAGTTCAACAAAGTTTAGTTGAATTGCAAAATAAGTTTGATGCTATAATTATATAGTTTGTGGGTGGCTGTGGTTGGATTTACAGCATTTTGGGCCATGTTAGATTACAAAATAAAAACTATGCTTGGGAGCAAAGTACGAATCCTGAAGTCGAAGTTATATTCAATTTATTTGAATTTTTGAAGTTTGCACCGGAAAGTTTGTCCATAAGGAATAACAACTATTGCCATTAAGAAGGTAAGGATATTGGATGTATAGAAATAATAAAAGCGAAACCAACGAAAGAGTTTTGTTGTATTTTATATTTGTAATGCAGAGATCTATTTAGGATGTAGAATGCAAGTGAATTGGGGAAGGTAAGGTTTAATTGTTGCATTGATCCAAGATATTTTAATACCATTGTACAAAATTTTCAATATGCGTCTATAGATAGGGATGCTCGAAATATGTTTATTTATAACAGCCATGTAATTAAAGCAATTTATTTTCTGAACTGTTCATTAGTGTATGGCAAATCATCATGGTAGGTTAGTTAAGGCACTGAACAACGTCAGAAAATCATCAAATCTTATTTTCAAAATCATTGTTTTTGGTTTAAGAAACGTTCCGTGTATTAGCAAAAAAATATCATCTTTAGCGACGAGATCAATTTTTCGATGAATGGATGTGTGGAAAACCAACATTGCGAAATATACCAAGAGGTCTTATTATCGTGCAAATGAATGGTAAATTTCAAAACAAGTCAATGAGTCATTTTTAAAATATCTACCAAATTTAAAAAAAAAAAGATTTTGTTTTAGATTCAAAAATATTGTTATTACGAGTATTAGTATTTATATGGTCGGTAACGTTATTTTTGGAAAAAAAATTTGTTTTAGAATTTCTTGAAACATAAAAATTACTTTTTTTTTATTTATAATTAGCGCACACTCAAAGGTTTTTGTATACCCTTAATATGCCAGAGAAACAGTGTGAGCATTAGGAAAAAAGGAAGAGGTTAGAAAGGAGGTGTCGGTGTACATTGGTTTTGAATTCTTGAACACTGCAATGACTGGGAAAGACAGAGCGTGACTATTGAATTATTAATATATTTTTTCGTATTTTGTCAGTTAAAATATTTTTGTGTAATTTAGTTTGTAAAAAAGCCCGATGATGGAGTAAACTTCCGAAACGCGTCGCTTTTATATATTTATTAAATAAATGTTGTAAAATTTAAAAATTTAAAAATAAAATATTTAAAATTGTTTTAACAAAATCAAAACGTTTTCTTTACTTAAATTCAAATAAAATGTTTTGTCTTGAGCAACAGTACCTTGGGTGGCCAGCTTCGCGGGTTTTCAGGATTTTAACTCCCTTTTCGGGGCTCACACCCGCTCACGCAACTCCGTTGCTCCGCTTAGGGTATGTTCAGTCGCCAGGCAGGCGTCTGTAGCAACAGTTTTGTATTTTTCATTAATTGGAGTAAACAACTAACAGTTATGTACTGTTGCTCAAGAAAACTGTTGCTACAGGCGCCTGCCTGGCGACTGAACATAACCTAAGCGGAGCAACGGAGTTGCGTGAGCGGGTGTGAGCCCCGAAAAGGGAGTTAAAATCCTGAAAACCCGCGAAGCGGGCCACTTAAGGTATTGTTACTCAAGAAAACCCAGAACGACGGCCCCCAATAAACAATTATATAAAAACCCAGAACCGCGTCGTCGGCCCCCAATAAACAATAAATTATGTATTATACGAATAAATAATACTTATAAATGAAATGAAATAATTATAAAAATGCAGTTCGGCCTTATTTCGCTTTGTCAAAGTGCAATAAAACCAACTGTTGAAAGTGAAATAAGACCAATTTGGCCTTACTTCACTTTGAAAAAGTGCAATAAGACCAACTGCTGAAAATTGGCCTAATTTCACTTTGTAGAAGTGCAATAAGGCCAATTTTTGAAAGTTGGCCTTATTTCACGGCACCTTCTTAATAACCAGTATTACGGCTTAAGTGAAAAAAATTTTAACTGACGATCTGATGGTCTATCTCAGCGGGCATAAGATAAGAAGAATTGATAACATGGTTTTGTAGAAAGTAAGATTCTTACAGCTTTTATTTCATAAGCATTCGATAGAGTTGAATTGAGTAATGCTTGCATTTACTTTACTATTGATGAATATCTCCTTCGTTAGATTAGAAAATACCTTCCTGACTGTTCAATTCGAGTTGTTCTGGATGGTTTCAAATCTGAAATTCATAAAATTAATGCTCGTGTGCCCCAGGGCTCCGTTTTGTCTCCGATTCTCTTTCTAATATTTGTTAATGACTCTTTATCTAAAACTTATAATTTATTAAATTGTTTTGCAGATGGCAGTTCTTTTGGTGTGAAACTCCAAGGGAGTTGGATTGAATTATTCAATCTGCAATCTTCAAACATTTAATTATCTGCTTTATTTTAAGCAAAACTCACCTACATGCCACTGTACATAAGCAGCTCTTATATCGGTATGTCTATCCTTGACCACCTTTTATGGACTGATAACATTTTCGACGTCGCAAAAAATCCTGCTAAGTGTCTAGATTTTCTTCGAAGACGCAAGAAATGTTGTACACCTTCTGACCTGGTTGTAATCTATAAAGCCTTCATTCGTCGAAAACTTGAGTATAACTCCCACATTTGGATAGGTGCTCCTATAAATCACTTGAGTCTTAAGGATAGTAATGTCACATGTTATTTCAGTGCTTTAGTGGAATAGCCTATTGCATTCCTGCTCCTTAATAATTCCTGACTAATACTCGTTATTCTAGGAACTCACTTCAGTTTACCTTTGAGTACCGTTTTGGACGTACTGTCAAGTATAGAAGTTCTTTCTTAAGTCGCACTACACGAATGTGGAATTCTTTACATGGCTCTATTTTTCTCTCCCATTTTGATATTCATCAGACCTTCGAAATCAATGTGCTTTTCAATCATTCATTTCAATCATGCACTGTGTTTAATCATTTTAAGAGTAATAGTCAAACCGATCTTTTGTGCGTTTATTATAAAAAAGTGGGAATTAAGGTGTCCAACTAGATATTCGGACAAAGACGTACAATTTTGGAGAATTTAATTTTTGAATTTAAGACAATTTTGACGAAATTAATAAACCTGTTGACTTCTAGGTCTTAGTTTTTGTAGCGAACTCCATCCAAAATTGTATCATTCATGTATTATCTTTTTTACTGGCAGCAAACGCGGATGTGTACAATTATTCTGAGGGCTTTAATTATGACATTGTGATTTAATTGAACACGAGAATATCAAAATTAAATAATTTTTTTTGGTGGTGCAACAGCCCGAAGAGAACTAGGACCTAGTGACTAACAACTCTCAACCATTCCTGCGTTCCAGTTACCAGGAATGGAGGTGGCCTACAATTTTCTGCCGATGAGCAGCGCTTTTCATGACAAGAGATACTCTTGGAGGATATTTCTCGCAAGATACAATACAGCCCTGAATAAAACTGTTTTGCAGCGCCTAAGAATCGAATCTACAATACTACAATATCAACCCATACAAGTAAAAGAATTAAAAATTGTTTTAATAAATTTATTGAAATGATGTACAATATAATATAGTACAGCTTATTTGTTTAAAACTGTTTTTTTCTTCTTTACATTAAAGAATCCTAAGTGAAACATAGAAAATTGATAAAAATAAACAAAAAAAAATATTTTCTTAAATAACTTAAGAACTACAACTTTAAATACTTAAATAATTCGTTCATATATTACATTACTTACTATAAACTTCTTTTTTTTTCTATAACCGTACGAAGACTTTGCTTTTGACCATGGCATACGGTTTTGTTTAAATTAACCGTCTATAGCTCTAGCTTAATACTTTAATTCTTAAAATAACTACTATTATTTTTAAAATTAATTTTCTTAAATAAAATTATTGGTAAGACAAGTTTTGTATTAAGAAGACAACAGTCATCATCATTTTATTGGAAACAAAAAATTTAAACAAAAACTAAGAAATTTACATTCTACAAAACTATGAGTTAAAAATATTATTTTATATTTTTCTCACCCCTTGAGTTATTTTATATTTTCTTTTTAAATTTGTATATAAAACAATATAAAAAAAATGTCTTCGTAAAAAAAATTGGCAATGACTTGTAGCTAGAATTTGTTTTTTAAGAAATTATTATGTACGTTTAAAAATCATGATTTTATTTAATTTATTATTTTTGTTCAGTTCTTTGTCATGGGTGGGTATAGCTGATGCTATTAATATAAATTATTTTAATTTAGTTTTATTTAAAAATTAAATTTTAAAAATTGAAACTGGAAAATTGTATTAAATTAAAAGGATAAATAAATAATAATATAAGTAAGTAATGTATAACAAAAAATATATATATTTTATATTTTTTCTAGTATATTATTTTTGAAGTTTTATTTCTTTTTTTGTTTAAATTGTTTTCTTTATAATTACAATGTTAAAATAATAAAATACAATTAAAACTTATAACGACTAAAATTAATTATCACTGGATTGCATTGCTTTACTTAGTGCCGTACAGAGCTGACTAAATGAGGGACGGTCTTTTGGATTTTGATTCCAGCAGGATGCCTGTAAATAATATAAGAATTAAATGATTTTAAAAATAAAACGTTTTTTATAAGAAGATATTTAAAATTTAATTGCGGTTCTGAAAAAAACTAACTTTTATCTGGAAATGAGAAATTTGTATACAAAACGTTTATGTGATTTCACTTAAAGTAAAAATATTAGAAAATAAATTTTTACGAAATTTTACAATTGAATCGGTCATTTCAAAAACCTCTTAAGTCACATTTTTTTTCCAAAATTCTTTTTTTGCTGAAAATGGTTCCTTAAAGGGAGATCCGTATTCTGGGTAAGAACCACGTTAGTCTGTACATTCCTTCCTCTTCAAATAATACCGTTTGAAAGACGTTCATTGCATAAACAACATTAGTCAGTGACTTAAGAGGTTTTTGCATGCACTACTAAAATGGCGTTAGTAATAGTTTTATGACTGAGTTTGATATTTTAAATTTGCTTTGCTATGAAGAGAATGCTTTGAAGAGAACGTGTAATCCCTTAAATTATACCTTAATGTTAATGTAAATTATAAAATTGAAAGACAAGCATAAACTAATTATCTAAGAGATTTGAAAAACCGAGGAACTGCCGATATCAAGTTGCAGAAGAGTAGAATCATATGTTAAAGTAAGATCATTGAGCTTGATATTTCTAAGGCGTTTGATGGATTCATAGCCATCAAGCTATTATATCGAAAATACGTGAGTTTGATATCAATGAAGCCCTTATTCGTTGGATTAGAAATTTTCTACTGGATTGTTCAATAAATTTTTTTTTGGAAGGTTTCAAATCGGAAACTGAATGATCTTTTGCACTTCATTATCTATCTCAGCTTTTTATACTCATCCGTCTCGTCTGCCAAATTCACGTCCATCTTATTCGAAATTTAGAAAATATAGTCATATAGCTAAAAACTGAAGATGTTTTGGAATTCATAAAATGGTGGCCAAATTTGTACAAAAAACATGTTTGTCATCACTGAATCTTGAAGAAAAAAAGTCCTACAAAAACAGAAAAAAGCACCTTCGACATACATGAGCTTTAAGAATGCTTCATATAGAAAAGGTACTATCATTGGAATTATATTGATGGATTGATTAATAAGAATGAATCTTATTAATAAAGAAAGTTACAACTTCTGTTTCACTTCTATCAGTCAAGGCTTATGTTTTAAAAGTGCCCATCAATAAGAAAATGTTGAAGATAATCAATCTATGTACCTTAAAGTTATTTAAACATGACAAAACGTCATTCTTAAGTGTAATTTTCAATAATAAGCAATACAAAATATGATTACTACCATTGTTTTGGTTAAATTATATGCCACTTGCCCCAGTCCTTGCTAAGACAACTTAAGTCAAGAACAGTTTTTTTTAGGTTTTTTTCATTATATTTATTAATAAACTGTGAATTTTTTCGGTTTTTAATTTTTTTACCACTAAAATACTTAATTAAGCATAAAAAAGTCGTTTAAAACTCATTTGTTTGTGCATGAAAAAGTTTTTATTGATTCCTGAAAAATTCTAATTGAATGACTTATGTATGAGGTTTTGAAAATGACCGATTCAATTTTATTTTACAATATAATTTGTATCATTAAGAATTCCCTTTGTCCAACATTAGAACAGGTAGATTCGTAAATATACGGAATACGGGAATAGAAATAAGACATACCTACTCCTAAAACTAAATGTGAAAATCTAAATTCCGTTATGTAAATTTTTCTCCAAAAATTTAGAACGCAAAAGTTTCTTTTCAATCATTTAGTAAACCACTGGTACGCAATTTAATCAAAAGTGTTATAGCCGTTTTTGGGAAAAAAAATCTTTGTAATGTACGAGTATTTTTCAATTGGGCTGGTATAGATGGCGGCTTGTGGCGGCCATGTTGTTTTGGTGACATTTGTCAAACCTGTTGTTCTTTATAAAGTTACTGATGCCAAATTAATATGGCAAATTGCACGATTCAACAGCAAATACAAGTAAAATAATAAAACTTTATTATCAAAATGAGTTCCGGTAGACGTGGTGGCCCTTCACAGTCGATCTCTAACGTTTGGTGGCCAAATTTGACACGACTGGTTCTGTAATCAATCAGCGAACATCAAAGAAACGCAAGATTGGTCGAGAGTATCGCCGCGGTTTGTGAAAGTATACAGCAGAGGCCGAGGCAGTCGATTCCGAACTCGACCTTTCGAAAACTTTAACGAAATTTGAGTCGGGACTTTGGGCTACACCCGTACAAGATCCAACTTACCAAGGAGCGTAGGGTTCATGAACAAAGGCAGCGCCGTTGTTGTTTGTTCGCTGACTGAGCTTCGAAGCGTTTGGAAAGGACCTCAATTTTGGCCGAGAAATTATCTTTAGGGGTGAAGCACATCTTTGGACGAATTGCTGTTAATAAGCAAAATTGAAATATATGGACGACAGCAACCTAGACAAAGTTCACCAGGCGACAATGTATCTTCATAAGGTTACCATTTGATGTGGATTTTGGGCTGGTAGCGGGCGGCGTCATTGGCCCGTACTTTTTCGAAAACAAGCGCTCACCGATAACCAATTTCGTATGACTCAAATTGAACTATTTGAGCACGACACGTGGTTCCAGCAGAACGGTGCAACGTACCACACAGCGGACGCCATGATTGACATTCTGCATGAACAATTTGGGGGTAAGCTTATCGCTCGCAAAAGTGACGTAAATTGGCCAACAAGATCATGTGGTCAAATCACATAGACTTTTTCATTGACTAGCATGTTAGGGTTTAACTTTTTTTTTTTTATAATCGGCGTACACTCAAGGGGTTTTTTGTATACCCTTAATATGCCAGAGGCGCAGTGTGAGCACTATGGTTTAAACGCTTTAGAAACATTGTAGCTATTTGGTCTTATCTAAAATAGCAAGGATTTTATTCTTTCCCACGAAATGTTGCCGGCTATCATGAACCTGCCTCAGCAAAAAAAAAATGTCTCTTAAAAAAATATCAATCAAATGACAGCCCTGGGGAATTTATTTTAGGGTTACATTCCCAAGGAAATATTATTCGCGATAACTCTTATTTAAGCTTTTTATTGTTTTCATGACCAATATTGGCATTTTCTTCTGAGAAACAAATTTATTATTTAATGGTTCTAACGACTTTGATTAAACTTCGCACCTATGATATTCTAAATAATTGTTATAAAACTGATGTGATTATAACTTTTTTTATTAAACTGTTCTATTTTCAATTCAACCTATTCAGTTCCAGTTTCGGACTTTTCTAAATCCTAATATAATTTTGTTAAAAACAAAACTTTCACATAATATACGACAAAAAGGTAGAGAACCTATGTTCACTTCAAAGAAGAAAAATGTTGCGTTAGATATGAGGTCGACTTCCAATGCTTTAAAAGTTGGCAGTTTATTATAAACTATGCTTAAAATGAATTATAATCTTCTATAGAAACATACATACAGTTGTTTAAAAGATAGTATTCTGTTCTATTATTTTTTTTGTAAGCCAAGATTTTTCAATGAATAGTTTTAAAAAAAAATCTAAAATAAGTAGAATGCGAACTAATCAAAATGTGACCAGCGGTCTTCGAATTTTGTAATAAAACTCACTTGAGCACTGATGTGCTTTTCTGTCACATTACATGAAAAATGTATGACTTTGAATACTTTGGCTTTTTACTGATTCGTTATTATATTCAGAGATCCGAGCCGTTTTTTGTTGAACAAGTTGAGATTTTTTTTTTAAATAAAAAAGAAACGCACAATGCGAATTTATGTCGATTTCCTTTACACACTAGGGATTTCGATCCCGGATCAATTTTTTTTTCAATTGGTGTGCCTATTTCATATAGTACATGTAAAT
The DNA here is from genome assembly GCA_963931855.1 of Philhelius festivus. NCBI lineage: Eukaryota > Metazoa > Arthropoda > Insecta > Diptera > Syrphidae > Philhelius > Philhelius festivus. Next base: position 50,899,490 of record OZ007557.1, on the reverse strand, counting down.
CCCTCTTCAAATATGGATTGGAAGATTTTGATCTCTGTCAAAAAAAAAAATCGTTTTTTTGTTGTGAAGGAACGCAAAATCTGGCGAGGGATCAAGATCTTGACACAGAAATTCATTTCTTAGGTGTAAAGGAAATCGACTTTAGTGCCCTCATCTAAAATCCCAAGTCAAGGCCTGTTGACAGGTAAGTTGTCAATAGCAAACTGAGACCTAAACAACATGAATACACACAATTATCAAACGAAAAACTGAACAGCTTAAATAAAGGTATGTTTGTTCCCTTATCTGTCGAAATTTTCAATAACCAAAGATCAATTAACCAGAAATTACTTGAATAAGATTTTAATGACTAAGCTTGAAATTAATTTCTGTCTATGATGTCACTTGACGAAAGAAACAAAAAAAAAACAGTATACAACTTTGCGTACTTACCATAATTTCCTTGAGAGCCTCCGGTGTTCCTTCGGCCACATCCCATTGCAAACTCCCACCAGAACTCTTCTGCAAATATTCCTCATTACTAAGTTCTTCGAATGGCAGTTTTGTCGCTTGATTGAACAGCTCCCAGACAGCAACCCCATAGGCATAGATATCACTCTTCGTTGTAAATTCATCCTCTTGGATACATTCAGGTGCTAACCAACGTATCGGAAGTAATGTATTTCGATGTTTAAAATATTCCCGATTGTATTTATCCTTCGATAATGCTGGATATGAAACTTTGACAATGAAATCACTTGAGATTATACAGTTACGGGTAGCCAAATCCCTGCAGAAATAAACAGAAAGAGAGAGAGAAATAATAATAAATCGATTAATCGAAATTAATTTTTACGCGAACAATCATTCTGCAAAAATGAATAGACATAAGCCCTTAATCCCGAAACTTCTTTTATATATAGATACTAAATAGATTAACGTACTCCGCACAGGCGATGAAAATGTTTGGATCACATCGGGAGTCGTTACTTACTTGTGAATGTAGCGAGCACGATAAATTGCATCCATTCCCCGGGCAATTTGATATGCTACAGCCAGAATTTGTCCAGTCTTGAGGGGTGGTATTGAACCAGCAACTGCGCCATTTTGTCCAGACGCAGTAGTTGCTGTATTCGCCTTGCCAGCTGTGGCCAAAAGAAATTGCTTCAAATCACCCTAGAAAGGACGAAAATAATAAGTAAAATGTAAATGGCTGCAAAGTGTTTACGAAACTATAAAGAAGGACAAAGTTAAGAAAAGTGGGAGGTAATAATGGGATTGTTGGAACTTTATTTTTTAAAATTTTCTCGGTTTAAGGAGTTCTTATTGAAAGTTTTAAGGAGACGAGATAACCCAAACCCAGTCTTCGTAATTGTTTCAAGTTAAATAGACCTGAACAGGAATATTAAAGGATACAAACTAAAAGTTACGTTAGACAGACCCAACATTTTAGAATGTTTGGCAGAAACACTTAATCTAAGAAGTTAAAACTTACCCAATCAGTATATTCCAAGACCAAATAGTGTGGATCCTTCTCCCGACATAGGCCAAACAATTTAACAACACCCTTATGTGATATAGCCCGAAACATTTCGATTTGCCTCTTAAACTCCTGGCAGGCCGTTTCGTCCTTGATTTTATTCAACGCCTTTACCAATATCAATTTATATTCATCCGAAACTTCTGTGCTAGATTCTTGTTCTTCTTTGATTTCCTCAATGTCATCCATTGAAGTTTTCGAGCGTCTTTTCTCCATATTCGGCGGTGTTCCACTCTGTCGCTCATCTGTGTCCTTTTCGTTTGCTTCATTGATTTTTATTAGGGAGGATTTTATTTTGCCAACAAACACATCACCGAATTCCCCGCGACCGATTTGAATGAGCTCGGATAAACTGGACCTTGGCAGAGCTAATTGATCGAAGGCATGTGACTTTTTGGAGCCTTTTGAATTTACACTCGATATGGTGTCATCGCTTTTTTGAGCCTCATTGCCACTACCTCGGGGATTGTTGTTGCCGTTCATCTTCTTGGTTTTGGCATTTTTTTCGGATCTACCATTTTCCGGTAGACATGGTTCGATTTCGGCCATTTTGTTATTTCCTTCTCCGGTTTCGATGTTATCCTTGCCAGCTTCGGTAAGGCGTGCTTTGCGAGCTTGTCGACGGTAGCGACACCACAACATCAGTCCAACTACGAGGATTATATAAGCGAATGCCACTGACATTGTGATGAGTACTGCCCGAGTTATTAAGAAGCCATCAGATGATTCTTCAGTTGCAAAACCCTCTACTGCTGCAAGAAAAACAAGAATTTCAAATTAAACTTTCAACTTAAAAACAAAACTGTATATTCACCTTTGACGACAAATCGGACCTCTTCGCGCTTCAAACCAGCACTGTTGCCAATGGTGCAGCCATACCGTCCCTCATCATCCAAATGCACTTCAGTAATCTCCAAAGTTCCGTTCTCCAAAAACTTGAATCGATTCTTATCGGTATTATTCTCACTCAGATACTTCAAGTCTTTGTCCCATTGGATAGTTGGTTTGGGGTCGCCAATAGCCTGACAATGAATACTGGCAACACCCATTTCCGTAGCTTGAATTGGTCCATCAGGTGCTACAGAAAACTTGGGTGCCACAACCACTGCTATACTGACAGTGGCATTTATTTGTCCTTGAGTATTACTAGCGATGCAGGTGTAGTTGCCTCGATTCTCGGCGGATACATTTTTAAATATCAACGTACCGTTAATGTCGTCAATTGTCTCGGGCAATTGATCCGAAAAGTCCTAAAATGAAAATGAGAAAACAAAAGTTCGGTCTTATTATAGCGTCGAAAAGTTTTTCTTGGAAGAGTGAACCAGTGCGATGGCCGTTGAATGATTGTAATGTTACCCGAGAGAGAGACGGGAAAGGTGGATGTAAGGACTTTTGAAGTTTTCTCTAGGGAACAGCAAAAGCAAAACGTAAACACAATTCCTAGTTTATTTTTGTTGAAATTTTTCGAATGGAGTACCATTATTTGGAATATTTTAGTAACGAAAGTTTGTTAAAGTTGTAATTAAGCTTGTTTGATTTTGGGGGAGATTCTACAACAGGGTTTTGGGTTGACAAAAAAATTTAAAAGTTTTAAGCAGATAACAGCAGATAATGGTGTAAACAGAAGGAATTCCGTTTATATAATAATTACAGTCCTCGTACTGGAAATACGGAACAAGTAGAGTGGATGCATAGGAATGTTAGTTGGAAAGGTGTGGTGTCTAATTTTTGAAAGTTCGTAATCCTTTTCGTAAATAGTTTCAGAAATAAGTAGCTTAGCTTATTTTGAAATCGTTAAAAGAGTATACCTTGAGGTAATGTTGACGTTGTTATTATTTTTAACTTTTTTTAGCATAACCACAAAAAGGCATTTGTTGGTTTTTCTATGTAACCGTCGTCGATGTGAAAGCCTTTTACTTGGCTTCTAACAGTAGGATCTTCGAGGAGAAATAATTATCCGCTTTTTCTATAAAGATGGTAAATGTACAGATTCAAAAGGAGAGGTAGTATATTTAGTTTAAGGAAGTATTGACAGTAATAACTATTAACTATTTAAAAACTAATTCAATAAACGTTTTTTAAAATGGACTTAAAATTCAAATGTATACATATTTTACGTAGTTCCCTAGCACGTGGGGCGCGTATGCAAAACATAATTACAAGGAGTGTAGAAAATGGCTAGCATGCACCTCAAGTTATTTGTTTTAAATGTATGTACGAGTACCTAAAAAAGTGTTACTGATGTGTTTGATTTTGAGGTGAAAACTGTATTTAAAAAATGTTAACAAAATTCACCATTTTGTCTGGTGAGCAAAACATCTTAAAACTACGAGCAGAGGATTTGCTAAGACTGACATCATGAAAGAACTCTAATATGAGCCAGCCGATCTTATTCTTTTATCAGTGCTTGCCAATCTGTAAATTTGGTTCCTCAGACGACTAAAGATTGTTGTCCAAAAATCGCAAATTCATCAAAATAGTGATGAGGTGCAAATTTTGTAATTTATTTGCGAAGTGTTCATGATGTTTGCAAGATCATTCGCACAATTTCAAAAAAAAAAAAAAAAAAAATCGATGTAAGATGAACTGAATTTAACAAAAATTGCTTATTGACAAGGTCCTCACAGTCAACTAATGAGTCCATGTGAGATCGCCGCGCCGGGACGAAACGCCAATTTTTGTGAACTAAAGGCCAACAAAGCTATTTTGAATCAATTTACATTTTCATTTATTTGCTGATTTAGGATTCTGTCCAAGAGACTCAAATAAGTTAATGGAGCACATGTCCAAATATTTTATGTGATGAAAAATCCGGTTCTTTATGAATTGAAAAAAAAAAAAATCGTATTTATATATGTCAATTTTGATCCCAATTGTTCCTCAGTTTAAAGATCAACGTTATACGAGTAGTTGTCGTGTTGAACTGTTACGTCGCCATAAGTCTGGAGATCAAATTTCAAATCCCAATCTATGCCACCACCTTATTACAATTTTTTTCAGGAATGCTACTTGTTGTAAGGAGGTGATATTGATGAATATCATTCTTCTGAAGACAATTTGAGAAATAAAAAAAACACGCTAAAAGGGTCAATCATGAGAGATAATGCATGTTCATCTTTGTGAGTTTTTTTTTTGTCTCATTGGGAAAATATCAGTACAATCTTCTTGGACAATAATTTTTTTGTTCAATCAAATGTACATTTTTTATAACCCAAAATCTTGAAACTACTGAAATTGCCAAGTTCTACTAATATACGCTCAGATAATTCTAAAATTATTTATGCGATAAGTTATTTAATTAGCCTAGGTTTACTATGAACTGTAAGCGCCATCAATTTACGAATTGCCACTTGCGCTATTTTTCAAATTGAATGAAGGCCCAAGAAACTCACACCCTTGACTTATGCATTTGCATTTGGTTTTCGATGACATTTGAAGAGGCGCATAGTCTTGTAAAATTAATCAGGCTGGAACCTGGTGGTAGTTTTGTTTATTAATTGGTTTTGTTAAGATCTTTTCAAACAAACTTTAACAGGGCCTTAGAATGCAAGATGACAACATGACAGCAAAATATGACTATGTTTCTGTAAAGTCATGTTTTGTTTTCATGTTGTCATCTTGCATTCTAAGGTCCTGTTAAGGTTTTTAACAATACGTTGTCCATATATGTATATACGAGTACCTATTGACAAACACACCCTCCATTAAAACATGGAACACGGCCGTTCATGCAAGATTTTTTAATGATGGATTTGGATTATTTTCCCTAGAATATTAAATCAACTGCTGGCTTGCAGTGGAGTGGCATGAACCGTGAATTATTTGAATTAAGAAGTCGGAGAAAAAATCACCTGAAAACTCAAGAACCTTAATCTTCTGGCCTTGAAATTAACGTATATGTTTGCCTTTTATACATATGTATTTCGAAAAAGTATTTAAAGCCGACCTATGTATCTCACAGTCCAAGTCATTAAAACTTATTAAAAATTACAAAGAATTGAAAGCATAATATAATGGTCTTCAAACGAAGGCTTTTTTAGCAGCTGTATTATGGCAAGAACAAATTTTAATAAATTCAGAGTTATTTTATAATTCAATATGAATGAAATCCACAGAGTTGTGAAGAAATTTTGACAGTTCATGGTGACAATGTTTTATTGCCTGTCTTACATTTTGAGACACTAAATACACTTTAAAATTAATTGAATATTAAAACCGTTCCTACGTTCTACTGACAACAACCAATTGAGATATCTCAAACATTTTATTTATTCATGAAATTCGACGCCGTTCATATGTTCACAACGGGCACGTTTGCATTGGTCGATTTGTTGAACCCAATTTTCAATAAATCGCTAACAGAATTTGACAGAAACGGCCGCTATCTCTCATTGGGTCAGAGTTCCTCTAACAACGCTGGATTGTCGGCATAGATCAATGATTCTAATGATTTGAAGAAGTCCTATAAAAAAGTCTAGAGGTGTAAAATTACACCATCTAGGCGGTCAAACGACAGGACCTGTAAAACGGTATAACACGTTCATCGATTTGAGTTTCCACATACGCTATGCGATTTGTGACTGCATCGTCTTCTTAAGACCACATATTATTCATTTGTGCAATTGACAGGAGATATAATGTTGCATCATATCTAAGTATGTAGCGATCTCCATTGACTGTAATGTGACGGTCATTTTCATTAATGAAAAAAAAGGCGGTAGGTCCAATGACAGTTATTTTTTGGGAATGAAGTTTTCACCTGACAATTAATGCAATTCTATTCCGTGAATTATAACTGAATTAACGCTATCAAAAGATGCCATCACCGCCTTGTAAACGTAATAATAATGAAAATGTAGTTTTTACTGAATGTTTTTGACATTGACAGTTTGGCAATTCCTTTAAGGGTGCGTTCACAGAGAAAGTTCAAAGTTGTCAAGTAAGTAAACATCTACCGGTTGCTATTGGAAAATACTAAGAAGACGAACAAAAAATTTGTTACTATTTTTATTTAAAACTAGAAACACACAATAAAACCTGACAAATAATCTGATTCATAAAACGGGAGCATCATTTTCAAATTAACTTCTTGTATCCATATTTCTCGCCAATCTCAAATTTGTTATCCATAATTCTCTTTTCAAATTACTTTATTTTAAACTACCGCTCTGTTTTGCAATAAAAGGTTTGTTCGTTTACTTGCCCAAAATACTAAACCTATTAAGTCGCGTTCTCCGTCTTATAAAATGCGAACAAAATTGTTGTGTACGAGTATCCATTATTTCCTTAGAACAAATATGTGTACTCATTTTTGGTCAACACACGCAAGTAATAAGGCAAAATGATACCGTTTTAATTTGTTCTTATTAATGTCATTTTCCATTAGTCGTCCAGAAGCGTCTGAAAGCGTCCAGAAGTCTTCTCAAACCATTCCATTGGGAAAAAAATTCTCTTCTGAGAAGAGAATTTCGCTTCTCGATTTCAAGTCAGAATCCACTCAAGAAGCACTAATACACATACCCAAATGTCAAAAGCAACTATCGCAGATTTTAACCAACACGACGATTAACTAATACAAAGGCAAAATTTCAAAAGTTGAGTAGAAGTAGTGAGCACCGTTCCATTGGATTTCAGAATGAGTTGATCCTTGAGTGAAACCAATGGAAAACGACATAGTAAATTAGTTATTTACTTCAAAATCTTGTGAAAAGAGTGATTTTGCTCGAGTGAGAAGCTTAAAACTTCAGTTCTTATGGTTGGATCCCAAAGATTAAAATTATATAATTGCGGAAAAATAAAAGGTTAAATAGGCACGACTCCCTTCTCTGTATTGGACATTCTGTTTTATCTTACACCCCTCGATATATTCGCAAAAAAAAAAAAAAACCGATGTAAACACACCTATTCGTTTAAAAGCCTCTTTGCGGAAATTGGACACTTCATCATTCTGAACTCATTCGGTTCACTTTCAAGTAACATTGTTTACATTTACACCATCCCCAGATTCAATTTTATAAAAATTTTCAGGTAACCATTCTCTCTAGAGAAATCTGGGAGGACATGGCATTCCTGGAATATGATTTCAATCCATTTTTACACCGATGAATCATAAACTAATGACAGATTTAATGGAGCTGTATAATCAGACACTTTCTTTTTTCGTCTTCCCAATCAATAAAGAAAGCGTGATATCAATCAAAGATATCTGCAACTTTTCGGATAGCCAAGCAGCCATTACATTTCTTGATTCTGTTTCTACCAGCTCAATAACAGCCCTTAAATGCCAATCGTGGAGATGGTGCAGCAGTTTAATATTCACCTCTGCTGGGTGGTGGGCCACAGGGACATTGCAGGAAAATGTTAAGCTAGCGAACTCACCAAAAGTAGAAGAATGATACCTTTATTGCCAGATAAGGTAAATATAGGTATTCTTATTGCTACGTGTATGTAAGCTTTGCTAAAGGAAGATGCTACTGCTACTTGCTTGAAGACACAACAGATTTGACCAATGTTGGATCTGAAGCGCTCCAAAGGTTTAATATCTTTAAGCAGATCGCACATAGTCTCCGCTATATGTATATGTATATACCAGGACACTATTTAATAGGCTAGCACGCTACACGGCTTGGAGTTTTCTAACGATTTCTGGAGAAGCTGTATGGACGAAGAAGAGGAGGAATCGATCCCTCACCTTCTCTGTACATGTCCTACTACATCTGCGAGATTTCTACTAGAATGATCTTAGCGATCTGGCAAATATATATATAGACAATCTCACTCACAAACTCAAAACAGAAATAAATAAGACAAATTCCCATAACAACAGAAATGGAACTTGCGACTTTAGTAACCATCAGACAGATAAATTTACAATTTTAGGAGTCGATATATCCCACACGTCTTCTCCATACCCCAAAAATCGACTCCTAAAAAGCCGGTAATAGATGTTCTGGAAGCAGGAAAGCTCAATATATCAAAGTTTTCATCTGCTTTTCTTTAACGTCTAATTACAAAACTTGCACCTTGTCTTTAATAAATCAATAACAAAACTAACAAACTAAGTAATTCAATTATATTGGCAAGTTGGATCACAAAAGCAAAAAAAAGTATTCCAACATGTACTCGTAAGTTGCATCCCCTTCTATATAAATCAAATTCTGCTGACTACATGGTTTGGTTAGTGAGCTCATCCCGCAACATGCTCTCATTGTTGTCTGTCTGACTTTGCATATAGAACCAGGGAAAGACATCTGCACAATTTATTTGCCTCATCGTAACGTAAAGTTTGCCATTTCTGGATGTTCCAGTAAATTGTTATCCCCGAACTTTTCGTGTGCTGTTCCTCCTGTCCTCGCGTCCAATTGAATTGTTGAAATTTTTTATTAGAAACGGGCGACTCCAATGTTGAAATATTATTTGCCTAACTATTGTACAAAAGTTTTTTGAAATGTTTACCTACGGCTAACTTGCCTATTTGCATTTTTTGTTCATAGTTTGCGCGCACCCAGAGCTTAGTTTTGTTCGTATCGATCCAACAAAGCCGATGGATGCAACTTACACAGCAAATGCAAAAAAAAATGCAACTTTTACCCCACCATGAAACTAAATCAAATGCAATATAACCGAGGAATGGATTCAGCACCATCAGCAGCCGGCAGCTGCTTTGACGCACTGTGTGTCCGGGAATCAGATTCGACAATAAAGTTGCAATTCGGTACGGGGGAATTTGCTTTGTAATAACTAGATAACTTTGTGGGTGATGGGGTTTTGAAATTCAGAGAAGGACCACCCGCTTATCGGCCGACTGGCGTGGCGGTGGCGCGCCTCCATTTGCTTGAATTTAACATTCGTTTTTGCGCGGCGCGCCAGGCATGAAATCAGAAAGGGCACTGCATTTATGATTTAGCCAATATCGAATAGTGTGCGGATCAATTTCAACGGTGCAACTTAATATCATAGTTTTCGATTTGACAGAGAGCTGTGTTTGCTTTTAAGTGAAAATTGAATTTTTAAAATCGACAAAATCGAGAATGATGATGATGGGATTAGTGTTTGCTTTTAATATTGGCTAAATGTTTGGATAGTTATGTTATTTATGTTTAAGGTGTTTTGTACTCTCGAAAGCTTTACTTTTAAATGTTTAATGGGTTGCGAAAGTTTGCTTAGACGCAGAAGGGGACAATATGTTTGATCGACTAACAAGTGAGCCTTTAAAATGTTTCGGTTGTATATGTTAATTTAAAATATTTTGTAGGTTCTCCAGAGTAGGTCTTGAATACAAAAGCTTCTGATTTATATTTCCAACGCATGATGCTGACTAACCTCTGCCGAACCGTGTATAAGCAATGGCTTTAATAATTTAGATTTTTATAGGAGAGATTTTTTTTAATCAATGTAAGGTGAAATATCATTAGTTTACTGAGCTCAAGTTTTTTGTATAATTTAATGGTGTAATACAGTGCGAGACTTAAAATAAAGTGGAGAGTATTTAACAGGGAATGTCGATGCACATTGGTCTTGAAAGTTTGAACATCACAATGAGGCGGAAAAATCGAGAAGGGCAAATTATTCCACATAGTTAATTTTATTGTAAGTCTGTTAGGCTCAAGGGTAAAGTCATGAGCATTCCTAGCATTTTGAATCTGGACGCTTTACACGGAGTTCACATTTGGACTTTTCAAAATACCTGAACGAAACTACACAAAATAATTTTCATGCTAAGTTGTACCTTAAAATCACCCTATTAAGAAATCACCATGTTTTGCGATGTTTCAAGATTTCGTAGAGGAGACTTCACCTCAACAAATATTTTTGTTGCTATACATGCTCAAAATATGGACGTGATATTATGACTACATGTTGAGATTACGGAAGCTAAAACAAAGAGCAGATCAAGGTAGGTAGTTTAAACTTACTTTATTGTTCAACTGTAAATATATTCTTCAAATATAAACTTAAATAAAAGACTTCTCGTTTGGTTCTTAAACTTATTTTTTCTTTATTAATAAAGTAACCCTAAACAAACACGACCGATCGGTTGCGACTCAAGAATACGACTGACTGTTCGCATGTATCTTTCTGCTTATACCTACCGGCAACCCTTTAAATTTGTATATATTTTGTTCTTTTCTTTCTTTTGTTCTCTCCTATTTTAAGGGGAACTCTTTTTCGCTTACAACTCGGCCCTCCTGACATACAATCGTCCCGATTGCTCCTGATCCCGGCGTCCTCGTTTATATACGGCTTTAAGTTATCTACCTCCCATACTCCACTATAGGGTATTTGACTAATCTGAAACCCTTCTACGTCACCTATTACATACCTATCATTTGGCAAAACTTGTCTTATCTCATAAGGCCCTTTGAATTTCGGGATTATCTTTTTACATACATTTGATTGACTAACAAAATTTTTCACCATAACATAATCCCCTATCTTATACTCCTTAGATACCCTCTTTTGATCTTTCTTTTGTTTATGATAGTCCTGCATTTTTACTATTCGTTCAGAAGCTCTCCTTCGTATTATTTCTAAATCTCTCTCGTTTTCCTTTTCATTCATTTCTTCTAATCTCTCTTTTAATGGATCTACACAATCTCCTCGTTGACTAACACCAAAAAGTAATTGGCTTGGATGAGCTCCTGTCCCCTTATGTATAGTATTGTTCATGACAAACTCAATCTTAGATAAAGCCTTATCTAATGAGAATTCTAGTCCACCGTTCGTTATTTTTGCTAGCATCGGTGCCAAACTCCTATTGACACGTTCAACCTGGCCGTTGGCCTGAGGTGACGCCGTAGCGATCTTCACGTGTCGAACACTATTCTCTTTCAAGAATTCCTCAAATGCCTCAGACGTAAACGCACTTCCCCTATCGGACACCATTACCTTCGGCCTACTATACGCATTGAAATAGGATTTCAAACAAGCGATCACTTCATTAGTACCCGTAGAGCGCATCGCATACAACCTAGTGAATTTTGTAAACGCATCTATTACTAGGAATACGTACTTCTTCTTACAAGTCTTTAGGGCCACCGGTCCGAAGTGGTCAATATGTACGGTATCAAACGGTACATCACCTTTCGGTATGCTATGTAAGAGTCCTTCATGCTTACCCATTTTGGTAGCGAATACTATACATTTCAGACAATTACTTATATGAGCCTTAACTTTTCTGTTCATTTCTGAAAACCAATATGATTTTAAAATATTATCTATGACCTTCTCGGCTCCAACATGTCCCATATCATCATGATATTTCTGTATGATATTTCGTTCCATACTTTTTGGTACCACAAACAGTATATCTTTTCCCATTTTCCTATACACCAATCCACTCCTTAGCTCATACATACTATCTTCCCTCATTTGTAACCTCTCTTTAATCTTTTGTATAAACTCATCTTTATTCTGACTAATTGATAGTGTTTGTTCAAACGTATTATCCTCTAGTACTAATATACTAGGGATACGACTCAATGCATCTACATGCTGCATTTTACCTCCACTCCTATGTTCCAAAACGTAATCATAATCCTGCAACTCAAGAGCCCATCTAGCAATTCTAGGATTTATGTCTTTCTTATTTAATGTTAGCGTCAAAGAATTGCAGTCTGTGACGATTTTAAACTTTAGCCCATGTAAATAAATTCTAAACCGCTTTAGAGCATTTACTATCGCCAAAGTTTCTAACTCGAAACTATGGTACTTCGACTCACACTCTGTTGTTCGTTTCGAAAAGTAAAAGATCGGATGAAAGATCATATCTTTTTTCTTTTGTAAAAGAATCGCCCCAAATCCCAGTGCACTTGCGTCACAATGGAGTTCGGTTTCGTCACGCGGATCGTAAATGGCTAAAATCGGCGACTCTAGTAATTTCTGTTGAAGTACACGAAAAGTTTCTACCTCTTTTTCTTCAAATCTAAATACAGCATCTTTCTTTATCAACCTGTATAATGGCTCAGCTAACAATGAGAATCCTTTTATAAATCTTCTAAAATATGAACATAATCCTAGGAAACTGTGGACTTCTTTAGTGTTTTTTGGAATAGGAAAATTCTTTACAGATTCCAGGCCCTTCTCGTCTGGCCTAATACCCTCTCCCGATATAACATACCCTAAATACTGAATTTCTGACTCCATAAACTTGCATTTGTCTTCCCTCAGTTCTAATTTATTTGCAATCAATTTTCTAAAAACTTCCCTCAAAATATCTAAATGTTCCTCTACTGTTTCCGTTGCCACCATAATATCATCCAGGTATATAGCTATTTTGCCTGCTCGGATCAAGTCTTCAAACACCTCATTTATAAATCGCTGGAATGTTGAAGGTGCGTTTCTCAATCCGAACGGCATTTTCATAAACTCATATTGACCCAACGGAGTCACGAACGAAGTGAATTTGATTGACTCCTCTTCCATCTTTATGTGATAAAAGGCACTCTTTAGATCTAACAGCGAGAATAATTTTTTGTTCGCCAACCTATCCAACAAATCATCGGTGAGTGGGAGTGGGTAATTATCTTTTAGTGTCTTTTTATTTAAAATCCGATAATCGACACATAGTCTGATATCACCTGTTTTTTTTCTTACAAGGACTATGGGAGATGCATACTCCGATTTGCTCGGCCTAATTACTCCTGCCTCTAGTAACTCATCTAATATTTCCTGTACCTGCGCTTTTTCTAAATATGATAATCTCCTAGGCGCACAACTAAATAATTTGTCATCAGATACTCTAAGCCTCATTTGAAAATCAGTCTCAGGACGATCAGGACGTCTGCATGTCAAGAAATCCCGGTACATTTCATAGAAAATACTTTTTGTCTTATACGATTGCTTACATATGTTTTCTAAATCAATTTTATTTTCATTATTTTCTAATTTTATATTCATTAATTTAAAACATTCTTTTCCATAATTACTTTTATTTTCATTTGTATTCATATTTTTTAACCTAAGTGTATTTTTATCTATACTTTCGTTTTCGTTTTCAATTTTTTCTTCAATTTCATCTATTTTCAATATGCTTGCATTTTTAATATCATTTTTATTTATATTTTCTTCTTTCATTTTACTTTCTTTTAATAATTTTAATTTTGCTGATCTTAAAAAATCTCTTCCGAGTAGAACTGAATATTGCATCGTACTGTCTTCTACCACATAAAGTTTTAAATTAATCTCTTCAAATTCGAAATAAATACAAGAGTCGACATAACCAACTATTTTTAACTGACTTTTATTTATACCATAAATAGGTTTAATATATTCTTTATTTATAAAAAGAAAATTAGACGGAACATGTTGCCGTTTAATAATAGAAATAGGGCTGCCGGTATCTAGTAGCGTTCCTAAAGCTAATTTATACGATAAAAGATTTATTTTGAAAATATAATATAATTGCCTTACATAATCTTCTTCATCATCGTCTTCCAATGTGTGAAGCACCAACGCTTTTCTCTGGGGACACTCTGATGCCAGATGACCTAACCGGGCACAAACATGGCAAGCTCCGTACTGTCTTCTCTCCTTGCGGCACTCGTACGCATAATGCCCAAGCGAGTTGCAATTGTAGCACCTTATTTGCTTGGCTTCTATCTTTCCTGAAGTCACTGCCCGTTGCGATGTTGATTGGCCGGGAATCATAACAGCCCGTGATGTAGATGGAGTACGAATGGGAGCCGTAGATTGTCTCGGTATCGATGACACGGAAGTAGACATTTTAATTGCAATTTTGGGCAACTCAATTTGCCTAAATGCCTCCAACAACTGCTGCTTCGTTACGAAACACTGCATACGTGCTTGTGTTCGCAACCTTATATCTGGTATTCCATCGATGAGACTCTCAAGCACCTCATCATTGTCCAAGTCCAATCTGTTTGCCATGATAGTTTTTTCATGGACATAACTCTGGAATGTTTCCGTCGACTGCCAGACTCTTCCCTCGAACGCTCGTTTTAAAGATAGGCGACTATCATTAGATGCGACTCTCATCATCAGTTGGTTTGTAGTAATTTGCGCCAAATCGCTTTTCGAGTGAAACCATTTTAATGCGTTTCCACCCAATCGGCATGAAATTAAAATGCGAGCGTTGTTGTCGTCCAAATTGTAGGCCTCTATCAAATTACGAAACTGTTTTTCCCAATGTGAAAAACACTCACCCCGGAATTCTGGAAGTAACTCCTTTAGTACTGCCACTGCAACGCCGCCGGCACTGTTGGTATTTTGTCTGTAGTTTTTCAACAGCTCGATTTCCTTCATCAGCACATTTTTTTCTCGAGCCTGCAAATCGATTTCCCTCTTCAGTTGTTGTATTTCTTTTTCCATTTTTTGCATTCGCTCTTTTGTGGTACTTTCCAGTTGTCGCTCGTTCTGTGTGCTCCCCTCATTTGTACTCTCCTTGTTTCCATCATTTGTGCTGACTCTCTTGCTTGTATGCGCGTTCGTTTGTTGCCTCTCTGCATTCTCGTTCATTTGTTGCCCCTCTGCATCTGCATGCTCGTTCATTCGTGTACTGTCTATAACTCTCGCCGCCATATCTTCCACCACCACACTTATGCTGTCTGCATATGCCTCTGAGTCATCCGAGTGTGCGTCGTCACTGTTGGTTTCTACTTGAAGGAATTCTCCTCGCTGTGTGGCTGGTAAAGACAACAGCCGCAAGATGAGTTCCGCCTTTGTGCCTGTGGTTTTTTGCTTTTTCTTCTCCAACCACGACCGCAGCTGTACGGCTGTATATTTTTTATACGACTCGATGTTTGACTCGTTCTCCATCTCGTAGTTTATAGAACACGAAGTATTCGTAAATGTGTGTGACTGAAATTTGAATTTCAACGGCGGTTGGGTACGGCGTCGTGTTTTATTGATTCTGATTTTTTTTTTTCGCGAGGGGTACTTTTCTTTCTTTTTCTTTTATATCGCGCGGTGGATATTTTATCCCACTTCTGAATTTTAAACTTACTTTATTGTTCAACTGTAAATATATTCTTCAAATATAAACTTAAATAAAAGACTTCTCGTTTGGTTCTTAAACTTATTTTTTCTTTATTAATAAAGTAACCCTAAACAAACACGACCGATCGGTTGCGACTCAAGAATACGACTGACTGTTCGCATGTATCTTTCTGCTTATACCTACCGGCAACCCTTTACATTTGTATATATTTTGTTCTTTTCTTTCTTTTGTTCTCTCCTATTTTAAGGGGAACTCTTTTTCGCTTACAGTAGGTTAGGAACAAATGGCGATCACGGGAAATCAAGCCCTGTGGCCGAATCTGTGTAGTGTGAATTGTACTGTTTTGATAGCTCGTTTGAAGCTATGGATAAAATTAATATTGGGATTGTGGACAAATCGTCTTGGAATTGTCGATTTTCGATTTAATTAAAAAAAGGATATAATATAGGTTTTGATGTATCTTATGGTTGTGGCATGACGTGTGTTTACTTAAGCCCGATCATCTGGAATCGGATCACTCACTCAACCGGACTACCAACCGCATCCGAAACCATTTTTACTGTGCCAAACTAGGCCCCCCTACGGGTTTCACCTTGTCGTGGTGGGGGGCTTATGTCTATTCTCCAGCTGCACGCCCAGCTGGAGATTTAGACAACCAAGAAAACCCAACAGGGAGTATAGAAGGGAGTTAAATGGTGAAATCTTCTGCTACTTGTAGCTGGAGATTTCAGGTTTTTAAGGGTACAAAAAGGTGTAAATGGCGAAACCTCCGGCTACTTGCGTGGCTGGAGGTTTCAAGGTTTTAAAGGATTTAAAAGGAGAAAATGATCCGGATACTGCGTGGCTGGTGATTTTATGCGTTTTAAGGGTGAATTAAGGAGTATACAAGGGTAAGTCTCCGGTTACTTACGTAGCTGGAGATTTTACTTGCAGTAGCAAATAATAGAAGGATCGTCGTCCTCGTCGTCAAAGACTATGAGTGTCTTTCCTAGTTTGTCGTAAGGTAAATAAAAGATAGGAGTGTCTCTCCTTGTTTGCCGTAAGGTCAAGGTGAGCAAAAAACTAGGAGCATCTTTCCTAGTTCGTCGCATGGCGAATGAAGAAAGGAAGCACACTAAGTTGTTAGTTACTACCCCTCTTGGTATGTGTATCCTAAGGGTTGACAGGCCCAGGATTTTGCAGGAACTCATTTGGAAGTGACGGATTCAAATCTAAGAGTTTCCGAAGCTTGAGGCAAAGACTCGGATTAGTCCGGGTTGGAACCGCCTAGGAGACTCCATGAAATGACCTTAGTTGCGAAGCTCCACCGGAAGCTATATTCTCGCACCATGGGAAATAGTGCCCATTTAAGTTTGAGGCATGCGTTTTCCCTCTGCTCAAACCCTATCTATGAGGTAGGCCCCCTAGTGGGAGCATCATGGTGGCTTGGTTTATTCCGAATGCAGAGACACACGGTTTTCAATTCTCTTTTCTTGAATTCAAGAGGTGTTAGATAGACCTCGCCTCCAAAGCAAGAGGTGTGCATATGCTGCAACATATCACAACTTTGCGACCGAGATAGCTTGCTATATCGGGGTTAATGGTCAGGACTAAATCTGACTCCATGGAGGTAGGCCTCCCGTGGAGTAAAACCGGAAACGGAAGGCATCCACGTTAAACCAGAAGACGATCTCGTTGACTGCTGCTGAAACGGCAACTAATCCGATCGAATGATCATCCGACCACTGTGTACCACGAACCCCCATAAAAGCCCCAGCGCGGTCACTCGCGGTCTAAGGAGTTCGACGGAGCGACTGGTACAGAAGTAACTGAAGTTCAACTTGGAGCCATTTCTTCGCGTTGAGAAAAAGATGTCAATGTCGTCAAAAATTGGCAAGAGCAGATATTTGCCGAGGAAATGCTGCTCGTCCCAAAGGTTTCGACAATGAATAAAATAAATTAAATTAAATTTAGTTCTGCAACAGCTCAGAGAGAACCAGGACCTAGTGACTCGTAACTTTCAGCCATTATGTGTGCGTGTTACCAGAAATGGAGGGGACCAACAATTTTCTGCCAATTCCGAACGGTCAATTAATCGCAAGAAGCAGTACACCCCTGAAAAACTTTTTTGCAGCGTCCGAGAATCGAA
This sequence comes from Philhelius festivus, assembly GCA_963931855.1. Classification (NCBI taxonomy): domain Eukaryota; kingdom Metazoa; phylum Arthropoda; class Insecta; order Diptera; family Syrphidae; genus Philhelius; species Philhelius festivus. Next base: position 50,881,886 of record OZ007557.1, on the reverse strand, counting down.
CCCAAGACCTTTTACATGACAGTCCAACGCACTAACCATTATGCCAAGGGGTACTACTACGACAATGAATACTGTGAGGAATTCCTAGCTTCGATGCATGCTCTCATACTTGCTTGGCGTATCAGGTCAAGTGATGGAGCTTATTATAGGTCAGCTAAATCTTTCAAGATATTATGTAGATAATTTAACTTTCCAACCGATTCGTTAAGAAAAATTGAGAGAATATTGCCCTTTATAACTCCGAAGTTTGAACTTTAATTTGGGGTCGAAAAAGTGGTAGCAAATAGCACCAATTCCATTTTGTTTTGGTTAACGCCTGGTCCACAGCTCGTAACACACTTACTTACCTTTCTTAAAGCCAATCTGAATTGATATTTCCTGATACCAATAAAATCAAATCATCAGCATATACATATGTACATACAATCTGTATCTGTAAAGTCTACTCGACCAAACAGTTCGGGGTTGCGATAGAAGTTCGGACATGAGCGAATTTAAGCAACGTTTTATAGATGTCAAAATTTCATATTCTTATTTTTAGTTTTGGTTTAGTTCATGTTCAAGGAATTTCAGATGATCTTAGTTCGAATATGAAATAATTTGGGGGCAAACTCTGTATGCATAATGATAGATTTTGTAGACCTAGACGACTTCAATATGTCTAGGAAACAACATAATTATATAGTACGAGAGTTGAAATGTGTTGAAAGCCAAATTCATTGAGTCAAACTGATAAAACTCTTCCAAATCGAAATAATGTAAAGTATAAAATGTTTCTGATCAAAGGAACTTCGTCAACACAAAGACGAAAGATTTCAAAAAAATAGATGTAGAAAACAAGAGAAGTCCAAGTTAAAATTGAGTATCGGATTACTCGTATCATAATTTCATGGTTGGACTCGATTTGCATAGGTTCACCGCGATTAACAATAACATATATATTAAATAATAGTTCGTTTCAACCAACTTATTATACATATCTCAAAACAACTTTTTCATTTTATAGAGTCGAGTTTTTCTGGTGGAAATTCAGCGCTCCTTAGGCCATATAGTTGATTTCTGTAAGAGAATACTCATATATGTAGGAATCTAGTATTTGGCAACTCCTTCCCCCTATTATTTCCTGGAAGTTAACGAAGAAGCGTATCATATGATTTACTTCCTAAATCCAAAATAGTTGGCAGCATCGATGTTTGGACCCGATGTTCATAGAAGAGAACAAGAATGAGGTCTCTTTGACCACCAACCACCGATCCAGCAACATCTTCGAACCAGACCTACTTAACTACTTTTTTTATTTCAACTTATCAAATTGAATTGTACTTTTACTTACATTAATTTTTACTTAAATTAATAAATTATAACGTTTAAGAAATTACATTAAACTCTACATGGGGGCTCAACCTTTTAAAAATTAAATTAAAATTTAATCATTGGACCTGTGCACATAGAATTAATTTAACGTGTATTCAAGTCGCGGTTGCTGCTGAGCAGCTGTTTTCATCGAGGGAATATTTTGCCGTGCAAATAACCCGGCTTGATGGTATCATAAAAAAGTTAAAATTTCTCTTAAAATTCCACATTGGCACGTTAGGACAGTGAGAGACAAATCTATTCAAATTAGAAAAAAAATTGCAAAAGAGATTAGTGAAATTACTGCTTCGAGTGTACGAACGAGTGTACAATTACTTTTTTTTCTAATTGATATCGATTGACACTTTAAATCATTTGTGGATTAGCTTCGCTGTTGTGTGCTTGTGCGTAGGAAATTTGACGTTGATTTGCAGTTTTTCTATTTTTTTGGTGATTTGTGGTGTTCCGTTATGATGGGCAGAAAAAATAGAAATAGTACTACGAAAAATCTACAATCGTTAGATATCTCAGATGCTATGGCAGAGTTAGAAGAAAAAAGTAGGCAATTGAAAGTTCGGGAAGAAAAACTGGATGAGAGGGAGAACACCATAAGGAGAGATGTTCAGATTTCACTATTGCATGATGAGGTGGAAGCTCTACGTAATAGAAGTCGTGGAGCTGCGTCTTTCGTAGATGTTTCAAACTCAATACAAGAGTTTAATGGTGATGACGACTACAGTGTTTTTTGTTGGATAGGTGAGGTAGAGAGCGCGGCAGAATTGATGAAGTGGACTCCGCTAGAGAATCTTTTGTTCGCGAAAAGACTTTTATCGGGCTCTGCGAAAATGGCTATTCGTTCTGAGCCAGGGCTTAACACGTGGGAAAGGTTAAAAAAATATCTATCTGATGAGTTCGGAGAAAATTGGTCGAGCGCAGAGGTACATAGGAAGCTAGGCGCAAAAAAACAAAGCAAAGATGAGACAGTTTTGCAATACTTCCTAAAAATGAAAGAGTTAGGAGCTCGTGCAAGTATTGAAGAAGTCTCGGTAATACAATATGTAATAGATGGTATAAAAGACTCACACAACAACAAAGCAATGCTTTACGGCGCAAACAATTTTAAAGACTTTAAGCAAAAGTTGGAAGTCTATAAGACTTTCTCTGAAAGGTGTCAGGCTTCATCGTTGGGTTCAAAGCTCAGTTCGTCATCAAATAAAGCGTCGGGTTCGGGTAATGCTGGAGGTTTAAGTTTGGTTTGTTTTAATTGCGGACTTAAGGGTCATCGGGCCAGTGTTTGTAGCAAGAAATCAGAAGGGCCTAAATGTTTCAAGTGCAAACAGTTTGGCCACAAATCTCCGCAATGCACTAATGAGGCTACTCCTAGAGCTACTGTCAAAGCTAGTTGTACTTTGAATAGTCCAAATTCAAATTTTTACAAGACAGTTCAGTTTATCAAGGAAAATTATTCAGTTGAGGCTCTTTTGGATACGGGTAGCGAGCTCTCATTATTACGCTCAGATGAATACATTCGATTAGGTGCTCCAACATTGACAGGTCAACCAATGCAGTTAAAAGGCTTATCAGACAGAGGTGTCCAAACTTTAGGAAGTTTTGTGGGAAGCATTTCATTTGACGAAAATATTTTCGAGGATATAATCCATGTTATATCCGACAGCTATATGTCAATGCCTATGATTTTGGGTCAAAATGTTTTTACTAACACTCAAATATCCATAACTCCGAAGGCGGTGCAAGTGAAAAAGCTTGACAATTTTCTAGAATGCTTTATGGTTAGCCAGGAGCGTGAACTTGATTTGCAAGTGGGAAATCTGGAGTTCAAGGAACAAATCGAAGATCTGGTAGAAGAATATAGTCCAAAGGAAGAATGTCAAAATAATTTCGAGATGAAAATCATCCTAAACGATGAAACTCCTATTTACCAAAACCGGCGTTGTCTTTCACCTCTTGAAAAGCAGATCGTTGATGACACAATTGAGGAATGGCTAGAAAAAACAATTATTCGATTTTTAAATTCCAGCCTTAGCAGGAGTACTGGCCGATGTCTTTTCGAACTGATGTTTGGTGTTCATATGAGGAACAAGGAAGACGTCCGCATTGCTGAAGCAGTATCTGAAGAACTTTTGGAGTTATTCAACGAGGAGCGAGATACTATGCGTGAAGAAGCGAGAAAGCAAATCGAGACTATCCAGTGCGAAAATGAGCGAGGTTTTAATAAGAAGAGGAAGGCTGCCCGGAAGTATAAAGTTGGAGATCTCGTAGCCATACGCAGAACACAGTTCGGTAATTTAATAAAAATTCATAAAAAATTTCTTGGTCCTTATAGGGTGACAAATGTTGGCCTTCATGATCGTTATGATGTGGAGAAAGTTGATGAATCAGAGGGGCCAAGAAAAACCAGTAGCAGTGCCGATAATATGAAGCCATGGGTTCCATACGATGATTCTTCTGATGAGGACGAAATTATTGAGAACGAGACTATTTTACCAGACCCGATGAGCAAAGATGAACATGACATAGTTACATGAGATGACCTACTTACCTGAGATTACTTACTTACCTGAGATGATTTACCTGAAATGACCTACCTGAGATGACCTACCTGAGATGACCTACCTGAGATGACCTACCTGAGATGACCTACCTGAGATGACCTACTTACATGAGATGACCTACTTACCTGAGATGACCTACTTACCTGAGTTAACCTATCTGAGATAATCTACCTGAGATGAACTACCTGTGATGACTTCCAAAGATGACATAACTACCTGAGATGAATATTTACCTGAGATGACTTCTTATTTGAGATGATTTTAATGCTTGGATAGCTAGATAAATTAATTTTCCTTTTTTTGGGATGAGATTTACCTATCTGAAAGGAGAAGAAGTTCCCCGAGACGTTGAACAAGCAGGATGGCCGAGTTGTAGGAATCTAGTATTTGGCAACTCCTTCCCCCTATTATTTCCTGGAAGTTAACGAAGAAGCGTATCATATGATTTACTTCCTAAATCCAAAATAGTTGGCAGCATCGATGTTTGGACCCGATGTTCATAGAAGAGAACAAGAATGAGGTCTCTTTGACCACCAACCACCGATCCAGCAACATCTTCGAACCAGACCTACTTAACTACTTTTTTTATTTCAACTTATCAAATTGAATTGTACTTTTACTTACATTAATTTTTACTTAAATTAATAAATTATAACGTTTAAGAAATTACATTAAACTCTACATATATAATTAATAAACAAAGAACAAAGAACATTTTTTAAGACCTCCTGATTGAATTTCTTAAGATCGGACCAAAAATCCGACATCAATGTACATAATAAACAAAAAGACCATTATCGACCTTCTATTTTCTTTCAAGCTATTTTAATAAAATTCCAACCAAATTTTACTTAAGCTTTTAAGTCTCACAACAGAAAAAGAGGATACAAAGAAAATAAAGAAAAAAAACTTTCAAAAGAATAAAAGTAAATGGGGTGTGCAATAACTTGGCAAAGATTTACTTTATTTGATTTGGGTGACAAAAACCAGCCTAGCATCTTGCCTTGACATATATTGTTCAGCTACTGGCCAGTGTCCACTTTATAAATAAGGTACAAAAAAGGAATATATCTATAAGGAAGCCCAAAACTGACAACAGAAGACACAACATTGTATATGTCCAATGTCCATTTTTATAAAAAAAGGAAAATGTTCTTAAATCTCTTGACGAGTTTTTTCCCTATCAACACCGAAAACCTTTTCATTGAAGTCCTTGTCAGTAGGTATAAGGACTGGGTCAACAATCCCAACAATTTGTGTTCTCTGTTGGCATCCTTTTTTCTTAGAGCGGAAATTTGCTTAAGTTATTTTTTATAATAGAAAAAAAAAGGACGAGGAAAGTTTTGAGTACAGTTTGAATTAAATTTTCTCAATCCCCAGGCAAAATTTATCCTCAGGGATGGTCTGTTATTCGTGGCAACGTAATTGACTGCCAGGGATGGATGCTCAAGGAACTGACTCAACGAGTTTATAGTTAAAAAAAAAACCAAGTATAAAGAAGATAACTCACCCTTATCCACTTCACTTGTGGCGTTGGAGTTCCCTGTGCTTTGCAGTGTATCTTCCCAACTGAACCCAATTCCAGATTCTTCGAAGTTGGCTGTGGGGCGAATTTCAACTGCTCTATAACAACCAATTCACCAGTTTCCGAAGATATCGGGCTATGTCCTTCGATGTATATCTGACAATAATACTGTCCCGCATCACTAGCTATCACCGAGGAGAACATCAAAGACCCATTGGCGCGATTAAGTGTAATCCGGAAGTCTTCACGTAACATAGATTCCATATTCGGTTCGGCTGTGGTCGATGTCGAAACACCCAGATCGGTTTGACGAAAAACTTTCCCATCCTTTCGCCATCTCAGTTGCACGGTTGTGCTTCGGTATTTTTCAGGCAGCTGATATGTGCAGGGAAGCTCAACGGGATCATTCTCCTTGGCTACCTGCTTCGAAGATGGCTGCTGGCTGAAGCTAACATCTGAGACGGTAGCTTTGGCAGATTTATCGCCTCGCTTGCCACGACACAAGAAAACATTTTTCGACGATTTATCGAGCAGTTTTTGACCTTTTTTACCTTCAGCAAAACGTGGAATGCACCCAGAACCCGATTGCGAATCAGTGCCAGCCCACTTGAGGACGTATCCTTTTTTGCTCATTGCCCGACCAGCTGGATTTGATGCAACGCATCGATAGAGTCCATTATCGTAGACGGATGGACTTTTAATAAGCAGACGATTCCCGTCCAGATGGATGTTTTGAATTGAAGTTAATTTTTCACTATTCCGGAACCATTCAATTTCCATTTGGCCTGTGCCATCGACATGGCATTTCAAGACTACTTCGTCCTTGCGGTTGGTCAGTAATTGAACACTGGCTGTTTGTATCCCTGAAAAGAAACAAGAAGAAAAAAAATTGGTATAAACATGAAAAGGAAAAGATACTAATCAGTGGTAGTGCGGGTGAAAGTTTTCAAATTAACTGAAAAGCAAAAATAATCAAGTTGGGAGGGTTGAGCGGAAGTGGCCATCTTCTTTCATTTCGTTTTTTTTGGTATGTTGAACTTCGTTTACGAGGAGTCTGCCTCTACTTCTGTTCATGATTCTATCAACCCCAATTTGCATTGATTAAGGTTGGCAGGGGATGATTGTTGAAAGATTTTGTTTTGAATATTATTTTCTATAGATAGATGGAAATGATGCGAATGAGATTCTTTGTCCATGTTGTTGGTCGTTCAGAATTTCGCCGTCGTCGTCGTGCTGTTGGTCAGTCGATGGGAAGGAAGTTTTGTAAGGTATAAAAATGCCAGTCTTTGAAGAAATATTGGGTATTGAAGGTACCTTCCTATATAGATTGTCTGTTTGTTCACATTTTAATTGAATGATTCTCAATGGGAAAACACTCTTGATACTCGTAGATCGATTCTTTTCACGTTCCTCGAATTGAAAAAAAGAGGAATTTGCAGGCATTTTTAACAAGGCCAATAGTTGCTAGAATTCTGGGTAGACTAGACGTGTTTGATTCTTATGATGGAATTTAAGGACCAAATTTCAGGTACCATGTTTAATCATCTAAAACGTAAGGCATATGAAAAAATATAAAACGCACTACTATATTTTTGGGAGGTTCAACATTTTTTGTTGGTGATTTGTCGTCCCTTAATGTCAAGACGCTTAGCGGATAGTTTAGGCTGAAGTTTTGGCAGATTTTCACCCCATTTTTCGTGACACAAGAAGACGTGTTTTGACGATTAATCGAACACCTATAATTAAATAAAAATATAAAAAATTAATTTTATATATAAATAACTTGGCTAAATTTGTTCCCTTTCATGGAAGATTACTTATTATTGACATTAGTCAAAAATGTGAAATTAATTTGAATTTTGATTAAAATAATAATTGTTGAAGGGTATAAATAGATTTCTGTTCGGTTTAATCTATTTGCGCATTTGAGTTAAAGATATTTGCGTTTTGGTTTAACATATTTGCGTAAAGGGTAAATTGGTTTGTTATTTAGGTAAATAGATATGTTAATGTTATATTTATTTACCAAAGTAATCATGATCCAAATTGTACCCTGGATATTATGGCACTCGAGCAGCAAAATTATAGAATTCACCAAAGTTTCCTCAAGACCGTAAATGACAGAGGGTCAACAATTGACACGTGTCGGTTTTCAAGGAATCTTTGGCCGGATATTTCAAAGAAAAAACAGAGAATATTTTTTCGAAAAATTGGACCATATCTCATTTTTACAACTAAAAAGCATCCTTAGCTTCATTTAAAAATCAGGGTGTTCTGGAAAGCACCCCATAACTAGGACTTACACTAAATCCTACCTTCTACTTTTCCCATTCCTACATTACCCACACCTTGGGGAGCACAATGGATCCAGTGAGATCCGAGTGAGGTGATAGGGCTTGCAACATCATCACACCACCTAACATTACCTAACTTAAAAAAATAGTTGGTACGACAATTTTAATTAATTTTCGAAAAAAAATCATTGACCTCTTTGTGATATCCAATTTTTCAAAATTTTTCTTAGAGCTTTGATATACAGTGTTTTTAGAAGCTTATGTATAAAAAATTTCATTAAAATCCGTTATGCCGAAAATCAGAGTCAAAAATAAAAAAATGGCTTTATGGTAGGTGTTTACTGCCAATAATGTCTTAATTTAACTTTTTTTAATAATGAATTTTAGATCGTACAATTTAAGCAAAATAGAAAAAGATTTATCAAAATTTAAGATGGTGTTTTCGAGAAAAATTATATTTTCGAAAAATATTTCTTAACATTTGGTTGGTGAGTTGAAATAGAACACTGTTTTAGAACATCTTGTAGATGTTGTTGAAAAACTGTTAAAATCAAGCAATTATTTTGAAATATTGAGTTTTCAAAAGGAAATTTTTAAATATTTTGTACATGCAGTACTCTTAAATTGATCAACACCAGTTGTACCATATTTGAGAATATCGAAAAAATGGTTCAATGGAGGTAACGTTAATACATTTTCAAAAAAATGTTTCTTATATTTTATAGAAAAAAACAAGTGTTTTAATTTATTTTTAAAATGTCACTAATAACAATTTTTTAAGTCAATAACTAGCTTTTACCAAATGATTATTTTGATTTTTGTAAATCTGTGAAACAGTTCTTCTAGTGACATCCATGCTTTTGTTATAGAATGCATGTTTATACTTTCTTTATGTAGAAATTATGTAAGATTATCTACGATGTTTTATTAATCGAATGATCTTATAAACTTTGTTAATTAAAAAATAAAAACCTTTCCAAATTATTGTTTGAATAATATCTAATAATCAACTGTTGAAATGAAACAAACAAATTAAAATCCTTTAATAAAATCCTCCTTTGATTTGAATCGAAACAAAAACAAAAACACAAATCTCTTCTACTCTTTTTTTTTGCGGTATCCCTGTTCAGTAAAATCCCTGCGAACAAAGTAAATAAAAGTGAATACAGATCCAAATTATTATTATCCCTCAAAAAAAAAAAAAACACAAAAAATGTAATCCTCAAAATATCCTGACAAAAATCCACTTAGACAAAACTTTTTCAATGTCGTTATTATTTTCCTATCCCACAGACAGCGACATGGAGCGATGAAGCTTTCGCCAACACAGAGAGAAATTTCTATGAATAAATTAAACAGACAGATAATAGATATGTAGGTAAATTTGCAAGATTTACAAAAATACATACATATATCAGAATAGAATTTGAAATAAAAAGCAATCATGAGTGAAAATTGTACAAATAATTGTATTCGATTTGAATTCTTGAATTGTTCATAAATGCTAATACAAGGCGGTGAAAAAGTTGTCACTCTATCGGAAGATGCTATTATTCTTGCAAAAATGGCGGCAAATGTCAATTCTACTTTGACATTTGTGATGTAAGCTGGAGCGTTTGACAATAAAAGTAACCGTATTGCTGGTGGCGTATACTCAAACAAATATTGCCCAATCATTCCTCCCGCGTGAACGTCCCACAACACAGTGGCGTTGAGTGGATGTAAAATGTAATGGCTCTTCGTGCATCACACGGGCATTTTCACTGCCCAAGAAATGAAAATATTGCTTATTGACGTAACCGCTTAAGTGGAAATGCGCCTCATCGCTCATGATGGTTATGGATACAAAGTCGTCCTCTTTGTTATTGAGACTAAGGATGGTTTGACAGTAAATCACACGCAACGGACGGTCATCAGTCATTACTTTTGATGCACTATTTGCACTATCGACACAATTATTCCACGCTTATGTGGAGTAACGATCCATTGCTTGTCTGTTTGTAAATATATTGCAGCTGTCTAGTTCACAAATGTCAAATATGATTGACGAATGACGCCATTTGCAAAAAATTATAACATCTTACGATAGGGTTATTAATTTTGCGCCACCTTGTATAATTGATGTGTTTGATTTAAGGCTTATGTATATGTTCTATAGTGACAAAAATAATTTGCTTTAATTTAAACAGATGAAAAGAAATAAATATATTGATTGAAATAGTTTCAGTTAGTAAAACACCGCTTTCCGCACTTTAGAACAAGGGTTAGCTGTCTCACGGATAGATAACCTTTTAACAAGAACAATTTGCTTGATGATTAATATGTTTCCAGTCTTCATCCTGCAAGCACATTTGTCACCTACATGAACTGGGCCCAAATTTCAGTGCTAATACACCTGTGTCGTCAACTTCATTTTACAACTACATTAGAGTTGTGTCAATCGCGATTGAATCGGTCTTTGCGACCTGTTCAACAAAGATTGAGTGATTGCAATCACAATAGACTAAATCAATCAATCATAATGTCAATCTCTTGCCACTGAAACCAACGAACATAAAGTGAACGAAATGAACGAAAAAAGTTATGTTTCGTTTATTCAACTTGTTCGCATTCATTTCACAATACCAAATGAGAATGCAAATAGAACAGAATGTAAGTATATTCTTCACTTTATATACAATGAAAGATGGCGTGAACGAATTCGTAAAGAAGTAGATAAAGCGAAACCTTAATTCAAGTTCATATTGTTTCGGCCTCGGTCAGAACGCAACAATTGAAAAAAAAAATATTTAAGTTCAATGAACGATTGAAAACTTTTCGTATCGTCTTGATTTCGTTCGGAAGGAAACGAATCCTTGAACCAATCAATAATTGAATGATTCGATCTTTCAAAATAAACGATTGGCACAGCTCTAAACGACATCCTACTACTACATCAGTTACATTTTTCTGTTTGACGTATCCAACTGAAAGTGTTGTATGATGTAGCTGCAAAATGTACTTTTTGTAGTTTATGATTTGACATTTAACAATTTCGAAGCTATCTCCGAAACTCTATCCCAAGATTGAGAAATGTCAGTTTTGGATAAATTCGAAGAAAATTTTCTGAATAGGATCAGGAACAAACATTTGTTGTTCTTCTACTGACTTAAAATCACACAAATAAACCATAGGTATACAAAATATTTATAATTTACGAGTATGTTTAAATTCATCATACTGGCATACTTTCGTGTGTATGCAGTCATTGTTTTAAAATCTTTTAAATTTTGATAGTGTTATATTCCTTAGACTATTAAACTCTTTTTACATCTACATCAAAAATTTCTATTGTATGAATGTAGGATGAATATACTTTTTGTTGCATTACAACAATGAAGCATGAAAAGCTATGAAACTCAATCATACATTTTTCCATCATACATTAGATTCTCAATCATACATTAGATTCTCCGTATCTACAATGATGTACTACAACTGAATTTCGAACATACCTATAAAACAGAACTGATGTATGTAATACAACTGTCAAAATGCAACCTTGTACTAGATGTAGTAGCTCTGAAATAGGGCAGGACCCTGAAGTATGAAATTTACACTTACGTGTGTGTTAAGTAGTTATTTGTTCATTAATAAACGCGGAAATTGGCGAAGTTATTCATTCGCTATCATATGTCACATACTCTTACCTTATACTCGTAAGTTAATCAAATGCTAACTCGATGTTGTTTGTCGTTTATTAATTTAAATTAGAGTAAATAATTCTTGACAAATTTATTTAAGTCTCAAATTATTATTACTTTCTTTTCAGTGCATCCTTCCCTTTGGTGGAATTGTTTTAATTTTTTTTTGGAATAAGCATTAAATTTTCCCGTGGGTATAAACATTTCCCTCTTTTGTTTGACTTTTGTCGGCGATTATTTCTGTCTGCAGGGAACAACGATACAAAAAAAAAAAAAAAGAAAAAAAAGGGTACAGGACAGTGATTCACGTTTGTTACTCTAAAAATCATATAATACATTTTAGAACATTGAATTATTTACTTCTTGACTTTAAATCATTGATGACACACGCATCATTAGTTTCTTTTGAAATAATAATTCTATTTTAGGAACGTAATTTTTGTTGTTGTTTATTTATCCATTTTCTTCGTCAGCTTAAGCCATAAAGATAAAGGCAGCATGCTATAGAACATTAATTTGCAAAAATAATTGAAACGTCTTTTGATGCTTAATGAAATTTGTTTTATTGCAGTACATTTATTATATTTCCCTTTTTAATTTGCTTCATCAGAATCACGTATACAAAGTCGATTTATAGCTAAATTTGGGTTTGATTCCGTTAGGATTTGATGGTAAATAATAATAATTTATGATTTGAATGCCTTTTTTATCTTAAAAGATTAAAACTCTCTTCGTTTATTTTATTAATTGTTCAGCTTAATATGAATTATATTTGATTTGTTTTATTTTTTTTTTTAAATTACATTAGTGAGTTAAAATATCTAAGAATACAAAATAATATACCCTTGGGATGAGCGCACCTACGTGCTTCTTGCTCAGTATTTTTTTAAATTTGAATAAGGTAAATATTTCCAAATGAATGCAACTCAATAAGAACAATATCGCAATCATGGGGAAGCTTTTAATCGGTAGGAATAGAGGGGACTTATACTCCGAATGGCTAAGACAATAAGTTCTTTTTGGTGGCATTGGAGGATTTGTTACTTCTTAGCAATGGTGGTACATTTGAAAAAAAAAAAAGAAGAATTGTATTTAAGTGGCCAAACCACCAAGTTACCAGTTTATATTAACCAGCATATAGGTATACCTACACATCCACACAACTTTCTATATCAGTTACCAGAACTGGTTCTCCTGTCCCACCCTGTCGCTCCGGACCCGATCGGATACGGTCCTACTGAACCGAAGGCGATTTGCTCCACCTTGTGCGAGGACGTCTCGACAAAAAGGAGAGGCCTATCTGCAATTCTTCTATCCTGGACCAGCACTGCACTGTCTTAGGAGATGAATGCATCGGTTGGTATAAAGCCGCTAAGACGCAAACTCTAATATTATAATAGTCGTTAGCGTAGGAATCCCCAAAAATTAGGATAATTGTTGAGGACATCGCTTTTGCAATGTGACAGCGAATCAGCTTTAACAATTCTGTTTATGTGGGTTTCATTGTATAGAACCTGTTTGGAATAATTTTGTTTATATTCCGACTCTGATATTCTGTGTAATACAAGACAACTCATATGAGACTGTCTCTCCAACACCCGAATCTTTTCCATTTGAGATAGGGCAACTTTGAACCACATTGGGCACCTATACGCAATCATTGGCCGGATGGGGGCCATGTAGCAAATCACCTTCACCCTGCAATCAATATGCTGTAAAATAAAGGTTTTGTCAGGGCAAAGGCTCCCCTAGTCCTGGCAAGCGCAGCATTTACATAATAATGTTTGTCGAAATACAAGAACTATAAGAGAGTGTTTAAACACAGTGGAGGGATTGTGTGGTTAAGGTTGGGAATAAAGCGAGATTTTGAGAGAGTGTTGGAGGTGTGAAAGTCGAAAGAATTTTGCATAATGTTGGAGGAATGAAGCATGCGTGTCAATGGTTCATTACTACCATAATTAGTTCGGTGAAAATTGACATCAAAGAGAGACACCAATCTAAGATTTCTAGGGTTAGTATATGCAATGAGATTTTTTGGAGAAGTGTAGGACAATCAATATTACCGGCTAAAATTTGATGAATGAATGCAATGTCGGCTACTTTGCGACGTTTATCAAGAGGTTGCAGATTAATAAGTTGAAGACGATCAGTATAGGGTGGGAGGTAAAACGAATCAAGTCAGGGAAGCCCGCGAAGTGCAAATCGAAGGAATCTTCGTTGAACGGCTTCGATACGAAGGGAATGGGTATTATAACAGGGTGACCAAACCTGGCTGGCATATTCAAGAAGGGGCCTAACAAATGTGAGGTAAAGGGATTTTGTAACGTAGGGGTCTGAAAATTCTTTTGACCAGCGCTCAACGAAGCCAAGTGCAGAGTTAGCTCTATTAATAGATGTTGTAATGTGAGATCTAAAATTAAGTTCTTTATCACAAAGAATACCTAAATCACATAGTGAGTCAACTACTGTGACTGCCTCATTGTTAATAAAGTATGTTCGAGGAGGGAGAGGTGAGCGTTTACGGGAGTATGTTATAGCTTGACACTTACTAACATTAAGTTCAAGAAAGTTCTTCTGGCACCAGATAGAAAATCTATTTAAATTTTGCTGAAGAAGAATGGAATCGGAAGGTGAGGAATTTTGTCTGTAAATTTTTTTATCATCAGCATAAACAGAAATCAATGAAAATCAGAGGGCCGAGATGGCTTCCCTGCGGAACGCCACAGGTTGCAAGGATGGGATTTGATTCGATACCTCTAAAAAGTATTGTATACTGCCTATCGCTCAGATATGATTGGATCCATGCAATGAAGGAGGGAGGGAAGCCAAGTGCTTTGAGTTTGAAGAGAATAAGGGAATGAGAAATTTTATCAAAGGCTTTGCTGAGATCAGTAGCGATGACGTCAACTTCATTCCCAGCCTCCATGGTGCATATAGTACCAGAGACAAAATCAACTAGGTTTGTAGTAGTTGATCTACCGGTAAGAAAACCATGTAAACGTTCTTTGATAACTACAATTAAATATTTCAAGTTACAAAGCAATTTTATGTTAATAAATTATCTGATTTGTTTGCATCATTTTCGTTCATTTTCATTTAATTTTGACGTTTGAGGTGGTTCAATCAACAAATGTTGGTTTATTGTAATATCAAATTTATTCATTCGGAAGATTTTGAATAGGAAATGGAGGTTTTCTTACGATTGTCGAATCGATAGTTCGCTTGGAGTCGAAAAGATTCGCCAATGAAGGTCAATTTCGTATAAGAGTTGGCGAATCAATTCATCGCTCTCACAAAGCCAAAATAAACCATACCAATCACATTAATATAATTTGCGGTGAAAACATTTTTCAGTTTTCCTCTACTTGTAGAGGTTTTTTTCTGATTACAGAGAGTCAGACCTATGACAACAAATGTCCAAAATTGCTGATTATTTTTTGCCTAAAAACACTTTTATCCCCCATCAATAAGAATCCAAGAAATTCGGTTTAAAAATGATGCGGGGAAATACTGGAAATGGTTGTGTTGTGTTGAAAAAGGATATTATAAAATTTTGTACTTTTTTACTTTTTTCAATTCAAGCTGCCTTAGTTTTTTGAAAAATTATTTCAGTGAGGTTAACGCTTTAACTTTTAAATATCCTTTCTCACTCCTAAGTTCCTATATCTAAAACAATTTAATTCAAAACCGCAATCCGAAAAAAAAAACTTACAAGCAGTACCTATAAACATTAGATACTGTTGAATTTATTCAACCCCGCAGCTAGTACCCGTACTTAAGCACACTACATACTATATACGTAATATAATACGCCCTATTTGCCTTCGGCTAATGATATTTTAAACATTTTAACTTTCTGACTGGGAAGACAGAATGAGTACCAACAACGTCTCTAATATCGTATTTCAAAAACACACCGCAACACATTCAAAGTTTTCTCCCTATGACAATATACGAGTACCAACTCGAATAAAACAGAACTTGTGCGCAATTTCTAAAATGGCCTTATCCCCCGGTCCCATGGATATAACAACCCTTTTTTGGTACTTTTACTAAAGGTATATCCACAATATTGGCACACGCTTTCATCCAAACAAAAACACAACATATAAACGGGAATGAATGGTTGACAAAAATCCTTTGAATGAAAATGAAATTAATGGCTACAGGGTATAATTCCTCAACGCTTGAATTTCAAAATAAAAAAAAAGACTGAGAAAAAAGAAGTCGCATTTCAATTCGTGACTATCCAATTTAATTTCTATTGGGCATTCTTCCGTAACATTGCTGCAGATAAAAGGGAAAAGGGAAGAAGAAAAAAAAAAACAAACCCAAGTTTGCTCAACCTAACTTCGGATAGTATAAATATTGTCCCTCACAGATGAAACGCGTTCGACTTGATGCATTGCTGGTAGTGAAGCAATAAATATTTTAGAAAAACCTCGTTGAAATAAAATGGAATAAAGGAAGGAACACAGGTTTTTGTGTGTTTCAGTGGTAGGTTTTTGGTTTTTGTTCCGACTGCCCACGTTTTTGGTAAATAATCAACTTGCTGCTGCAGCAGTTTTGTTGTTACTGCACCACAATCGGTTTCTTACATAAAAAAATAAGGTAATACGGTTTCATTGACAATTCTGTTTTTAAAAATATGTACTCTTTTCAATTTTGTTAATTTCAACTTTGATACAAGAAATATTTGCAGGTTAACGATACTTCTTCCGTAGAAACCTGCCTGAGCATGATTCGAAAACAAATTTCAGAACTATGCTGGATGTTGGATTTTTTTGGCAGTTACTGTAATTTAATTTCTTTCCTTTTTTGTTTAGAATATCCGGTCAGTTGTACAGCATAAATGTGTTTTACAGTCTTACTATGGTTATCAAATATCAACACGATATTTGATAACATTTGATATGTATCAACCAATTACTTAATCGATATTATGATAATCTAAATTAAATTAAATTTTGTGGTGGAACACCTCAAAGAGAACCATGGACCTAGTGACTTATAATTCTCAACCATACCTTTGCGCTTGAATGGAATGGAATGGACGGGACCTACAATTTTCTGTCGATTACGAACGCTCAATGAGCAGCACTTTTATTAAAAGAGATATTCTCAGATAATTTTCAATTTTTCGCAGTAGACAGTACATCCTTGAAATGGTGATCACTGATACAAATGTTTGATGAGCTGTGAATTACATTTGATATAAGATCTATTGTGATAAACTTTGTGTTACTGTTGCCAAAAATGTTGATTTTACTTAAAATTTTCTATCAACCACAAATTATTCGTTTATCAATTATTAGAACACTAAAAAATTCCTATAAACATAAAATTTAGAAAATTTGTTGGTTTAATTGAAAAAGAAGACTTTAAAAACGAAATGTCGTCGATAGAAGTTTTTTAAAGAAAATTATGAAGAGGAAGAAAGTGCAATCGAACAAGCCAACACCAAATGGTGCTACGACTTTATTTAAAATGAATGGATTTGGGCAAACATATTAAGGTGGGATAAATTCCATTCGCACCTAATGAATTTGTCTCCATTAACTCTAAGAGTCTTTAAATTTGTTTTCGTTTGCTTACAACTCAACTACTAATAGATAAAACATTCTTAAAAAAGTCGAATTTTGTTTTATAAAATAACTTACACTATTCAAACAAAATTATATTCGAAAACCACAAATCACAACCAAATCTAATTTATATCTATCAAACGCAAAAATGTTACGCATTCACAGTGTAATTTTGACCAGTTTTAACAATAGGGTTAAAAATTATCAATGAATCAATAGAAGTTATCTGCTATCAAACAGAAACAGCCAAATTAGGGCTGGAAGTCAAGACACAAGGGTAAAATATTAAACATTGCACTTTTAAGGAATAAATCTACTTATCATAGATTCAAATAAGTTTAAAAACTCTTCTATCTAACATGCGGTCTACACTAGCGATGAATCCAGAGCATGGTTTAAAGCATGCGTTTATCATCCCAAGTAGAGACCGCCATCCCAGCTATATTTCCATAGCTTGCGATAAAAAGTATGCTCTCATCACATACCATTCATGACGGTGTTCACATTGGACTCACTTCGCCGACTTATTTTGACGTCTCTGTGTTTTTTCTCGTTCGCACTTCATGGTAAGAAAGAGACGGCAAAGTGAGGCAGGATTTTTAAAACAAATTGAAAATTAATGGATTTTTTTTGACATTTGTTTTGGTGACTGAATATGACACGCGAAGGTACAGTGTATCACAAAAGTAAGTAAGCACTCATTTAAAAAAATTATAATCAAACACTATTTGGAAAATAAATCGGAGTGCGAGAATGGTAAAATTGTTACCAAAAGTCCATCTACTATACACAAAATAATAACCAAATAAAATAACATTGGAAGTTTGCAAAATGACCCTCGATCAATGACAATGACAAGCAGGAATGTCGTACTATTCTTAGGAAAGTGAAGAGGAATTCCAAAGTAAGCTCTACCAATCAAGCAGAATTTTAGAACACAGTTGTTTTCTCCAATGAAAGCTAATTTAAAATCCACTGCTCAGATGGACGCGGAATAGTTTGGAGAAAAAAAGCAGTTATAAAAGCCAAAGGGTATTCAATGAAGTACTAAATGGATAAGATTTACAAAATAACTGTAATAAATTCAAGGTTTATTTAAACTTACTTACTTTTGTGATATAAATTTGTTATTATTTTTAGTTTAAGTCGAATATTTTTTATGTTTTCTTTAAATTTTTATTTTTTTTTTAACATTACTATCGATTGTTTGAAGAAAATGATCTTTAAACTAAGAGGTGTGTACTTACTTTAATAATTCACTGTATATTTGTAGTGGCATAGCAAATGGCCAACAATTATGACAACTACAAGACATCAAAGTGAGGCTGGAGTGTTCACACTGCTTTTGTGTCTGAACACGACAGGGTGGCCTTACGTCAAAATAAATCGGTTGAGTAAGTTCTCGCAAAGAGAACTGTCATATTGTTCCGGCGTACCCAAATTTAATTTGAGTGAGTTTGAGTTTTGCGTGCGAAAAAAGCTTTTGCTTGATATTTACGTTTTTCTTCCAAGTTTAAAAAATGTTTGATTTAAAATTGTCCATAGAACTCATTTATATTAATTCCTAATTTGAAAGCCTTGTTATTTGATCCATTGTCATTGTCATTGTTTTAGTATTGTCTTATATGATTCTAGATGTCATGTTGGAAATATTTTTGTCTGCATAATAGTTTGTCCTTCATCGCAATATAACAAAATTTAATTTTGTCAAACTATTTTCATATTACAGATTTTTTAAAAAGTCGAAAACCCTTAAGCAAAATATTGACAACCTGATTAAAGTATGCTTTTTTAGAGTTAACGTTAGATGAGCACAATAACGTTAAAGTACAAGTTATGTTTATCTAAAATTAACAAAGACTTTACTCTCGACGGTGGCGACATATATTTATCAATCTTGTAAAAATTAAACAAAACAGAATTTAAAATAAAATTTTTTCTAAATACTTCTAGAGGGTATCTAGTATTCTTCATTCTGCTTGAAAAAACACGTCTTGGTTTTAAAATAAAAAGATTTATAAATTTTATAAATATAGTGCAGAAAAAAAGCGATTGATTGATATTTTTGATATAATGTAACTATATAAGTTTATTTAAGCGCGATCAACTTTTTTTTGGATTAAAGTTGCAAAAAACTAAGTTTTACTAAATATCTGCATGAAAAGTTTAAACTCTTTTTGAGCAGGTTTTTTCCTTTTTTGTTTTTATGTCAAAGAACACAAAAGTGTAGGAAAAAATTAAGAACAAATTGGAAACTGTAAAATAAATTAATCGAAAATTATATAGCTATTCGGTTAACATTCATAAAAATATTAAATTTACAAATACTAACGTCAAATACATACATAAGTTGGAAAGTAAAATTCAGATGAAAAATTGCTTAACTAAGATTAAACAGTAAATATTTAGCTTTAAGTTATTTACTAGCCTTCAGGAAGGTAGGACCTTTATTCAAATGAAATTGAAACTTCAACTTCCGGTTGCAATTTTAAAGTAATTATCCTTCTTTCTTAAAACTTTACAAAAGCCACAACAAAAAAAAAATGTTTAATGATGGCACCAGTGTTGTTCTTACGTTTTGAAAGATTTTTTATTTTAAGTATCTACAGGGTTTTTCAATAAGGGCGCGAAGATCTTAAAATGGAATAAAAAAAAATGGGTGTGTTATGTTGACATTAAGGGCATCGGTCGATTGAAAAAGCCTATGTGCTCAAATCGCATAACCTTGGTGGCCAATTTACGGCACCTTCAGATAGATAACCTTACTTCCCATGCAAAATGTCAATCGAGGCACGAAATGCCATCCTGCTGGAACCACATGCCGTTTAGGTCCATATGGTTCAAATTGGGCCTTGCGATCGCTATTGATGGTGACCGCCTGACCAACGTCGTTTTCGATAGAGTACGAACCAATGACGCCGCCGGACCAAAATCCACACTAACCGGTAACTTTGTGAGAATGAATTCTCACCTAGTGAACCGTGAACATAGTTTGGGTAGTTGTAGTATCATAAACGTCTCGTTGCTAAAGATGATTTTTCTGCCGAAATTGGGGAGCTCTTTCAAACGCTCCGAAGCCCAGTCAGCGAAAAAACGGCCTTGTCTATGGTCATGAGCTATGAGCTCCTGGGTCAGTTGAATCTTGTACGGGTGTAGGCGCAAGTCCCGATGCAAAATTCACCAAGTTGAAGTCTACGAAAGGCCATCAAACGTTAAAGAGTCAACTAGAAAAAGCCATCGTCTACCTCTAAGTGGGCGCAACGAACAACAACGATGAAATTTCATTTGTTATCAAAACCAGAAAAGAGGGGTTTAAGTTTAAAATAGTTTTTTTCTTCTCAGAACTGAAATATGTTAAAAAGAAAGCTGTATTTCCTTTATGTCGAATCCAAAGAAAGAATATTGTTAATGTTTTATTAAAAAAATTAATCCATAGTTTAAATATTGACCTCATTTTGCACCTGATTTTATGATTTTATTTTAATGAGCGATCTGGATTGACACCGTTTTAAGACAAAATTGAGTTAACAAAAATTTGTTTAGTTTTTTCAATATTAACAAAAAGTATTTTAAACCTTGTCTAACTTTAGACATATCCGACCAAAATAAAAAAAATATGTGTACATCAATAACTTGTATTGTTGCTTTAATGCTGTATATCTTAGGGACCTGAATCACAGAAGTGACATTTAATTAATTGTAAAAAATCATCTAATATTTAGATTTATTTAAAACAATTTAAACATTGTCTAACTAATCAACCATATACAAAAAATGTAATAAATATGAGGAAGTTGATTATGTAAGTTTATAAAGGTTAATTAAATAAAAATGCAATTCGTTTTCAAAACCTTAAGAATGAAACGAAGATTGAAAAGAATACTACGCAATCAGCAGGGTTTGGAGAGTATTTGATGTTTATATCAACACTGGACTACAACCCTACATCCAGATGCATTCAACTTAAAATTGTTGAATTTTTATTTACTTCGCAATTTTTAACATGGAATGTTCACTCAAGCAATATCTTGCCAGAGTTTATTGTCTACCATTGGGAATAGTGTAGAAGCAAAAAATAAATAAAATAAATTGCTCTAGAAAAACAAAAAAAAAAAAACAAAAAAAACAGCGGAAAGAATCCTTTAGCTACGCTGCTTGCACTTTACTTCAAAAAAAATATATGAAAGACGAAGCGAAAAATATGCAGAGAAAAGGTGGAATGCGAAGCGGAAAACGATTATGGGCATCTTAAAGTAAAAATTCAAATCGCAAAATGTACAGTGAATCACGGAAGGAACGATAAAGGTTTTTTTTTTTTTTTAACAAAACTATAGGAGCCTATGCAAAGCACGTGGAACGTTGACTGCATAGATGCACAAGTGACTCATGGACTCATGGTTCAGCCTTCAAGGCATCTTTCGGTCTTAAGTTGGATGGAAGAACACATGCAGCACATTTACTGTGTGTGTGGCGGTAAGGAATCTTACATCAGAAAGATATTAATCTTATTGTCGGCGGCGGTGACGGCGGCGGCATGTAGTCACTCTAGTGGGATAAACCAACTAAAGCTATATAATACGAGGAGAGTCTTAGTCTTAGCCCAACTAACCATTCTTAACTCGGGGTAGCTTGGTTGGAGTTATGTGAGTGAGCGCTCCTTAATGTCGAGAATGGCACTATAGTGGCAGGACTCGAGGATGGTGGCAGTTGCACTGGTTCAGTTTAACTATACACATGTATATGCAAATGCATTAAGTGCATTTTATTGCTGCATAACGCATTAAGGCCGACTATCATTAACATTGCTCTATACACTAGGTATGTTTGGAACTGCGCAGAGCTGAGTATTGGTGTCTATCTAAAAGGTTTAAATTTGTATGGTCATGCGATGCAGCTGACATCGTATACCTACATATAGATTGCACACTCTTTAGGTCTTCGACTATGGATTATATCTGCAATTCGATGCAGAAGAGATATAAATTTGTGCAAACGTTGTTGGCTCGTTTCGATGCATATAATGACATTCATTGTTTTGATCGATGACAGTTTAAAGAGTTTATCCAGTAAAGGGAGATGATGCTATCTCGTTTTAGGTTATAATGTTTTTGTTTTTTTTCTCTGATTTATGGACGATCAGTCTTTGGAAAGAGATTATTTTTGAAATGGTTTCGACTGCAGAGATTTTATTGGTTGATTTATCTGCATTTATTGTTTGAACATTTTGCCTGAGAAATAAATTATAAAAAAAAATGATTCGATTCACATAAACAGATTGATTGAATGGTAGGTAAATTGCAAAATGAATTAAATGTATTACTTGGTCGCACAGTTTTGTTTACGGTTCCTTTCGTAAATAAAAAATAATATATATTGTATTCTCTTGTGAGAATACCACCATTAAATAAAACACTAGTGATTGTTTTTTAATAATATAAATTTATTAAGAGCTTCAGATCCCTTACCACTGGTGGGGGGAAATCTTCAGCTATACGTTGTAATTACTAATTAGAACTGATCTTTTAAGTGATCGAAGAAACCCTTTTATACTTTATATTTGTCTACTCAGCAGTATGATTGAAGATCATATGCTGCTCTTTGTTTAATAAAATTGCTGATATGCAGTTTATGTTTATAATATCGGATTTCATCATTCGCTATGAGATGAAATCATAAATTATGAATTATTGTGTAAGCATTACATTTGGTAAGTTTATGTTTATAATATCGGATTTCGTCAATGAAATTATGAATCATTGTGTGAGCTACATTTGGTATATGGAAAGATACTTTGTATCTTTCTTCATTATCATAGGGTGTTTAATATTATTATAAAATTATGTGAGGGTGTTCTGATAATGTAACCCCTCCCTCCTTAAGTTTGATGCTCTCCTGAGTATCTATAATTCTATTTTCAATTTTAATTTTTTGGGTTTCTTTACGCTTACAATATAATAATAATATTGCAATTACAACAATTATGATTGTTATACTTGTATATGATATAATATGTTTTACATTGTTCTGATATTTTAATTCTTGTAATTCTTTTAAATTTTCAATTTGATTTATATGTATATTTTCTAAAGTAACATTTATTTTTGTAAAGTTTAGTGTATTATATAATGGAATTACAATATTTTGCTTGAAAGTTTCTTTTTGATTTGAATACAAAGTTGCATTTATTTTGATATTGCAATCTTTAAAATGTATTAGGTTATTTTTAGTAATTTTATATTCAATATTATTACAATAGTCATTTAGACTTGTTTCTACTAAATTTTTTGTTAATATAAGGCCATCTTCTATTTCTATTAATTCTTGATCTTTATTAGATCTAATCTTACAATTTTCGTATTTTGTTTCATATAAATTTTGTATACATATTGGACTTTTTCTTAAATGTTTAACATATTTAATTGCATTATTTTCATACAATGTTTTGTTATAAATTATATAATTATACTTTGATATTTCGATTTCTAGTCCTTGTTCATTTGGAACAGGTAAAATAATTATGGTTTCATATTTATATGTAAATACTGGTATTTTTAAAATAAAAACTAAATTGTTATTTCTAGTTACTAAACTACTTTCTATATGTTCTAGTTTTTGTACGGATATATTAAATCTTTTATTTTCTTCTTTTGTAAGAATATTTCTTCCTAGAATTCCTAATCTTGAAAAGACTATATTGTCTTGTAATTTCTCAACTTCATTGTTTAACAACATTATATCGGTATTTATTTGTAAAGATAATATACTTTTAGCTAAATTTTCTTGTTTTACTTCTGTTGAATTAATGAAATTTCTAAGCACGTATTGATGTTTGTTTATTCTGTCTGCCATAGTTTCTAATTCTGTTTGGAATTGTGTATTAATCCCTATCTGTTTGTTTAATTCTGTTATAGCATTTTTATTGTTTTCTTCTATTATTTTCAAATGATTCTCAATTTCTAATCTTTCATCATTATCCATAACTCCAAAAAGAAAATGGAGTGCACTACCTCCTATGTTTATTATTCCTCTCTTTTGTCTAGAATAAGGAAGTATACTATGTAATTTTGATTTTGTATCTCCTAATGCTTCTGTCATTAGTCTTTTTAATCTTAAGTCATTAAAATTATTATAGCCTGTTTCTATAGAAAATTCAATTTGTTTAATTATTTCATTATAAGTTTCTAAATTAATAATGTGAAGTATTTTGTCATATCTTTCAATCAATTCAATTGGCTCTTGTTTAATTATAATATATCCTGCTTGGTTACGAATTTCTTGCAATAAGAACTCTGATTTCACCATGGTTATGATGAAGAATAAATAAATATTTATGGCTTTCATATTGCCTGTAAAGAGATTAAATTATTTATCGCTATTTTGATATTTATATTTTCTTTTGAAAAAGCTTTTATGTATTTTTTTCTGATTAGCATAATATTTGTTATTTATTTTTTCTACTTTTGTTTTCTTATATTTTGCAGCTATCTTCTTTGCTGTTCTAACTACGTCTGCTTTTACGTATAAATCTTTATTTAAATCTGGTTCAACAAAATCTATTTTATTTTTATTTCTTTTATTAATATTATCTTCTTTAACTTTATGAATCTTTCGTCCTATTTCTTCTAACTCTTCTACCTTAATTTTGTTTTGAATAAAATCTATAGGCTTTCTTAATGTCGTTGAATGGATTGTACAGTTATATATACTAACTGCTTTTATTACTTTCTCTTTTAAATTTAATACGTTCTTTTTCTTTTCTTGTACATTATATATTCTTATATGTTCATTGAGTGTACCATGCACTCTTTCTACATCTGAGTTTCCTGTCTTATGATTTGGAGTTACAAGTTTTATCTTAATTCCTTCTTCGTTACAATATTCTTTAAATGCTAGGCTATTAAATTCATTGTCGCATACGATTTCTTCAGGTTTGCCTAGTATAGAGTTTCTAAGTTTAAGTTGCTCAATTATTTTGTGAGCGTTTCTACTAGCTATGGGAAAAGCTGTCAAATGTTTAGTAAATTTGTCAATAATTGTCAAAAAGTAAATATCTTTACTTGGAATATATATATCCATGTGTATAAGCTCATTTGGCTTAAGTGTAGTTTTACTTATTTCAAATTTTATTTTCTCTGGATTTCTATCATGTTTCGCTGTTTGACATACAGTACAATTGTTTATGTATCTTCTTATTAATTCCCTTAATTTTGGAAAATAGAATTCATTTTTAATTTCAAGATATGTTTCTTGTATTCCTCGGTGATTATATTGTTCATGAATCTTTTCAATGAGATTCAACGCATCATTTGTATTACTTAAATCTTTTAAAAGCGTAATGCATCTTAGTAATATCAGTTTACTTTGATTGCTATAAAGCTCAACATATTTTTCCTGAATTTTGCAAAATAAATTATCACTTGGACAATATAATGCCACTTTTCCGTGATCGGGTAAAAATTCCCTTAATGCTTCAGTAAAATAATCGCCTACATCTTTTGATTTAATAGTTAGTCTTCTTACACCTTGGTATATACATTTTATATTTTTATTTTCATCTTCTGACTCTATAACTTCTATTTGATGCTTAAACATATTTGTAGGTAATTCTGAAATTCCTATATGATCATTTCTTTCTTCTATACCACTATGATTTGTGGCTAACGATGTATCTTCATTTGCATTGATTGCATTGATTTCAAGTCGACTAAGGTAATCTGCTACACGATTTTCTTTTCCTTTTAAATATTCGATATCAAAGTCATATTCATTTAAACTTATTTTCCATCTCTGGAGTTTTGAATTTGGTTCTTTAAGGTTACTTAACCAAATTAAAGGTCTGTGATCGGTTCGTATTTTAAATTTGCGACCGTAGAGATATGATCGAAAATATTTTACTGACCATACAATACTTAATAATTCCTTCTCGATAGTGCTATATCTACGTTCATGCTCGTTAAGGGTTCGAGATGCATAGCATAATGGATGATTTGATTGTGAAAGGACAGACCCAATTGCATAATTTGATGCATCTGTTGTTAACACGAATTCTTTAGTGTAATCAGGATATTTTAAAACAGGGTCACTAGATATGAGTAATTTCAGTTCTTCAAAAGCCGTAATATATTCTGGGTCTTTAATATTTATCTTTGTTCCTTTTTTCAGGTATTTTGTCATAGGCACTGCTACTTTTGAATAATCTCTTATAAATTTCCTATAATAACCTGTTAGTCCTAAAAACGATTTTATTTGTTTAGTTGTGCATGGAATGGGTATTTTTTCGATAGCTTTTATTTTATCTGGATTTGGCTTTATTCCATTTGTAGTAATAACATGACCTAAGTATTCTGTTTCTTTGCTAAAAAATTTGCATTTATCTATTTGTATTTTTAAATTATTTTCCTTGAGTTTCTGAAATACTTTATTTATTGAAGAAATATGTTCTTCTAATGATGTGCTAAATATAAGGATGTCGTCTAAATAGACAACACATATTTTTCCTACAAGTCCTTCTAATACGTGATTTATCATTCGCTGAAAAGTAGCGGGGGCATTTTTTAATCCGAATGGCATCCGATTAAATTCGTAATGATTATTAGCTGTTGAAAAAGCAGTTTTATGCCTGTCTTCAGGGTTCACCAATATCTGATGAAAGCCTTTCGCTAAGTCAAGAGTAGTAAAATATTGGGCTCTCCCCAATTTACTGAATATTTCGTCAATATTTGGAATAGGAAACTTGTCTTCCACGGTTATTTCGTTAAGTTTTCTATAATCTATGACAATACGCCATTTCTTGATTCCTGAACTATCTATCTTTTTGGGTACAACCCAGATAGGTGCATTATATGGGCTACTACTTTCTTTTATTATACCTTGATCTAACATTTCAATTATTTGGTTTTCTACTTCATTTTTGTGTATTTCTGGGTATCTATACAATCGTGTATATATTGGTTTATTATTTTTCGTTTCAATTTTATGAGTAACTTCTTTAACATTAGTTAAAATATCTCCTTCCTTATAAAATAATTTCTTATTATTCTTGAGTATTTGAATTAGTGCTTTCTTTTCTTCCGCGTTCATATAAGGTTTAATTAATTTATTTATTAAATTTTCATTTTCATCAATTCTACATAAGTTTATTTGTGTATTTGATAACTCTAGAATATAATTTTCTAGAGGATAATCATCCTTGGGTTTTGATAGTAATGGTATTTCTATATTATTAATTTTCACAGTATGAGTATAGTATGATAATTCGGCTTGTAATGGTATAAGTATATTGTTTCCTAAAATTCCGTCGAATGTACTATTCGTAATTGGAGTAATTAAAAATTCCATGGTCGATTCTTTTTTATTAAATTCACTTGGTAATGGCAAAATTATTTTTGTACGTATTAAATTTTCTCTAAATAGTGTTTTAATGGTATGTGGTTTATCTAGTTTAGTTTCAAAATGTTTTGGAAATATATTTTCTTTCAAAATAGAAGTTGCAGCTCCTGTGTCTACTAATAATTTAAGCTTTTTATTTAAAATATGGACATCTATGCAGGGTAATGGTCTGCTGAGGCATGTATTTGAAAATTTGATGTATTTTGGGTTAAATGATCCACTTCCATTGGTTCTGGAATATTTCTTTGCCTAACAAATGTATTATGATTTTGATTGGAAAAATTACCACTTCTGTTCGGTTGCCTATAATACTGTTCGTTTTGATTTTGATTTCTATTAAAGTGTTTACCATTGTTATTAAAATTTCTCTTGTTATTATTCCTATAATTAAAATTTTTGAAATCATTTTTGTAATTTCTATCGTTTCTATAGTTTGGATTAAAATTATTAGGTTTATAATTATTATTAAAATTATTATTGTTATTAAAATTATTTTTGTACTCATTATTTTTAATGTTTCTATCGTTCCTATTATGAATATCTTCTTTTGTCCAATGACAAGATTCTAATTTATAGAATGCTTCGCTAAGGGTTGTTATGTTATGATTGATTATTATTGAACTTGCGTTCGGGGGTATTCTTTCACAAAATTTAGATAATAATGACGCTTCATTATTGAAAGGATTGTATTCTTCCGGTTTATTTTCAGATAAATAATATTTATTATTTAGTCTACAGAGGATTTCTGAGAATGTATTATATAGTTGAGAAATGTTTTTTGAATAAACTTTATCTGCTAGTTCTTTTAATTTTAGAAAAGATTCTTTCTCACCAAAATTCTTTACTAGAATATTTTTTATGTCTTGCCAATTATTAGGGTCGCCACTCCTTAATACTACCTCTAGGGCGAAATCTGTTATTTTTGATTTTATTTCACTCACTATAAATTCTTGTGAACCTTCGTTATACAAACTACATGAATTTATTACAAATTCTGCTTTTTTAATAAATATAATTAAATTACAATTTCTCCCATTATAGGTTGGTAAATTTTTTAATAATTTTAGGGGGTCAAGGTTGATTGAAGCCATTTTTACCTGATTTTCTAATCTTAATACTGGTTCACTGTTTTGTTGATCTGCTGCTACTGGATCTGTTGATTTGATTTCCTTTTCGTCGGGTTTTAATGCTGGTGGAATCCTATATGGATTATATTTCCTCATTTAATTATTCGATCTCGTTGGGGCTTTCGACTTGGATTATTATTTTTGCCACGTAAAGTTGTTCTTCCTTCTTTTTACACGTTGGGGCTTTCGACTTGGATAGTTCTGCCTCGTAAAGTTGTTCTTCCTTCTTTCACTTTTTCAATTTAGGTTATATACATATATTTTTGTTTAAACTTTTTCTTCTGTCCCAGTTTTGTTTTTAATTAATTCTCCATTTTAGTTGGAGTGAGCTACTAATTAGTATTTTTTCGATTTTAGTTCGAAATTCGATTTTCACTCGAATATATATTTTTTTTATTTCACTTTGTGTGTAGTATTTCTGCGGTGCTCTGCTCCCTTTTGAGTTTTAATTTCCTCTAGTTGCATTCAATATATATTATATTATTTTTTTTTTTTTTTTTTCAGTCCAACATTCCCTCTATGGGATTTCGTGAAATTGTCCTTCACGGATCTGTATTCACTATGTTTTTCACTGAATATTATTAATTTATTGTCCTATACCTTTTTTGTTATATCACTTAACCGGTATTTAACTATTTCAATTAGTACGGACGATTATTTTTTAAATCCCGAATAAAACTTTAATAAGTACGATTCATTGATCTTTCGAGATCCTACCGACTGCGCCAGTTTTGTTTACGGTTCCTTTCGTAAATAAAAAATAATATATATTGTATTCTCTTGTGAGAATACCACCATTAAATAAAACACTAGTGATTGTTTTTTAATAATATAAATTTATTAAGAGCTTCAGATCCCTTACCACTGGTGGGGGGAAATCTTCAGCTATACGTTGTAATTACTAATTAGAACTGATCTTTTAAGTGATCGAAGAAACCCTTTTATACTTTATATTTGTCTACTCAGCAGTATGATTGAAGATCATATGCTGCTCTTTGTTTAATAAAATTGCTGATATGCAGTTTATGTTTATAATATCGGATTTCATCATTCGCTATGAGATGAAATCATAAATTATGAATTATTGTGTAAGCATTACATTTGGTAAGTTTATGTTTATAATATCGGATTTCGTCAATGAAATTATGAATCATTGTGTGAGCTACATTTGGTATATGGAAAGATACTTTGTATCTTTCTTCATTATCATAGGGTGTTTAATATTATTATAAAATTATGTGAGGGTGTTCTGATAATGTAACCGCACGTTATTGCTCATTTTATTCCATAGTTTTCAAATGATTCAGATTAGGAAATATTAAGGTGGACTTCTTCTTTAGTGATGCCCTATACATAGGTAACCCCTTTGAAACTCCGACACTCACCAAAAAATGAGGTATTTAAATTTTAACATACTGAAGACCTTCGGGCCTTTACTAGCTGCGGTTAACGATTTTTTTGAAGTTTTAGATTCCAGAAAAAATTAACCTACTAACTCAATTTGTACATCCTAAGCATACTGAAAAGTACCCTGAATTTGGACCAATGCTAACGTTTTTATTCGGAACGAAGGGGCAAACTTCATTTGTTCCAAAAACTATAATTTTTTTTGTTGAAGAAATGTCTACCAAATAATTGTAGGTTATGAAATTCTAAACTAAAAAGGCTAACACACTTAAGAGAGAGGAGAAAGAGGGGGAGTCATCTGAGACGCAAACGCTGCAATATCAGTTTTTTTTTCTTTGCTGGGGTGAAGCAAAGGTTTTACCTATGAAAATGGACAGATTTCAAGAACACAAGGGGACATGTTGTTTAATGTACTGTTAATTTGTCTGTTTTTATTTTGCTGATAGTTTACAGCAGAAATGTTAGAGCATCACACAACAAAAAAAAAATTATGGAGCATTTAGAACTGGACGGTTTCAGGTAAGGAAATCATCTTCAACGACGAGATCCGTTTTTCGGTGAACGGGTACGGCAACAAGGAAAACTGCTGGTTTAAGGATGATGACACTCAAAATTAGGTGCACCAAGGAGGATTTCATACGCAGATATCATTTACTCTGATTACATGAGTGGATTGGGGGATGGAATCGAATGCGAATTGAAATTTCCATACATGTATATGTTCACGCTGGATCGAAAGATTGAATTCAAATGACAGTCTGGCTTTGATTGTGTGTGTGTGGTGTTGTGGCTATCATTAAAAAACTGGCGACACCAAGAGAAAGAATTATTTGATGTCCAAATAGTCTGAAAACAAATTGCACAATTATTGCACACTAACACACATACAACCAGCTGTGAACTTTTGGTTCTTAAAATCGTCGATTCAGGTTTACATACGTAAATATTTTCGATTCGATCTACTTCTTCAATTCAATTTCGATTCAGGACAAAGAGCTAAATCTTGATTCAATTCCAATACAATTCTACTTATAAACGTAGTAACTATTTGGTGTAATTGTAGGTCGGTGGCATCATTGGTCCGTACTTCCTCAAAAACGACGATGGTCATCATCAACAACGGAGAGTACTATATCAATCACTGATTTTTTTTAGTTAAAATTTAATGATATGGATGTGAACAACATGTTGTTGATATGGATGATGGAGCAGAAGCGATTGGTGGACATCGTCACCTCACGCAGGAGGATAGGTTCCTTATGGGAAGTCCTGAAACATACTCCAAGGCAATGTTAACGTGTTTTATAGATACGAATTAAAATTGATTAAATGCAGTGGACGGTGCAATCACATTTGATCTGAATTCGATAGAATACTCGTGGTATAAGGTCAATCCAGACATTATACTTAAGTATCAAA
Organism: Philhelius festivus; assembly: GCA_963931855.1. Lineage (NCBI taxonomy): Eukaryota > Metazoa > Arthropoda > Insecta > Diptera > Syrphidae > Philhelius > Philhelius festivus. Next base: position 50,850,531 of record OZ007557.1, on the reverse strand, counting down.
GTCTTTTAAAAACCGGGAAGCCGCAAATCAGGAGATCGTGGGGTCTTGGCATATGATTAACACCAAAAAAGTCAAGTAATTTTTTGCGCGTATTGACAACTGGGCAATTATTTTAATAAAATGTTTTAATAATTTTAATGTCAAATGCCAATTAACAAATTTATTCACTTAAAAATGACAACCAATTAAAATCAACGGGAACATAATACACCCTGCACACTAAAGTCTGTATCTAGGTTTGTTCAAATCCGTGCTAGAAGGCAAAAACCGCATTCCTATTGAAATGCGGTAACCTAAACGTTAAAAGATCTGTCCCTTAGAAGATGTCAAGCTGTGCTCAATTAAAATGAACTTGAAACAATATAATTAAGCATATAAAACTTTGTCCTTATTAAATCTTTTGAATTTACCAAGATTTTTTTCATTCTTTCCAGCTAACCAATTTATAACCTGAAACTAAAAGATTTAAAATCAGTTAATTCGATTTCGAAATATTAAAATGCTATTTGTAAACTCAGAATTGAGTTATCGATGTTTCCGCCTATTCTGTGTTTTCGATCAATGAAGATCTATTCACAAGCTGCCAAAAATTACCAATTTTAATAACATTCACAATGAACATTTACACGTCTTCGTTTGACATTTCAATTCTTTTGACACCAACTGTCAAATTTTATTTTAATGAAATATGTATTTCAAAGTTGCAAATTTAGTTGTACTCCTATTATTATTCTTGAAAATAAAATTGATTCTGACCAATTAAAACTTATTTCTAAACAATACTTATACATAACTTATCTCATAGATCTAAGTGGAAAATTAAAATCAAAGACTGCCTTTAAACGATGCAATATCACATTTTCAAGGTGTGAACTTCGTTTAAGCAGGTAGAGTAAAGAGCGCGAAAGCACTCCTTGAACAGAGTTAACTGTCATTAAAAATGGCTGTGTTTCAAAGCATCAAAGCAATCCGAAGAAAACCAAAAGAGAAACAAAGATTGAAAATCGCTTTCGCGTAAAACCAGTCTAACAAATTCAAATTAGAATTTGTTTATAGCATATCGTCAGTTGTTTTTAATTTCCAATCCCATAAATTTCTTTTTTGACATTTGATTAGGCGCTGAATTTTTCAAAAGGTATGTTCGTTTATTTCGTATATAAAACTTGTAGTCAACAAAATATTAATGGGAACATTTGGGTTTGTGATGTAGGGTTTTCTCCAAAGCGACAACCGGGTTTTGGTGTGAACAAGTTATAAAAGGCATAATGTTTAAAATAAGTAGTGTCTACATTGACAGCAAACTTTAATTAAAAATTATTGCTCTATCTCTTTTGTCAATTTATATCCAGAAGAGCTGTTCAAAGTTATAAATAATACATTGTTAGTTATTCATGTACACTGACTTACAATCCAATTAATTCAAATCAAAACTGAACGAGCTTAAGCCGTCCGAAATGGCAAAGACGATCCAAACATAGAATCTAATAGTCTTGAATTATCTATCATTTCTTGTCCTTTCTCCATTTCAAGGAAACTTTACAAATCGAATTTACATTTTGAAATCTCTTGATGCAATCGTAACCTTCAATGTTATTACTACAAATCATGATGTGTGTGTGTCCTCTGTCCCTTTCACCTACATAAATCAAAGGATTTACATTGTGTAACTTGACTTGCAAATGGAAATTCCACGTGAGAAAATAGCATACGTCAAGATGAAAGATACAACTGTCAACTGACTGGTTTCCTTTATTTCGAAGCTCGGAGTCTGCAACCAGTTCCACAATATTACATTCCTAATGCTCCCTCCATCTATAGCCATAAAGAGGTGCCGACTCTTGTCGCAGCACAGATCTTTGCCATTTGAATGACAGGATGATGTGAACAGTGCACACTGTTGCTTTAGAATTCGCATGGGTTGGTGAATCTCTCTCCAACACTGTGTGTGTTGGGAACATTTTTATTTGAATAATGGCCATCAAAGGATTAAAGAAAGGATGCCGGCGGAACCGGTGGCGGGAGAGGAAGCACTTCAACGGTGCTACTGCAACCACCGCCGCCGCGGCCTGATGTAGGTAGCTGCTGTTAAAAGCTAAAATGGTAAAGAAAAGCGCGAGATGTTCACGATATCCTTTTTCGCTTCACTTTTTCTTCCTTTTTCATTTCGTGTTTGTGTCTCTAGGATGCATTTTTTGTCGGATAGATTCTGTTTTTATTTTTACCTTTTATTTCTATATTACTCTTCGTGAAAACTCGAAAAGAGTGCATTTTGGAGGACGACCGACGAGCTCCGATGGAGTGTGAAATTTCTTTTGTCAATTGCATATCCTTGGCTTTTGTTAAAAGGTGTTATAACACGACTTTTATGTGTGGGGCTTTTTTTTTTTGTACATATATCTCAAGGGTTAAATTCACGCCTATAATTCTTTTATCTCACACCTTATTGCATAGGTATAATATTGTCATCGTAGAATTTTTCCGTTTGTTTGTTTATTTTTTTAAGAGCATGTCCTTGCATTTTTCAACATATTTTATTTATTTTTTTCTTGAAGGTAGCTTGGCAGGAGGTATATCTGAAGTTGATGTGCTTTGATATTCATCCGATAAATATTGACAAGTAGATACGGGGTATTGCATTAATGAAAAAGATTGCTTATATTTTATTTGTATGGTAAGTCAGCCGAATTTAAGACCTTGAGATGAGTGGTTGAAAGCAGGGGAGTGTTTTTTTTATTTTCTTGTGAGATACATAGAAGGCAAAATGCTCAATCTAGGGTCATCGCACATGATTTACAGCTTTTAATTTTAAATCTAATAAAATCTCCATTCACTTTCCGATATGAATTCATCATATCGTAATGTGCCAAATGTGGAGAAAAATCTTAAGACCTGAAAGTTGGTAGCCACTGGTTGCTAGAGGCAAGACCTGGAGAGAACGGTAGGTGGTGACCAAAGGTTGTAGCTATGTCTACAAATATTTTTAAATACTCGTATTGTAAGCACTGCCTCTTTAATCTTAAAGATGTCAAAGTTCTTCCTCGAATAATTAGTGATACTTTATATAAATGGTATAACAATTTACATTACATCATCGTGAATACTTCAAACAGAAATGGTTAAGTGTCCTGTTTATGAGCTGCGACCAGCTTATGCGAATAGATCTTTTTAAATCAAATTTAAGATATAAATTATGAACTTGTCCAACATATATTTGAACAAGCGAAACGAAGTTCCAAAGAATCGTTAGCTAATATTCATTGATAAAGTTTGATAATTTAATAAGTCATTTTCCTTTTTAAGGGGCAAGTTATAGATATCATTGAATTGCATCATTGAAAATTGTCATTCCCATTTTTAAGACGAATAAACAAAATGCAATTGCTTTAATTGGTACCAAAATGAAAGTAATGAGTAGTAGAATTTTTGTACACTATAAAATACAAAATTCTGATTTAAACTTTCTTTTAAATCCGCATTTATTATTTCACTGATAGAAATCAATTTCAAAATGAACAGCTGATTTTTGTTTCTTTAATATGGAACACAATCATTCCACTGAATGTGTTCGATTCTCTTTCTATTCTCAAATGTCAGTTTTGCTTTCAATGATCAAACCTAACCTCAAATAAATAGAATTGGCTGTTATGTGACTCTGATAGGATCTTTTACTGAAACTAATTTTTCAATGATTGCTATAACTGGCTTTGTTCCAATGATGCATTTCAATGAATGCTATAACTGGGGCCTTAGACCTTTTTTGTTTGGTGAATGAATGAATAGAATTGGGGTCTGTTTCACTGTAGACTTAAAATCTATTGTAGCCATTTGTTTGTTGAGGAGAGGATCACATTGTACTTCTACTAAAATAAGTACTAAATATACAAAGTAATCAAATTTGTGATCTGAATTTGACATTCCTGTTTCAATGAAATACGTCAAACCGAACTGTCATCCGGGACGGACTATGTTCGTTTAATGGATCGTTTAACAATCACCGAATGAGTTTTAGAACAAAAATAGTGATTATGTAGAGATACGTTTCACACATTACAAGAAAAAGTCCCTGGAAATGTTATTTTGTGTTTTGGTGATGTGAACTGGCAATTAAGATCATTAAATTTCTTTTTGGTGGGCTAAGAATAAGTACTTGTATATGTACACACACAGAATCCGCAAGTCTTGACGCTAAGCAAACGAATGTTCATCAAGAAACCCTATGGTGGATGTTTATAATGTGAAGATCCAATCAATATCGATACCTTCCCGTAAGAATGTATTAAGCGACAATTTTTTCGAAAATGACTTTTTGATGTGGAACTATACTAGAAGTTAAACGCCACATTTTGGCCTGGGTTTCACTGCCCTATCATGTTTGCAAAAGAAACTAGAGAGAAAATAAAATTGTAGTAACCGCCAAGTTTTCTCACTGGAATAATGTTGCTCCCTGAAATTTGTATTATCCGCCAGTAAAATTATGCTAAGCGACATTTTTAAAAATATTATTGTCTTAAGCAACCAAACGTCCATGAAAAAAAATTGTTATAATGTCGCTTAGTTTAACCGAAATTTTCGCTTAGCACACTCATCCAAATAGAACTTGATCCATTTTTGTCGCTTATAATACTCCAGATATGGTTGTCTTTGCTTTTCAATTATTGTCTATCAAGTAGGCTACTACTTTTTTTTCATTTATTTAGTGTTTTTTTGTTGTTGTCATCATAAGCCCATTTGACATTGTATCAAGCGCCAATGCTTTGACCACGAAAATGTACTAAGCGACAAAAACTTCTTATCTGATTAAAATTTCGATTTTGCAATGATGTCAAGTTTTGTATTGTAAAAATCCCTCTCCAAATCTGTTTCTTCCAATAAAATACACAAAAAAATAACTAAATGAGACGTTTTTTTCGTTTCCTGAACAATTTTAAAAATGTCGCTTAATACATTCTTACGGGAAGGTATCGATATATTGAAATATGATAAGATGTCAATTTAGATGAAATTTTCGTTGACAATTGAACTCCTTTTGTTTTTTGTTTTTCATCCGAATTGACTTAAAGATTTCAGTCGAAATGTGTGTGTCATTGAACTGCTAGTAAACTTATATTTTATCTGAAAACTTCGATTACACTTTTGTGGTTGAGATTTTGTTTTTTAGTTGGGTGTGCCGGTGCAGTGAGGTGTTTATGTATTTCCATTATCTTCACCTTGCGGCAGTACCTATTGAAGAAGGGCTAACGAAAAGATTAATATAGCTTATTGCTTTCACACGAAATGTAAACACAATTCAAAGATTGTTTTATGTTGTTTTTTTTTTTTATTTTTCATTCGGAAAAAGTGCATTTGCGATAGATAAACACCCCAAGAAAAGACGTACATCATACGTATCAAAGACTCTTCTTCCAATACCCCAGCCACACATGGCGTGTTCAAGTCGATGGAATGAAGGTGCGTTGTGTGATGTTCGCCGGCCATAGTGGTGGCGATGGCGCGGCGAACGGGCGACGAAGGTACTAAAATTTAACGCACGCATCGCTCACATATCGACATAAAAAAATGATGAAAGCAACGACTGACAAAATCGTATTTGTCCAATTTTCTTCGACTTCTTGGCTTGACTTGGCTTGGATGGATATTGTTTACATTTAAAGACTATCCTTCCCCGATGCTGGTTATAGCCTTATTGCCCGCAGTGTTATTTTTAAAATGCAAACAACAGACCTGCATTGCCACCAGCACCAACGAGACATGGGCACGGCCCCGGTGGCGGTGCGACGGAGTGACTATGTCGACGTTCAATGTTTGTGATTCAAGGCAAACATTTGATTGAAGCCAACACTATGCCCGGTGTAATAAAAGAAAATGTATTTTTTTATTTTTTTTTCTCCATTAGCTATAGTTAGCTTGTGTATAGTTACTTTTGCTTATTTAACTTAGATTACCACATGTATACATATACATCTAGCCCTCTTCGTCTTTTGAGCATAAGGACCAGGAGAAAGGGCTGATAAGGATGACTGTTTTTCATTCTTATAGTGATGAGAAAGATTGTAAATTAAGTGAAGGCAGCAAATTAACTGAGTGATGAGTGAGTGAGGGTTTTTGTTTTAATGTTTGCCGAGCGCTTTTCCTTTAAGAATTTATAAATACATAAATGTTTAGATAAGACTTGCGAAGAATAAGTATGAAAGTGGATATTATTAAGTTGTGCACTCACTTACAAAGGCAAGTTAAAGTTAAAGTTATTGTTTTGTTTTTTTATTTGATTAGAGATTGGCAAAGAAATAACAATTACACAACACACAAAAAGATATAGAGGATTTTTCATGAAAATTAAGTCTTCACCTTTAATTACGAGTACCTCCAGTGTCAAGAAAAATTCAGCTAGATTTTTTTAGAAGTCAGAGCGTAAAATGGTAGAAATTTTACTCCAGGTTAATGATTATCCAAGGAAAACAACAAATGAGCCTAGAACTCACTAAGGTGCAAGAAAGAAAAATCGTTACGAATATCATGCCAGCCATTTGGAAACGATATATTTAGCTCGATTAAATATTATACCATATGATTAGTCTTACAGTTTACTGGAATAATTATAATTTGTTTTTACTTTTTAATCAATATTTCAAAAAGAACTTTTCGATATTTCTATTTGGTTACAAATTAAATACAATATTTTCTAAAATTTGGCGCCTATTTCAAAATAATTGGTTTTCTTGACTTCGTTAGCAATTTTGTCGCCCTGTCCAATGTAAATTTATAGGCATTTAGTTCGTAGTCCTCTTGATTTTTCCGAGAACGAATAGGAAATCAATTCACTTCATAGAAATTCTCATATTATCATAATTATAATTGACAGGCGCAACAGACTGAAAATGTTTCAGAGATTAAGCTTTGAGAGCATAGAAGAGTGACAATTTTTCAGTGTGATATAATAAAATTATGACAATCCAACAGTGTGATAGTGTATTTTATAAGTATCAATTTTGAAATTTGTTTTTAATACTGTTCTATTGTCAGATTACCACGCTATCACTCTTTCACATTTTCAACTTGTCGCAAAGTCAATTTTCCATACACTCACTCTTTTACACTGTCACACTTTTAAACTGAATATACCCAACAATGCAACACTTCCAATCTGTATGAAGTAACAGCCTAAAGCTAAGTGTACACGACTGGTAGATCTTACAATATTGTCAGATCTTACAATGTCTGACAATTTTCTACCAATGAGCTGACAATTAAGTTGTGTGTGTACACGGTTGGTAGAAAATCTACCAATCTCTCTCAGAAGTTGGCCGACAATTTATTTTCAGATAGCTGGCTAAATACCTACTAATTCATGGTAAGAGTTTGGTAGATTTTCTATCAACCGTGTACACACACAACTAATTGTCAGTTTTTGTTGGTTATGGAAACTGCTTCTTCATTTGAACCTTGGCTGCAAATTGTCTGACAATAAAAAAATTGTATGATGCTAAAATACGTACATCTTACAATTTCTTCATTTTCAGAAACGTCAGACAACGATAAAAATTGGCAGGCCTGACAATAAATTGTGTGTGTAAACGATTATGAAATACCTTACAACTTACCTTCTTACAATTAATTGTCAGATAGATTTTCTGACAGTTAGTTGGAAGATTACACGATTATCAGCTAGTGTGCACCGTACACATGATTGTCAGATTTCTTTCAATTAATTGTCAGACAATGATCTAACAATTAATTGTCAGACAAAATTTCTGACAATTAATTGTAAGACTACACGGTTGTACGAGTAAGACATGGTAAGCATGTTTTTCACTGACAGATCTGACAGTATTGTAAGATCTACCAATTGTGTACACTAAGCTTAACTAATAAGCTTTTTCCAGTTGATAACAGATGCATTATTGTATCGCCATCAATGCCAATAAGATTGACTCAACTTAAAATCCAAGTTTTAATGCTTTAAGTGAATTCATTAAAACTCCTCTTATTGGTTTGTGTTAAAACGATCATTTTTTTAATAGGCGAATATGTGAGTTCAAGACAGGTTCATAAAAGGTATGCACCTACATATAAGAACCTGACAAGCGACAATGCAGAAAAAATTCGAATATGTGAACACAATGTACATTTTAGACTCGAATTCGTGCATCCTGTGAAAACCGCATGAAACCGATTTCCATGAAGGTGTCCGGCGTTCCGTGCTACGCGGAGTCACATGGGTTTCACTCCGCCGCCGTTCTCATCAGTTCACACTTCACACTTAGCCGAAAAAAATGGAATCCGGAACGAATGTGTTCAGGACCGAACGGAATCGTATACTTTTGAAACGAGTCCAAAAACCAAAACATAAATGAAATCGTGAAATGAAGCTCACGAGGAACAATATAAGTTCCTTCGTAGCCTACTTACTTCCCCGATGGGTTTTACCTTGTCGTGGTGGGGAGACTTAAGTTTATTTCTCCGGAAATCCAGCTGGAGATTTAGGCAACTAAGAAAACACAAAAAATAAGTGATCAGGGGAAGTCACGGCCAAAACATAAAGAAAAGTAATTGAGATAGTGTTCTCTTTTGCTATGATGTTTTGGTTTCAACAATCTTGGATACGAGTAATTGATGCTAAATGATTAAGAATAAGAAAGATTGCTTAGGACTATCGTTCCTAGTTCGGCGAAGAAAGACTAATCAAGGGTGCACACCCTTAGTTGTTGGTTTCTACTTCGATCAATTGCTGGGTGTGTGTTATTCTAGGGTTGACAGGCCCTGAGTTTTGCGGAACTTATCTGGAAGTGACCTCACGGTTGTGAAAGCTTACCAGAAGCTATATTCTGGCACCATGGGAGATGGTGCCCAGGAGGTAGAGATGGGTTGCGTAGTTTATCTCAGGCCCCCAAGTGGGAGAATCATGGTGGCTGTGGTTATTCCAAATGCGGAGGCATATGGTTTTCAAGTTTACCGGGTTTACCTGGTTTACTTGGATTCAAGAGGTGCTTGGTAGGCCTCGCTCTAAAGCAAAGTGTGTGTTCACGCCGCAACATGTCACAGAATTGCTACTGATACGGCTTCGGCTGTATCAGAGCTCATGGTCAGCGCTCAATCTGACTCCGATGTGGGTAGGCCCACCGTGGAATTAATTCTTAATTGACAAAGTGTCCACGTTAAACACAATACGGTTCTGTAGCGTAGTGAGGTGTTGAAGCGAGCTTGAAGCTGCAACGTAGTAGAAGTTTCAGCTTTTTTTCAGATTTCGAAGAATATATCGTCAATCATGGTCAAAATTATATCTCGGAGATATAAAGCCATAATAGTGTTTTTTTTATGAAAGATTTACTTCTTAACTTAAAATCCTTTTTTTGTCAATTTTTGTGACTTTCAAATATGATTTTAATTTTTAAACAATTTTGTTTTAATCTAAATTACATAAAGATAAATCACCACAAAACCCTTCGAAAATATTCAAATCCCTCGAAGCCATATCAATCCCCAGGCATTATACTTATCAATAAATTGTCAACCAAAATGCTAATAAACTCTGCCGAAAACTTTTCAAAAGTGTAATTAAATTGAGAAAATAACAAAAGACTGGTGCTTGTAATGACTGAGTTACAGGGTTCTTTGACGTCGATTCTTTGAATGAATAACAACAACCCTTCAATACTCAACAACTCAACTCAACTCATCGCACCAAGTCCAAAGCCCCGAACAACAAACTGAACCAACAAAAACAATGACGACGACAATGCCAATAACGATATAACAACGGCAGCACGTTGTATAAATATTCACTGATTAATCACTCAAACAATCAATGACCTTTAAATGAGGGTAAATACAGTCACAATTTACATGACTATAGTGAGATATCCTTCCTGGTGCCAAAGGCCAATTTGCAGGCCAATCAGGGTTTCTCCATTATATCGGCACAATAGTGCCGCAAGGATTTTGGTTAAGAATGTAGAGATTTTGTTTTAAACGCTTTTTGTTTTTATTTTTGACGTAAGCATTTAAAAAATAAAAAATAAAAAGGGTATTCATGGAACGTCTAAAAACCATCTTAAACGTTGTAAGCGTCACAAGCGAACTGTCAAAATTGAAAATCTTTACCAACAAATCGTTAGCTTTCCGACACGAGTTCGTGTGGTAAACGGAGATTGTAAACATCGTTAAGGCGTTAACTGTTTGTTACGGTACAAAGACGTCTATATTGCTTTACAATTTGTTAAAATCATTTCAAGTTGAAATTGAACTGAATTGGAGGTGCATCAAATGCAGAAGTTTTTCTTTTAAAAAAAGCTAAAGTAAGATATAATTTTTAAATAGAAGAAAAAGGTTGGAAAAATAGCATTCTACAATAATTCTTTTATAGAATACTTTAAGAAATAAGCAAAGTAAACGCCCATTCCCTAACCCAACACATAGCTCTATGACGTCGAATAAACAGATAAGGCACTCTATTGTGTTCAGCCAGTAAAACGTCTTCTAAGTTTACATTGCTTTATTATATCAATTTTGTTACATATTACTGAGCTTGATACTTGAAACTTTTTCGTAATAATGAGGATGTTATCTATCAAAAAGTCAAAAGTATTTATTTACTTTAAAAATGGAATTAATTTTTTTGATTTTTTTTTTTCATTGAGGAAAATGATTTTTTTTAAATTTTGGAATGCGATGTTTTTTTAAGTACATGCATAGATATATATAAGAATCTCTAAGGTTGAAACCAAATCAGCGAATCTATTAACAAAAAACTTCACAGCCAAATTTCCATTAGCGATATTTTTTTAAAGAAAAACCTGGAATTTAGTTTTATTAGAACTGTCTAAAATATTAAAGATACACAGTTTAATAAATCGCGTTGGAGCTATTTTCGAGAAAATTTCTTAAAAACAAACTCTTATTATTACCCTTACTTATATCAAACTTAAAAGTTCCAACTTCTTCTATAGGGAATTACATAGCGACATTGTGACGAAATTCACTTTTTCGGAGTTCTCCATTATCGCAATATCAGTTTTATTAAAATATCTCTCTTATATCAAGTAAAAGATGGATGCATTTTGTTGAAAATTCTGAAAAACAAATTTCTTAAAATCCTTTGATCATATCAAATACCAAGTATAATCAAAATCAGTCAGGTAAATATGAACAAATTTTTAATTCGTTGTATGTGATAGTTACCCATTATATAGATGAGTAAAAACAAAAATCAAATTCGGAAGGGAATTAAGTAGAAATTCCAAAACCACATCTGTCTACTTGGATTGAATGGGTCTTACCTAAAGTGGACGTTCAGAGCCAAATCAAACTGATCGATATGCCATGTCATACGACTTTTTGTATTTCATCAGCATCGCAATGTAGGGGTTGATTAAAACTTAGCAGTTTCATTTTAAAACGTAAGCAACATCTGGCTTCATACTAAATAATATCACCTCCACACAACACGGACAGGGTTTTAAGCAAAAGTTTTAGGTAGGAAAAAGCCTTAAGTAAGCAAAAAAGCTACCTAAAATGGCTAGCTATCGGATACATATTTAAGCTCTATGTTAATGTTATGCATTTCCAAGCCAAACCTTTGCTTAACTATAAAAATCGATCGACCTTTGACTATAAAATTGTCACCAAACCAAAAGCCCTCTTTGTTTATTCAACCGAAGGGGTGACGTTTCAATGTTGTATAAGAACTTTTGTTTCGCTTTTGTGTTTGTTGGTTCTTCTTCGATATACAGTTTGTTTACAAATCTATATGATGAGATTACTTGAAAATTACTTGCAATATTAGCAAGTTACAGTAATTATGTTGATATAATAATCTTCTCTATACGTACACATATCGGGAGTATAGTTATATATTTTAAGGGTTATATCTTTTGACATTAAACTGACGATATAAGAACAGCAAAACTTTGAAGAGTGCTTCATTTTGTGGGTACTAAAGCTACTTTATATTTATAACAACAACTTTATAAATTAACTTTCGAAACTTTCAATCCGACTTCTTGAATTACTCAACTAATAATAATTTAATCAATGAACACTTAGGTAAAGGATATTTTTTAACATTTCAGTTTGGAACTCGAAATCGTAACAAAACGTCACTTTGTTACTTGTATATTGGATTTGTGTGCCTTATATGTATAATGTATTACGTTTTCATTAAGAAGAATCCTGGATAAAAGTGGATTACCATACAAATTTATTTCGTTAATCTTCTAGATTAGAAATTAATCCTGGTAAATGTTCATTGGATGTTTTAAAATTCAAACTGAGCTATATCCATAACGTGTTAAAGTATATCGATGATTTTTATTCGTTTTTGGCGCAAGTGAAGTATTTATTCTTCTACTTTATACCTATGAAAAAATGAAAATGATTAGCATTTTGATAGGTGCAGCCAAAGTTAATCTTCTTTTTAATCTTTTGGTGCAATGAAAACACTACATAAATCTCTTGTCTCAAATCTCGGATTATTTTATGGTGAAAAAGAAATATGTATAGGTATATGTGATGGCTGAGTTCCTTTAAAAAATTTTACAAGCAAAATGTAACAACAAAAAGATTTGACAAGAACGTGAGCGGGAGTCGACCTCTTGACAATTAAGATGTCATTTTCTTTTGACAATTCCAGATGTCTTTATCTGTTCGATTTCACCAAAAAATTATTGCAGTTCTCGTTGCATAAGTTTAAAGGGGGTGGCCATGGCGCGATGGTTGTGTGCTCGCCTGTCAACCTCATGATCACAGGTTCGATCCCTGCCGCCGTCTATGTCGTTTTAATTACATTAAAAACCATCTAAAAATTGTCATCAATGGGTTGCTGGTTTACTGGCTGAACACAATGGAGACGGAGCTGCAACTGGAATAGCTGTCAAAATATTCAATACACGTAAATTCAATGTTACGAACACAACACAACGCAACTGCAGTCGGTGCTGCAGACGGTGCTGCAAGAGTTGGCGAACTTTTAACTTTTTCGTGCAGCAATTTTGACATTTCAAATTTTGTATATCTGTCAGTGCTTTTAAGTGTTGTTTTGTTTTATTGTGATTTCGTGGTTAAATTTTAATTAAAATAATGGATGAAAATCTTCAATTTCAGTGTCCATTTTATAGTTTCAATTACTTAAAATATTTACAATTTGCCAAAGGTTCAACACCTGACCCAACAAATGACAACAAAACATGAAAGCTGTATAGCCTCATTGTGGGCGCATAAAAAAAAGTACGTACGACACTTTTTGACAGCTCTTCCAGTTGCAGCTGCAGCTCCAGTTGCAGCATTCTATTGTGTTCAGCCAGTTACTCATTACATGTTGTTCAGGCATAACACTAACAACATGTAATTGAGTTAAACTAGTATGCCCAACAAGGATGAATACGAATAAAATAATGTGAATTATAAGCGACATAGAAATAAGACACGGCATTTCTCCGCTTTAGTTCAGCCGCCATCCCTGGAGATAAAAGATCTGAGACAACCACCTTAAGTCTCAGAAAATGGTGCCACACATCTTTCCTATCCTTCTTTCTCTTCTTAACTTCACGCCCGCGCTGTGTTGAAACATTTAAAGGGTAATCATAATCCCTTGAGCGCGGGTAGATTATAAAAAAAATCCATTTTCTATAAAGTAAGTTCGTTGATCTCTGCCATAAGGTAATCTGGGAAAAGTCATTAATTTTTCGTTTAGTATTTTAAACTTTGTTTTCCATCCAGCAATCAAGTTCAAAATTTGTCCCACTGACTTTTGTTGAACTGCCAACAAAATAACGTTGATAATTTATAAATTTAGCAGTTTATTTATTCACACCTTATGTTATACGGATTGAAGGATATTGACGCATCAGACCGAAAGAATAACTTTACAACTTTACCAATACATTTTTTCCAAGCGTAACAATGAAATTTTGCACAGAAAATATGCAAGTCTCTAGTTAAATATTTATAACTTAGAGAGCTCTTTTTGCCTTTTCAGTTCTGTTTTCTTATCCCGGAAAAAAAAGAAACACTGTATGTACAATGTACTCGTATGTACTTATACATAGCTTGGACCAGAAAATATCATATAGACGATTTAGTCATTTTCCAGGGCATGTTTCCATTTTTAATTTAACGCGGACATCGAACAGACATATTTATATTTGAAAATCTTAAGTTGAAATCAAATTTATCTCGTGTGGTGTGGCGCTATCGCTCTAGCGTATCCCCGTTCATAAAAGTAAGGTAATGCAAAATACAACTGTACGAAAATTCTATTAATTGTTGAGATCAAACTTTAATACTACTACTCGTATTTCATTTTGCGTAGAACCAAATTTATCTAATGTGATGTTTGGCCGGAATCCTTCGATTTAATTACTTACAAATTGTGACGTTACATATCCATTATAAAGTCTGGACTTCAATCAACAGGCAACACCCTAATCAGTTCTAAATAACTGCAATTTCGCACGCCAGGAATATTCAATTGTCTTCTTATAAATGTTTGATAGATTTGTTATTCCTTTGATCTCCACAATGATATCATTTTCAAAATCGAAGCACAGGTTGATAAATTCCCTTAATGTACCTTAATTATAGCCGTCTCCCATAAAAAAACAAGCCTACTTTATAAAAGCTTCGAAAACGCTCTGCCAACATTTGAAGGGAAATCATTTTTTTCACTTTCGGGCCGTTGAAAATTGAAACGGTTTTTTTTAAGTAGCTCCACGAACAGCTGCAGATTCTTTTCTTAGATTTCAACATCCTCATAATTTAAAATATTTAAGGTAAATAGCCGCACACATAATACTTCGGTCAACACATACCTACTATGTATGTATTTGTCAAATGAAGCTTTCTGATTAGTTTCATAAGAACCAAAAGTCATAAAACATAAATTGCTACAAACGAACTTAAAGTCCCTCATTTATATTTTATCGCACTCTGTCGACGCAATACTAAAACTTTTGACATAAAAAACGTCAACAAAATGTCATAATATTTCTATCTATAACACAAGTCCTAATATGTCTGTCATGTGTGTGTCATTTCATTATTATATATATTTGACGGCAAATTGACTTCGGCATGTACAAGTACATATATGTAGTTCTATTGAAAAAATTTTATCAACAAATTTCCATCCGAGAAGCATAACTTGCAAGGTCGTTAAAATAACCTACACCCACCCATCCAAGAATGAAAGAGGAAATAGATGAACACCTACACATGCACACACATCCCCACATATAAAAACTTAAATATGCTTATTGGAGTCACTGAGTCTAAGAAAGTCTTAAAACATAATTGGCTAACTTTACTGCTCCCTTTTGCTACGAGGGATAAAGTATTTTTTTGCTTTGAGGAAATCCTTCAATATTTTTAGGATTTTTCTGCAATGAGCCTTTTTAGAGAATGTCTTTTTCTTTCTCCATAGATGACAGTTGGAGATATTTTGATCTATTTGACGTACAGGGTGGGTATGTTCAATTTTTTTTGTCTAACAGTCCTGATGGAAACTCGGAATGGGTTTACCTATTTTTATTCAAAGTTTTAAATCGTTTGGAAATTGTTTTTCTGAAAACTGAATTTCTAACGCAGAGTTCTATATGAGAACAGATCAATGTCCACATTGCATACAAAGTTTGTACAAAGATATAATATTCAGATTCCACTGGAAGGATTGTATGATGGCAATGACTATTGTATCTGATTTATCATTTGACATTTCATGGGGTATGTTCCCTGAATAAAACAATACCGCACTTCGTGACGTAGCTGGTGAAGAGGGAGAGAGAGAATAACTTCTGTCTAATTTGTAGGGGATTTGCAAAAGCACATAGACAGATTCGATTTTTTTTAAAATCACTTTAAAACAAATTGTTTAAAGTGAATTTAAAAAAAATCGAATCCGTCTATGTCAAGAGTGACAGCCAATACCCTTTATTGAGACTGATAGATGTAAAATTGGAAAAGCTGAAACTAAAATTTCAAATTCTTTAAATTCTTAAAAAATTGTACGCTTAGTTTTTGTTAAATTGTAATTTAATAGAATCCTTTCAAAAGTAGAAAAACAACATATATACAATATATACAATACATGTAATGAAGTAAAAAGACAACTTTCTCAACAAAGTGAGAAAATTGACATTTATGAATACTAAAACGAGCGAATAGTATCTATGTATTTTAATTAAAAAGCTCAAGTGACCTCAACTCCAAGGTGCGTTTCGCCCAGGTACGACAGTGGGCTCATCAGTTAGATGCTGTCGTACCCTTCTATTATATTATATTATATCTTATTAGAGTCGGTAAACATCGACCAATATTTGAGTCTTAGAAGGGTACGACAGCATCTAACTGATGAGCCCACTGTCGTACCTGGGCGAAACGCACCTTGGAGTTGAGGTCACTTGAGCTTTTTAATTGAATTTAATTCAATCACTCCACTTAAACAGAAATGATTTTAATTTCTCTATTGATCTATGTATTTTAGTTAAAGCCTAGTACGCAGATCGAGACAAGATAAATTTTATCTCTACAATTTTAATCTCTACAAAACTTTTCCAAATCTCGCGCAAAAGTTTGAAGTTGGACAGATGAAATCTAATTTAATGTGATTTTTGGTGTATCTCTGGGACGAGTTGTCTTACAAAAGTTGTTCATACCTTTTTGAAATCTCTTCTTGATGCTCTCAAGACAAGCATCAGCATCTTTTACATAGAACCAGTTATAATAATTATCACTTTCGGAAATACGGTGGCTGTCAAAATTAGTCCCGTAAAATAATGCTTGTATCATTCTTTTTCCTGCCAAAATTTAGTGGAGACATTTAGTACAGCGATGCACAAAAGTATGAATTTTGCGCGCGAGTTGCGTACTGCTCGGAAAAATATCCAAGACAAAATTTGTCCCAGGACAGAAAATGTATGGCAGACAAAATTTTTCCCGATCTGCGTACTAGGCTCAAATATAGAGTCTTATAAAAAAAAAAAAAGATTGTGTGTACTGACGTACGCGCGGTTGAAGTAAAACTTCTTTTTCCTCAAGCAAAGCTTCTGTAAGATTATAACCTACGAACAAACATTTTGTATTCTAAAAACGTGTCGCTGTCTTTGACGGATAACGTGACGTTTTGACATGTCACTGACAGCTGCATAGAAATTTTTTTACCCCCAACGCCGGAAAAGAAGTTTTACTTCAAAAAAACATCAAAAAGATATGTTTGTTTGTTTTTTTTTTTTAAAGGATAGTGGTTTCTGCTTGTTAAATTGGTCGACCACATAATTCACAAACATTTTGTATTTTTAAAACATGTCTCTGTCTTTGACTGATAACGTGACGGTTTGACATGTCACTGACAGCTGCATAGAAAATTTTTTACCACCAACGCCGGAAAAGAAGTTTTACTTCAAAAAATTGAATGTGCGCGCCTAGCCTTAAATGAAATCGAGAAGAAAAGTACAAAACTCCCATGCCACTTGACAAGCAAGTTGCCTCGCTTTGTTTGTATTACCCTAGCGCTGCACGTGCAAGTATTGGCAAGCATGTTGTAATCTTGTAATGTATACAAGCATTTCTTATTAACCCGTACAAACCCGAGCAACTTAGTAGTCACCTGGCATTAATTCAGTATCCAGGCAACTTGGAAAGCAAGTACACTGACAGTGGCACTCTTGTAAAATTAATTATTAAAGTAAACGGGTGACGTTCAAATTTATAAATACCAAAACAAATGTCGGTGGCGTGTGCGATTAAGCGAATAAATATTATTAAAAAGTATAATTTCAAAACTTTCAGGCAACCTGATGGTCATATGGCATGCCGTCTATGACAGCAAGAATACAAATGGTAGTGGATATACCCAACTTTTTGCCCAGTACTTTGTATGCGAGGGTTAGGTGTTGGTAAAATTTATTTGGATTGCAATATGCTTGTCAATAATTATTCGGTTGCATAGCCATTGCGCGTCTGAACCTATAGTTTTATGTTTATCTTTGAATGCAGCCATTTGAAATATGTAAATTCTAAATCGTATCCAACTTCATGTTTTACTTTGCACATGCTAAAAACATGTCGCTGTCTTTGACGGATGGCGTGACGGTTTGACATGTCACTGACAGCTGCATAGAAATTTTTTCACCCCCAACGCCGGAAAAGAAGTTTTACTTCAAAAATAATTTAAATGTTGGATAAGGTTGACATTAAGTTTAGCTCAACGATAGAATTTTTTTTTAAGTAGCTTCTCATTACAAATGTTGCCGTCGAGATTATGTGAAAAAGAACTGATGTAATTTAATTGGTTCCTATAGGAAATTAGCACCGCCATTTTAGATTTTCTGAAATTAAGCAAGTTGAGCTGATATGTGCTTCGCATTTATGCAAATTTTGTGAACGAACAATTTTTACCAATTTAGATTTTTCTAAACACAGTTGTGTCGTTTTGTGTTCAACTTCAACGTGTACTTGCGAATTCATTCTTTACAGTTTATTTGGACATGCTGAGGTCAACTTCGATCACATTTTGTTTAAAAAAAAATAGGAAAATAATAATATAGATGATTCATTTATAAAATTTCCAAACAAGCTGATTATTTTTAAATCTTCTTAGTCACAAGATGCAAGATGCTCACATAAAGGTCCAACTATCTTACAAAAACGAAAAATTGCAGTGCTAACTTGACGTCCATCGTCTATACACTGAACCGAATAAGCCGATTTACCTGCTCGGATCTTTACCTGCTTGGATCTTAACCTTTAGGTCTTGTAGGCCCGTTAGACGGATGACATAAGCGCAAGATTTCAAAACAACGCACAAAAAAATCGCAAAGGGCAAATCAGGGAAGCGAGCTGGCCACTCCAAATCGCTCCTTGTTGAGAAGATACGTATCTGGAAGTTTTCCCTTAAAACAGCTATGGAAGCCCTTGAAGTGTCAGACGTTGATCCGTTTGAGCCAAACGTTTCCTGATTATGAAGGTCATTGTTAAGCATATTGCCGACTTAACTATCGAAAAGTCTTAGGCTAATAGCATGCTTGCGTGCAAAACAACGTAGGGATTGGAAGATAGAAGCTATAACTATCTAATGTTATCAGTTTATCTGATGGGTCGAGACACTAAAGCTTAACTCATTCCATATGATAACACTCAATTTTTTAAACTTTGAAATATTTCCATTTCAAAACTTATAAATCAAATCAAGATTTATTTTGTTAAGTTTTTGTTCAATTTAACCACCCTGTTGTTCAATTGAGCAAATATACAAAATGTAAATTCGAGATGATGAGGCTTAGGCCGTATTATACTTTATGTAGGTGTTCAGATGATACAATCAGAGGGTATAGTCTTTTCTTTTATTTTGTTTGTGCCATTGTTGATGGCTGCCTTCCGCTTTTGTTACGTTTGCTTCGGTGAAAGTGAAAATTTACGGTCCCAGCACGTTTTATCCATAAAATTCAGAACGATTTCGTCAAACATTCAATTTTAACGCTTCGTTCCGTTCTGCCTTTAACTTGTATTCAAGTCAACCCAAGTAGAGAATCGTAAATTTTTTTTCTACTTATTTATATGAGTATGTATGTATAGCGAATCCTTAAAGACAACAGGACTTAAGCACCACAGTTTTTGGTATACCATACACCTACGCAAATATCGACAGACCGTGTTGTTTTCAGGCGGGGTTGAGTGGGTGACGACGAACACACACAAATGCACAGGAGTTAAGGGGATATTATGTCTCATTGTGTATTTTGAAACATACACCCTCTGGCTATGACCAAAATGCCGGCAATTAACCAGACGCTTTGTTGAATAGGAAGTCTTGCAGAAGTCTCGTGCCATTCAGTATACCTATATTAATATGTATGTATGTATGCTAGCTGTATATTTGAGGTTGTTGTTCAGTTGCTATGCGAGCGCCCTCTTTAATGCTTTCCATCGTAAAATTTTATGTGTTTTCCGGCAATGAAAATAGAATAACGTTGACGAAGAAAAGACCTAACTGCCATTCGTTGCTCAGTAAAAGTCTGAAATTCTGTATGTGTGAGTTTTAGTCTTTCAGTGACTGTGTTTTCTGTCATTCTGTGTTCGTTCACTAAGCTTTTCAGAGAATTTCATATAGAAGAAGGAATTCCACTTAAAAAACAAAAAAAAAAAACAATCCGTTCCTAAATTTTGTATCTGATCGTTTAGTATGGGATATATGACAATCGTTTTGATAAAGGAAATAGTCCATTTGAGAGTGAAGCATCATGTAGATAAAAAAGCGCTTTGACACTTGGAATACGAGACCTGCATCGAAGTGAATCGATAAAATGGCTGTAGTATTTGAAAGTCATTTAACTTGAAATAACAGTACCAAGGTATATAGTGTTGCACAGGCTTATAGAAGTTGTCGAACCTTGGGAACTATTCTTAACTAAATGACATTCAAAGGCTTTGTGCCGCTAAAACTGGATGTCTAGTAGATTTGATCAACGGGAATAGATATGTATATTTCCTTCGCTGCTCTACTGGTTCAATAGTTGGCTAGAACCTAACATTATAGCTTTCTTAATAAACGACCCGCGTAGATACATAAAATAGTTAGCACTTATCCATCTGTTAACTTTTCATCAATATTAATAGGTGTGTAATATCATTTGACGCGTTATATTTACATATATAGCAAGCGAGTTAAGTTTTTAGAAACATTCTAGATGCTTCTGCATACACAGTTTTATCAAAAGTGGTAAAACTTTTCACGAGATAGCAAATAATTAGATAAACGGTTTTACAATGAGGACTTGAATAATTTCAAATGGGAGGTCGACACCTGCCAACTTTATTCTTTTAAACTTCCTAAACAAATAGCTTCTGTCATTTTGTGAATTAAATAATTTTAAGTGATATGGTTCCAGTTAGGTTATAGAATAGGTTGAAGTGGTTGCCAGCGTCGCAGCTGATACACTTAGACCAGAGTTGTTCCATTGTAATACCACATGAATCTATAGAATTTCTCCCACTCGTTGAACCATTTGGGGTTCATTTTGAAGCGGAAGAGACTATAAATGTTTATATTAATTATATAACTAGGTTGCTCGAAAAAAAATCTCCAAGATTGATCCTACTTCTATGGGATAGAGCTCCTTTAACTACATAAATATTTAACTTATTGACTGCTTCGCCTGCTCGAAAATTGCGTGAATACAGACGATTTGTACTCAACACTCAATTAGTTTTATTTATAAAATCAACATTACAAAAATATTTAGATTCACTATTAAATATTTGACTACTAACTGGTGCTCTATATGCCATTCAACTTAATGTACTCGAAATCTGTAATGATTACTTAAATATTCAAATAAAATAAATGTGTACACTTTCAGAAAAAGGGGAAACCAGTTGCGCGATAAGAAACCAACGATTAAGATACATAATATACAACTTACAGAAATGTAGTGAGTACCAGAGAACTAGAGTTACAAAATAACATACACAACAGATTGTGTGTACTCACTAAATACTAATGCAATGATGTCAAAGACATTTGTATTGGCTACATATTTTTGTAATGATGTGTAGATAAAAATGTAATGTATACGATGAGTCTATAGAATTGACTGAATACCTAATACATTACTCAGCTAAAAGATTAATGTAGTCAGTAAAGATTTAAACATGTATTCAGAACATTAAATATGTGTGCGAATTCTATGAATTTGATTTTCATAAAACAGTTTATTAAAAGTTAAGCAAAGTCATATCCCTAAATACGCCAATTCCATAAGACAAACTTAAACTGTAGGCAAAACATTAATGTAGTCAGTAAAGATTTTAAGATGTATTCAGTACTTAATTTATGTGTGTAAATTCTAGTATTTGATTTTCATATAACAGTTTATTTAAAATTAAGCAAAGTCATGTCCCTAAATACGCCAAATCCATAAGACAGAATTAAACGTATTAGGTAAAACATTAATGTAGTTAGTAAAGATTTTAAAATGTATTCAGTACTTAACATATGTGTGCAAATTCTAGTACTACATATTTGGTTTTTATATAACAGTTTATGAAAAGTTAAGCAAAGTCATATCCCTAAATACGCCAAATCCATAAAACAGAATTAAACTGTGGGTACCTACCTATCTCATTTAATTAAGGAAGACTCATTATCATTGCCTACTTTATAAAATTTAAACACCGAATCATAATAACAAAAAGTAAGCGAAATGATAAATGAATGCAAATCTAAAACTTAATTTCCCAAAAATCCAGGAACAACTTTTGAAATCTAATGGAGCACCAAAAATTCAAAGTCAAAATAATTTTGCCTCCTTTGCTTGTCCTATGCCATCATCATGTTGTGCATGCCACAAAAGCCATACCTTCCTGTCTAATGCGGCGGAACGATTTCATGTTTCCTGCTGCTGTCCATCTATATCTTTTATATAGATAATAAATGTAGGGTGGTTTGGGTGTACAGTGTACAGTGTACACATATTGTGAATTGGGACCAGGCATCCAGTTCCAGGCCATAGTCAAGTCATCGTCTTCGCCGGTCGCCAGTCCTCGTCGTTGTTCTCAATTTAGATTTTTTTTTCTCTCCATTTTGTGGAATTCGTTTCAGTTCCGTATCCGTACAATGGCATTAGCATTTTCTTATAAACTTCTCCACACATTTTATTGTTATTTCACGTTTTGTGTTTTTATGTTTTCATTTTGGCATTTTATTTATTTTATTTATTTCTTCTTTTTTTTCTGTTATTCTTGTTCTTATATATTTTATTTTTTGAAAGAACATTTTATTACATACTTCAAGAATTAGTAATTGAGCAAAAAAATGTTAGGCAAGCCAGCAAAAAGTTAGCTGAATATTTAAAGAGTATTTCATTTCGAAAATCCTTGATGCATACAGTTTTATGAGGCATGGTATATTGCAAACGTGCCAGCATTTAAAATTGCATTTTGATTGTTGCTATTTGCAAAACTGCGGGGCTTTCGGCCCGAAGTACTTATGATGCTCTTCATCGACTTGCAATACACAAAATATTTAAATTACTTCAATCTTTGGAATTATTTTCTTGAAAATTGCTTATGTTGTTAATTTTTCACACACAATCTACACGTGGAAAGAAGATGGTTCTTGAAGTATTCTCTTGAAATTTGTAGATACGAGTATCTATGGTTTTATTTAAAATAGATGCCTTTGAAATACTTCATATCGAAAATGTTATTGTAGTCCCTTGTAACCAAGTCAATAAAAAGCACATATTTAAGTGAAATAACATCAGGTCTTTGTTGATGGTAAAAGAAACTTGTGTTTTGTTTTATTAATGATATCCTATCTTGTCTTGTGGTTAACGAGGATAAATATCCCGCGCATGTAAAAAAAAAACAGAATTATAGCTATTATAATATTAATGGAGATACTGCTTTTATAAAAAAAATGTTTGGGCAGAAAACAAACTTTAGGAGAAAGAAAATTGTATTTATAATAGGGCAAAATGGGGTCAATATGCAGTAATGTGGGGGAGTTATATATGTTATTTGTGTAGGTATATAGTTTATTTTGCTTGCAACTAGTTCTGTCTGCATTAAATGAAAACCCTGTAAGTCCGTACATGCAAAACAAGACTTTTAATGTTTTAAGATCTTCTCTTTGGTCATCTTTTGACCGGCGAGCCTGAATCTTCCCCAATTTTTATAGAAGTGTAAGTGGTAAGTTGGAAAATCCCCGTTTATACAAGCTAATTCTTAATCTTAATTTACATTTAGAAGCTAGTAGCTAAGATTGGGGTTGAGGAAGGAGATTCAGATTCAGGAGGAGTTTTAAACAGAGAGTACTGAGTAAAGTGACGAGCTTTGTCTGTAACAAAAGCGGGACACCTCACAACAGCGGAAAACAGCTTCAGATCCTTTTTGTTGGATGCGTCGGAGAAAATTGATACAAAACTTATTTTACTTAGTTCTTGTAGCAACTCTTGATGTGCATACTTTGAGAGTACATTTTTCAAAACCAATTCGGTTTTGGTTCTAGCACAACCAAACAAACTAACTGCTAACTCCTTCTCACGATCTGTGTAGTCGCTACTCCGAAAAAATGTGCCCAACTTCATTCATGCAGCAGAGTCCATTGCTTTGGACTAATGCTTTTGTTTTTCAATTTGGAGAATTATATTATTTTGTCTTCCTGCAGATATTGAAAGCTTGCATTCGCATAGACATTACAATAAGCAAATGTGTTTGCTAGGTTTCATTAATGGAGAATGATTTTTTAAATCTTCCGATAATTTACACTTCCCTTGCATTTTTTGATTGCAGCCATGAAATTTGCGGTTGGTGGAAAAATCCAAAAGACGAGGATTTCGTTTACAATGAGGGATGAAATGTGGATGTGGATTAATTATGAACCGTTATAATAGATTTATTATTATTATAAATTATTGTTGATAATAGAAATTAAGAGAAGTGGGCCTAAGTCGCAACCTTGGGGTACACCAGAAGTAGCTAAGAAACGAGTAAAAGAGGCAAATCACTATAATAACGGTTCTTCAGATAAGAGGTATTCCATCTTAAAAAAATTGGTTCAAAGCTGAGCTCAGAGATGGGTTGAGATAGTGAAATACACAAATTAGAAACAGATTAGTTGTTGTAGACTTACAATTAAGACAGCCATGTTGTCTTAGAAAAATGAGAGATTTGCAGTGAAAACTTAAAGTTTCATACAAAATAACGGTTGCGAAATTTTTTTGTATCGATATGTAAACATTGAAAAACTTTGACATATATTAACCGATTGACTTGAGTAGACAGACATATTATTGAAAATTTAACTCAGTATAATTTTAATCATGAATCCCTTCACACTGAAACAACGCTCTGAAGTTGTGTTAACTCAACGTGGCCTACAAGTAATATCTAACAAAACTATTCTTAGTTTGGTATCGAATTTTGTTGAGCACGGGACAGTGTAAGATCGTCGAAATGCTTTTCATTAACGCTCAAGACGTTCCAATGAACTGGTTGAAGTGGTAATTAATAGAGATTGTTGCCGAGATCTCACGTGTGATGTATTATCGCCGAGCTCAGCATTTTGGCGTCAGGCGCATTATCTTGGAGCAATTTTTGTGGATGATTTGCATTTGATAAAGTATCATAGAGATAAGGTGAAGCTTTTTGAGAGAAGAAGGAAAAGGTCAAATAATAAGAGAGGAATGGTCAAAGGGTGAGATTTGGTAAGTAATTAAAATAAGCAAATTCAGGTAAAAACGACTCATCGGCGAAAGATTGTTTGAAAAAATTGTCAAAAAAGCTGAGTGAAGATCATTTGAAGGTTTCATTATTAAAAGAAACAGAGGTGGCAAATCTATCGGATTTTCATTCAAAATGAAAAAAAAAAAACGCTTTATGATAAGTTTGGTTTTCATTTCTATTATACAGCGTTGGTAAAGAGAGTTGAACAGCTAAGTAAAGAGAAGATAAGTACAAATTTAGTTTAAAAACATTTTAAGGGTGGTCTTAATCCCTTTAGTACGTGTAAAATGATAAAAAAAATTAGGCCTGGGATTATACCAAGAAACTCAAGTTGCTTACCCATGTAATTAGAGAGGTTACAGACTTGTCATAGGCTTGAATCAGATAGGCAACTTAAGAAAAGTAAAGTCTACGATTTAAAATTAATTAGCCCTCTACGGTAGTACCCCTTGGCAAAATGGTAGTGCGTTGCACTGTCATGCAGAGTGTCTTGGGTTGAATTCTCAGCCGCTGCAAAAAATTTTTCTTATGGTGTACTGCCTCTTGCGAGGAATTCACAAATCCTCGAAGAGTATCTATCGCTTGTCATGAAAAGTGCTGCTCATTAGTTTAGTCCACTCTATTCCTGGTAACACGCACACAGAAACGGTTGAGAGTTGTAAGTCACTAGGTTAAGGCTCTCTACGAGTCGTTTGGGCTTCCACTTTTAGCCCTCTACAATTAATGCTCATAAGATTTCCACAAGAAAGATTTGAGTTCAATAGCCTGCTTTAAATAAACAACAACAAGAAATATGTTTTGTATCCTTTGTAAAATTTAAAAAAACACTTCGAACCATTTCATCTATTCCCGGTTTAACTCAACTTACAAAGAGAAGTCTCACTTTTTAATCCATACCCATCAAGTCAGTTACCCCGTGGAGCTGGTCAAATAAATTTACCTTCATAACACCAATGCAATTTGGAGTTTAGGTTAGTGTATTATGCCTTACGCATAAAGATATTCAAAGAACCCCCAGCAAGTTACATTCTTTGGTGCCTATACTTTCATTGCAAGGCTTATTCTGCTGCTGTCCTGCATCTGTTCAACATGGTAGAGTTGGTAGGTACTATAGTTATGGAACACACTTACCTTATACCGGGCTTCGGTTGTTGTCGCTCTCTTTGTGTCATTTTAGATTTTTTATGTTTGCATACGAGTAGGTATTTATTTTTGCTTGCCGGTCACAATCGTTTAATCTATACAATTTCTATACTAACTGCTCGTATACCCACGACTAACTATAAGCGGAACAACAATAATGCAAATCCCTTTGGGGCCCGCAACTGACACACTATCTGACATGAAACTATCTCACAAAGTATGCAGTATCTGCACCTACTTTTACGCCGCGCTTACTATATTTTCCGCATCGCCACACCACTCCTCACCATACTGAGCATTGTTTACCGCAACAGAAAATCAAATACAAAAAAAAAACAAGAGCTCGCATCAGCACCGCGCGGCAATAAGCAGACGGAACGAAAGTTGGAGTTTTGCGGTCGTTTTTAGCTTTAGACATGCATGTACTCGTAGCTTGCATAAAGTCTGATCGAATTACATGCGAAAATGAAGCTAGAACGAGCCGTTCCCCGTCGCCATATGCAAAAGATACAACACGTCCATTATTTTGTGTTGGCTGTGGTGGCCGGTGGCGGCGGCGGCATCTAGGCTTTGCGTCCTCGTTGACTCGTCGTCATTAAGATAGATTTGATAAGCGCGATGATAGTGAGGCAGCGCTTTCCACCTTTTTTTTCCTTCCCTAGACCATGTATTTACAAATTTAGTTTTTTTCTATTAAAAAATTTCACAGATAAAAGGGTGAATTTCATTATACTCATATATAAGGTGTTTTTCTTTTTTAGTTCAGAACAGAGCTGGAGTTGTAAAAAAATAAATTTGTGTTTCTATTTTAGTTCGAGTATTCTGAGTTTCGAAAATGTGTTTCTTTTTTCGTTCTGAGCATGTTCTGAGCGTGTTCAGAGTGCGCTCTATGAGCTCAGAATAAAATAACTGAGAAGCCAGAGTACCTAAAATGCTTAACAGAAGCATTTGACAGATGTATTTAAAAAAAATGGCGACAGCGACAGTGTTCAGGTGTATTTCAAAAAAATACTCAGAGCGCTCAGAGCACGCTTGGTTCAGAGGATGTTCGGAACATTTTCGATATGCTCGGACTCTGTTCGGAGCTCTATACTAAACTAAAAAAGAAAAATACCCATAGTGTATTTTGGAAGGAAATTACCGTTCTTTGTAAGTTGTTCTATCTTTTCGTAGCTAAAATGTTAATGCAAGTTCTTAAACAACAATTTGCTTGATCATATTCTAAACATGTTGCTTATAAGAGGTGACGGAAATGTGAATGTGCCTTAATTTTAGCAAATGGCGTCAGATGTCACTGTTGTTTGACATATATGTTGTAGACAAATAAAAATAGAGTTGACAAGAAGCAATGAAAACATACACACCGAGGAACTTGGAATTATTGTTACTGCATATTTGGCCAATTTTAGGTCTGTTAATTTAACGGAACTTGAATTTCGTCATCGTGTACCATGTGCCCGAATAATTAAGCATTTGGCTGAGCGCCTCGTGGAAACTGGGTCCACTCAATATGTCGCACAAGTGCTGGTTTGATCGAGAAAATAGCTCCTGCTGCGCCACTGGGGACATCTGAGAGGATGCACAAGGGCCACTGCATATCCTCTCAAAATAACTGTTTGTTGTGGAATCTGAAGTGAATAAGTATTTTGCCCTTTTTTGAAAATGCTGATGGATCCACCTTGATCTTAACTGATGGCGTTGCAGGCAGGTGTTAAACGAATTTTTTCCCCACAATTAAATTTCTCATTATCACATAAAATTTTCATGAAAACAGAGCTTATTTTTTGTATTTTGAAAAAAATGGTAGCTAATTCATTTTATGAAATAACTTATGCGCCACCCTGTAGTAGTAGATTCGTAGTGTTAATAAAAGTACCAGAAGTAGTATCAACAATAATAGAAGACTGTAGTACCTAATTAATTAGAAAATTGTATCTAATTACCTGAACTCTGTTTGTATTATTGGTTCACAGATGGCGGTGATGATTTTACTTGATTTTCGTTATTTTAAGTATATGTTGTAAGTTAATAAAGTCCTTAAATTTCATATCAATCGCAAGGAATAGTTTAAAAGTTAATTTTTAATTAAAACAGTAATATAAGTATTAGTGTTAGCAACAATATTAGCAGGAATAATAGAAGTTGGTTTTATTTAGAAGATACAATTATACCATTATGTATTAAATAGCATTGAAATGGCCGACTCGGCTTCGTTGGCTGTGGATTAATTCCAGCAATGGCGTCTCGAATGTTGGCCTCTACTTCAACAAAAGTGATTGGCTTGTAAGCGTACACTAAGAATTTAACGTAGACCAAGAGACAAGAATCGAATGGTGTCAAGTCCTACAGTCGCGATACGTAATGAATATTTTTACAGCTGGATGTCATTGGTTAATTTGACAGCTGCTGAAACATTACAATTGGGAAAATTGCAACTGCTATTTGGTCACCCTATTGCTGGCTTAGTACTAATAGTTTTTGTAGTAGTAGTAGTTTTTGTACTAGTATTTGTTATAGTGGTAGTAGTATTACTAGTAGTTCCTGTTGTAAAAATTGTAGAAGTGGTACTCAAAGCAATAGAAATAGTAATTAACAATTGTGTTGATTAAAATCAAAACCCATTTCGAGTAAATCGAGAAAAACTTATTTCTTCTAAACGAAACATTTTTAGATCTTTTTTGTTTCAGGACTGTTCGAATAAGGATTCTCCACAGTTTAAGTTTAAAAATTGAATCTGAGGGTTTTAGCTTTCGAGTGGCACCAAACGAACATTTTTATAAAATGGATTTTGAAACAAAAACTCAATGTGATAAAAGGGGTTTTGAAATTAACTAAAATTTTGTGGTCTGATTTACATGGCAAAAAATGGGATTTGGGATTCAAACTTGGGCCCATCGTATGTGTTTGAATGATACCAACTAAACCTCATACCTAAGTCATTTTTTTTAAAAAGTGGATATAATGGGTTTTGATTTTGATCAACACAATTTAAGAAAATAAAAAAAATATATATTTCTCGGAATGCTTCCCAGATTAAACAAAGATTTACTTTTGCCCGCAGATTATTGTGGTCTCTTGATCGTAATGTTTCTAAAACAATTTATAAACATTTAACAAACATCCCAAACATTTTTGTGTGAAATGATGTTTGATTGATGTTTCGTTTTATTATTCGAGAAGCTCGGTGGTGAAATACTTCTCAATCACAAGAATGTAGGATAGCAAGACCGAAGTGTTTGATGTTAACTCGTTGAAACTTATCTACCATACCACTCGTTCAGGCATATGTTACGGATTAGTCCATTTTGCAAGTCAGTCTCTCTCATCACCTAAACAACATTTCGACAAAGAAGACAAGTCGCTTTGCAAGATCCATGACCACGATTTATTTAACGCATCCATAGATACACACACTCTGTGCCAGGCATTGCGCGTTCCTAAGCTGCAAATATATACATATACCTACGATATACATCAACGCATTGGTTCACACAGCAATGCATCCGTCATTGCTATTACTGTGCACTTCTTCGATCCACCACCACTGCCGTACCGTCACTCTGTCATCATTGGTTCTCCAACTGCCAACTTCGCTAAAGAACTCCTTTCATCTTATCGCATTTTCGTTTGCGACTTCCTGGCTCTTTTTTCGCCATTCGCGCGGCTCAATGAAGCGAAATAGCGTGTCGGCGTCGTCGGTCGTCGTTGCCGTTGTCGTCGGGTAGGTATCGGTCGTTGCCGACTTCGCTCTGCGCGGAGTTTTGCGTTCCACGCTTCAGACATAATTAATTTTCTTTTTTGCATTTCCTTTGACAAATTACAAAAGATTGGTACAGATCATCATCTTCCTGCACACTCTGCCCCGAATTTATATCCTCACTCATCTTCGGCAAAATTTCAATGTGTGTTGCCAAAAAGTACTCTCCAGATGCTTCAGACAAACTTCAAGAGGCGCAGGCGGTTGATGTGGTGATGATAGTAATATTTATGGCAAGTGAATGACCATTCCCCGCTGCCGCTGATTTTTACTTTCCCATTTTGCTGCTCAAGCACAATCGTTTTGATTTTCCACAGAAAAAAAAAGAAACATACCGAAGCTCTTGACTGATGAAATGTATACAACCAATGAATGGAGAGATAGGATCTCCATCCTACTTCACAGTACATTAGTCGAAGCCGAGACGGAATCAGAGGCGGTGAGGAGTCCCCTTGGATATTTGAAAACAGGGAATGCGAATGCATGCAAATGGCAATGGTGTATGTGTAGTGTTGTTGTGTTCAAGTGATACGATATGCCTTTGGATCAGAAGTGGAATTCCATTCTATATGAAAGTATTTTACTGTGCATAGCTTTCAGGACCACTAGTAGAAATAAATGGCTATTCGACACAGTGTTGGCAGAACTTGGATGATGGATATATTGACAGCTGATATGGAATATTTACAAATATTGAAAATGAAGTAAGACATAGAGTGGATAGGGATTTGTATCTGGATTCGTTTAGAAGAAACTACAAAAAGAACAATATATAGGACTTCTGGTTTCTAGTGGTTAATTTAATTGAATTGTAATTTATCTATGCGAAGGCAATGCTACAATGGATATAGTGCCGGTACCGGACGACTTATTTATATATGTGTCGGTTCGAGCTGAATTCCAGGCCACCCATGGAATTTCATAGAAAACAAACTGCCTTATTCTCACTCCACTGTGTGCCTTACAAAAATTCTTTTCTTTTCTTCTATTTCTTCTAAAACTTCCTATCAACATTGCAATTTAAAGTAAAGATCTCAGAGTCATAAAGCTGTAATATTACTTTTTACTTACACCTAGAATAATTAGATTGCTAAGAAATCAACGACTTGAAAATGATCAAAGCTAAAGAAGCTATTGAACCTTAATCAATTTGTTATTTGATTTGAAGAGAATTCGTGGAAAACTTTTTATGACATTATATAGAACTTTTACCACATTATTCAGAGAGTCAAGAGAATCTTCATTTTAATAGTATAGATCTGCAAAAACCTTAGCTTGATGTCGCAAGGAAAAAAGAGCAAAATTTAGCGGGCGTCCCTCACACTGGATGGAACACAAACATTTAGAAGTGATAAATTTCAATCTTGCCTAAAAGTGTTTGTTTTACTCAAAAATTACAAAATATATCAAAAATTATATAATATACATGCTGGAGATCCAGCTGACCCATCCTATTTCGTTCGGATTTTTTTGATTTTCTTAAAATTTTTCTAACTATCTTTATCATCACATAATAATACATTAAATTTGTGGTCCATTTTGACAGGTTTGTAATGTCTGGAAAATGTTTTGTCCAACAGATATTTAGAATAGGGTAAACTGCCCAATAAAAAAATTAGCATTAATTTTTTTGGCCTCTGAAGTTAGTAGCAATTAAAAAAACGCTGTTCAAAATTTAGTATCAAGTTCGCGCCAAATTTAATGTGAAACTTGTGAAAACCGTAAGGAAAGTGGTGACATTGTAGTGTAATTTAATAATAAATTTAAGAGGAAAACCATTGTCAAGGGCAGTTATTATAAAAGAATTAACTATAACAAAGAGGTTAGTTCTTTTTATTTTAATATTTTATTAAAAATATAGTATTTATAAGGGGTGTCAACTATAGGAATGTAAATCCATCAAATTTCCATTTATTGGCACATGCCAATCATTGGATGAGGTGCCAATCACTGGGTTGATTGGCACTTGCCAATCTTTGGATGCCATGCCAATCATTAGCAAAAGTGGCAATCATTGGGTTGATTGGCACTGTGCCAATCATTGGTAAATGAAAAAGTTACAGGTTTTTATAATTTTGTATCAATTTTCCTTAGGTTGATAATACACTTTTTTATCAATCAATAAAAATGTAATCTAATCTCGGCCTTAATGTAAACATATTGTAACTTAAAAGACTTAAATATAATTATAAAACTAAATTACCTTTTATTTATTAAATTATATAATAGAGTAATACTATTTGTTTACTTTGTTTTTATTGGTTTTAATAAAATTTAAAAATTAAACAAAATCAATGTGCCAATCATTGGTTTGTTCAGTGCCAATGATTGGAAAATGGTGCCAATCATTGGTAAAAGGACATTGTTTTACTTTTTATTAATTATTTATTAATTTTAACAAAAAATAGGATATTTAATGTTTTTCACTGAACAAAAATACAATTAAAAATTAAAACAAAACAAAAAAACTTTCGTTTCTTAATTCCCATAAGTTATATAAGCCGAATAAGTGGTGAGTAACCTTAAGGTGCCAATGATTGGTCGGTTTACCCTACATAAATTAATTTATTAGAATATTTATTAAAAATAAGTCCAAATTATAAAAACAGAAGTGAGTTTAAAATAAGTGTTCTCTCACTTTAATGAAAAGTTATATGCAGAGTCGAAGCGAGATTGAACTAGGTTTGGTTCAACACGCTTATCCTCGCTCAGTGGAGTTAAGTTGAAATCATTTTACTCGGTACAGCCATCATACGTCGGAGTATTTGGAATTTAAAACATTTTGCGCTCGGTTTTAGAAATGTTAATAGACAAAAATGTCAGCGAAAAAATGACAGAAATCATTTTAATGAAACTGACAGATGTAAAAGTGTTTGTTAGCATCCAATACTTGAATTGCTTGCTATTTAATGATTGGAATCTTATTTGTCGAATCGAAAACAGATTGCAAAAATTGAAAATGGTCAATCCTCTTTTATTGATGTATTGTCGGGCCTGTCTCAAGATAGTCATTTGGGACCCCTTCTTTTTAATCTTTGACATTAAATGACATTCCTGATCTTTTAAAGTTTGCTAATTGTCTTATGTTAGCAGACTTGTTGTTTGATCATTCAAAAAGACATAAATATGCTTTATCAGTGGTGCAAATATAATCATCTGTATTAAAATATATCTAAATGAAAGATTTTTAGAGTTTTTCGTTCAAAACCCAGGACAATGATCCGGGCAAATAGTTGTACTATTTCGTATCAGAAAACATCTCTGTATAAATAAAGGTTGGAAAATTAAATGTTGTATCAAATAACATCCCTGTTTAAGCATAAGTCTAACAAACTTTATGTTACGCAGCGGAGTCCGGTGGTGCGTTCTTTTTTTTAACAATATTTAACTTTTGAAATAAAAATGGTCGTTCCTTTAATTTGAAACACTGTGCATTTCTGTGAATTTCAGTCCAAAGTTCTACTAAAATTCAAAGAAAATGTTTTTAATATTTAAAAAAAGATGTTAACGACTGCAATATTATTCTGACGAACGTTGATGCTTACACATCTAAACTGTGAGTCCCGGTACTCTCACTTTTTTTTAAGTGGATTTTATAAACGTAAGGCATTGTTCGACAGTAGAAGCATAAAAAAAATTTTTGTAAGACAAAATCCTAAGCCCCTCGCTTTTTTTGGACTTTAAGATATCAATCTGTTAAGTGACCCATATCGAAACATGTGAATAGTTAAAATAGGGCTTAAAATATAAGGTTTAAGCTGAAATTTCAAAGCTAACGCTATTTAGCGCAACCAATTACACTGTATCTAAAAAAAATGGTGGTTTGTTTTGTCAAAATTACCAACGACATCCAGCGGTCATTCAAAGGATGTACTGTTTTATATTATGTTATGACATGAATGTAGCTTCAAAATAAGGCCGTGACAAGTTTAAATAGCTACTTGAATTAGAAAGTTCCAAGGCTCTAACGATCCAACCGTTCATTGCATTTAGGTGTTCATAAACAGAATTTTTAAACAAGAGATTCAACATGCTGAGGGAATTAATTACTTGTTTTAACCAGCTATAGTAACTTCGCACAAAATCCTGAACAATACTCTAAACGTCAAAGTCCTATCATATCTCGTAAGTTTAGTTCATGAAACGTTGGGTGGGTCCTTTATTAATTCAAATAATCAGATGGCTTCATGTATACTTTTAACTCGAATATTACGAAACATTCTGGCACGACATTTTTAGAAATTTGCTTGTTACCTGTGAAAAACTTTGATGCAGCAAAACCTTAAAAGTTTGAATGTTCGTGTCGAAAATCAAGATTTCCTTGATTTTAAAGGCTAGTATTTTGAAATATATTTCCATTTATAAAAAACATAAATATTAACGTTAAGAACCATCGTTATTAGAAAAGCATAAAATAGAGGTCAACGGATTGTTGAGAGCCTAATGCCGGTCGTCAACTAGGCGATCAACGCACAAATTTCGAATTCAACGCATTCAACTCTAATGTACGGTGCCTTCAATTCTGTTCAACCAACGGGTTGGATCTAGTTGTTGGCCGTTGCTCAACGAATTGCGCAACAAGTGTACGTGAAAATGTTCGATCAACACGTTGATCAACATTTTCAAGATAATGTGTTGCACATTATTTGTCCAACGCGTTGATCAACTTTTTAATTTTCTTTGGGATTTCTTGACGTTATATTGTGTTGTGTTGCGTTGGTTGCAGTGAAATGTGTCTACTTGGTTGAACTATTGCGTTGCCATGAACTTGCAGTTGTTGCAACTTGCAAACGGTAGTTCATTTTGGTTTTTCATCATGGAAGGTGATAAAAAAAAGAGTGGACCACGGAATTAATTTTGCAATTGATTATAGCAATTGAGGAAAAGCCCAATATATGGGACATTAAGAGCCCCTCTTATAAAAATCGAGATGCCAGGGAATTGGCTTGGTCTCAAATTTCCTCGAAAATGCAATTGTCTAATGTACCGAACTGAAGTCAAAATTATTTCAGGTTTGACGTTTGAGTTTTTTGTTTATCGTGGTGCGTTCAACGCGTTCCCCAACGAGTGATCCTTGGTTAAGTGTACGAAGGTATCAACTCGTTCATCAACTGGTTGAGCAACAATATCGAAAACGCAGTTGATCAACTCGGAAAACTTTTTTTTTCTGTCAAAATGGAACAAGTTTATCAACTAGTGTAAGAGTTTATTCAACATTTGAGTAAGTTAGTGAACTAGGTGTACGGGGCTATTCAACACTGGAATAAGTTTGGAGAGTTGATCAACTAGGTGTGCGAGGTTAATAAACATATGGGAAAGTTGGTCAATTATGTGTACGGGGCTCCAAACGCATTTTGTTCAACTTTAGTTGCTCAACGTGAATTACGTAAGTTGCTGCACTAGTGCAAGAGGTTGTAAATTCGTTTATCCAACGAAAGAGTTGAATAAAAAGTTGAACGAAGTTGGTTGAACTTATCGCGCACATAGTGGAGGACCGGCATAAGCCTATTGATTCTCAACCATGTGTGTGCGTGTTAGCAGGAAGGGAGTTGCTACCTACAATTTCCTGCCAAATTTTAATTTTTAAAGTTCTTAATGCAATTAGGTTGGAAAACCTTGCCGTATTTCCAAAATGTTGCTACGCAACGAAATATTTTACTACCAAATAGGTATACTTGTAAGGTGAATGTAGATTTCACCAACAGTTGGTGAATGTAGATCTCATTTTCATCGTGGAGAACATGCAAGTACGATTCCCAAATCGTTTATATTTCCAAATTCATATGAGAATATTATGTACAAAAAAGTTTCATCGAACAATTGGTAGAACATGTTTATTAATAACATAAAATAACTGTTTTAACTGAGTAAAGCACTCAGTATCAATACTTTTTTAATTTAAAATACAAAACAAAGTACCAAGCGTGTGGTTTTGTAAAAATTAATTAAAAAAAGAAGGGGGCTTGTCAGAAGAGATATTTTTTTCTTAAAAAGCACATTTCGAGCTTACTAAAGCTAAAAGTAATTAAATTAAGTTTGCGTTATATTTTTTTGTCAATTCTAAACATTTTCGAAAGAACCTTCATAAACAATATCAGGTCGTAAAAGTTGTTGATTAAAGAATGTTTCTTTATGGCTTTTTTATACCCTATCATCACTCTTACTGGCCCGGCTTTTCCAATGATAAGACGTTCTATTCGCACGGAAACACATAAACCGCCTAGATCCATTTTGACTTAAGATAGAATTTACCCCAAATTTTATGATTTGTTTTAACATAAAACTATAAAAAATGAGGGAAACCCTAACCCAGATAAGAACCATAAACAGAAACACTTTTTGCCCACACTGTAGGTTTATTGCAACGCACACAGATTGCAGTCGTAAAAACCGGAAACATAAAATACTTTGAGTCTTTCACTGTTTTCCATTTGAATTTTTACGATTTTTTGTGGATACTGTTGTTGTTGGTTGTTTTTTTTTTGATTACACTGTACCCTAAAAATCCTTCCGTCGAAATGAGTTTGTTTGGAATTTTGTTTTGTTGTTGCTGTTGGTTTGGTTTGTTTGTAGACGTCTATTGTATATTTCTTTGTATCCGAAGCGCAGGACAAAACTCATCATCATCATCATCGTCACATCACCATCGCCCTCATACCTATACCATCCCCGAACCAACATAAACAACCCTCCCGGTACTCATCGTCATTTTAACAGAACGATGAGGAACAACGAAACATCAGCGGTATTATTTTTCGTATTGGATCTCCCTGCCCTGAGTAAACCTTTCACAGAAATATCCAATTCCAGGAGTAAATCTCATTTTTATGGTTCTAGCTATCAAAAGCCTTCAGGGGTTTGAGTCTGTTCGAAGGGTTGTTTTTTTTTTGCATTTTACTGTCTATAGTTTATTAGTGAGTGAGTGTGTTTGTGGTGTGATGGTTTTACGAAAAGTAGTAGAAGTAGCAGAAACAGAATTATGCAATAAAATAGAAAAACACAACACAATTCGCAGCGAAAACAAAAGCGAAATCTGATTAAATTGTATTAACGATCTGGTAAAAGAAACACCCAGTATGCGCATGCATCCTTGCGTCAATTTACCGACCATCAACAACCCCTCCACATATGCAAACCATATGGCGGCAATAAGAGCTGCAAAGGGTGATGGAAAACAACCACATGAACACACATTAGATACGTGTCGATAGTGGAAATAATTATTCGAAATTAAATTGCAGAAAATACACAAGTGATTGAAATGCATCTGAAGATTCTTAAGTCGAGTTGAAATTTTAGCTTGGCCTGGCCTTAAGGGTGAATACCAGAGTGCGGTTGAAAATTGAGTAGAGATTTTATTCAAACAAAACATTGATCGAATAGGTTAGAAATAGAATAGTTAGTTTGGGAGTACGAACATTTTAATTGTCTGTGCATTTATATACGAATTAATTGTAGCATTTTTAAGTACAATTCAGCTTAAATTTGGCTAACTACATAAAAACCTCTCTCAAAATGTAGTGCTTTTACTTTTTTTTTTTAATATTCCGCTAAGGATCGCCAATGCTGGTCATGATGTATGAAGGAGTAACAATTAACGTCATCGGCAGATTTCATTAGTCGGAAACCCTACAAATCCCTTGTACAAGTCGCACGTAATAGTGTCTTAAGAGCTCGTGACATGGCTTGGCAATTAAATTTGAAAACAAAATGTTTGGTACAATCTTAGCTTAAAGTAGTGGTTTATTGGGTCCGGGAATCTAAGCATCTCGTTTGAGGAATTTAAGAAAATATCATTTCAACCGAAAGATCATTTAATTAAAAAATAAACTTTAAAGTTTGCTTCAAGTTCACAACAAGAGCAACATTCCCCTACGGTACTTGAGAACGTAAATCATTCAATGGGACATATATATTTCCGCACTCGTACAGATGCAAGAGCCCTTCGAGATCTTGATATAAACAAATCAACTGGTCCTTAGGGTATACCCCCCATTCTTCTGCAAATTTGTATGCACAATATTTTTTTCAATTTCAAAGAATTTATCGTATACAAATGTTGGTCGAATTTGTTACAGCCGTTAATGAGAAAATTGAAAATAAAAAAAAAACCGTTCTATGACACCATACCGTAATTAAAATTTTTCTTAAATTTTGTTGACCAAAATTCAGTCCATGCCAATAGTAGCACACGTATTTTTGTTTAGCTGCTAAGGCTGTAGGTCGCGATACAGACATACACACAGACAGACGGAATTACAGGACCCAATTTTTTTTTGTGGTTTCTATCATCGTAATGACAACTTTCGTCAAAATCTAGAGTTGATTTTTTTGAAAATGCAAGACTTGCCCTATAATATTTGCCCTTAAAGTACTAAAATAAAAATAGTAACGCATTTTTGAAATATTAAATTTTCAAATAAAGAATTATGAATATATTTCAAAATTAAGAGAAATGGTTTTTTGTTTTTAGGTTTTGATATGCAATAATTTTCAAACTTTTGAGAAAATTCTGAATAAAACATTTCATTAAAGTCTGTTAAGCGTTTAAAAACTATTACATAGCAAAACTTAAACAAAAACATATTTTTTTTTGAAAACTCAATATCTCAAAAATTGGTTAATATATGTTTTTGAAATTTTCATTTTATTTGTACAATAATAAAAACTTAAAGTTGGCGTACTTTTTTTTTTGAAAAAATGATTCGAACATTTTATTCATATATAAAAACTATTTTTTTTTTAAGCCCGTACGATTTATATTTTTTGTTGTATTGATAAACAAATTCATATTTGCTTAAGAAATCAAATTGCATTGTTTTTTTTTTATCTCCAACTATTACCTTAAGAAATTAATTCTATGTTTATGAACTTTTTTCTCTAATTACTTCCATTACAAGATTCTAATCCCCAGTCTCACGGTGGAAGTTTAAGCCCAACTTTTAGTTTAAACTTCAGTTCAACAATAAATTTGGTTTCACAATGTCATTTAAACCTAGAACATAGTTAATTCTGTAGTTTAAGTTAAACGTGACTATTCTGCCGTTTGAACCTCAGTTCAACAACCAATTAACATATTGATTAATTGAAAATAGAATTAATGTTCATTTTTACTTGCGATATATGTAGGTACTATAGGGCAAGTTCTGCATTTGGAAAAAAAATCGAACTCAAGATTTTGATCAAAGTTGACATTACGATGATAGCGAAGTCGAAAAAAGTGGGTCCGACAATTCCGTCTGTCTGTCTGTATGTCTGTACCTCTAATTACAGCCTAAACTACCGGAGGTATTTTCTTCAAACTCGGTAGTTAAGGGTCTTCGGTGATTCCCTAGAGGATAAATTGAATTTTTTTTTTAGCTCCAAAACTAACGGTACCCATACACCCGTAATGCAAAATCTTATTTATCTCGAAAACGGCTTAACGATTTTGATAAAAAAAAATTAGGTGTGATATTATCAACATAAGCTACATTTTGGTCAAACAAAATTTTGGGGCAAAATGTTAGTAGGGGTACCTGCCATAGACCCGTTTTTTTTTATTTTGGACTTTCTCATTAACGGCTCTAAGGATTTTAACCCAAAATTTTCAGCAGGAGTCCTCAAGTTTAAAATAATATTGTATACAAAAATATTCGAAAAAATATTTGTACTTTTACATAAGAGCAAGTTCGTGCGATCCAGTCGTGCATTTTATTTAATTTTGTCACAACTGAAACAAAACAAAATTTCCTTGATTGTCAACACAAACTATTTGATATTATTTCGTTTGTTCTTTAATTCAGATAGAAAGAGGAAACAACTGTTTATATAATGTCACATACAGCAACTACCTAGAATTCTGTCAATTTGTTAACTACATTCAATTGAACTGAAGTTCAGATAAGACTGTGAAACCCGACGAATTGAACTTCAAGTTTAAGCTCCAGTTCAGGTTCAACTGAATTTTAGTTTAAACTTCCACTGTGAAACGGGGGGTAAGTCTCTCAAATATAAGAGCAAGTTCAAGGAGCAGTCGTACATTTAAAGAAAAAAACTAAAAAATCAGACAAGCCAAAACTTAAAATTAATATTTTATTTAGATTTTGTCCATAAAAATTCGATGCAAATTTAATCAGGCTTTCTCTTTTTTTTTTTTTATAGTCTACACGCGCTCAAGGGATTTTGAATACCCTTTAAATGTATCAACACAGCGCGGGCGTGAATTTAAGGAAGAGAAAGAAGGATAGGAAAGATGTGTGGCACGATGTTCTGAGACTGAAGGTGGTTGTCTCAGATTTTTTTATCTCCAGGGATGGCGGCTGAACTACTGCGGAGAAAATGCTGTGTCTTATTTTTATGTCCCTTATAATTTGCATTATTTTATTCGTTTTTCATATTTGATGGGCATACTAGTTTTACTCAATTACATGTTGTTAGTGTTATGCCTGAACAACATGCAATGAACAAACCAGCAACCCATTGATGACAACTTTATATGATTTTTAATGGAATTAAGAATACATAAACGACAGCAGGGATCGAACCTGGGATCATGAGGTTGACAGGCGAGCATACAACCATCGCGCCACGGCCACCCTTAATTTGAGCTAGAAACATGAGTTGTGAATTAAATTCTCTTGAAAGCCAACACAAGCAAATTCAGCCTGATCTTTGCGACGGAGTCATGGCATACAAATAAATAAAACACATTATTGATATCTCACTTACAGTTTGCTTTATTCAAATTTAATGATTGAAATAGCTTAATGGAAAATCATTTAATATACATATTATATTTATCGGCCTTGAACAAACAGGAGAAAGGAGGTGCAGCTTATTGGTTTAATTTAACTTGATTTTCAGTACAGCTTCTCCTTCTAAATGCAGCATGATATTTTGCCAAAATTATACATAAGATAGATACAGAATTTCACTTTGAATCTATTCTATTTAATCATCATTAAATTCATTCCTTGCGAATCATAGTTCTCGGTATGACAACGAACCCTTTTTCAACATCAAGTATCACACTTTCCGTCAAGAAATTATACCGAAAGACTGTTGAATTGCATGCTAGAAGATAAATCTATTAGGTTAATGGGGTACCTACATATATATTTTTAATTGGATTTTGTCCTTTGTCTTAAAAAATATATATACTAAAATTGCGTATATAAGAATTAATGATAGTATTAAGGTAAAGTGAAGATTTAACACCTTTTAAGTGTACCAGAGGGAATAAGCTTTATTTAATGAGTTTCGTGTCAAAAGGAAAAATATGGAAATGGTTCGTGATTTATTTGTATCTTGAAATTTTATTGTTTAAACAAAAATTGCTTTAAACAGTCAAATGGTGGTTATTAAACTAAACTGGGTCAACCTATCTTGCCGTTATAGTTCAAGATGCTTAGAGTTTTGAAGGTTTTTGTAAGTACAATATGGATGGAATTAGATAAAATCTGAAAAAGAAAATCCTTCTTTAATTCCTAAATCAACTCCTTTAAAAAAAAAATAATTTTTCAAAGAAATATAAATTTGGTGAGTGGTTGTGTTAACATCGTGTAAATAGGTAGCAATATATGGTTCACGCGAATTCGATCAAACTGGGACGCATAAGTACGTCCCACAATTGATAAATTCCAATTTCTTTCCCACGTATTTATAGGATATCTATGGATACTATACTTGAACATCTCTTGTGAAATGATTATATAAATACATTCCACAATAATTGACTCTGTGAAATTAAATGTTTTTTTTCTTATTAACTTTGGATTTTCACTTAAACTGTGTATAAAAACTAATTTAGAAAATAAGAAAACTTTTTTGTTTCCAAATTGATTAAATTTTAAGCCAACCCTGCCAACTTCCTTATCCGAGCTTAACTTTACAATTTGACTTCGCCTCCAAGAATATACCAATTAAAATACCCTTCCTTCTTCCCATTTCCATCCCTAATTCTTTCGTAGACAAAACAAAAATACTGTCTTTACAAAAAGTTATGTTTATGCGCTCAAAGTAAAACCCGCAGCAGCTGATGTAGCCAGTCATATCAAATACAATACCTACCTACATACAGTTTGAAGATTTGAGAAACTCATTTCTGTGAGATTGCTCTCTCGCGTGAAATAAATTAACAGCAGTTGTGAAAAATGTCGACTTATTTGCATAACGCGCATACAAAAAAAAAAAAAAACACCTCTTTTTCATCTCCTCCATTTCTTAAGGAATTATGTAAAATTCCAACACATTTTCATACAAATTTATATATATGCACCAGTATGTAGCAATGTTTGTATATAAATAAAAAAAATACAATACTTACATATGATGTTTAGACGAGCTGGCGGTGAGGCCTGACGTGCTCCACTTGAATCAGTCGTAGCTATGCAGGCGTAGTCTCCGCCATCTACATCCTTGACAACATTATTCACATGCAGATTGGAGCCAACTTGATGTACACGAGTGGAGTTCTGAATGGCATGACCTGAAATGTAAAATAAAAGTTCTATTGTTAGAGAGCGAGCATCCAAAAGCAGAAGAGCTAGCGAGAAAGCGTATGCAAAATTCTTCTATTCGAACATACATTTTTATGTTCAGTGGTGGATTTAAAGAAGAATAATTATAAACTTAGTATAATGAAATGACTAATTCATAAAGTAGAAAACGGGCTTTCATTCTACAACATTGATGAATTCCACTTCCGCCTTAAGGTTTCGATCAACAAAAATAAACCAGTGAATTATTCTGGTAGAAGACTTAGAGCTGGCAACTTACTTCATTTCAACAACGATGAGAAACTTTGGTCCCAAAAGGTTGGTGACAGTCAAATACAAACCCTGGTTCGGTTTAACAAAAATTGCTGTCACCTACACTCACAGCCAGAGGACAATATTTTTCACAGCAATGCTAACAACAGCAAAGACTATCCCAATTCTGTCAAAATTGTTCAATTTCCTCATGCTTAAGAAGTTGTTAAGGGTAGATAATTTGACATCTTATTTTGATGAGTCTACAGGCCAGAGCTTTGGAAATTTATGAAACATCAAAAACAGAAACTTTAGAAATCTTTGTTTACGAGTATCACAAGGAATAACTAGACATTGACATTTACAGCAATTGCTCTCAACTGTCTAATTAATTTGGGTCTGTGGAATATTAATTTTTGCAAGACTATTTTCTTGAAGGATATTTAGGTAATGACTTTAAACTCTCAAGAGAAATGACAGAAATGGGTGGCCATGCAAGGCTGAGCTGAGGAGTATCCGCATTATGGTAAGCTCGTTCGTTTTTTTTCATAAAACTCGCCGTCTTGTCTAGCTCTTTAGATTTGAAAGTGAACATAAGTAGATTAGCAGCTTGGGAAGTAACCGAACGGATCTAGCGTTTCACTATCATCTTTGATTTAAATTACTAGATAGTTTTTTAAGTAGAAATATCAGTTCTACAATACGTGCATGTCATCAAAACCTTTGACAATCGGACCTTTTTAGAAATAAAGAGTCGAAGACAAATGCACTTAACTGTTGCAACGCGTGATAATGGCTGACCTGGAAGGAAACAAATGCCTATCGGAATGAGATCACTCTCGAGTGCACCGATTCCCTTCAAATTTGATTGCGATAATTTTTAAATAATAAATTGATTTTCTAACTGAACCTGTCTCACCTGTTTCACAGTCTAATCTGAACTTCAGTTCATTAAACGTAGTTTTCTATCTGAATCAAAGAAAAAACAAAAAAGGAAAGTTTACTTTATTTCAGTTGTGACCTGTAACAGAAAAAAAAATATAAAAAAATGAAGTTAAATAATATTTTCAAATGTTTGAAGGGTTGTTGAACTGAGGTTTAAACGGCAGAATTGTATTGTTTAACTTTATGTTTCTGTTCAAGGTTTAAATGTCATTTAAGTGAAAACAAATTAATTGTTGAACTGAAGTTTAAACCAAAAGTGGGGTCTAAACTTCCACTCTGGAACTGGGGGTAGAGGAGACATTCTAATTTTTTTTTTTAGCTCGTCTAGAACTGTTACCTGCCGTTCAACAATTTAGATTTTTTTGAATATTTGCTTATCAAACAAGATACAGATGCAGCCTAACAAAAATTCGTATTGCATTAATCATACACTCAAAAAATTTATTAGTAAAATGGCTACGAATGATATTCGTAAAGAAAATATTCGTGCATTGTACGAATATTCGTAAGATGTACGAAGTATTTGTACAGTGGTATATCTACGAATGCATTCGTAAAATTTTACTAATAACTGTCGTACTATCCACGAATCTATTCGTTTAATACACTAATTTCATTCGTAAACAAGAAGTTAAAAATTTGTTTGAGTACATTGTACGAATTATTGTGTACATATAACTAATAACATTCGTTAATTTATCGTACGAATGACTTCGTACTTTAATCTTTTGCATTCGTAGTATTTACTAATAAATTCGTACTATTTACTAAGTAAAACTAATATTAGTAGACAGAATTCATTCGTAGGTAGACTGTACGCATTATGCGTAGAATGTACTAATAACTTCGTATTTTCATGAAGTGCATTAGTATTATTTA
This sequence comes from Philhelius festivus, assembly GCA_963931855.1. Classification (NCBI taxonomy): domain Eukaryota; kingdom Metazoa; phylum Arthropoda; class Insecta; order Diptera; family Syrphidae; genus Philhelius; species Philhelius festivus. The sequence continues at coordinate 50,805,864 of OZ007557.1, read as the reverse complement.
TTAATCATGAGTAAAAAAAATAATATGTGTTCAATTCTAAAAATTATAGGTATTCCATTCGTCAACACGTTGAAACGTGTTTTTGCATAGTGCGCGAATTATTTATAAGGTAAGTTCTGAATTAATTAAAAATTTTGTAAATTCATACGGTGTATGTAAAGATACAAATCTTGAGGACCAGACCAACATCTGCTTTTTTTCGAAAAGACGAGGTGAGTACCTAGACATACATACATATACCTTAAGGCTTATCTTATATATTTGACATACAGCATCCAGAAGCAGCAGCGCATATTATGTACATACATATGTGGGAATTTTTGCTAAAGGAATTTTAATGTAAGTATACAATATTTTTTCGGAAAATTTTGAATGTCAAATTTTAAATTTATTTTCAGTGGCCCTTTGAAAATAAGGAGTTTGGACATATTACCTACTGTGATTGTTAATTTTATTAATAATGAATTAATTAATTTTCAGATACTTTATATTTTTTTTTAACTTTATTCATGTACTCGTATATGATAGTAAAATGAATTAAAAAACTATTTTTAACTTAAAAAATACATTACCTTTGTTAATATTTCTTACAATAGATATTTAAGGAAATTTCAGAGAACATATTTAAGGACAGTAAGTTCTACAATAATATTCGTACAATATACGAATGGAGCTGTATAATTTACGAATGAATTACAAGGGCATTAGTAAATATTACAATGATATTCGTACATTGTACCAATAGTATTCGTAGAATGCACGCATGAATTAGTAATATTTACACACAAACTTTTTTGAGTGTATAATAAAACGGCGAACATTTTTTTTGTGGTACACTTTTCGCGGCCCACAAAAACCGAAGGGGCATAAATTACATATTAAGCAAAAGCATTTTTTTCATAGATGTGCAGAATGCCAAAATTATTTAAATATACTACACAGAAATTGTTGCCTGGAAAACAAAAACAATTAGAAATGTCAAATCGACTGACACATAAAATGTCAAATCCAGAATATGAAAAATGAAAGCATTCAGCGAAAACCCAAACCCAGAACCCGAAACATTAAGGTGGATTCACATTACACAAATCCGCCAACACGATAGATAAATATTTTTTTTATTGCCGCCATATGAAAAAATGATGAGAGTGAAAGTTTTAGATGTAACACAAAATTCACAGGTTGATGTCACTCCGGCGACGACGTGGGTTCGATTCCAATATTATGGCCATAACAACAGCTGAAGGACAATGACATGAAAGAATCGAAACAAAAATTGTTAATGTGTGAAAAATGTGTATAGGTTTGAAAGTTTGTTTACCATTAACTGTTTTTTGAAAAAGTTTTTTAAGATTTCTCTTATTCGGCTTATTTGGTCTCAATAATTTATTAATGAAAGACTTTCATTAGTTTTCCCGACGTTTCGACTGAGGTTTCAGTCTTCTTCAGGGGCACTTTATTAAGCATGAAAAATATAAAATAAAGTAGAATAACATATACAAACAAAGTGTTGAATTTTTTGTGATTGAACTTACAGTTTATAAGAAAATTAATAAAATTTAATATTGAAAATTATAAAAAAATATATTATTTGAATTTGGTACTTTTTTGAGCACTTCTTTATTAGAAGTTATGTCAACTAATGAAAGAAAATACATATATGTAAAGGAAAGAAAGAAGCATATGAAAGAAAAGGATAGAATTATTTAAGTAGAGACTAAGGAACAATACACTGACGATATGTTTTGTGTATCCTGCTTCCTGTTCATGTTATTTTTGTTGTTCAAAATGTGTAGCGTTTCCAAAGTGTATCTCTTAGATGTGTGTTTTTCGACTTGAAGTATCTCCGTGTTTTTGAAATCCGGAACATGTTGGTTTTCTATGCTGTGACTGGCAAGTGCTGTTTTTTGAGAACTTTTAGTTTTAATATCCGACTTGTGATTGGAGATTCGTTGTTTTAAGAGTTGTTTCGTTGTGCCGATGTAGCATAATTCGCAATTCTCTGTCTCATTACCCAAACAGTTTATTTTGTATATAACATCTGTGCACTGGTCTTTTTCGTTCTTGGTCGTTAGTTTTGTAAATAGAGTATTCAGTGTCTTATTAGATTTGTATGCGATGTTGATATCTTTTGCATTATTCGCTATTGATTTTTTGAAACTTTCGGCTAATTTTGGTACATATACCAAGCTTTTGAAGAATCCGACTTTCTTATCTTTTTCAATGTTTTTTTTGTGATTTTTCTGGTGTCTTGTAAGCAATTCTCGAACCATGTTTTGCGGGTATCCGTTGTCAACAAGGATCTTGTTGAGTTTTTCTTTATTAGCTTGATGAAATTTTTGGTCACTTATCGTGAAAACTTTGCTAATAAGGTTTGAAGCTGTATTTATTATGATGTGTCTTGCTTGATTAGATCGAAAATTCACAATTCTTCCTGAGGCAGTGTCTTTTTGATACCAATCAAAAGAAAGTCGATGCATCTCACGATGTATTTTCACATCTAAAAACGCTATAGCACTTTTTTCCTCCTTCTCCACTGTAAATTGGATTTTTGGGTTGAAAGTATTGAGACACAGAAGTACTTTATCAACTTCTCGATGATCCATTACTGCAAATATGTCGTCGACGTATTTTGTAACAAATCTCGGTGGATTGTCCATCTTAGCGAAAGATTCCTCTAAAAGCGAATCTAAAACAAGATCAGCGATAGTGGGTGAAAGTGGGTTTCCCATTGGAACTCCATGAATTTGTTTATATAAGTTGTCCTTATATTGGAAAATGTTGTTGTCTTTCAGACAAAATTCCAAAATCTCTACAAATTTGTTCAAACTGAGATTTGTATTGTCACTAATCGTATTCCACTTCTTTTTCACGATATTAATAGCAACTTGTACAGGAATATTCGTGAAAAGTGACACCGCATCAAAAGAAATTAAAATTTCATCTTCACCTACTGTCAAATTCCTAGCTTTCTCAATAAATTCAAACGAATTTTTTACCGTGTACTTTGAATTGCGTGTAACACAATGTAAAATTCCTCCAATATATTTTGATAGTTCATAACAGGGAACCTTCATAGATGATAGAATAGGTCTTAGTGGTACATTCGGTTTGTGGATCTTGGGCAGTCCATAGATGGAGGGGAGCTGTGCCGTGTACGTAATCATGTTTGCCTTTTCTCTATCGTTTATTAATTTGTTGGTGTGTAGATATTTAACCCATTCGTTGTTTTTGTTTTGAAGAGAAGAAATTGGATTATTCCTTACTCCTCTGTAGGTGGAACGGTCTGATAATAAATCTAGCATTTTATCTTCGTACTCGCTTTTATTCATAGCCACAGTGACGTTGCCCTTATCCGCTGCGATGATAACAATATTCTTGTTTCTTTTTAGAAATATAGTCGCCTCTTTGCTCACTTTAGACACATATTTGGCAAATTGGTCATTATTGTTGTTTCTTTCGAAAGAGTGTATCATATTACCAAACTTCGATCTCATCAATTCCTGCTCTCTTTCATCTCCTACATTTCTAATTACCTCTTCACCATCAGCTATGAGTTGGAAGAGAGGAAAGTTGTCTCTTTCTACTGGCAGTGCAAATTTCTTGCCCATCGATAAAAGCCATCTGATCTCTAATGGAAATTCGATGGAACTTTTATTGACAAACCATTTATCTTGCATTTTAATGTTAAAAGCACTCCATAGTGATGACTTTAATTTGTCTATTTTTTGAGCATTCAGACGTTGTTTTTTTGTTTGGAAATTTTTGTAGACTTGTTTTTGTTTTGAAGTGAATTGTTTATATTCCTCAATCGATAGATTGTCCTTTAAACGTTTATCAATAAGCCTTAGGGTGTTTGTTGTTGTTTTAATTGTGTGGCATACTTCGGTGATCTCAATGTTCAGAAGCTTTTGATGGAACTTTAGCTCTATTTTGTTGTATAATTTTTGTGATTGAGAATTTTTTAATAATCGTTTGGTGGAGTTTGTTGAGTATTTTATGTGGTTCGGAATAAGTCCATAATCTCTACATGTTAATAAGAATATTCTATTTTGTTTCTGTTTAGCTAGTTTCTTCTGTAATTTACTGTACTGTTTTGTGTGGATACATATATTCTCCCCATATTTATATTTGATGTGTTGGTAATAGTTCTTCATGCTTAATAATGATTGCGGCAGGCCGTCCGATATAGTATTATTAAAAGTTTTTTTTGACCAATTCTTTAAAAAAAAAAAAAAAAAAAAAAAAAAAAAAAAAAAAAAAAAAAAAAAAAAAAAAAAAAAACTTCTAATAACATTAACTGTTTTTCTTTGGACTCCAGGATTTAGGGCTTAGTAGGTACTTCTCATTGCATTCAACAATTTAAAAAAAGCATGAAGTCTCTGTCTTTTATTGAATGATAATGAATTAAATAAATAAATTGGCACTCGAATTTCGAGAGCTGGGTCGGCTAGTCCTTAAAATTCGTTCAAAAATGGGAAAGCAGATGAATCTTATTGAATTCCATCAGATTTATTTTAACTCAATTCCGATAGTTTTTAAAGAGAAATTGATAGATGCTCTAAATTTAATTTCAATTTGGTTTTCAACCAGATGTTCTCTTCATCAATTATTTCAGCTACCTAGATTTGACTTAGAATTTAATGCCCATTATATAATTCGAGATCATCCTGCAAAATGTTTTTCAGTAAATTTAAGCCACCAAGTTTGGTGAGTTGACTCTGGACTTTGAACAAAGTGATTTTGGAAGATTAAATGAGATTCAACCAGGGTTCAAGTATGTGAGACTAGCCTATCGCATAGTTGAACTGTAGTTGAACTTTAGCTCAGTTTTTCCCAGGTTCAACGTTTGACATAATGATAATCGGGCAACATTATAAAACTGCCGTAGACGTGCGTGAGTCGTTAGTAAACTGTCAATATGTCAATATAGGAAAACTTTTCCAACAAACTGTAGACTTTTCGATGCAGATTTGTGACGTTAGCTTTTTGAATTATGCAATTGTGACATTTTATGTTTTACAATTCGTCAATAACTAAGAAAACTACCACAAATAGTATCAAACGCACGATTTCGAGCAAAGAACTTGTTGTTATAAAGGGTTTGTAAATTGACGCGTGTAGATTTTGGTGGTTTGTGGCAGCCATGTTGTTCCGGTGACATCTGTCAAATTTGTTGTTTATTATTCAGTTACTAATACCAAATCACCAATTACCATGAAAAGTTACACGATAGAACAGCACGTCTAAATTAAAATTTTTTTTTATGAAAATGAATGTTCGTTAGAGGTAATGTTGCGCCCATTTTACGGTAGAAGTGGTGGCTCTTCGCAGTTGACTCTTAAACGTTTAACGGCCAAATTTGAGATGACCGGGTCGTTAATCATACAGCGTATACGTCAAAGGATCACAAGATCAGCTGAGAACTTTACCGAGATCCATGAAAGAGTACAGCAGAACCCGAGGCCGTGCCCTAGAATTCGGCCTTTCACAGACTTCAACTTGGCGAATTTTGCGTCGGGACTTTGGCTTACATCTGTACAAGTTCCATTTGACTCGGGAAATTAAAGTTCATGACCATAAACAACGCTATTTGTTCCCTGGCTGTGCTTCGGAGTGTTTGGAAGAAGAACAGAATTTTGGCTGAAAAATCATCTTAAGCGTCGCGGGGCGCATTTTTGAATGAATGACTGTGTTAATAAACAAAATTGCCGTATATGGGATGACACCAACCCACACCAGGCTCACCAGGTGCCAATGCGCTTCAAAAAGTTACTGTTTGGTGTGGATTTCAGGCCGGTGCGGTGGCGATGTCATTTTTCCGCGCTTTTTCGAAAACCTTGTTCCTGAGGCAGTTAACGTCAATGGCAGGCACTAAAGAACGATGATAACCAATTTAGCAATGCAAGATATCTAAGAAATAATCAAATCCCTTTGGTAGGTGATTTTTGCCAAACATTGTCAGTTATTGTTTATTTGGTCAACGATGAATTTATTGCATGGTTGAAGTCAACTGATCTGTAAAAACAAATGAAGACACTCAAATCTGGAGAAATATTTTCGAAACATTGATGTACATTGGCAATGGCAAAATCGCAATTGACATTTGCACTGGCTAGATTATATTACCCGTCGTTGTTTGCCAATTCATCGAATTAAACACCGCACTCATCATGAAGGAACTTCCAAACATTGTTCGAAATTACAAAAACCATGATTCGTTTAGGAAACGTACTCTACTGTGTGCGAAAAACATTGATATCGATTCAGAGTAAAATTGCTGGAGATTTAATGGCGCAAGATCGCTGGATTCCGGATATTAACAACTATCCATTTCCTGCTTTCCGCTCAACAATCTTCAACTAAAAGTCGGATCTATAATTAAAATATTGAGAAATATCAACCAACCAAATGTTTGTAGCGAGGAAGTATAAAGAAAAAGGAGTTTTAATACTACGAATCTAATTGATTCAGCATTGCAGTGAAGAAAATAATGAATAGCGAATTTAAATTTTGTCTGTTTACTTAAAATTCTCACTTAATTTAATGGCGACTGAAATTGTCTATCGCATTCCAGGCACGTTACAAAGTTCTAGCATTTCAGAGGTGTTCTGCCAATAGAGTTTATTTCGCATGTAAAATATTCCATTAGCATTTTTATAAATGAACTCCCTCATAAAATTTAATGAGAAATACATGACTTTCCAACGCCCTCATCGATACAATGTTTGTGATGGGCATCAAGTTTACAAATTCCGGCAATGTGTTTTGTTGGAAATTCAAATAAAAAAATTCATATACGTTATCTAGATTTTTTTGTCGTGATTCAAATTGCAAAATTGCAATACAAAAGAAAGAGAAATGAAATTGCACACAAATCAAGACTAAGATATATATGTATGTATACTCGTAGATGCTTTGCGACTATACGAGGCTTTTTGTTGAGTGTCGTCTTGTTCGCACCCCTAAAGTGAGGCATAAGGTCCTACCTATGTAGATACTTCATCTCAAGTGTTATCATTATCACGCGCAAAACGAAGATGAAGTTGAAAAATATATGTACATACATACATTCAACACAGTAGAGGTAGGTAGCACATCAAGAATGAAAAAAAAGTTAATGAATGAAAAAGATTGAGGACAAAAATACCAGGGTGCAAAAAATAGAAATGTGGATTAGAGTGCATCAGGCAAGGGATATTTTGTCTATACGGATTACGGGTGTACAATAACCGCAGTCAGGATGGATCAGACGGGTCTTTTACTATGACCGTATTTGAATAGCGTTATAAAAATGAGTAAACCCCTATCCCTAATTTAAATTTTTGACACTAATTTCAAATGCCAATTGATTATATTTTAATATATTTTTGACATACATAAAACAGTGTTGTTGGGGGAATTCACCAAAAACACGTAGTAACAGGTGGCGCAAAAGTAGTCGCCCTATCGGAAGATGCTATATAATTATTGCAAATGTCAATTCTACTTTGACATACATATGTAATGTGAACAGATACAAAATACTCGTCAACAGTACATAATTGACTAGGGGGTATAGCGAGTACAGAACGCCGAATAATTGTGTCCATTGTGCTCGTCGATGGTGTAAGCGCAAGGCTGTACCAACACGGCAATAGGACCCCTGAGTATCGATCAGACTATGTGCCACGAAATTGCATGTTCTTCATCGCTCAAAACACATTTAGTAGATGGAAAACAGTATTTGTCAAACTTATTGCCAAAAAAGGTGAGCCATCCTCTCCCTCCTCCTATCGACCATTTGCACTTTTGTTCCAAGGTCATGGAATTGCTGATCAATTATTATCAACTTAAGGAATATCTCGAATGATCGGCAATACGGCTTTCGCAGCAATCGTTCTACTGGTGATCTGATGGCTTTACATTGTTTTAGAGAAAATCAGATTATTACGCTTGATATTGTTAAGATATTTGATAGAGTTTGCCACCAGGCTCTCTTTTCAAAAATCCTTTAGGATCACCTTTGGGGTAGCCGTGGCGCGATGGATGTGTGCTCGCCTGTCAACCTCATAATCACAGGTTCGATCCCTGCCGCCGTCTATGTCGTTTTAATTCCATTAAAAACCTTCTAAAATTGTCATCAATGGGTTGCTGGTTTACTTATTACATGTTGTTCAGGCATAACACTAACAACATGTAATTGAGTTAAACTAGTATGCCCAACAAGGATGAACACGAATAAAATAATGTGAATTATAAGCGACATAGAAATAAGACACGGCATTCTCCGCTTAGTTCAGCCGCCATCCCTGGAGATAAAATATCTGAGACAACAACCTTCAGTCTCAGAACATCGTGCCACAAATCTTTCCTATCTTTCTTTCTCTTCCTTAATTTCACGCCCGCGCTGTGTTCAAACATTTAAAGGGTAATCATAATCCCTTGAGCGCGTGTAGATTATAAAAAAAAAAAAAAAAAAAAAAAATGAAAACCTTATTGGTTGGATTAGAAATTACCTCCTAGATCATTCAATACATGTTGTTCAAGACTGATCTTCACAAAATAAATGCTGGTGTTCCTCAGGGCTTCGTATTGTCTCCGATTCTCTACCTCATTTTTTGAATGATCTCTTGTCTGAAACTTCTAAGCGACTTCATTGTTTTGCCGAAGACTCTTACTTCAGCTAAAACTTCTCTCTCCCCATTTTTTGGATAGATTTCAAAATCAGACCGTTAAAACTGATCGGAAACAGAGCTATTTTGGAATCATTCTCATCTCTTGAACACTGACGGAATGTTTCATATCTTTCCTTGTTTTATAGCTTTCTATGTTAACAACAAAAATTATCACTTCTTGAGCACCGAAAAGCTGCATATAGACCAAGGAGACCCATTACACCCTCCAAGCGACTGTAAGGTGTGCTGTATACGATGTAAGCTTCATCGGGTCTTATTTTTCAAACATGCCGGGCCAAGCCATTACTGTGGAATGCGAGCGCTACAGAGCCATGCTCAACGACTTTCATTTTGCTTAATTGGATGATGGGATTGGAAAACATATAGAGCCCCAACCAATACTCTGAGAAATGAATTTCCGGATAGCGGATAGCAATCTCGTTTTGTTGACTTGCACTAGCCGACAAGATCACCTTATTAAGCCGTTCCACATTTCTCTTTTTTGGGTTTTTGAAATCATGAGTCTATGTTAACAAGCTTTAGACTTTTGATATCCTCAAAGAGAATATCCGTCAAGAATGTGAGAACATTTTGCGGTCAGTTATGGCAAGAGTGATAGGAAAATCCATAACTCGTAATCGAATGCTAATTAATTCTAGCGGCGGCCATTTAACCGGTATCACTTTCTCGACATAATTAAATAAAATATTACATCAAATAAATATAATCCGAAAGCTGAACAAAAGTTTTTAATTCATAAAAAAAACTACAACGTTGGATAACTTTTGAGCGCTCTAATGTAACGGGTGATTTTTTAAGAGCTTGAGAACTTTTTTTAAAAAAAAAACGCATAAAATTTGCAAAATCTCATCGATTCTTTATTTGAAACGTTAGATTGGTCCATGACATTTACTTTTTGAAGATAATTTCATTTAAATGTTGACCGCGGCTGCGTCTTAGGTGGTCCATTCGGAAAGTCCAATTTTGGGTAACTTTTTCGAGCATTTCGGCCGGAATAGCCCGAATTTCTTCGGAAATGTTGTCTTCTAAAGCTGGAATAGTTGCTGGCTTATTTGTGTAGACGTTAGACTTGACGTAGCCCCACAAAAAATAGTCTAAAGGCGTCAAATCGCATGATCTTGGTGGCCAACTTACCGGTCCATTCCTTGAGATGAATTGTTCTCCGAAGTTTTCCCTCAAAATGGCCATAGAATCGCGAGCTGTGTGGCATGTAGCGCCATCTTGTTGAAACCACATGTCAACCAAGTTCAGTTCTTCCATTTTTGGCAACAAAAAGTTTGTTAGCATTGAACGATAGCGATCGCCATTCACCGTAACGTTGCGTCCAACAGCATCTTTGAAAAAATACGGTCCAATGATTCCACCAGCGTACAAACCACACCAAACAGTGCATTTTTCGGGATGCATGGGCAGTTCTTGAACGGCTTCTGGTTGCTCTTCACTCCAAATGCGGCAATTTTGCTTATTTACGTAGCCATTCAACCAGAAATGAGCCTCATCGCTGAACAAAATTTGTCGATAAAAAAGCGGATTTTCTGCCAACTTTTCTAGGGCCCATTCACTGAAAATTCGACGTTGTGGCAGATCGTTCGGCTTCAGTTCTTGCACGAGCTGTATTTTATACGGTTTTACACCAAGATCTTTGCGTAAAATCTTCCATGTGGTCGAATAACACAAACCCAATTGCTGCGAACGGCGACGAATCGACATTTCACGGTCTTCAGCAACACTCTCAGAAACAGACGCAATATTCTCTTCTGTACGCACTGTACGCATTCGTGTGGTTGGTTTAATGTCCAATAAAGTAAACTGAGTGCGAAACTTGGTCACAATCGCATTAATTGTTTGCTCACTTGGTCGATTATGTAGACCATAAATCGGACGTAAAGCGCGAAACACATTTCGAACCGAACACTGATTTTGGTAATAAAATTCAATGATTTGCAAGCGTTGCTCGTTAGTAAGTCTATTCATGATGAAATGTCAAAGCATACTGAGCATCTTTCTCTTTGACACCATGTCTGAAATCCCGCGTGATCTGTCAAATACTAATGCATGAAAATCCTAACCTCAAAAAAATCACCCGTTATAATCTATTTCAATAGATGCCCAAGTTAAATGAAATCAGAAAAAAATTGTTTGTTAACAGAAAATATAATGTCACTTATACGCCACCCAGTTGTAGGGGGATTTTAGAGCCAACCCTATCATAGATATATCACTTACCATTATGTGTCCATGAATAATCCATTCCTCCAACAGGAGTTGCATGACACGTGAATACAACCGAATCGCCTTCAATTACTGTCTGACTCTGTGGGAGCGTCACAAATCTCGATGTTTCAGCATTTGTGCTTCCAATTACTGCAACGAAAAAATCCAATAAAACAAAAGTCACAAATTAATAATGATGGTACATTGAAGTTAATTTAATAATAGTCATGTAACCAACAGCCTTCCGGACATTCAGAGTGTAATTAAAAAAAAAAAGAAAGGCAAACTTCCCATGTAATAAAAAAAAGAGAAGTCTGGCCGTGTAATGAGACGACCTTAAAAATACAGAGGGATGAAATACTTTAAGAATAAAGCCTGTACCTACCTTGCACTATGTTGCATTCAATTTAAATTGCAAAAATAAGGGTGCAATTGGAGTTGCACTGCAAGCAAGCCTCAACGAGAAGAACACGACAAAAATTAAAATATTGCATGCAAGCCTTGCAGTCTTACACGTATACAATTTGTATGAATATAAATGAATCTATGTGTACATTCATTTGTATTTATATGTTTTTTTTTATAAAGAACATAAATTCAACATTGCACTTCAGAAATGAGTTTGCTTTTCATTTATCGTCTCAATTTGCAGAAATATTATACTCTTGGCCACCAGGATGAAGGACAACCATGATGACGACGCCAATACCAACGCCAACGACACGACTTCAACGATAATAATCACGACAAGGAGTAACGAGCTCTAGAACGTAGGAGTATGTATGTACTTAGATACTCGTATATAGCCGCAGACATTAAGGAAATAATTATGGTTACTTTCTTTTCTTTCAATAGCTACAGCACATGAAGATTTAATGATGATTTCACGCTTTAGTGGTTTTGTTAATTTGATTTTGGGATGGAGTCCTTTTATGAAGTAATTATAAAATTAAGGATTCAATTTGAAAGAACAAAAAAAAACCTATGAATATATCCAAAAGTTCTGGAATGCCTAATAACTGTGATAATGGAAAAGTGAAAAACTGCAAGTGACTGACTCAATATAATTTTTCTACATTTGGCCTGCGAAAAAAAACTAATGGGGTTTTAAGAAGAAGCAGTTGAAATTATAGATTCAAAATTAGATTTAGTTAAGGGTTACCCAATAGGGATTTTCGAACTTTGGCATTTTGTCGAATTAGATGTTATTTAAAAAGTCAGTCTTGCCAAATCAAGGTCGAGAGTTATAGCTTTCAAAAACAAGTGCAAATAATTAAATTTCGCGAAGTCCCTATAGGTATACTTCTGAGAGGACTATTCACAATGTGGTGGATAGATTCGAGTCGACTGGTTCAGTGAAGAATCCGTTAACACCTGTTCATTGACGAAGTGCAAGATCTGCCAAAAATATTGAAAATTTCCACAAGAGTGTGCAGGAGAACCCGCGGCAGTCAATTCTGCGCATGGAGTTTTTAGATGTTGTGTTAAGTGACCTTAGTCTCTTAATTGATAGTTCAATTCCAGCCATCTTCACATTTTCGAATTTATGTTGGTAATTCGGAAGAACTCTCCGATGCCAATAAAACAAACAAACAGACCTAATTCGTTTCTACAGTTTAGGTATGGTTGTGTTTGTGAAACCTCACATCCATACATAACCTTATTAAGAGAATGATAGAAAGTCACTTGGAGACATGTTGTTTGTGTTCATTTTAACTTTTTTGAAGCTTATTTATTTCAACGTTTACCTTTTTTGTAAATAAATTTGTAATTATTGCCACTTATTAAGATTTAAAAACTTGGAATGACGTTTCACTGATTTGACAGCTTTGTGTGCGAGTGTCAGTAATTATGAATTCGATTTGGAAATTATATTCAGAAACATTATTCCTTCTATTCAAGAGAGGAACAACTGTAATTTTGAATGCAAAAAGAACACGCTCAGAAGAGTTGAAATGCTTGTGGATTGTCAATCAAAAAGGTCAATAATAACAGGGATCTGATCAAACGTTGATTAACCTGTCATGAGCTCTCATTTTAAAACAAAAAATCAAATGATCTACAACGAATGTTAGCCCACCGTCAATATAGTAATGCATACCCAGTGCTGTATCGCCATCTTCTGTAGAATGGATGTACTACTATTAACATGGTGTGCATTCTGGTAAACTTTCGCAATCTTCCAACTCACCACACTGCCATCTGTCAAAAATATCGCTAAAACAGAAAAATCTAGGAGCACAAAACAGAAACCAGAAACTTCGAACGAAGTCCTGAATTTTTCAAATAAGTATAAAAAGGAGCGTGTGATCGAAAGATCACAGTTAAAGAAATGTTTTCAACTACCAGATAGCATGGAGCGAACTTAAATGTAACAAAATTATTTTGCGGAACTCCATCCAATACTATAAAAATAATAACAAATTCAACAAGAGAGTGCAATCAATCAAATCGGGACCTGACGCCTTCAAGAACATCAACAAACTGATTGGGAAAACACCACCGATGCCTAAAACCATTATTACCAACAATGGAGAAGCTACAATGACACAGGAAAAATCAGAAGCATTTGTGAATGTTTTGAAGGAAATTTCATCTCCAACCCATCTGCAGATCCAGTCTTCCTTGATGAAGTGAAGGATTCCATCCAACAAACCCTGGCACCTTATCCGGACAGAGCGATATTCAGCAATACCAATCCAGCGAGTGACTAGAGCTGTGTCAATCGCGATTGATTCAGTCTTTGTGACCCGTTCGCCAAAAAGATTAATTGAAGTAGACCAAATCAATCAATAATGCCAATCTCTTACCAATGAAACCGATGAACGAAACGAACGAAAAAAAGTTATGTTTCGTTCATTCAGCATGTTCTCAATCAATTCACAATACCAAATTGGAATTAACATTAATGTATGAATGTATGTATGGGTGTATTCATAAACGCAGAAAATCTGCGCTAGGACAATCGCAGTTCTTTTCTAATGCATTTGTGAATGCACTCACAATGCAGAATGTCTGCAGTAAACAAAAAGGCCTGACTTCATTGCCAAAAAATGCATTCTTAATGAAGTCGGTTTCAAAGTATCCTGGCGATATATTCCATAGTAATTTTAGGATGTCGAGGTCCACATTCAATATAAGCTTATTTCTGATTATTATACAGTGCCTCTTCGTCATTCTTGGTGACTGTAAAATTAATTTTATAAATTTCCCCTCTTCTGCAGCCAAACAAAAATTCAGCTTCACAATCTGCCCGACACTGACGACCGTTTGACGTTTATGAACGGTATGTACTGCAGTTGGGCTAGGTAAGTTCGATCGAAAATCTGACTTTATGAACGCAGATAATGTAGATAATGGCGAGAACGAAGCAACGAAGTAGAAAAGAGCCAAACTTTCGTTCATTTTCACATTGTTTCGGTCTCGGTCTGAACGAAACGATTGGAAAAAAAGATATTTTAATTGAATGAACGATTGAAAACATTTCGTGTCGGTCTTTCATCCTTCAACCAATCAATCAATGATTGATTTGATCTTCCAAAATGAACGATTGGCACAGCTCTACGAGTGACCCATTTAACAGCGCAAACCTGAGCACCCCAGAAGAAATAGCTGAAATAGTCAGTAGTCGCAGGCCTTAGAAATCAACCGGACCAAATGGAATATCTAACTTTATCATTTAGAGGATGCCACAGACAGTTCTGATCCTTCTAACCATCATCTTGAACAACTACGTCAACAACAACTAAAAAATAAAAAAAACTGCAAAGATCGTGGTGATCCCGAAGAAAAATGTCAGTAACAACATCTCTAACTACAGGCGAATATCATTCCTAAGCAACCTAAGCAAGCTCTTGGAAGAACTGATACTAAAGATGCTTTCTGGATGTCGAGAAAGCATCCGTTAGCGTCTAGTTGGACGTTACATCCATCAGGAACTAGGAAACTGCTCATTGACTATGAAAGAAATCAAAGCCAGAGTCACACAAGGTTCAAGGACCTTCTACAGCCTGATGTTATAACTTTATATATAGTTCCTGGAAGCCCACAAGAGGTTTATACCAAAGCTTTCGAATACTTAAGCTATATCTATGACTTATTGGAATACCAGGATGAAATCATTTGCCTTGGCGATTTCAACCTTTCCAATGTCGCTTGGACGCGCTGTCGAGACACAAATGGTATGTTACCAACTGGTAATCTCAGATTCAACGACTCTAAGCTAATTGATGATTTAACTTCACTTGGACTTCTTCAATTAAACGATGTTTTAAATATTAATGGAAAACTGCTGGATCTAGTGTTTACTACCATTGACGATGAGATTATAATACAAAAATCCACCGAGCCTTTAGTGCCTGAAGATAACCATCACCCATCACTGATCTGTTCACTTTTTAAAAAATTTAATAATTTTGATAATGAATTGTGTGATAACTTTTACTCTTTTAATTTTATAAAGACAGACTTTTTAAAACTTAATTCTTTGTTATCACAAGTTGATTGGTCTTGTTTGAATAATTGTTTAAATGTTAGCTTAATGGTGTTTAAATTTTACAATATATTGTTTGATTGTTTTCTTAAATCTGTTCCCATAGCGATTATTAAAACAAGATCTTTTGTGCCAGTTTGGTACGATAGTAAAATCAAAAGTCTGAGAAATCGAAGAAACAAGTTATGGTCTAACGGTTGCGAATCAAATAAGTTTAAAATCAACTCAGGAATTCCACAGGGTAGTCATTTAGGCCCTATCCTTTTTATTTTATTTATAAACGACTTACCATCTGTGTTAAGATACTCCAAGTGCCTCATTTACGCCGATGATGTAACAATCTTTAAAACTATTACAAACACTCGTGATTGTGAAGAATTGCAATGTGATCTTAATTCGTTTTTTGACTGGTGTACTCGTAATTGTTTGTTTCTTAATATCGATAAGTGTAAAACTATGTGTTTTACAAGAAAGTTTTCTTTTATTTCGTTCAACTATTTGTTTAATGGCATATCAATATCCTGTGAAACAGTTATATCTATTCTTGGCGTCACATTTGATCGCAAACTCGAATTCATTCAACATATAAACTCCATTTCAAACAAAGCTACTTTAATTCTTGGTTGGATAAAAAGAGAGTCGAAACAATTTTCCGACCCTTTCGTGACAAAGCAGCTTTTTATATCTTTTGTTCGACCCATTCTAGAATACGCTTGTCAGGTTTGGTCCCCTCATTACGAATATCATAAAAATAGACTAGAAGAGGTGCAAAAAAGATTCATTAGGTCTGCCCTCAGGGGACTTGGCTGGGATAATCCTTATGATCTTCCACCTTATAATAACAGACTTAGACTTATTGATTTACCTAGTCTCGAGAATAGACGTTCCTATTTATGTTTCGTTTTCATTGTAAAATTAATCAACGGTAACATAGACTGTTTGCACCTTCTGTCTCGTATTAATTTTAATATTCCTCAAAGAACTTTGAGGAACATACCGGAGAGTATACTTATTTCAAACTATCGTACCAATTATGAAAAATTTTCTCCATTAAATAAAATGTTTAATCTATTTAATATTTACAATCTTAAATATAACAATTTGTTTGATAAAACAATAATTAATTCATGTCAATTTAAAACAACATTTTTCCATGAAATTGTTTAAGAATCTTAATTTACACCTTTGTAAGAAATTTTTTGTAAAACTAGCAATTTAGTTATGTAAATAAATAAATAATGATATCAGACCAACCCATCCCAACTAGTCGCTGTCCAGAAAGTAGAGGCTCATATCAAGAGACTGTTCGATTATTACAAAAAATGGAGCATCCAAATCAATACAGCAAAATCGGAGCTTGTCTGCTTCAGGAGACCTGGTTATGGTAGATTTCACTCAGCAACTACCATTCCAGCCAAAAGGAACGTCAAATACCTGGGTATCAACTTCAACGATTTGCTAAGGTTGAACCCGCACTCAAAAAGTGTACTCAAAAAAGCCAACCGGACATTCCACCTACTACATCCCTTGATGAGGAGAAGATCAGGGCTTATGTAACAGTCATGGAAGAATTAAGTTAGTTGTAATAAAAGGTAAGTAAATTGTTTACGGTATATTTAAGTGGTGCATAAAAAATTGTGGAATTTTTAAGTTAAGCAAATAAGTTTTAAAAACTAACATGAGAACATTTTACAATATTATTTAATAAAAATATCGCAGATTTTAATGACGGTGTGTTATGGCATGTGAACGTTTTTTACCACAATCATCACTTATAGTCAAGAATGAATCACTAAAAAATCTTGAATTCCTGACTCCAATAAAGTATGCTCAGTGTTTTTCATGCTGAAAAGCTTTTTGCCAAATATGCAAAAAATAAAATATTTGTTTTTGCGAGCAAATGTTTTATTATGAATGAATATGTCCCCACTGTCACCGAAGTTTTTTTTTTTTTTAAACCTATTCTCACACATGCATATTGCATTCGAACAACAAAATATGAAAGGACATACATATAATATACATAAATATGTATGCATTTTCCACTCATCTGGACATTTTAGAATTTGTTTTTGTTATTTTTTTTTGCATTTTTCTGTCGATCCTTCTTCATTTATTTGCACAATGCCAATATTTGCTTTTATGACTTTCAAGTGTACACTTATTTATATGAATGCATACATATATGTGTGTGTGTTAAAATATGTGCTTTATGGTCCTTTGTGTACAACAGAGCTTCAAGTGCATATCTCTATAGCTTTATAGTAAAGGACAGTCTGGACAGCAGGACATTATGAACATTTAGAGCTGTTCTGCATACACATTTAACTTCTCGAGACACATTTTTGTATTTATGCAATGAAATGGTTGCATATATCATTCTTATGGATTCGGGTTTGAGGAGACACAGACTCAATTTGCATTGGTCAGAATGTCACGTATCAAATATTTTATGAATCGATGATGATGGAAATTGAAGTTTTTTTTTTTCAATATTCTTACTTATAAGCTCTATGACCTTTTGAGCAGCATTAAAGGATAAAATATATTTGAAGTTTACTATTTAATTAATTTAATAATTTATTTCGTGAAATTAGTGCATCATTTGTAATTTGCAGATTACTCTCTCATAGAGAAGAAATTCAAAGGGTTGTAATTTTTTTTTCTTTGATCTTTCTTTTACTGTGAATGGGTCTGACTGGTAAAATAATTGATTAGCAACGGCACAAGTCGCGAATATAATAACTTTTTGTAAAAATAATTTCAATACTATATTCCGCCGTTATTTAAATCCGACCGAATCCATAGCCATCTGCACGCAGAGTTAGAAACTTATGTACATATCTATGCATATTTTTGACAGGTAAGCATGAACGAACTATATTTCGACGTATTTATTTCGAACTATAAATTAGTTTCGGAAGGACTCAAAAACGCGTAAGCTTTCTCGATTTTCTACGCGATCAGCTCAGTCGATGATTGAAAATGCGTTGCCATTCATTATGAGACTGCGTTAGTCTTACGGTTTCGATATTTTTGGTCGCAAATAACGAGTGATTTTTTAAGAGCTATCGGAAATTAAAAAAAAAAACATAAAATTCAGAAAAATGCTTAAAATCTTTATTTGAATCGATAGTACGGTCGATATAATTTAATGTTTGAAGATTATTTCATGCAAATATCGGCCCATGCTGCGCCTCAAATGGTCCATCCGCTTAGTCCATTTTTGGCATACTCTTTCTAACATCTCGTCCGGTATCTCACGAATAAATGCTTCAATGTTGGCTTCCAGTGCGTCAATCGAAGCGGGCTTGTCGTTATAGACATAAGCCTTAACATAGTCTCCAAAAAATAGTCTAGAGGCGTTAAATCGCATGATCTAGGCGGCCAATTGACCGGCCCCAAACGAGAAATAAATACAGATCACCGTACTCGCCTCTCAATTGGTCCATTGTTACGCGTGTGTGTGGCATGTGGCACCGTCTTGTTGAAACTACATGTCATGTAAGTCAAGCTCTTCCATTTTGCGCAAAAAAAAGTTTCTTATCATCGCTCACAATTCACAGTAACGTTTTGATTCGCATCATTTTTGAAGAAATACGACCCAATAATTCCGCCAGCCCATAATCCGCACCAAACTGTGACTTTTTCTGTTTGCATTGGTAGCTCTTGCAATGCTTCTGGCTGCTCTTCACTCCAAATACGGCAGTTTTGCTTGTCCACGTATCCATGCAACCAGAAATGAGCTTCGTCGCTGAACACAATTTTTCCATAGAAAAGTGGATCTTTGGCGAACTTTTCAAGAGCCCATTCACCAAAAATTCGGCGTATTGGTAGGTCGTTCTTTAATTCTTGCAGGAGCTGTATTTTGAAAGGCTTCACACCTAAATCCTTCCGCAAAATTTTGCACGTAGTGGAGTAACAGAGACCGAATCGATAATTCACGGTCACGCACGCACTCTACGTAAACGTGTTGGTGGTTTAATGTCCAACAATGTAAATTTGGAGCGACATTCAGTCACAATAGCCCGAATAGCCTCCTCAGTAGGTCGATTAAACTGACCATAAAATGGAAGAAGCGCGCGATGAACTTTCTTAAAAGAGCACGCATTTTGACAGTAAAATTCAATAATTTGCAAGTGTTGTTCGTTTGTAAGACGATTCATGGTTAAATTATAGACCAAACTGAATATGTTTGACAGTGGCATAAAACACGAAACGTGCGTGAGCTGTCAAAACCAGTGCTGTCAAAAAGAAAATAGCAAACAAATCACCCATTACATCGTCAGCGAGGAGAACATACAGAACAGAATGTTTAACGGTCGGGCCAGTCTTTTGGTAGTAGCAGGCAAAGCTGTTGGCGGTCCATCGTTTGTCTAAAAGTACAGGGTATGGAAATGCGGGCATCGAAGATGCCTCTATGCCAAAAATCGTCACTCCGTACAATTTATATATTTTTTCTTCTTAAAGTGAATGTGAATCGGGAGGCGGATGAAGTGAAAAATTTACTTTAATTTTATTTCTAAACCTAAATCAATTAATATTAATAATGCAATGGAAGCATTGTATTCATTAGAAGGTCTTATACAAATGCTAAAAGATTAACAAGCTGTTTAAGAGTCTTATCTAAGGATATTTAGCTTGGGTAGGTATGAGATCGATTGAGCAAAATGTGAATCGTATTTCTGATTACTTAGGTCCTCAGACCTTTTATATCCGTGGGGGACCCCTAGTGGGGCATAGGGCGTTCACAACTCCAGCTCGCCATCGTGTTCGGTTTCCGGATATGAGTCGCAACTCCCTCCAACTCTTGCCTAGTTGGGCTGACTCCTCCTTGACTGTCCTTCTCCATGAGCTTCTCTTGAGTGAGCGGATTCCACTGCATTGCATGCGCCGCAATACAGTTTTCGCCTTTTCGAAGCGTGTGTCCGATCCACTGCTACTTTCGACGTCGTATGATATACGATTGGGCCAGAAAATAATAAGGATGTTTCGTAGACATCTATTAATGAACGTTTGCAGCTTCTTAGTGACACCTACTGTTACTTTCCAAGTGCTGCTACCGTAAAGTAACACGGATTCGACGTTGGATCGAAACAGCCGCAGCTTGGTTCTTAAGCTTAGAGAGTTATTCCTCCATATATTTCTAAGCATACCGAAAGCAGCCTTTGCCTTCCCAATTCGACTGCTGATGTCCTGTTCGGTGCCACGCTCGGTAGCGATGATACTTCCAAGGTATTGGAAGCTCTTTACTTTCTCCACCAGTTGTTGAGAAATATTTATAAGAGAAGATGACTGGATTCCTAGGCTGATCATCTTTATTATGCCGGAGTTGATTTTAAGCCCCACGATTTCTGCTTCTCTCTCCACCCCTGTTGTCATTTGGTGGAGATCCATGATCCTATGAGAGAGCAAACATATGTCGTCCACATAGTCAAGATGTTTCAGGTGAGACGTCAGAGTCCATCGAAATTCTCCATTTCCCGTCAAGGCCGCTCGCAGGACATCGCTTATCACCAACAGAAACAATATTGGTGACAGAATGCAGCCCTGTCTGACTCCGGACTTTAAACTATTCTGACAGCCTCCCTTCGTACAAAACGTGACATTTGGATCCATTATAAGTTGCCTTAATAATAGCTATTAATTTATCCGGGATACCCCTCCTGCATAAAGCATGCCAAATAAATTCTCTATTGAGCCTTCTCAAAGTCGATGAATAGCAGGTGGAGTGGTGATCGATATTCGACGCACTGCTCAATTATGATCCTTAAACTATTGATATGATCAATGCATAAGGACCCAGTGCGAAAAACTGCTTCTTCGGCATCGAGTGTGGCTTCTAGATGTTCCCTGATGCGTTCCAGGACTATTTTCGCTAATATTTTGGCAACGGCAGGCAGGACGCAAATCCCCCTCCAGTTTTCGCACTGTGTTAAGTCTCCTTTTTTAGGGGGCTTGACTATCATTCCCTTTTTCCACTCATTCGGAAATCCTTCGGAGACACAAGCTTTCTTTATGAGTGGATGCAGGAGTTCGCTCGATGTTGTTGGCGCCGCTTGTAGAGGTTCTGCAGGAATGCCATCAAGTCCTAGCCTTTGCCATCTTAAAACATGTTTTTTTTTCCAGGGATACTCCTTTTGCCAGAAAATGGCAAATCCACCAAGAGGACCTCTTGTCATAAAAAACAGCATCTCAACTGTGCGATAAGCCGTTCGGACACGACAGACAATTTTAAGTCCTCTCCATTCCTGCCAACCGAACACAGGAATGGTTGAAAGTTCTATCTTCATCTATCCGCTTTACATGAAGTCATTTTAGTGCTCTTAAGGAAGCCATTATTAGATTTGCAACAGTAACTGGTCAAGGACCACTGAAAGCTAAGAAGATACTTTAAAGTTTTTGATCTAGAGAACAGTCTTGTATGCATATTCTGCTATACTGATGATGAGGAAACACCAGACAAAATACTAGGAATATGCGGAGCACTTATGAATCAAAGAAATAAGTATTATGGGACACAACCAGGTAGAAGAGAGTTACACACGAGTATATCCTCTCTGAAGGCACTCTAAATAATCAAACAAACTTGGAGAAAGTGCTGTAGGATGAGCATCTAATCTAGCTCTGGATGAAGCCACTTTAGGTCTTTAGGTCGCTGTTCAATCTCCCAATATTCATTCTTTCAGTCCCTCCTCCTCCAAAAGCTGTGTCACACAAATCTGAAATTTTTGTAATTAAAATGAAACTTCCACACACTTTGAGAATGCTCTTATTTATTTACTTGAATAAAATGATTTTTTTTAACTATAACAATTGCCTAGTTATTCGCAATAACACTATCTATCCAAGACTTGTACTTCTGGACATTTACATAAATTGATGGACTACTGGAACTACAGTCGTAAGATGAATTTGATAAAATACCAACCAATCTAGGATTTGCTGGCCAATCAACAACCAAGCCACTTCCAAAGTCTGTCAAACAAGGGGCATTCTGACTGTTGCCCCAGCCATTGGCACACACGTTTAAAAATTCGTCAAAAACGTCTGGCTTGAATGAATTCTTGCATACGCTATTTGACACAATACTCAACATGGCATAAGTCAGGCCACTTCTTGGCGGTGGAGTGGAAGTTAAGGAAGAACTTGTAGAAGAATCAAATCCTGGCAAAACAGCCAATTTGTTTTGCTGCTGATCCAAAGATGTTTCCAATATAGATATCGGCTTAATGATATCTGAGAAGACAAGATTGACTGGAAGTTTAATCAGTGCAATGTCATCGAATTCTGTTGGATACACAATTACGTTGCTTGGATCGTTGTTAACTGCAATAGTGAACGCTCCTCCTGTGGGGTAATACCTGTAGAGTCTTTGAATGTGTAAATTCAGCCTCGAGCCGTTCCGCACACAATGCGATGATGTCAGGATCCAGTTTTGATTTAAAATCGATCCTCCGCAAATTTCGTATTGTTCGTTGCCGTACAAGTAGTTGTTAACCGGTTCAATGGTCACGTGATGAGGAAAACGCCTCAAAGTGTCAACAGCAGCACCATTGATCATTCTTGGCTGAATGGCAGTTGCAGAAGTAACCGTAGCGATTTCAAAAATCGCCAGCAGGACGAACAAGTACCTTAATCTGATGGCCATTTTACTTCACGGGCAAACTTTCGAATACAGTATGTCTTATCCAAAAGTGAGACCTGATATTTATATGCCTTTCTAACAACTTTCGTTAATTGCTTATCGCTTAATGAACGTTGCAGTGATAAAATGTGTTATCATCAAATGGCTGTATAACCTTTTATCTACGCTTTTCTAAATGCGATTCTGAGAAATTCACATGATGACATATTTGTATATTGTTATTATTAGACAAAATAAATAAAATAAAATAATTTAAATTTAATAGATGGATAAATAAAACTAATTTTGTTTACCGAAAAAGGATGTTTACTCACATTACTTAAGCTTTTGAGTACCATCTTGGTATATGTTGTTATTCTCGATAAACAATAATGTAAGTATGGGCATCTATAATGACGACTTTTTTTAAGTGGCCACTTTAACTTGTAATTAAGCTTGAATTGCTTTTCGAGTTCGAGTGGTTACTTCCACAGTTTTATCAATTGTTTATTTGAGTCTTAATTTGTTTGATAATTTAAGTAATTAAATAAGAGTTGAGTTTGTGCAAATTAAATATAGTTTTGCAAAAAACTATTTTTTATTTCTGGCTACCTGTTTTTTTCACACAGTAAGTCCTGTAAGAAGCTATACACAAAAAAAAAAGGTTTGAGTTCGAGATTCGCAACGGAGCTCTGTTCTGAGGATGATGAGAAGCAGGACTTTGAATAACTGGCTATAGATGCCTTCTTTAACAGCACAACACGTGGGGCCATCAAAACGCTCGATAACTCGTAGAGTACTAGTACCTACTGATTTAGAACTCAAATTCTATAAAATGCTAATTTTGTCTGCCATTTTTCATGACAAGAGATACTTTAGAAGGATAAGTCAATTCATCGGAAGAGGCAGTACTTCTGAAAAAAAATGTTTAGGTGACAGCGGCAGCAGCTGGGAATCGAACCAATACCAGGGGCATGACAGACTAGTGCACTAATAATCAGCAAAAACATCATTTGCCTTATACAAGATGGCGCTAAAGTTTTCACCCGATGGCTTATTTAGTATGCTTCGTTGAGTCATCCTGTTGGAACCACATGTTCTCCAGTCCTAATTCATCCACTTTAGGAAGGAAACAGTTATTGAGCATGAAAAATGAGTTCAAAATATATAATATATAATACTATTTTTTTAAATAAAATGTAATTAAGCCCCAAAACTAATGTTGGGATCTTATTTTATTGGGGTCTTATTATTATGCCCCAATAAAAATGAAATAAGGCCAAACAAATTAAATAAGACCCCCAAATTTGAGAAATTTCGTTGTTTTTATTTGGGTGCTTATGGCTTATGGGGATTATTTCTTAGGGCTTAGTTTGTGTTCGGTCCTCCGAGGGAAATTCTCCGCAGAATGCAGAACGTGTTGTGCAATATTTCTAGGCGAGTGGCTAAACGTTTGATATCGGACGACCGGGAAGTCTCAAAATTCGAACCAAGTAGGTACACCAACTTACTTCATAAATGTCAAAGTACGATTAGAAAGTAGTTAATGCAAAAACTATAGCTTGTTTCGATATGGTGACAACTTTTACTTCACCTTGTAATAGGAAACAAAAAGACATACATAATTTGCCAAAATTTCAGTTACGTTTCGACGGAGAAACTTCGAAATTGAATTGGAATTTGGGATCAACCGACTGTAAATCCGGAAAATAAGACGTGGAAACATGTGAATGACCGCAATTTAATAGTAGTTACCCTAAAATATTGTGTAATTGGTTTCAGTTCAATTATCAAAAATAAAAAAAAATAGGACTTCGCTTTATCAATTATTATTCGCGATGCGCCTGATTGGTATAATTTGGAGTTACTCATACATCCAATACAAAAAACAGATGCTAGGCCTCTAGAAATGGGTAGTACCTATCAAGATGTCATAGATAAGAGAAAATCATAAACTTATTTGTCAAGCTATAAATAAAGTCAATATTTATAAGCGTTCATAAAACTTATGAATAACCACGACCAGTTTTAAGTAGTGAAAGCATTCCCACCATATACTTGTCGAAAACTTTCAAAATATACTGTGTACATTACAAAGAAAATAGTTGAACTATTAGGATCATGATTACCGCCTTTAGTTTTCATGTCCATATTGGAGTGCGCTCACTTGAATGGTATAAAGAAATACTAACTAACTTACTATGCCACAATTACCGAAATTACTCATAATATTGTTGGCTGATATTTGTAAGTTATTTTAAAAAGTATAAATTGTCTAAAATTGTGGGATTATGTACAAACACAAGTTTTTTGTTTGCCATTCTACGAGTCAAGCCACATAGCGAAAAGTAAACAGGAACATTTGGTATAATTTAAATTATTTTCTGATTCATATAATCTGATGTAAAGCATACATTATGTATACCGAGCATCGCATATACTCGTATGTTAAATTTTGTTGGAACGTATAACTTTTGAATTTATTCTTTAAATATCAGATATGTTAAACTTATAGTATGAGTATATAAAATATTTTTAAGAAAGATAGGCAATTATCTTATTTTTGATTATTAATTCCTTGATTGGTATAATCTGGTCGAACGTAATTATGGGCGTTTAATTTATTGATTGTGATTATCAAATAGTCTTTAACTAATGGTATACAACTTATTTAGAAGTTTTTAATCTATGGTTGACTACGTCATAGAATTTTATTGTACACTTTAGTTTTTGGGAATCTAGTATAAAAGAATAATATAGGCTTGACACTTCGAAACTGATCTTTATTATTTATCCATGGTCTAATGTTGCTTATCAGTTTCAATCACAATATGGAACTTGCCAAAGTTTGAATACCACTTAGGCTTCGAACAAAGTGCTGTAGGACTCCATTCAAGAAGTTTTTCTTATTACCTGCAAAATGGAATCGTTTTTATGGGGATTCCAATGTATCCGATTCTTCGTTACTATGCTAGTCTGGCTCAAAAATACTCGAAGAAAAGTATCCCGATGTTTTTACTGTTCTTATGATCTTACTCGAATAACTTAGCTGGCCAGTAACTCTTCACTAATACTACACTTGTTTTACCTTTAATTCTGGTAAATACCTAAACCATAAGTACATCATCGGGACATTGTGTTAAACAATCATCAGTTTAAGAAAATATCCCAATAGAACTATTTAGTTAACAAGTATTGGGTGGACTTAATCCTTTCTTTTCTTGATTGATTTAATATGGCTACTGAATTCCTCGATAGTGACGTAGATTTTAGTAGTGAAATTATAACAAACCTTTATTCTGAACTAGACTGACTAACCCACAATAAAGTACTAAATCGAAAGAACTCGAGGCAAGATTTCAGTCACTAAGAAAGCAATCTAGTTAAGAGAATTAAGTTTCCGATGTTACAAAGCTAACCCATCTAAAAAAAGGAAACAATTAAAAACAAATTAGAAAGTCTGGTAACGGTGACATTTGAAGAACCAAATTTTTACATGAGCAGACATTTCGCGAAAAAACTACTACAGTATCCAAAATTAAGTAAAATTGGTAATTTGCAAACAATTTGCAGAATTCCATTAGATCGTCGGTTCTAATACCCTTTTACTTGCGAGCAGGAGAGTGTATCCTTCTCGCAAGGAAAATCAATTTTAATTGCAGCTGATTTTGCTGCTAAGTCGGCGTTTCCAAGCAATATTATGAATCCTCCGTTAAAGGTTTCTTCTTTCACACTCGTATAGTTGCCATAGTCTTTAATAATTTCGAAATATAGAAATCTGCTACAACTTTATTTTTCTCTTTATTAATTATCACTTCTCTAAAACTTCTAATAGACTTGCCTGTTTTGGAGAAGACAGTACATTCAGTTTTTCATATTGTTTCAGATTATTGTACGAGTACTAGAGCCACTGCTTCTCATTTGAACGGGTATTTGAAGCCTCTTGATTCAGCTGGTAACATTCGTATCATGAGGAAGAAGACAACCCAGCAAGCGCAGAATCAATTTAAATACCGTAATCCCTGTTTTTTTAGTAGTTTTGTGAGTTATAGAACTCTGTTTCCAACCATACTTTCAACCCTTCCTGTGAAAATAAAACCACCCTAGCCTCTTATTTTCTTAACAAAGTCCCTCCAAAATAAAAAAAAAAAAACATAATAAAATAAATCTTATCTTAATTTCTGTTAAGGTGATATAAGTTTGTGAATTTAACAAATCAGTATAATTGCAAACAAATTGCCCCTAACTGATAAACAATTCAAACAGAAATAGAATAAAAAAAACTGCAATATAAACGTTAATTTTCAAACCCAAGAGTTCAGTTGATGGACGAACTTCTATACGAGAACTAAAATGTCTTTGGACTCAAGGTTAAAACTCGGATCGATATTTCTTTTGATTGTGCTCGGTGCAGTAGTGACACAGTCTATTGATTCACCAAGGTTAAGAAATAGTCAAATAGTCGACTCCTTTAAACGATTTCCACATCATGTTACAATCGAAACAGTTGGCAGTTGGGAACAAGAAGATCGCCTATGTGGTGGAACGATATTGAGTGAGCAGTGGATATTGACTTCAGGCCTATGTGTTGACGGAAGTGATCTTTTGAAGTTGCATTTTGAGAAGCTCTATTACAATTATTTCAATGGTTCGTTTACAATTGTGGTAAATAAAGATGAGGTTTACATGCATCCGACTTTTTACTACGACATTGCTTTGATTCATATTCCGGTACAATTGGTATTCTCTGATAATCTGAAGCCAGTCACTCTTTCATCGAGTCCAGTGAATCAATTGGAGGGTCGCTTGGCTGTTATGCCAGGATTTCAAGTTCAGAGGGCGCCAGCATTGACTACCACGACAACAACTACAACAACAACAACTTCAGCTCCAGAGGGGACTGTAGACCCGACTGAATATTATGATTCAACTTCGATCTCATCGGAAAGTGATTTTGATGGACAAAGAAGCTTTAATTCCTTCGATAAGCCCCAACAGCTTGTCTATGGTATGTTCCGAGTTCTATCAAATAGACGATGCAAGTCCATTGATAGTACATTCGATGAGTTTCTACAGATCTGTACCGAGGATTGGGTTACCTCCAGTGACAGCAGTTCATGTTGGAATTATGGCAATGGCCTGCTTGTTGGATGGCCGGGAAAATCTAAGCTAATTGGCATCTACTCTGCTTTGTTAAATAATTGTAATAGTTCCAGGCCAGCAGTGTATACAAATATTGCCGAGTATTTGCCATGGATTGAGAGTGTCATTAACATCCCACCATAACAATTTTAAGAATAAAGTAAAGATATATTTTCCAAATAAATTCACTTTTTTGTTGGTATAAGTTTTGTTTTAAGTTTTAAGAATTTGAGGGGAGGAAGAAAGCTACATTGGAGAGGCTCAATTCTAGAGCCGCTCAGAAAAGATTGCAGGAAGTTATTCAATCAGCTTGGCCGCAGTCTGTTGTAAATCGAAAGTTTTGTAAACGCGTTTTTATACATTCCAGTTGAACAATTTCAGACTAACGAAGTAAGATGAAGGCTTCTGAATGGAACATCAAATATCACTGAACTCATCGCTGAACTTTGTTGAAGTCATAAAGCTTATTCTGATGACCTCAATTTTTGGGTTATTTTGTATGCGATTATAGATCTTCTGCATATAAGTGTATAACAAGTAAGACTTGTTCTCAGAAGACTGCATTAGGCTTAATGTTAATTGTCTAGGCTAACTTTCTAACTTCAATGGCTTCAAGGAGCCTCTTCAGTTATATCGGCCCATGGTAAATTGCAGACTTCAAGTTGGTTGAGATCGTGTTCTACCTGGGTCACTTGGGCGTAGTCTTTTTTTTATTAAGTTGTCCCTTATTAAAAGATCGAATTGACTAGCTATCTCAGTCGATGAATTTTGTATATTTGCTTTTAGTAATTGGAAATACATACAGAAACATCCCAAAAATAAAACAATTTACTGCGAAGCCTGTTTCCGTTGTGAATTTATCGTTAGCATCATAAAATGTTGTTTGATAACAACCACTTTGGTTATTAATGAAAGTTTTAGTAAAATTGTTAGAGCCGTTTTCGAGAAAATTTGATCAAATTAAAACTTTTTGTGTGGGAGCTATCCATTCTATTTGAGCTTAAACCAAAATTCGTATTCTCCATTATCCTAATTCTATTCGTCCACTTTGGGCTGCGTGGATAGTAACGGGTGATTTTTTAAGAGCTTGAGAACTTTTTTTAAAAAAAAAACGCATAAAATTTGCAAAATCTCATCGATTCCTTATTTGAAACGTTAGATTGGTCCATGACATTTACTTTTTGAAGATAATTTTATTTAAATGTTGACCGCGGCTGCGTCTTAGGTGGTCCATTCGGAAAGTCCAATTTTGGGTAACTTTTTCGAGCATTTCGGCCGGAATAGCCCGAATTTCTTCGGAAATGTTGTCTTCCAAAGCTGGAATAGTTGCTGGCTTATTTGTGTAGACTTTAGACTTGACGTAGCCCCACAAAAAATAGTCTAAAGGCGTCAAATCGCATGATCTTGGTGGCCAACTTACCGGTCCATTCCTTGAGATGAATTGTTCTCCGAAGTTTTCCCTCAAAATGGCCATAGAATCGCGAGCTGTGTGCCATGTAGCGCCATCTTGTTGAAACCACATGTCAACCAAGTTCAGTTCTTCCATTTTTGGCAACAAAAAGTTTGTTAGCATTGAACGATAGCGATCGCCATTCACCGTAACGTTGCGTCCAACAGCATCTTTGAAAAAATACGGTCCAATGATTCCACCAGCGTACAAACCACACCAAACAGTGCATTTTTCGGGATGCATGGGCAGTTCTTGAACGGCTTCTGGTTGCTCTTCACTCCAAATGCGGCAATTTTGCTTATTTACGTAGCCATTCAACCAGAAATGAGCCTCACCGCTGAACACAATTTGTCGATAAAAAAGCGGATTTTCTGCCAACTTTTCTAGGGCCCATTCACTGAAAATTCGACGTTGTGGCAGATCGTTCGGCTTCAGTTCTTGCACGAGCTGTATTTTATACGGTTTTACACCAAGATCTTTGCGTAAAATCTTCCATGTGGTCGAATAACACAAACCCAATTGCTGCGAACGGCGACGAATCGACATTTCACGGTCTTCAGCAACACTCTCAGAAACAGACGCAATATTCTCTTCTGTACGCACTGTACGCATTCGTGTGGTTGGTTTAATGTCCAATAAAGTAAACTGAGTGCGAAACTTGGTCACAATCGCATTAATTGTTTGCTCACTTGGTCGATTATGTAGACCATAAATCGGACGTAAAGCGCGAAACACATTTCGAACCGAACACTGATTTTGGTAATAAAATTCAATGATTTGCAAGCGTTGCTCGTTAGTAAGTCTATTCATGATGAAATGTCAAAGCATACTGAGCATCTTTCTCTTTGACACCATGTCTGAAATCCCGCGTGATCTGTCAAATACTAATGCATGAAAATCCTAACCTCAAAAAAATCACCCGTTAGGTAGCAATTACTGAACAGGTTAGTCGAACATGAGATTGAGAGTCGCACTTTTGGAAAACCCATTTTCACCAATATGTAGCTCCTCGTACGAAAAAGTTGCAAGATCAGGGTTTTCAGGTCTATAGGTAGTTGATCCAATTAATAGGCGCTCTCCTTCCTTAAAACTATTTTTAAACTTTCTGATTGAAGTTACTCCTAATTAAATTACTGTAATTTATTTATTTCCATCAAATCTATGGAAACCTTTCGGATGTATTTTCAAACACAACCACAAATTCTTTTACATTTTTAATTTGACTTTTTGTTTGCGGGCTGCGCCGGACCCACCATATCGTGTTTGAATCAAAAGTGACAAAAAGGTCCAGTGGATTTATTTTATACGAGTATCAACGTCAGAAACCAAAAGAAAACCAAAAATAAAATAGTTTCAAAAGCCTGTGTGTGCAAAAATGAGGAGGACTCACTCTGCGGCTTTTTGCTTCATATTTAGGGCTTTGGACCAGTTTTAATAAATCCCTACTTTATCTCTGGGGCTATAACTACATATATTTCTTGTTCCATCATTCGAAAAACAATGGGATGATTTTTTTTTTTTTATTCGTTGAAATTTTTTTTCCTGCCTATTGTTACTCTTTCATTTTCAGATCAGAGACGGATTTGTACCTGGAAGCGCATACATATCCACGAGATACAGAAGTTGGTAGGTACTCTGGAACGAACACACGAAATGGCAAATTCCAGATACTTTTTTTTCGGTCTTTTATTTTTGTTGTTCGGGTTTTTTTTTGTTGTTAGGCTGTGAATTTATCTCCGGTTTTATTTTGGTATTTGAACGAAGCTCCCCAACTCAAATTGATGGGAATATGTGGTATTCTTCAAAGGTATTATTGAGGTTGCTGAAACAGTGTAGGACTAAGTATGATGCGACGATTTAGCGGAATAGATAATTTGGGTTGATATACCTACTAATTCCGGGAAAAATATTAAATATTTTCGAAAGATCC
Organism: Philhelius festivus; assembly: GCA_963931855.1. NCBI lineage: Eukaryota > Metazoa > Arthropoda > Insecta > Diptera > Syrphidae > Philhelius > Philhelius festivus. Next base: position 50,774,331 of record OZ007557.1, on the reverse strand, counting down.
CAATTTGAACTCTTTATTTTGATGAAGGGTTAACAAGAACTAAGAACATCAAGAAATCAGTACTGACAGTAAGAATATGCAAATTTGAAAGTAGTAACTAGATCCTAAAAAAGCTTTTGTATTGACATTACAACAAGTGAGAACACGAAATAAGTGGGTCCCCGAATTAAGTCTATTTGTTTGCACGTCTAAGCAGATGAATCGATTTTCTTCAAACTTAGAACATAAAGGGAAGTTATTCTTTTAAGCTCTCAAGCTAAGCCTGTGCCATGTAAGCCTTAAGAAAAAATTCAAAAAAAAAACTTTAACGATTTTGATAACTGAGATTTATTAAAATTTTATCACACAACAACTACTTTTACCTTCCATAGAAGGTTTTTTTTTTACTTTCAAATGCAAAGGTTAATGTGTCAAATGTATCTTTCCCGAAAATAGCTATGATAGCTTTTTGAATTGCTGTGTTTCAGCAGCTGTCAAAGTAACCAATGACATCTAGCTGCCATATATTCTGTCACGTTTCCCATTTCATCCGGACGAACATAGACAGCGCCGGCGTTTGTTCGCAAATTGGGCGTTCGGAGATTCAGATTTTTGCTCAGTGACTAAAGCGCGGAACAGATTGAACCAGCAACAGCACTTTCAACAGCAACAGCGACCGCCATTAATTTAGAGCCAATGTATTTCAATTGTTCAACACACATAAGAACAGCAACAGCAACGCCAACAGCGTCGTTAGGCCAAAGTCCTAAATTTGCTGTTGCTGGTGCAGTGTTGTCAACTTTCCCACTGCAATATTCAGTGGCACCACAATGAAAAACTTTTTTTTGATATGAAATGTCAAGCAGATGAAATGACGTTGCTGTTGGCAATGTGTTTGAGAAATGTTTGCTAGTCAGCGTGCTGTTGACGATGCTGGTGCTGTTGCTGGTTTAATCTGTTTCGCGCATAAGTCAACTAGCCAAATTGCGGTTATTGCAGCGAATACAATATATACAAGTGTTCTACTAAGCATGAAAGCATCCATAAAGATTGAATATTTGGTGAGGTTTATGGCATTCATATGTCCCTAGAAGCGATAATTTTGCTCATTCACATATATCTACAGGAATGGAAATGGGCCTCGTCGCTCATGATGATTTTTGATGAAAAGTTTTCTCAAAATTTTCTGTAAAGCACCCTCGATTGGTGCCCAATTTTGTGGCACGCGTAGTCTGAACGATACTCAGGAGTCCATTTGCGACATCTTAAGAAAGAGCCAAAATATTCTCAGCAAAACAGTTGCTTCGAGCCGGCCATATTTGGCTGAATCTCTTTTTATTCCATACTTCTAGGCAAGCGGATAATAGTCGAAGTGTTTTCCGAGTTGGTCTTGGTACCGCCCAGCGCTTAAACCACCGACAAATTACTACCAAAATAAAATTGAAACAATTAATTCGTGATTTTCTTGAGTATAGCAGCTCATGTCTTGTTCACGAGTATTTTGCATCTGTTTTTTCAAAAATGTCAAAGTAAAATTGACATTTGCCGCCATTTGCAAAAATTTGCAAATGGAGTCTAAAGGACTACAGCAAAATGTCATAAGTTCTCTTTTTATTTAAATACACTTTAAAGCCGACATTTAGTTGAAAAGAAATTTACGAATCTGACAACATAAAAAGTAACAGTTATTATTTTGACAGATTTAAGATTTCGAAGTAAAAATAAACAAAAGGCGTTATTTATATTTAAGGAAATTAGTGTAGTCCTAAATACAACAATCATGTATGAAGTACATATGTATGTATATCTCATTTTCCTTCAAAAATCGAAACAAGAAATGTCAGTTTCAACAAAATGAAAACATTGACGTTTATGAATAAATGAGAAATGTATATTATTATTATTCGCTTAAAAGCCTCTTTAACTCTAATTTAATTTAAAACACGATTAGTGTGATAAGAACAATTAAAAATATCTCAAAAATTACTTGAAAAAAAAAGAAGTCTATTTGCACTTGAATTTTGAGGGCTGGTGTTTACAAACTAGTTTAAATTCATTCAAACAAAATATCTGTTCATTCATGATTTCCAAGTAGACTTTGATAAAACAAATTGTAGATAGGAATAGTTATAAAATCCCCTTTCCAAAAAAAGAACCTGTTAATCATACTTACAGGTGCAATAAAAATTAAAAGCCCCATTAAAATAAAAGCAAATCAAAAATAGACGTTAAAATTCTTATGATAAGAGATTAGATTAGCTTGATTCCTATTTAGCGGAAATGAATTAAATTCTGAAAATTATTTCATTCACCAAAAGAGCTTGTGTATATTTTTAATTATCTTAAAAAAGTGAATTTGTTTTTTAATTATTTACCTAGATTATTGTTATCTTTTGCCTAACCTGCCATACCAATGTATATATTTACACAAACTGTGAGATACTTTTGAAACGAATTCCAATATAATAGCAATAAACTATCTCAACACCGCTTATTAAATCCCATTCTTTCGAATTTATTTTCGTTTTCTTTCTGAAGACATTTATTACCAAAGTATCTGCATGTGTAAAAAGATACATAAATCTCCATTTGAGTTAGGAAGGCATATATAATTAAACGATCTCCGTTCCTGCACGCTCGCTGGACCAAGCACACGCAGCCAGGTAGGAAGGTATAGGTATAAGTATACAAAAATATCAAAAGTGCTCTCGGAACGCCACTCAAGGCTTAATTTCGTAATTATTTTTCACTCTTTTGTGTGCGAAGCGATGAGTTTCCACAGAAGAGCAATACGGACAGACAAAGAGTTCCCGAGTTCGAAGCGAGAAAAAAGAATCCTGATTATGACTTTGGTGGTAGACGAATCATATTATAATCTTCACCAGCAGTCAGCCTAATTACCTACCTGGGTGCTGGAGCTCCTCAAGAGTCAGTTCCTCTCACATCGTCGTCGTGCATAAGATCATAGGTATAGGCATGTGTGGATGTATATTTGTTCGGTCTCGCCTGAGACCCGAGACCATCTATCCCATCAATGTAATTTTCGTTATTCTCGTGTGTCCTTAGGGAAACGTGTCTGCTGAACCCTGGAGGAGCATCACTACCGTCATCATCATCATCGTCATCATCATCACGTTGAAGCAAACAGCCACGCCAGACATTCTTTCTTCGGATGAAATCGATTTGCAATGCTTCTCCGATCCCAAGGAAGGAGGCTGAAGACTCAACTCAACTCAGGACAGGACAGGACTAGCAGGGAGTTAGTAATAATCGTAAACAGAAAAAAAAAAGAAGAAAAACATTTTTTCTTCTCTCATATGTGTCGGCAAAAATGTGTGTGAGTCTTGAATACGAAATTCGCATCAAAATACGAGGCAACAGGAAAAAGAAGCATGAAGCCATTTTCTGGGGGGCATTTACGAGTGTGCTGGGCTTTTGTTTATATTGATGGATGATTTTTTTTTTCTTTTTGTTTTTTTTTTATTCATATATAAATTTTCTTGCTGAATCGTTGGAAAAATTAATTAGCAAAAGGGAAGAGAAGAGATTTTTTCTGCATTCAAAGAGCAATGGTGTGAGGTAATTTGTGGTTAATGGCTTGAATTTCAATACCTAACAAATTTTTTTGCAAGCGAAATAAGTTAAGAAAGGTACCACCTACCTACAATAACTTAAAATTTTACAAAGAATTTCGGGTCAGGAGGAATTTAACTCAAGTTATTCGCTTTGCATAAATTTGATTCCTTATTCTTTTTGGCAATTTTATAATTTGCAACTAAAACGTTAAAACACGGTTCTACTCCTTTTGATCCGAAGACTTTTTAAATACGAGTATACGAGTATATAGTCTCCCAATCTTTAAGATCTATCCACCTGAGACACAGCAGTAGCAGAGGTTTTTCATCCTTTATGACCTCGAGCACGCTGTTTCCAATCGTCCAGAGAAAAAGAGCTCAGGTTTATGCGGTGGCCTAGCCCCTAGCTCTGCCTTTCTTGTCGTATCAAACCTGGGGCCGGTATACTGTCCACTCCAATCTAGTCGACGTGTTTTCACTTATCGTACTAAATCAACATCTTAGTTGAGCTTATAAGGTTCGCGATTGTATGAACTCTTCTATTACTCCTCCTCCTACACATAACCATATATACGTCAAGAGCTTTCCTTTCAAAATGATCTGGCAGATGCGGCATGAGATACAATTTTTATTTGATTGCTTATTTTTTTGTGTTGTTTGCAATTTGATTAAATCGCCTTTGCTGAACGTTGTGCTGGTGCTTTTGTATACATTCAATTGAAATTTATAGAGAGCCAGCTATTTGGCTGAACTACTTTGACTTTTGTTCTTGATTTAAAGATAACAAATGTAAAACTCAAGAATCTATATTGTTGCCTCAAGAACGAGTTGTAAAAGTGGCTCAACAATTACAATTGTTGGCTTAAGAATTTTTATTCTTGATCTAAAGATGAAAAATGTTAAAATAGCTCAACAATTAAAATTGTTGGTTAAAGAATTTTTATTCTTGATTTCAAGATGAAAAATGTTAAAATGGCTCAACAATTTAAATTGTTGGCTCAAATATTAAAAATCTTAACTCAAGAACGCGTTGTTAAAATGGCTCAACAATTAAAATTGTTGGCTCAAATATTAAAAATCTTAGCTCAAGAACGCGTTGTTAAAATTACTCAACAATTAACATTGTTGGCTCAAGAATTTTTATTCTTGATTTAAAGATGAAAAATGTTAAAATAGCTCAATAATTAAAATTGTTGGTTCAAGAATTTTTATTCTTGATTTAAAGATGAAAAAATGTTAAAATGGCTCAACAATTTAAATTGTTGGCTCAAATATTAAAAATCTTAACCCAAGAACGTGTTGTTAAAATGGCTCAACAATTAAAATTGTTGGCTCAAATATTAAAAATCTTAACCCAAGAACGAGTTGTTTTAATGGCTCAACAATTAAAATTGTTGGCTCAAATATTAAAAATCTTAGCTCAAGAACGCGTTGTTAAAATTACTCAACAATTAACATTGTTGGCTCAAGAATTTTTATTCCTGATTTAAAGATGAAAAATGTTAAAATAGCTCAACAATTAAAATTGTTGGTTCAAGAATTTTTATTCTTGATTTAAAGATGAAAAATGTTAAAATGGCTCAACAATTAAAATTGTTGGTTCAAGAATTTTTATTCTTGATTTAAAGTTGAAAAATGTTAAAATGGCTCAACAATTTAAATTTTGGCTCAAATATTAAAAATCTTAACTCAAGAACGCGTTGTTAAAATGGCTCAACAATTAAAATTGTTGGCTCAAGAATTTTTATTCCTGATTTAAAGATGAAAAATGTTAAAATGGCTCAACAATTAAAATTGTTGGTTCAAGAATTTTTATTCTTGATTTAAAGATGAAAAATGGTAAAATGACTTAACAATTTAAATTGTTGGCTCAAATATTAAAAATCTTAACTCAAGAACGAGTTGTTAAAATGGCTCAACAATTAAAATTGTTGGTTCAAGAATTTTTATTCTTGATTTAAAGATGAAAAATGTTAAAATGGCTCAACAATTAAAATTGTTGGTTCAAGAATTTTTATTCTTGATTTAAAGATGAAAAATGTTGAAATGGCTCAACAATTTAAATTGTTGGCTCAAATATTAAAAATCTTAGCTCAAGAACGCGTTGTTAAAATGCCTCAACAATTAAAATTGTTGGCTCAAGAATTTTTATTCTTGATTTAAAGATGAAAAATGTTAAAATGGCTCAACAATTTAAATTGTTGGTTCAAGAATTTTTATTCTTGATTTAAAGATGAAAAATGTTAAAATGGCTCAACAATTTAAATAGTTGGCTCAAATATTAAAAATCTTAACCCAAGAACGAGTTGTTAAAATGGCTCAACAATTAAAATCGTTGGGTCAAATATTAAAAATCTTAACCTAAGAATGCAAGTGTTGACCGTGAAGCAAGAACTTTGATTCTTGATTTAAAGATTAAAAATGTAAAACTTCAAGAATCTACATAAATATTGAATCTACAATCTATGTATATTTTTTCTTCTTTTATATGTTTCGGCAAAAATGTGCGCCTTGAATACGAAATTTGCATCAAAATACGAGGCAACAAGAAAAAGAAGCATGAAGCCATTTTCTGGGGGGCATTTACGAGTGTGCTGGGCTTTTGTTTATATTGATTGATGATGTTTTTTTTCTTTTTGTTTTTTTTTTTGTATTCATATATAAATTTTCTTGCTGAATCGTTGGAAAAATTTTAGCAAAAGGGAAGAGAAGAGATTCAAGGAGCAATGGTGTGAGGTAATTTGTGGTTAATGGCTTGAATTTCAATACCAAACAAAGTTTTTGCAAGCGAAATAAGTTAAGACAGGTACCACCTTCTTACAATAACTTAAAAATTTACAAAGAATTTCGTGTCAGGAGGAATATTACTCAAGTTATTCGTTTTGCATAAATTTGATTTCTTATTCTTTTTGGCAATTTTATAATTTACAACTAAAACCTTAAAACATGGTTTTTATTAAACATTATTACAATATTATTTCGTGTATGTGTATTTTGGTTTGTCTTGAAGCAGGTGGTGATTGAAACAGATTTGGCCAGTGCTGGATTTGAAGTGCTCCAAACGTTTAATATCTTTAAGCAAATCGCACATAGATTCCGTAGAAGGTGTTATTTAGCTTGGAACTTATTCAAACGATTCCTGCAGAAGCTGCATGGACGAAGAAGAGGAGGAATCGATCACCTTCTATGTACCTTCTATGTACATACGTGTTCTGCCTTATCGTATAGTCTCCATCTGGGAAAATTCTACTACAATAATCTTAGTGATCTGGCAAATATATCGTATGTAGATATATAGGCGATCTCGCTCGTTTCATAAGGAGCTCCAATTAATTTAACGATTAAGGATAAAGTCTTAAAGATTCAATGTGGTACCATAAAGGATCAACTTCATAGTATAAAAAGTATGTCGGCTCTCCTCCTGACAATCACGTCGACCTAACTAAACCTAACCTATGTGTATTTTTTTCCAAAAAAACAAAATAAATATCAGACGGGTTTTTTGAAAAAAATTAACAGCCAGGTCACCAAATTTTAACACGCAAACTACAACGAAGCCAAAAGTGAATATAGTTAAGGTCAGCAATTAAAGTGAATATAAATTGAATTTGAATTGTTGAAAACTTAGATGTCGCTTAACTCAATAGCAGAAAAGTTTAAATGTGACACATAGAGTACTGATTTTGATATCGTATGTCATTTACTAACTTTGAATTTAAATAAAGAGCGTGTATAAACATAAGCGTTTTATTCACTTTTAATTGCTGAACTGGTTATCAGTTTCACCAAAACACGTATGTATATTGTATATTTGTCACAAAACTATGTGTAGATTGATGACACATATAGTGTCAGAGTTTCAAATACTTAGTGTTTTTAAATTGTATTTTGTTCTATATTTAGAACACTTGATATTTCCCCTGTGACAAATATATACGCCATGTTTTTTTTCTTTTCTAAAAACAAATAACAATAACACTAAAAAATAAAAACAAATTCCAACAAGACCCTCTATTCGCACTGACCTGCTAATGGATTTTACGATCTTTCATCACCTCCTCAGCTCTTCGCCATTTCGGCTTCCAAGTTGGAATCTCTTTAAAATAAGTATTCGAACAAAAAAAAACTCCCTGCCTTACAAGTTTAAAGCGTATTTCTTCTTCCAAAGTTAATTGACTTCGGCGCACACATTGCTGGTGCGGAATTAATTACTACGCTCCATAAAGAGTTTTTTTTTTCACTGATGCGCTTGGTGCATTCTGTAAATGGAAACGTTCTCTAAAAAAAGGGAATAATGTGCGCAGGCAGCCCGCACCGCTTATTGACTTCAAATGTGATCCCTTTGAAAGCACAGCATCATTTCAGGCAATTCTACGTATAGCTCCAGCTAGCATATAATATGAGTCAACGATAAGCAACCCATTGAGTCCAGTGATGGACTTTAATTGAATTTTGCTGTTCGCGATCAGATTGAAGAGTTGATTGTTAATGCAGTCGTGTGGTCCATGCAAAATCAACTTCAAAAGGAATGTCGAATGGACTTAAATATATAAAACAAAAAAATAGCATCATCATCATGTTATCAACTTGATTGTAACGCAAAACACTGAAGACTCGCGGAGATATTTAAGTAGAACAAAATCGAGTTCATGGGTGGTTGGACCTTGGATTTGTTTGCTGTATCCTATGAATTTTTTAATTCTTTGTTCAAGATTATGGCGTGATAAATATAATGTCATTATATCAAAACCACGCTATTTATATCATCTAAGATTTGAAAAGCTAATAAATAAAGAAATATATTATAGTTTTTTTGGAAAAAAACTACAGACCGATGATGCTGACAACATTGGCATTGAGAGTTTTTTCGCAGGAATATTTGAGTTTTAAGAGTCTTTTGTGAATTTGGCTTGCTCCAAAAATTTTACAATTTTACTGAGCCAAATGCCAATTTCGTCAATAAATACTATCTTAAGACCTTCTTAGTTTTTGAAACGAACTAAAAACTATTCAATTAAAAATTGTAGTTGTCCTGAAAAATTATGTGGAAAAATTGAAACAAAAACGTGGGCGCATGTAATAGATAAAAAAAATTGATGAATACAAAGTGCACCTACATACGTCACTTAAGATTTTATCACAGTGGAACTGTTTTGCAAGTTTTCACAATGACGAAAGGTACACTCTGGACTCCTAAAACTTTTATCTATTGCATGCGCCCCACGTTTCTCGTTTTAAATCTTCTCATTTCAATAGTTATTTAAAACTCCAAATCACAAGGTTTCAGAAAAATTAGTCTAAAGTATGTTGAATTTCAAATCGATTATTAACTAACTTCTCGATGAAATTTGGTAATAAATAGCACTAGGTTTCCAGGGCTAATGATCCACAAAGATATCTCGCGTTCTTCTGTCCATACATACCAAATCGATCATGTCCTAATCGACGCGACGAAAGTTAGGTACGTGGTCGACTCAAACTGTTTTCTAGTTGTGTGTAAAATTCAGATTTGTTGAACGAACTCTAGACCTTGGATGTCTTACGAAAATCTAGAGAGAGTACCTGAACGAGAGACTCTTCAGAAAGGATTAACCGCATAGACGCACACAATAGGCGTTTTTCTTTTTTAGTTCAGTATATCGATACCTTCCCGTAAGAATGTATTAAGCGACAATTTTTTCGAAAATGACGTTTTGATGTGGAACTATACTAGAAGTTAAACGCCACATTTTGGCCTGGGTTTCACTGCCCTATCATGTTTGCAAAAGAAACTAGAGAGAAAATAAAATTGTAGTAACCGCCAAGTTTTCTCACTGGAATAATGTTGCTCCCTGAAATTTGTATTATCCGCCAGTAAAATTATGCTAAGCGACATTTTTAAAAATATTATTGTCTTAAGCAACCAAACGTCCATGAAAAAAAATTGTTATATGTCGCTTAGTTTAACCGAAATTTTCGCTTAGCACACTCATCCAAATAGAACTTGATACATTTTTGTCGCTTATAATACTCCAGATATGGTTGTCTTGCTTTTCAATATTTGTCTATCAAGTAGGCTACTACTTTTTTCCCATTTATTTAGTGTTTTTTTATTGTTGTCATCATAAGCCCATTTGACATTGTATCAAGTGCCAATGCTTTGACCACGAAAATGTACTAAGCGACAAAAACTTCTTATCTGATTAAAATTTCGAATTTGCAATGATGTCAAGTTTTGTATTGTAAAAATCCCTCTCCAAATCTGTTTTTTCCAATAAAATACACAAAAAAATAACTAAATGAGACGTTTTTTTCGTTTCCTGAACAATTTTAAAAATGTCGCTTAATACATTCTTACGGGAAGGTATCGATATAAAGCTCCGAACAGAGCCCGAACATTCTCCGAACATCCTTTGAACCAAGCGTGTTCTGAGCGTATTTTTTTGAAACACACCTAAACACTTAGCTGTCGCCATTTTTTTTTTAATTTCCATCTGTCAAATGCTTGTGTTAAGCATTTTAATCTTCTTGCTCAGTTATTTTATTCTGAGCTCATAGAGCGCACTCTGAACACGCTCAGAACATGCTCAGAACAAAAAAAGAAACACATTTTCGAAACTCTGAACGCTCTGAACAAAAAAAGAAACACAATTTATTTTTTGACAACTCAGGCTCTGTTCTGAACTAAAAAAAAAACATGGTTCTAGTATCTGGCTATCGTCAAAGTCAAATTCAAAACCAACCACCCCAGAGAACGTACCCCGGAAGTCGAATCTTTCAACTGAAAAAGTGACATAAGATGCACATTGCGAGATATGTATGTATGCTGCAGCGAAAAACAAAAACAGAGAGAGAGAGAGAGAGAGAGAGAGAGAAGAGTTGTAGAAAGAAGAGAGTATATGCAGGCTCTCAACTCAAAGAAAAGAGTCTTGCGACACCTAACAAATGGTTTCTGATTTTATGATCGAAAGGCACTGAAGAACCAGTTCCAATACCCAGAAAAGAAGAGGTAGGCTTTTCTATTGAAAAGCTTAAGAACAATAACTTTTTAAGGTGTGTGATTCCGACATTCACTGTCTCAAACGCTTCATTATTGACGGTGTTCACATTGGACTCAATCCGCCGACTTATTTTGATGTCTCTGTGTTTTTTCTCGTTCGCACTTCATGGTAAGAAAGAGACGGCAAAGTGAGGCAGGATTTTTAAAACAAATTGAAAATTAATGGATTTTTTTTGACATTTGTCTTGGTGACATAATATGACACGCGAAGCTACAGTGTATCACAAAAGTAAGTAAGCACTCATCAAAAAAAAAATATAATCAAACACTATTTGGAAAATAAATCGAAGTGCGAGAATAATAAAATGAGCTGTGTTTTATTTTCCCCCAGATCTGATCCGGATTGGATTTTGTTTTCAAAATAACATGTAAAACAACAAATACAAACAAAACTGGGCCTTGTGTTGTTTTTGTTTTACATGTAATTTTGAATGAAGATCCAATCTGGATCAGATTTGGGGGAAAATAAAACACATCTATTGTTAACAAAAGTCCATCTACTATACACAAAATAATAACCAAATAAAATAACATTGGAAGTTTGCAAAATGACCCTCGATCAATGACAATGACAAGCAGGAATGCCGTATTATTGTTAGAAAAGTGAAGAGGAATCCACAAGTAAGCCCATCAAAGATATCAGCAGAAATAACCAAATAAAACAGGTAAGTCATGTAACCCTCAAACTATTCGACGAGTGCTCTACCAATCCGGTTATCATGTATCGGTTAGAAAGAAACCTTACATAAGTAAAATAAATCGCCAAAAGCGGCTCTTCTTTGAAAAAACCCATGAATCTAAACAAGCAGAATTTTAGAACACAGTTGTTTTATTTGAAATATTACTTTTTAGTTCGAAATACATATAATTATAGACAAAAATATTAATTTTTTTTTTAACATTACTATCGATTGTTTGAAGGAAATGATCTTTAAACTAGGAGGTGCTTACTTACTTTTGTAATTCACTGTATATTTGTTGTGGCATAGCAAATGGCCAACAATTATGACAACTATAAGACGTCAAAGTGAGTCTGGAGTGTTCACACTGCTTTTGTGTCTGAACACGACAGGGTGGCCTTACGTCAAAATAATTCGGTTGAGTAAGTCCAATGTGAACAGCGTCATTAGCTCAAAATGGTTTAGCGAGTAAGGGTGATTTTTGAAATCCTTGTGGTATCACAACGGACCAAATAATGGTCTAAGTGTGTTGACCTTTTTTTCCGGTCAGCAGCCACTTTAACCTAACCTAACCTAAGGTGTGTGATTTTTTCTCAGGTCTTTTGGGATAAATCCAGAATCTCTAGTTCTTATCTGCCACGCACTCAAGGGTTTATTGTGAGACTATTATTATTAATGTTGAACATAAACATAGCATGAACGATGGGGAAATTAAGGAAGCATTTAGATGGGTTTTTTGGCGGTCTCGAGAATTTGGTAATTTCAACGACTATCGTCGTTGAGTACTGAGAGCTTTTCGGCTTCTTGAATAGTTTCTAATCCAACGAATAAGAGTTTCATTGATAACAAAAACACACGCATTTTCTATAAGAGAGTCTGGTGCCAAATTCTATCAAAAACTTTAGAAATATCAAGCGCAATAATCTTACTTTCTGCTAAAAAATGTTAAGATCTGTTCTCATTCGGTTAGATATGCCATCAAATCATCAGTGGAACGATTGCTGAGAAAGCAGTATGTCATTCAGAGACTTTATCTTCGAGATATTTCTTGAGGAATGATTAACACACATACAATTCTTATCAAGGATCCGAAATCAACAGCCTAAGAAAAAAGCAACAAACTTCAGAAAAATTTTAAAGAAGCACACTGATTTGAATGTACATAAATATCATCCTAAACGCATCAATATTTTATTCCATGAATCCCTTTCTTTCCCTTACAGTAATCGATTGAAACAAACTCTCCGATTCTTATTCAAAAGCTAATAAATAAATCGATCCTTAAAATACAAACCAAACAACAACAAATATAAGTAACCCCAATTTCCTTTGTCAAGCTCATGATATATTGATCCCTTTCCCTAAGCAACAGGGCTCCTGTCATCATCTCGAATAAAAACATTATTAACAAGATGAGCTACTGCTTGTCAACAGCTTGTTTCCTTTTTTGATCCTTTTCTTTTTAATTCACTCGAAACACCCCACAACAATAGTTACTGAGGGAAAAAATGCAGGTCATATACAATTCTTATTGTTGAAAATGACTTAATGTCAAGAATAAGGTTTTGAAAAGATGCAGGGAGAGAGAGATAGAGACATGATAAGAAAAAATGAAAAGAACAACAACTACTCGTAAATCCAATAGAACACGCATTTTTGTTAATCTTTATTAACATCAAATGAGGAAGAATCTTTTCTTTTACTATTCTCTTAAGTAATTGAAGTATTTGACACATGTTTACACGATACATTATTAAGGGTATCAAATAACTAAGTGTGAAAACAGGGAGTGCCTTGCTAAATGACAAATGATGTACATAAAAGATTCAGGTTAGAAGAATCTACTATGTGTGCGTGTACGAGTTTTGCTAACTATATTATTGTCTCAGATTTCCCACTATCGGAGAAAGGTGTGTTTGTTTACAATGGGCATTCTGCACGAGAGATTTGAGGAACAGGTTATCTCACGATATTTAAGATTTACACTTGTCTTTCAAAGACGCACTTTGACCAGACAGGTGGGCTAATAACAACCGTCAAAAGCAAAGAGAGCTAGTGTCATACACCCTGCTGTGTCAAACTGCGTTTTTCAAAGACAAATGGAAACTTAGCATTTGACTTTCTTTATTAAGTCAAACGTAGATAAGTCTGTGCCAATTAACTGCTAACGACCGGTGATGCCCTCAAAATCAACATAACCCGTGCCACTTCTCAAATTAATATTGGACTTGGACCTCTCGGATATAAGTCTGTGAATAATTTAACTTTTGACAGTTGAAATGTCATTCTATGTATATATAATAATTTCGATTTCCTTTACACATGAAAACTGTGTGAAGATTTTGATCCCTCATCATATTTTCCTTCACGTCAAACAAATTGATTTTTCTTTGACAAGGATCAAAATTTTCAAATCCTTATATGAAGAAAGATTTACACGTACTTGCACACACATTAAACAAAAATTTTCGATCCGTGATCGAAGTCCCTAGTGTAAAGGAAATCGACATTAACATGTGTAAAACTTCACAAAAATTTAAGTCTGTTTGTTTACTGATTTAAAAAAAAACTCTTTGGTGAATAAAGTGAACACAGTTCTCAAAAAGCGAAAGCTTTCATTTGACCAATCAGCAGATAAGTGCGAAGAGATTTATATTTGCCATTTATTAGTCTTTTATTCTAAAAGAAGAAGAATACTCGCTCGTACCAGTAAGGCAGAGGGCACATATCTCATGATCGCATTTATAAACTTAAGAATCAACTTTGAATTTAAATATAAAACATGTTAGAATTGAAAATGATTTAATTAAAAATGGTACGCAAATTATTATGATTAATCTACGAAAAATCTCTATCGATCCTCTATCTTCTCTACCACTGCAATACAGCTCTTTTGGTCAGTTTTTTTTTTTAAACCTGAACACTTCAAATAACAAATTTAGTGTGCCTATCATTTGAAAATTTATAAAACTCTCTGTTTTTTTCTATTTGATTTGCCATAAAAGCTGATTCACTCTGAAAGTCCATTAGTGCTGAGTGTCAATCAAACCACATTTAAACGAAATCATTCTCTATAATATCAAACAGAACTAATAATGACAAAGGCAAACAGATATTTGTGTGTCGCTGTACCATTTTCATTATTAAACTCACAATCAATCTGCCACAGCACAAAATCCCTCACAAAGCATCTGCACTATGCCACCAATATAAAACGAATAATTTGCATTCTTAATGGAAGAACACAAATGCGCATCTACATATATTCACAAATTAATGCACTATCGCCAAAAAAGCCTCACAAATATTCGGATTCGCAAAAATACCGCAGATAGCATTCAATAATTTTACTTTGAACGAGGCACACGCCCTCTGTGTTCATCGTTAAACAACAAATTTCACATCATCATCATAACGACCGACCGACCGTACAAACAGAACTTCCTACTCTATATCATCAGTGTTTTTGCTTTCAGGAATCCATCTCATACATCACGCATCAGCAAAGTGCTTTTTGTTCCTGAACCTGGCATAACACATCCACAGATATCCTAGCATTCAGGCATGTGAAAGACTCAGTCGATTGTAAAATTCGATTTTTCAATACGACACGAGTCTGAAAAGGAAAAAAGCACGAAATCCGCCATCAAATTTGCTCGGTCAACGACGACAAACAGGAAACATAACAACAAGAAATAATCACAAAAAAATACGTGCACTGGTCCAATATTGTTATTTTCCTGTGAGCCACCTTAATTAATCTGACAGCTCAATTTTTTGTTGCCTTCGAAAGATTAATGATCGTTCAAACAAAAAAATGAACATACCCATACATAAAATGAACTCACAAAGTGTAGGTAAGGTAGCACGAATAAATGCCAAAATATGGCCAGTTTGTTCAGAAAATTGCTTCGGATTGCATAAATTTAACTTGTCAAGCGGACAAAAAAAAATTAACTTATGCCTAGGTACTTAAAGGCCTTTTTGTAAATAACCATGAGAGAAGTCGGAGGAGAGATAATTGTTATTAAACTGCCCGTGTCTGTACGCTAGGACATGTCAAAATAACGTTTATTAATATTTTCATTTTGCGTTTACTTCACCGAGCACGAATGGAAAAGCCTGTCATCTGTAGTAGATTGGGGGATTTTAATTAAAATTCTTAATACGTTTAAAGTATATGGCTGTGGAGGATATTAACGAAATAACCGTTTTTCAATAACGTTTAATCCAGCTGCTTTAGAAGAGCAGCTTAAATTTGTATTGATTTACGTTTAAACTGTTGGTTATAAAACATTTTTTGGCTATTTTTTAAACAGCTCGAAAATTTTGTAAGTTTGAGAACTAGGTGTTACTTGCGTATGAACGGAGACATCTACAATAGTTTAATATTTGTTATCCCAAAAGCCAGCGTGTATTTCATTTTTTGACATATTTTAGAACTGTTCGTATATTTCGAAAATTGCCTATTTGTACAGTTTGATTTTTTAAATGAACTTTGATAGGCCATGGAACGAAATAAATAGTTTTGGTCAATTGGACGAGCAGGCATAACGAGTGCAAAACGATAGTACATATTAATAGATTGAGTTGCATCCAAAGCAGTATAGACAAAAAGAGATTGCTAAGCTCGCGATGTCTCCAAATACAATGTTGAATCTTTCTGCAAGAAAGCTAGATATGAATGGTGGAGTACTATAGCCGGTTATCTTAGAAACACCACCTAAATTGTTTAATAAAAATATCAGGATCCTGGAAAACTTCTTACGAAGGTCTTCGAGAAATAGAAGTTTTTGAAATAACAATAATCTTCCAAGCGCTTTAGGTTTCCTTATGGCACTTATCTTCCACCTTTAACGAGAAAATCAGAAATTTTAAAAATAATCGGCAAAGTATCATTAATAAGAGCCGTGTTACAGGAACGTTTCATTCGTGAAAAAAATCGACGTTGGAAGCTTTTGGATTGCTGGAGTTTTCAGAGGGAATCGGAGCGAAAAGCTCCCCGCTCTGTATTCACCTGTCACAGGCGACAATCCTAGCACACCTATCACAGACAATCAGTGATCAGTGTATCTTAATATTAGCAAAGGAGTAGACAAATAATAGAAGATGCATACAAAATAAAATGCACGACTGGATCGCACGAACTTGCTCTTATATAAAAGTACTTTGGGATTTAAAATACATTTTATAAATACAATTCATGGAACTGCCGTCTGATTTCCGGAAAAGTATGAATTTAGGCAAATAAAGTTTAAAAATCGTTTTATTAAAGTAATTATTTATAAAACGAATTCCTTTCAAATTTTTCTAGAACAAAATTTGGGATGCCAATTTTAAGTGTTTGGTAATATAGATTTTAGGAAGTAGTTTCAAAAAGTAATCGGTCACACGTTTTCAAGATATTGATTTTTCAAAAAATAAATTGGAATTTATTTTTTCAAAAAACAAAATAAATATTTTTTTTCGAATATTTTTATATACAATATTATTTTAAACTTAAGGGGGCTCCTGAGAAAGTCAAAAATAAAAAAAATGGTTCTATGACAGTTACCATTAATAACATATTGCCCCAAATTTTGTTTTACAAAAATGTAGTCCTACCTATAATTTTTCTTATCAAAATCGTTAGAGCCGTTTTCGAGATAAATAAGATTATGCACTACGGGTGTATGGGGGGTACCGTTAGTTTTGGAGCTAAAAAAAAATTCAATTTCTCCTCTAGGGAATCACCGAAGACCCTTAACTACTGGGATTGAAGAACATACGTCTAGTGGTTTAGGCTGTAGGGAGAGGTACATAAATCAGACACTCTGAAACATGTTTTTTGTGTACTAAATTTTTATAAAAAAAATTGATATGCAAATTGTTAGTTTTGAATAAAATACATTTTATAACGTAATTTGAAAATGTATTCGTGTATCCGTTTTCAAGATATTGAATTTTGGAAAAAAAAAATTTTATTAGATATTTTTTTAAAAATCCAAAAACTACTTTTTCGAAGAAATTTTTAGATTTTATATTTTAAAATGCATAGAATCTTCTGCATATAAATTTTGGTAAAAATCGTTAGAGCCGTTGATGAGAAATTCGAAAATCAAAAAAAGCGTTCTATGACAGGTACCCCTAATAACATTTCCCCCCAATTTTTTTTTTACCAAAATATAGTCTATGTCCATAATATTACACATAATTTTTTTTATCAAAATCGTTAGAGCCGTTTTCGAGATAAATAAGATTTCGCATTACGGGTGTATGGGGAGTACCGTTAGTTTTGGAGCTAAAACAAAAATTTCAATTTCTCCTCTAGGGAATCACCCAAGACCCTTAAGTATCAAGTTTGAAGAAAATACCTCCAGTAGTTTAGGCTGTAGTTCGAGGTACAGTCATACAGACAGATAGACAGACGGAATTGTCGGACCCACTTTATTCGTCTTCGCTATCATCGTAATGTCAACTTTGATCAAAATCTCGAGTTCGATTTTTTTTCCAAATGCAGAACTTGCCCTGTAGTACCCCTACATATATCGCAAGCAAAAAATGTTTAAGTGGAAAAAGAGTATTTCATCGAACACGAAATAGAATTGCGGAGATCAAGAAGATCCTGCGTAGAAAAATAACATCAGGCTTCCAACTATAAGACATCGAAGAATTCGGCAATGAACACAACACCAAGGGATATGATAAAACAACGAAGCAATTAGCTGCTGGTTTAAAGACAACAGACTTTTTGAAATAGTGAAAGTAAACTAGTCACCAAACAGCTCCAACTCCAGCTGTAACCGAAGAAACAGTTACAGCATTCAGTAAAGAATATGTAGGTAAGCTAGCTATTACAAAAGTCAAGTAGAAGAATGACAAGTTCTGGAAAAGATCAATGAATTTTAAGTCCAGGTTGACCACATTTTCAATTTTTAAAGCTGCACATGACAGTTTTCATCGTCAAGAGATCTATATGGCTATGGCCAAACTTGGGATTGGGATCCCGGGAAAACTGATCCAACTGTGTGATTCGATGTTCAACTAGGAAAAAAGATTCTCTGGACAATTCCAAGCACGCATAGGGTTCCGACAAATAGATGTGCTATCATGTGATTTCTTCTATATCATCCTCGAGCAGATTATGCGCTGGGCTGGCGTTAATACCAAAAACAAAGTTTTCCAACTATTGAAGTATTGGGACGATATTGGTTCAATCAGCCAGTTTCAACGTTCAGTAATAACTAATAATATTCCTAAATGGTGATTAAGCGACTGACGAAACTAATTAGTCTTGAAGTAAATGCGAGGACAAGACCGCGTACATACTTTTAACGAACAAACATACACCTGTCCACGGCCTAAGACAAAACGTAACTATTAATAGCAGCACCAACGAAGAAGTTCAGGAGTTTACCAGCTTCGGATTGAGTATTAATTCTACGTAGATCAGGTGAAGAATTAAAAGTTCGGTTTGGCGAAGTTGGTTCAAAACTACTCTCCCGTAAAATGAAGTACACGATCTATAAAACTCTTACAGTACTGGTCCTGAATTATCGTGCCGAGTGTTGGACGGAAATCAGTAAGGCAGAGCTGATCCAGTCATATTTTTTTAAGCAAAAATTCTTCGACGGATATTTAGTTTTGTGTGCGAGGAGGGAGAATGGAGGTTATAGTTATATCTATAATCTCCATGAGCTTAACCAAGATTTGAATGTAGTTCAGAAAGTCAAAACACGTCGACTACGTTGACTCGGCCATATCCAATATAATATGGACAACAATGCTCGAGCAAAAAGAGACTTGAAATACTAATCCCCAAAGTCTGAGTGAAACGAAAGTTTAAAGACCAAGTTAGCGCGGTGACTGGAAGAAGCTTGCTCGGAATCGTAGAAAATGAAAAGCCACTATGTTTCAGACGTAGTCTTCTACAGCAATATTATTCAAAGATTCTACGTAGATTCGGTTCGGTCGTTTCTAAAAAAAAAAGAAGGTAGGTAGTAGGGGTTTCTTTATTCTTAAGCATTTTATCTCTGTTCAATTACACCCAAGTGTGGAGAGCGAAGGGTATATGCCTATTTAAGATGAGAGCATTGACAATTTGTATTAACTTTTGAACCTTATATGAACTCAAGGTACCTATACGGATTGGATATTTGAAAAAAAAAGTGAAAAAGGAAACCCCTATTCCATTTCAATTTTAAAAATCTGTATGCATATCATGTAGACATAAAATTTCGCGGTGTGAGTGGAATAATGAGAACAAACTAATGAGGTAACAAGTTGACTTACTCAAAGGACCAACACGTTATACCTCCCTACATACTCATAGTATAGCTACCAGAGATACTCATGTTCTGATAAGAGGCAGAGTGTTTTCTTGATTGTTTCGTGTCTTCTTTAAATCATACACAAAAAAACTTGACACCTGAAGTATCAGGCTTCAATAACATTCATCAAATACCTACCGTACATACATAGGTACCCCTATACCCTTAATCCAAACAAACACTTTACAAATACATACATTGAAACCGAAACATTGATGCTGACTTAAGAATGTGAAGGTATATGCATGCAAGTCGGTATTTATTTAGGTAGGTACGTCACATTACTTCTTACTTAGAATAAAGGAGTCATGATGAAGCATTCAGCTACCTCACATGGTGTCCTTACTTGTAAGCAAAAATACTTCCCATTTATATACATACATACATATATCTACCTTCTAACATCATCCGCAACAAAAGAACAATTTTTACTTTCCTCCAAGCCTTTTTTGTTCCATGAAAAGACACAAAATAAAATACACATTCACTTCCAAACCGGGAATAATTGAAAAAGCTCCGAGCAGGAATTCTTAGCTACAATTTTTGGTCGCCATCCTGTTCTGCAACACAAAATTCATCAGGAGGAACCCCAAAGACTGAAAGGCAAAGAAATAGTAAAATGCCAGGAGAAGGATTGTACAAAGAAAAAAGGCACCAAAAAAAGGAACTCTTATTTAGGTTTTTTTGTTTTTATTGATAATTTTCCAAGTGGATTTCCCAAATAAAATTGCAAAACAAAAAAGGCATTTCTGACATCAATGTGAATGTGTTCTCTCCAGAAGAGAAGTACAAAAAAAAAAAATAAAACAACAACACCACACTCTTAAGTGCATTACGCCATGCATTAAAGCCAAGACAAGGATTGAAAATTTATGGCAATGCCAACAGAAAGAGGCAACAAAGTAAAGAAAATGAACGAAAAAAAAAAAACACGAACACAAACAGAACAAAATGACAAAAAAACAGGATTAAGAAACACATAGTCTGCATCAACAGCAAGTCCGTTTCCAGGTTCTTGCTCACTTGCTGGGAGCTTGCTGTGCGGCGATGGCGGCGGGAAACGGGCGGCGGCCGTTGGCGATGGTAGGTGACAAGCGAGTACAATTGGTATCACGGGCACATACCAACTTTGCGACACAAAAGCTGCAATCGAATGGGAGAACAAACGTGAAATGACAAAGGAGGAGAAGTAAGAAACCACATCGTAGACGACATATTCCAAATAAAAAAAAAAAACATGCCTTACAAAAAAAGACGTCAAAAACTTTCTACAAACCGAGAATGGTAAAGTGGTATCTATACCATCTTTCGGAACATTCATTCAATCGTCTCTGGAATGTATGTCCTTTCTTTTCCTTAAAAAAGCCGTTTAAGTTGATCACAGATGACTTGCGAATTAATTCAAATTGAAAAGGAAAAGTTTGGTATTTTTATATTTTTTTTTTGCATAACAAAATTATCAGATGAAGAAGTCTAAGAAAAAGGATTCATCTTCCTTTTCTTAATCGAACACACACACAAAAATCAATGACAGACACACTGTACATACTCATAGATTTTATGAGGGGGGCTATCCATTTAGAGAACGATGATGTGAAAAATGCAAAATGATTCATATTTTCAGGATGAAAATGAAATGAAGAATAGCGAGCCAGAGGATAAGAGAACAAAAATAAAGTATGAAAATATCCTTTGTTGTCATAAATCATGAAGAAGAAGTTTCCTTTTATCTGACCCAGACAGAATAGAATTATTAGTGTTATATTGTGGGTTTCGTTTGAATGAGGGCAAAAACCGCATTGTCTCTTCGTTGTCGTCGAGTTTTTGTTTAGGCATTTTAATGAATAAGAATGAACTAACGACGACAATTAGGTGAACAAAGGATGAGGATTCGGGTATTTTTACTTGCGATCTCTAACATCACAGGCACACATTCGTAAGAAAAATCGAAGTCGGGATGTACCTACTGGTATGTAAGTAAAGGGGTTTTCAATAAAAGCGGATAGATGTTGAAATGGAATAGAACAAGCTGGGTGTGAGGTATTTATTTGGAAGACTCAAATATGCCATTATCTGTGAAATATGATATTGTTCAAATACACGATTCGACTTCTTACGATGGGCACGGATCCGAGTGGTTCAATTTCCAATGACTCTCCTGCATAGATCCGGGTGAATTTGAGTGAAGTGTAATGTTCACCTTGAGGGCATCGGTCAATTGTGGTTTATTCGCATAGACTTGCGGCTTCAGGAAACCCCACATGGAAAAGTCTAGCGGGGGTCAAATCGTATGACCTTGGTGACCAATTCACACCACTTCTACAAGAGATAACCTTAACCACAAATCGTGCCGCTTTGTGGCACGTGGCAGCACTCTGCTAGAACCCCATGGGGTCTAGGTGCAATGGTTCAATTTGGGCCATTAGATAATGGACATCATCGTTCTGTAGAGCTAGCCGTTGACGGTGACAACCTCACCAACGTGCGTCGTAACTTTTGAGAACGCATTGTCACCTGGTGTGCCTCGTGTGATGCCGTCCCATAAACGGCAATTTTGCTTCTTAAAACAGCCATTCATCCAAAAATGCTAAAGATTGGTAAAAATGATTTTTCGGTACCTTCATTCCTGATAGCACGCGCACAGGAATGTTTAAGAGTTGTAAGACAGTAGGTCCTGGTTCGAGTTGTTGCATCACCAAATTTATTTATTTTAACTGAATAATAAACAACAAATTTGACAGAATGTTACCGAAACAACATGGCCGTCAAAATCCACCCGCGCTATTGAAAAACTCTTTATTAGGTGCGTTTTTTCGTTGCATGCGTTTATAAATTTGAAAAAAATTATTTATAATTGCTAAGCAGACGCCGATAAACATATAGTACTAACTGAGCAGATATTAGGCATTCTTTTTTGCAAGTCCATAAGGAATTGTAGAAAAAACGACATCGGGACTAAGCGATTTATGAGTAAAAACAACAACTACGAGTACTTAAGTCTATACAGACTTAGCTAAGTCCAGATAATATTCGAGACTTACAGCCCGATTCTGTCCAACCTCACTGAAACCTCACAAGTCACAACAACCTCACCAGGTGAAGTAAATATGATTTTGTGAGGTTTTCGTATTCAAATTGCACACTCACAACTTGTGAGCCTCACAAGAACTATCGATATTGTGATCTCCTTCAGAGTAGATAACAACTCACAAATTATTAGAGTTTTGACATTAATTTGATGCAACCTCACAAGAAATCAACCTCAAAAGAGCTCGTGACTTGTGGGTCCTCACGACATCAGAATCGGCCTGTTAATCTAAGACGTGATAAAAACCGTGATGCCAAAATAATATTCATGTCTATTACAGAATTCGCAGAATTTTACTCCCGGTGAGTTGACTCGATTCGCATCCGCTGTAAAACTCAATTATGAAATTCGTCGGATGAACTACATTGTCGATTCCTAAAATTACTTGAACTTTCGTATCGACACTGTCAGCTACAAACATTTATTCAACTGGCCCAGGCTGTGATAATAGTATTGCTTTCGATCAACGAAATCAAGCATCGTTGAGCGTGGTTAGTACGAAGATGCGGGACGCACAGAGGAGTATTCGACCTCTAAATCCGGTCAAAAATATTTTTTATGTTTTTCTTATTGGAATTGGCCTAAAATATTATTTTATAACTTATGATGCATTAAAAAATTACACTGAAAAAAATTTTCAGGTTAAATAAAAATAAAAATTTTAAATTAAGTATTTTTTTTTTCAATTTTATTTAATTCATTTTAATTATTTATAAATGAATTTTTTTCGTTTGTTGCTTTCCTTAAAGATCATGAATAATGATTTTCTCGTCATTTGGTTCTATATCTAAATTAAACATAATTTTTTAAACAACAAAGGGCAAATTGACTAAAAATACCTCAAGACTAAAAAACCCAATTAAAAAAAAATGTGACAAGATGGGTGACTTTTTTTTATGTACATGAGATGACAAAAATGTACAGTTAAATAAAAAAGAAAAATTTTTGCCCGACTGTACCCGGAACTTTAACAAAAACACCTTTTTTTCCACCGAAAATTACATAAATTTTCATGTTTTTCTATGCATTCTTGTCATCTTAATTTTTAATACTTTATCAATAAAATATATAGAAATTTCTGTATTAAAATAAAGTACATACCTTGACCTTGGACATACATTAGAAATTTTTCACAATTATCACAAATGAAAATAAAAAAAACAGACTTCAGTGTTAATGATTAGAAAACAAAATAAGCTTATGTGGCGTGAGCTTATAAAATCGACTAGATTTAGACTAAGATCTTGGGGATTAGGGGTTCAACAGTTATTATTTGAAACCGGTTTTAGTTAGCATGGGTATTGAGGAATGCGAAAAGCAAAAATTAACGGGTCGAATGCGATTTTTTTTTTTTTTACTTATGACCGGATTTTGGGGTCGAATACTCCTCTGTGGGACGGTTCAAAACCAACCGTATGCTCTTTTTTTTTTAGATTTCTTGCTCTCTGGTTGCGTTGCTATTTGTGTGTTTTTTATTAAAATTTGTTAAACAAACACTTTAGCATTCAGTATGATAAGCTTTTGACTTACATTTTACATTTTTGTACTCTCCATTGTTTATTTTGGTTTAATCAAAAATTCACTTCAGATTCGTCTCGAAATTGGTGCGAATGTAAAATGATAGAAATTGTATGAAGTGCGAATGGATTGCGAGTTCTGTAATACTATATAAGTTGAACAAAATGTCAGTGGTGCAGGGATTGTTACCGACATTCGTTCAACTTTCATTCGTCGGATTCAGTAATAGCAAAAGTTTGGAAATGAATTGAAACTGTCACTTTAGCTCATTCGCCGAATTCTGTAATAGGGGTGATTATCTATATGTTATCGATGATTTGTTCAGAGAAGTCAAAAGTGACGTTTTTGGGTGCTGGTTGATGCTAGTCGTCAATGCAGCTGACAAATGCCATAGCGTACACAATGCTTCCAGCTATTTGGAAAGAAGTTCCTAAGTCCCGATGTCGTTTTTTTCTACAATTCTATATGGACTTGCGAAAAAAACACGGCTATTATATAGAATTACTATGCAAACGGACGTTAATTGTCAACAGAGCTGTCAAATTAATAGATTTCGATAGTTTTTGACAGATAATTCGATAACTTTACAGTGATACCAAACTAAATAAAACATTTTGCAGTCAAAGTTAATATGTCACTGAAAAACTGCAGAAGAAGTTAACTCTGGGATCAGAATTAACTAAACCAGCACCGAAAAACCTTTGTAGTATGTGTAGGAAGACGGATAAGATAATCAAAGTTAGTGATTTTTATGATTTTATTTGCTTGTCGCACTCGTTAAGTTTTGTTTTTCTGATTCACAGGACCATTCATGGCCACGAATGAAATTAAAATTACAGAAATCAAATAGGTTTCGAGGTTAAAACGAACTAAGGATTTTCATTTAAATAATCTTTGCTTAAAAGCTCAATCATTTCTCTGTGTGTGCTGTTGGTTAAGTTCAGTCAAAAGAATGGAAAGGACATTCTTTTCAATACATAAAGTGCATTAAAATCGTATATCGATTGTTCGCATAACCTTTTTAACGGGCAATGTACATACACACATACATATCTACATAGGTAGTTCAGCTAACATTGTATACAATATAAATTTCATACAAAAATTCAGAGTTCTGCGATTTTTTTGATATAGCATATAGGCACATTTTTGTCTCTTGCATTATTCTAAGTAGACTTAGGCCTCAAAGTGGCGGACTGCCTATACTCACTCATTTGGAACTTGTTAGCAAACGAGCTACCAATGTGCCTAGAGAAGGAAGTCCACAGAGTAATTGATGCCTATGCGGACGATAATACCTAATAAAACCTAACCTATAAAGTTTTCCTATAAAACGATCAAAGCAAGTATTGGGTGGGGCTGACGAGTTCGTTAAAAGTTGAATAATTATGCATACCTATTTCAACACATATGAAAGATATTCACATGAATTTCATGTAAACTTTTGATAAAGCAAAATGCTGTAAAGGGTACAAACCTTAGGTGTAACAACATCAAAATAATCACTTGATTGGCGAAAAAAAGATCTGACCAAGACTGAATCAGAAGTTTTCTAAACGTTGGATGTCTTTAAGCAGATTTCACATTAGCTGCTAATATATAGGCACGCTACGGGACTTGGCGTCTCTTCCAACGATTTCTGCAAAAGCTATACATATATGGAAATCCTCAAGACGTAGACTATATTTTGGGAACTCACTTCAATGATCCTTTAAGTCCTTTCACTTTACCAAATTTCATCATTTTACAGCAGTCGGAAGTGTTCAATTCAACCAACACCGATTCGGAGAAAGTGGGCGGATACCACGCCCCTGAATGGAAAACATCGATTTTTATTTTTCGTTCGTTCTTTATATGCAAATTGAGCCCTACCGTTGCACCAAATTTCATTGTTCTACTGCAATCGGAAGTGCGCCATATATAATTTACATCAGTTCTGAGGAAGTGGGCGGATACCACGCCCCTGAATGGAAAACCGCTTATTTTATATTTTCTTATTTGTATGCAATTTAAGCCCTACTGTTTTACCAAATTTCATAGTTTTACAGCAGTCGGAAGTGCTCCATTCAACCAACAGCAATTCGAAGAAAGTGGGCGGATACCACGCTCCCCGAATGGAAAACTTCAACCTACCGTTGTGCAAAATTACAAGATTCTACGATGTCGGGAAGTGCTCCATAATTTTGATGATCTGTCAGTCAGTTACAGTTTTTGTGATTTTTGAGGCCTTATATCTCAGGAACCGCTTATGCTAGAAAATTGAAATTTAGTGAGGCGCCTGTGCCTGACTAGCTTAGCAAATATTCGCACTTCATTGGTACTGAAGATAGGGAGGAGTCAAAAATCGCCTGAGTTTGTTCCTGTAAAAAGGGTGTAGTTCCAGAACTTGGCTGGGCACTACCGTGCCCTTTGATAGTGCTAAGACAATGGTTTTTAATAAATTGATTCTGAACACACATAAAGTAATGACAGTTTATACGAAAAACTAAATAGAAGCCGTGTTTTTTTGGAAAAGTTATCCGTAGTACAGTAGGATTTTATATGAATAGCAAATACAACATCCGCCGTAGGATCACTGCCGATACTCGAATAAACGTCAAATCTCTATCCGCAGCAGGATTTCACTTCTCCTTTTATCGGCAGTGATCATACTGCGGATGTTGTAGGTATTTGTTTTTCATATAAAATCCTACTGTACTACGGATAACTTTTCCAAAAAAACATGGCTAGAGTATAGAGTCTTATAATTTTATAACAAAAGCGTAGATGTTAGATTCGATTAAAATTTGCAAAATCATCATTTTAACCTTGTTCTATTCTAAAACAGATTTAACATTCCACTAACTCAACTAAAATTTAGCGCCATTGATTCTCAAAGTTCGGTGTAATTTTCTTTTCTAAAAATCATAAATTCATGAAACATTTATTTGTACTTGGTGGAACAGAATTTTTCCCACTTATTTCTATTTGTAAGAAATGTTTGTGATGTCAAAACTTAGTTCGACTGAAATATTCGGGGGTTTATCATACCCTTATTATTTTTAGGAATCGATGGAGTAACCCTCTAAATAAATTAAATAAGCGTCCAAATATGAAACTTGTCTTAATGTTAATATGATGATTTCATGATGTTTTCAATGGTTGCATTCTAAGCGCGAAACAACAATGCCATGTTTAGCCTGTAGGTACATGCATAATTGTTCAATTAAATGCTATTAAAATGAACCCACTCACAGACAGATACGTTAAGCATTAAAGATACAATCAATCTTTTCAGGTCCACGAAGTCTAAATTTGCTAAATTGTAAAATATGAATAGAACCACTACTGCAATAAAATAATTAAATGCGGTCTTTTGTTTTCGAAAATTCGAACAAAATGTACAATAATCAGCTTTAGCTCACACACAGCTTTACCTAACACACAGAGTTATAGTTTAATGAAGTTTGCCAAAGGATAACAGAGCATGAGGGATTGCAAATTAATTAATAGAACTCAATATAGGGGCGCTACTTAAATGGTATTGTATTCGGAAGTTTGTTCACCTTTTTCATTTACTCACTTTTGTATTGTTTGTCATAATCAACTCGAATGGATGATGGACGTTAAAGGTAAACGTAGGTAGGTAGGTACCATGGTTTTTGAGGTGATTTTACTCATCCGATAATAAATATTAAATAGGCAGCTGGGAAGTTTGTGTTTACATAAAGGGTAAAGTACCTTTTACTGATTTCACTCTTTATTCAAAAGGACACCACATTTTTTTTATTTTTTCAATTCAGGAAGTAGAATTGGAAGTGGGGTAAACTGTGTATTCGAATAAAAGATTGGTTTAGCTTTGATGTACCTACATATACATAAACGTACATTTTTAAGGGCATTGCCGTTAAAACTCGTTTGCAAGGACTTAATTATAAAATTTAATTTCTAAAATTATTAATATTAAATTCTCAATTATATTATACAAGGTCTTAATTCTTATTTAAAGTTAAACTCTACAATTGAATGTTGAATAGCTACATTATTATCTGGTAAAAACAAACATTTCTCCACTTAACGCTGTCTCTTAACCCTAGAAAGGTAATCTTCGTCGATTAGACGAACATCATTTTTTCTTTTTAAAATTTCTCATAGATTCTTCATAGATCTTTAAGGAGAATAAAAAGTCACAAATCTAAAAAAATAAAATGAAAAGTGTGTTTTTATTAAAAGAAAGGTTTGATAAAAATAAATTATTAACATCTACAAGAATTTGTTAATAACTTTTCGAAAAAATTGCATTTAAATTTTACTTCGTCGATTCGACGAATGATTACCTTTAACGTACTAAAGAATATGATTACCTTTCTAGGGTTAAATAACTTTTTCATAATCTTATACAATTTCAAAAAGGAAGCAACATTTTTTTTTCTTTTACGACGACATTTATTAAATCTGTTCTTTTTTTTCGAGTTCATTTTACCCTATTTCAGGGCTAGTAGTGATAACTTAACTGTTAAGTTAGTATTACCAGGGGTTATTTAAAAAAAGTAAGCAAGAAAAATTGTTTGCTTTAACGTCACAATGACGACAAATTAAGGACAATTATTAGAGCTGTACTTTTTTCTTTTTCGAGTTCATTTTACCCTATTCTGAAGGATGGTAGTGCTATCTTGACGGTCATGTAGGCATTACTAGGGGCTATTTAAAAAAAAAGAAACAAGCGCGATAAATTTGTTTTGTTTCATGACAAATTTACGACAAATACACGAAAATATTAATCTAATTATTAAATCTTTCAACTTTTGAAGTGATAATGCTTACTTCATGATATTGTATTTTTTTTTCTAATGCATAATTGGAATTGGTTATCACTTTTAAAACATTACAATTTATCGCATGAAAAAATATAAAGTTTTTTCAAAATAGCGTTAACTCAATTCCGGATTAAGTTCTTTTATATTAAGTATAAAGAACACGAACAAAAATATATTCAACAATGTAGTAGATACAAAACATAAAAAGATACACAGATATGAATATTAAACTTCATAACTTTCAAACTATTAAAAATATCGTAATGTGTAATTTTGAAAATGCTCCAGACTTTGCAATCTGAAAATTATAATATAAATGGTTCACAGGGTGTTTAAGAATTCTTTATTGAGATTAGATTTTCTCAAAAAACGAATTTAAATTCACGTTCATTGTCAATCTTGGAAAAATTAATTTTTTTTCAATAATAGTTTGATATTCAGCAAATCTGAGCAAAATTTTTTTAGGAGAAAGTTCGTTTTTACTAATATTTGAGCATTGTCACTCAAAGGGATTTTTTTTGGTTTTTTTCTCAGAGGAGCCTCGAACGAGAAAAGCTTGCTCTCAGACCTATAAATTAAATTATTTTTGGAGCGCACTTGAGTTCCAAACAATCATGTTCTTAGTTATTTATTAAATTCACACAACAGAAGTACTACCTTACTATTATGAGAAAGGCAGTTATTCTTGCGAAGGTAGAACAATAAGTGAATATTTATTAAGAACGAATGAAAAGTTTATATAAAATATTTTAGTAACAAATAATAAATGAGTTGCTGTAAAAATATAAATATGAAACAGGTACAACAAGTACATAATTTCAACACCCTCACTTACTAAGCATTTAAAATTATTTAATTGTATAAACTCTAAAAATAATATAAATGTAGATAAACAATTATTAGCAACAAATTAAAACTTAAGATAATTTTGTAGTCTTAATATAAGCCCATTGCTTTTGTGCTTTTGTTTACCTACAGCGCCTTCTTTCGTCAAGTTATCAGCAACCATATTGTCTGTAGAGATGTACCTATACAATTTCGACCGTTTTGTCTTCTATTTTTGTTCGTAGGAAGTGGTATCGTATTTCAATGTGTTTTGATCTTGGTCGAAAGCCATAGGATCGAGCCAATTTAATTGCTCCTTGACTGTCGCACACTAATTTAATTGGATTAATAGTTTTCCCATCGAGTTCGAAAGCTAACTGTTTTATCCAAATTGCTTCTTGTATAGCTGAGGCAATAGCCATATACTCAGCTTCGGTGCTAGATAAAGCTACTGTTGGTTGTCTCTTGCTACATCAAGTAATTGCAGCGTTTGACATTTTAAAGATGTATCCTCCTTTTATCAACATCAGGTGCCCAATCAGCATCACTTTAACCATATAAGTCTTCAGAATCAGACTTTTTATATGTTAGCTTCAAGTCGATTGTTCCTTTAAGATATCGTATGATACGTTTCACAGCTTTCCAGTGTGGCAAACCGAAATTTGAATTAAATCGACTCCCATCATTTACTGCGAATGCAATATCTGGTCTTGTACATTGAGCCAGAAACAGTAAACTTCCAACTGCTTCCTGATATGGAATCTTCTCAAGCCTTTCCTTACTGTCAGATTTCTGAGTTATACCATTTTAATTGATAACTTCTGTTTGGGATCACTAGGAGTTGATATCGGCCGACATTCTTTTCCATGTTAAATCGGTGTAAGATTGGTCGAATATATCCATAATATAGCCATCAGGTATCTAATAGATGAGTTGAGTATCGCACAACTGGAGAATATGTTTCGTTATAGTCAAATCCATATTTTTGGTTACATCCTTTGGCAACAAATCTTGCTTTATGTCGAATTATTATTTAACCTTCCTCATCTCGTTTCGTGGTAAAAACCCATTTTGTTCTTAATATCTTCCGGTTCTTAGGAAGTTTAACCAAATCCCAGGTATGATTTTGTTGAAGTGAACTTATTTCACTTTGAATAGCCTCTTTCCAGTTATATAAATCATTACAAGCCATTACCCTCACTGAATTGAAATCTTGGTCAACATTGATTTCGCTTCTGATTGGTACGTATTTTTCATAAAATATCACATCTCGACTTATTTTTAGTTTCTTCGTAATTGGATTAATGCAACGAAAACCTTTTGTATCACTGTCATATCCTACAAATATCATCAAACAAGACTTACGATCTAATTTCTTTCGTTGCTGCTTTGGTAAGTGCATCATTACTCTTGATCCAAAGATTCTTAAATTTGACAAGTCGACTTTTACTCCTGACCAAACCTCCTCCGGTGTTTTATCCTTCCAAGTTGAACAAACTGAACGATTGATAATGTGAACTGCCATGTTGCAAGCTTCAGACCAATACATATAATCAACTTCAGCATCAAACAACATACACTTAGCACGTTCAATGATAGTCCGGTTAATTCTCTCAGCACATCCGTTTTGTTGTGGTGTATAGACACCTTGCAGAACATTTGTAATTCCCTGGAGCAATATTCGGTGCCATCGTCAGTTCTTATCTTCTTGATTCTTTTTTCAGTTTGATTTTCAACGAAGACTTTGAACTGTTTAAAAATGTTGAAAACTTCAAATTTTTTTTTTACAAAAAAATACAAAAATTTTCTTTGAAAAGTCATCGATAAAACTTAACAAATATCTGGCTCCACTTACTGATTTAGTTTCCATCGGGCCAATCAAATCCGAATGAATGAATGAGTTCCAATATCTGCGTTGACTTACTATCGCTTGACTTGAATGGTAGTCTAACTTGCTTACCTTCGGCACAAACTTTACAGTTTTTTAAACCAACCTCTTGGTCTTTGAAATTAATACCACTCACTACTACATCACGCATTTTACAAAGACTTTGGTAGTTCAAGTGCCCAAGCCTTCGATGCCATAGTACTGCAGTTTCGATTTTATGCTTTGACAACATGCATATTGGTTCCTGCTTTCGAATCTTGTAAACTCCGTTTTCAGGTTTGCATTTCGTTACAATATTATTGAAAACAACTGTTTTGTTCTTCTGTACCACTTTATGAACAGACAATAAATTCGTTGACAGATCAGGAACATGAAGCATATCTTTCACTTCAATGTTTTTACAATTTAAGACAATATTTGCATTACCTACACAATTTACTGGCATCCTGGAGTTGTTTGCAGCTTTGATTTCTTCTACGTTTGACCTTTCGCATTTAAACAACAAATAATGTTCATTAGGTGTCATGTGATTTGAGGCTCCGCTATCCAAATACCATCATCATACTGATTTTGTGTAGAAGAAACAAGTAAGAAAGGCTTTTTTAGTTATTCCAGTCTTGCCTTTGTGGTCTTTTCCTTCTTTTGACTTTGTTGGGCAGTCAGAGCTTTTATGACCTCTACCACCACATGAACAGCATTTGAAGATTTTGGGTCGTTTGTTCTTTTTACCTCGTACAGCTTTTTTCCAATACATATATGCATTTCCGGGTTCTGTAGTATTAAACTGTGTATCAAGCAATTTCATCTTAATTTCATCAGCAGTAACCTTTTAGACATTTCCTTCAAAACTCAATATTAGCGGTTTATATTCATCTGTTAATCCGGCTAGTAGTATAGCTGCTACAACAAACATAAATGAAATTTTTGGATTTTGAAAAACAATTTTATAACATAAACCCTGCTTTAAAAATGAGTGGTAGGTACAATTACAACAAGAGAAGTGTGCTTTTACGGAATTTTTGGATTCTCTTTTGATATATTGACAAAAGTGGTGATTGTATTTTTCAACAAATCACAAATATTTCCATTTATAATTGTGAAACTTTAAAAAGTCTTAACGGATCTTCAAACTTAAGTTTGCCAGTTTTTTCCACATTTTTCGGTTTAAACAGGCGTCGTCAGTCCTACAAAATCAATGGTGCAAAATTAAAAACTGCCTATTTTAAAGATACGAAGGCACAAAATTTTAAACATTTAAGACCTGCTCTGAATCAACTCTAAATATTATGTATAAAACGAGCACCGACTTTTTGTTAATTTTAAACGACATAAACTATACTTTAACGTTCTATATCTTTACTATACTTTAACTCGTATATCTTTAACCGTAGCAAACAGCCACTTTATCGTTTAAAAGTATACTTTATCTAGATTGACAATGGTCAATCAATGTTTACCTATGTATTGTTTGATTCTTTAAAAGATGTGCTTCTTAAATAGACTGAATATTAGATATGCGAGACAATCGTACAATATACCTACAAATGTACATAATGTACATAATATATAATGTATGCATGGGCGAGTATAACCTATGGCGGCAATGTTGTTTTGGTACCATTTAATCTGTTCTTGTTATTCAGTTACTGATGCCAAATCACTATGGCCGTTAACACGATTGAACAGTACGTTTAAATGATAAAAATATTATCAAAATGAGTTTTCGTTAGTGCAAACGATGTGCCCATTTTACGGTAGACGTTCGTAGTCAGTCACAGTCGACTCTTCCACGTTTGGGGGGTCAAATTCAAGACGACCGGTTCGGTTATCAATTAGCCAACATTCGCATAAGATTTCCCCGAGAACATTGCTGCGATCTGTGAAAGCACGGCGATTCCTCGCCTACAAGAACTCGGCCTTTCGCTGACCTAGGAGCTCAAAGTTCATGACCATAGACAACGCTGTTTGTTCGCTGACTGGTCTTCGGAGCGTTTGGAGGGGACTCCAATTTTGGCTGAAAATCTTTAGCGACGAGGCTGTTTTAAGAAACAAAATTGCCATATATGGGACGACACCAACACATATGAGGTTCACTAGGTAACAATCATCATCATCATCGGCTCGACAACCGGGTTCCGGTCCTGGCCTCTTTCAACAAGTCTCTCCACCTATCCCGGTCTCTAGCCGACGCCATCCAGTTGCGCACCCCAAGGCTTCGGGCGTCCTGGTCTACGCCATCTCTCCAGCGCAAGCATGGTCTACCACGCTGTCGTCTACCATAGAATGTACCACAAAGAACTTTCCGAGCAGGTTCCTCTTCGCTCATGCGAGCTAGGTGCCCTGCCCACCGGAGTCTACCGAGCTTAATTTTTGTCACGATATCTGCTTCTAGGTAGATTGCGTACAGTTCATGATTGTACCGTCTCCGGAATCGTCCTTCCTCACATATGGGGCCAACAATTCTCCTTAAGACTTTTCTCTCGAATGCAGCTAAGAGGTCGGAGTGCCTTTTGCTAAGCACCCAAGTCTCGGATCCATATGTGAGTACTGGCAGGACCATGGTCCTGTACAGCAGCAGTTTTGAAGTTATGGTGAGATTTCTGGATTTGAAGAGCTTTGACAGACTGTAGTAGGTAACAATGCATTCTCAAAAAATTGTATCGTTTGGTGTACATATATTGGGCAAGCGGCGTTATTGTTCTATACTTTTTCGAGAATGACGTTGGTGAGGCGGTCACCGTCAATGTCGAGCACGATAACATTTTCTTTCTTATGGTGTAAGTTGAACCATATGCACCTAGACATGCGGTTCCAGCAGGATGGCGCTACTTGCCACACATCGGATGTCACGATTGACATTCTGCATGAACGATTGGAGGCTAGGGTTATGTCTGGCACAGGTGATGTGAATTAGTCACCAAGGTGATGTGATTTAACCGCGATACATTTTTCTTGTGGTATTTCCTGATGTCGCAGGTCTATGCGAATAAACCACATGCCATTAAGGTGAAAATAATTGAGGCCATGGCTCAAATTCAGTCACATCTATGCGGAATAGCCATTGAAATTCATAACAAGCCCTGGCGGACATTTGAACTTTATCATTTTCTACATAATGGCATCAAATAAAAAAATAATAAAAATAAATAATTTTCTTAATACTTCACAAAAAGCTTGTTTTATTCCATTTGAACATTTTCCCGACCTTATTGAAAAACCCTTTATTAGTGTGATATTAAATATCTAAAAATTTGCTAATTTTTAAGCAGTTTAAAAAGTTTTCCTTAATCTTAAACACGATAATGCTAAGACTACTTGTTTATTGAATTTCTTCTGAACACATCTAAAACAATCACAGTTTGGACAAACAACTAAGCACACAGACCTTTTTTTTGACATTTAGAAACGTCAAATTACCATATGAAGTTAGCACTGTACTAAAAAAAATAAAATAATAAGTAATAAATGCGCAAATTTTTAAACAGCCTAGTATTAAGATACTAATATGATACCACTTAACAATTTATTTACTTTAAGGTAGATTACTAACTCACTTTTTTTTTGTATTTTAAACATTTTGTAACTAGTATCGTGCTAAGGATGTGTCTTTTTAATAAATTGCTTCTGAACACAGCTAAAGTAATGACAGGTCATTGTAGGTACGAGTAGGTAGGTACTGTATGGTATGGTGCGGGGATGTATGGTAGCATATTCGATCGGGAATCTTGTTTTCATTGAAAGTACAATGAATAATCAAGATTATCTAAACATCCTAATTAATAACCTTCAACCGACCTTACACAAATTAGGTATGCTTAGCAATTGGATCTCTTAGCAAGACAATGATCCTAAGCGTATCGCGCGGTTTCTTAAAGAATTAATACTTTATAGGACTTCAAAGCACCTCCACCAGCCTCCCCAATCGCCGGACCTAAGCCCCATACAACAATTATGGGATCATTTGGACCGGAAAATTTCACAAAAGGGCTATCAAGAACAAAGATGACCTTAAAAGGCTTTAATTGAAGAACTGTCAAAAATATCCTACGATGTTAGAAATAACATTGTTGTTTCCATGTCACCCGGACTAAGACATGTTATGAAGTCTAAATGTGGTCAAATGAGATACCCAGTTTTTTACTTAAGGTACTATATACATATATATAAGATATAATATAACAGATGTTTACTTACTTTTGACGCTTAAAATATGGAGTATTTTTAGTTTTTTATTAGGGAAAAATGCATTACTTCATTTTTTGAAATTTTATTTTGGTTTTGATTTATTGCTATTAAATAAAACTTTTATTTTGTATTATTGGAATTCAACTTTTATTTATTTTTTGGTTTCAATTCCATGTAACTCAAGAAATCATTTAGGTGTTTACTCACTTCTGACGCTCACAGTACGTACAAAGAAAAGCTCAACAAATTTGTAGAATGGTAACAATTCCAATAGGCAGACACTTAACGTTATGTTTGAATATAATAGGTATGTTGTATGTAGCTAGTTCAAAAACCATAAGAATAACTTAACATAGGCATAAATCAGTAAATACAACTCACCACTTAAGCTCAAAAATCCAATAAGAACATTCACTCCTAGGAGTGTCTTGAATCCGGAAAACATTTTAATTATATTCAACGATAAATCCATTGTTGGGGAATAAATTTTAATTATCCTTTTCGAGGATCTCGGTTGATGTCTTCTAATAATAATTATTATTCTCCACAAATTGAATTGTATTTCTATTAAAAAAACAAACACAAAAAACAGCAACAAAACTTCACTTTATTAACACTCAATCATTTTTCATCAGATGTTAGGTGTTGGTACCGGTACCTATAGGTAGGTAAAGAATAGATGTGTTTTGAATTATAAAAGAAGAACGAGAAACGCAACACGAGCCAGAAAGATTGATAGATACAAGATACAAAGTGCATGCACTGCACTTAGGCTGTGGTGTGATATTAAAAACGCACCTACAATTTCTTTCGTTGTTTTTTTTTTGTATTTAAAAAACCGTGATAAACATCCCAACTGTCTAGATAAAGGAGGAACACATTAATTCACTTTTCCTTTCAACAATATTTTTTATATATGAACCTATCTATCCATAGAGATAGATACTCGAATTCGTATCTATCCTTCACACTATAGGAATAGTGAGTGTGTTTTGTTTATTTACGTTGTGTACGTATGTATTCCTGTTTCTTCTTTTAGTTTGACGATAACCGAAAATGAATTGCCTCACTCATCACGCATATCTATTAGTACGGTTCAATTACCTTACAAAAGATATTTATCTTTTTTTTTGTATATATTTATTTATTTATATTTTTACCCTCGGTAATAGATGAAAGACACACGAACACGCAAAAAGCTATACACAACATGTGTGTGTGGTGGGGAGAGCTGCATTTATATATATTGAAATTGAAAAGTACTCCAACAATCCACTTGACAAAGGTTCGGAATTAGCTCAACACAAACTGTGAACTATAAATAATGCAAAGCAAACAAAGATAAATAACAGTAAAACCGCGCGATGCGAAAATATTACTGCGGAGCGAATGCGACGCGACGAAAGATGTGATGCGAATGCGGCAGGGATTGGGGATCAGTCCATCAATTAGTGATTCAACTTGCCGGCTTTTGGATACAGACAGATGCCGCCACGACCGGCCATAAAGTCCATGGAGATGGAGATTGTTTATCTTTTACTAAACTCACTCGAACGAACAGAAAGGTCTACGGGTATGTTGACCAGGTAGAGTTATCTGGACACATCTAAAGGCAAAGCCGGGGGTATAAACAAATAAATTTTATTTATTTGGTGATAAATCAAAAAAACTCCAATTGAAATCACGACTGTGCTCTCATATGACCAACCGTATCCGTGAACCGACTCAAAACAACTGAAATCCAAAAGATTGGGATTCATTTGAGATTCTTGTAAAACGGGAAGAGTAACACTTTTTCGAGTTGAAATTTTATGTATTTCAACTGAATTCCCTGTTTTGTGTGTATTTGTATAGGGAATTTCGTGTGAGTGCTATCCCCGATATTTATTCCCTTTCCCAGTTAGTTGGTTTGGTACTGGTGTTGACTTTCTGGTTCTTTGTTTGTGGTAGTGAATTGTGAGTGAATTCATGAAAATGAGTCAGTTTTCAGGTTCTATGCAGATTCTTTGTTTCATCGGGATACGGCTGGAAGCGAGTGGAATTGGGAAGACTTGGAGTGCATTTTTTCTTGTTTTTTGTTTTGATTTGTGTGCAATGACTAGTTATTGAGTGGATTTTCGGTGTTTATGTTTACATACTTTTTTATCCGAGTGCGAACGGATAAAAATAAAAACAGAAATGAGTTATATTTGGAATGGATATCATGGACTGTACGCTTTTTTTAAAGTTCATTTTTAAACATTGCACTTGTCGAATGAGTGCACTTTTTGGCGTTGCCGGTGAAAAGTATTACAGGCCAGTCTGAGAAGAGCGTTTTTCTTGCAGAAAAATGTCGATTTATTTTAGTTTGGAATTGGTAAGCTTTTGAGTAGGTAACTATATAGGTATGTAGGTATTTCAAATAGAAGTAAAAATCTATACAGTGGGTTCGGTAAAGAAAGGATAAGCATGGAATGTTTCACAGTAGGTTTTATGATTATTATAACAAATGATAGAAATAAGATGTACTTATAGGTATCCTATACAGTCCGATATTTTTCTATGCAGTGTAACTATTTTTATTTGCGTTACTCAACGTTTCCGGTGTCACGACTGTAAAGTGCTTTGCAGCTGCGACCTGCGAATAAATGTTTTTAATCAATTTTCACAGCTAATATCAATTTTTATTTTGTTTTTACTTTACGACGAAGTGAATTAATGATCGAATCAACTATTTAAAAGGAAAACACTTTTTCTTCGAACACTTCTACGAATTGTCAAATGTAAATTCGCAATCCATAACAGGCGACTAAAAAATTCGTTTAAATCTAACTTCTTTCTAGTTGAGGTACATATTAAAGTGAAATATTCTCCAAATCTATGACGATTCATATTTAGAAGGTGCACATGTAAGTTTTTTCTCTTTTTTAATTTTTGGTAACAAATGAAACTGCATTAAAGCCACCTTTTCTTAAAATAATTTTGGTTAGCGCTCATTTTACTTTAATTTATTCACTTTTGTTTTTGTTTTTTGACAATTCGCACTGTTCGGCGACCAAAAGAATTACTCATGTGAACGAAATG
Source organism: Philhelius festivus (assembly GCA_963931855.1). NCBI lineage: Eukaryota > Metazoa > Arthropoda > Insecta > Diptera > Syrphidae > Philhelius > Philhelius festivus. The sequence continues at coordinate 50,735,386 of OZ007557.1, read as the reverse complement.
TCAAAATTCGCGACCATTCTCAGTTCGCAGTTCGTGGCTCATGTGCAAGGCGCTTATATAAGTGAATGAATTCCACCTTTTTTTTAAAGCCTAGTACTCACCTAGCGTGAAATGAAAAATAAATACGTTCCAAATTACACGCGGAGAATAAAAATGAAAATTGAATAAACTTTTCCACGTGAATTTTTGATACTCACCTGAAATACTGAATACTTTCATTAAGTAAACTCTCGAGTACCCCTTGGCATAATGGTTAGTGCGTTGGACTGTCATGCGGAAGGTCTCGAGTTCGATTCTCAGCCGCGCAAAGTTTTTTTCAGGGGTGTACTGCCTCTTGCGAGAAATTGATAAATTCTCCAAGAGTCGGAATCGGCAGAAAATTGTAGGTCCCCTCCGTTCCTGGTAACACGCACACAGGAAAGGTTGAGAGTTGTAAGTCACTGGGTCTTGGTTCACTCCGAGCTGTTGCACCACCAGATTTTTTATTTATTTAAACCCTCGAGAGCAGTATCAAAAAATTCGTTATCCATTCTTTATTTCTGTTTATAAATTTTTTACTTGCGACTTATAGGTACTATAAGGCAAGTTATGCATTCGTAGAAAAAATCGAACTCGAAATTTTGATCAAAGTTGGCATTACGATGATAGCGAAGACTTAAAAAGTGGGTCTGGCAATTCTGTCTGTCTGTCTGTCGGTCTGTCGGTCTGTCTGTCTGTCGGTTCGACTACAGCCTAAACGGCTCGGCCAATTTTCTTCAAACTTGGTAGATATCATTTTTAAGTTTTGCCCAGCACACGTTTTTTTCTTTTTTTTTAAAGACTAAAAATAACGGTACCTGCCATACGATTTTTTTCGAAATTTTGTAAGTATTTTTTTTCTCAAAAACTGTTCGATAGATTTAAAAAAAAAAAACAAAAAAATTTTATTTAGTTTAAGCTAGGTAATGGTTGAAAATTTTTTTCCGAAAAATGGTTATTGAGTGTACCCCCCATGGAACCATTTTTTTTTATTTTGATTTTCTCAAAAACCATGTGAACGATTTTGATAATTTTTGTTTTGCTAAAGCTCATCAAAAATTTGAATAGAATTGTGTATTCAAATTTCCAAAATTTTTTTTTTTGATTTAAAAAAAAAAACTTGAAATTTTTTTTCAAAACTCAATATTTCGTTTTACCAGATTTTTTTCAAACTCGATAAATAAAAGTTTCTCAACATTTTTGAAAAAAAGTTTTATTTTACCTAAAAATAAAGAAAGCCACCATACAAATGTTAAAAAATGACTTTCAAAAATCGTATTTTTCTCGAAAACGGCGCCTAGAATTTTGATATCTGATCTTTAATTTGATCGTTAATTTAAAAAAAAATTGAAATTAAGATATTACACCTTGTAGCTACCATAGAACAATTTTTTTTAAATTTTTAATTATTCATTATCGACATATCGGATTTAAATGAAATTTTTTGTAGATATGCTTCTAAAAAGTCTAAAAACCATTCCCTTTTTAAACTTAAAAAGAAAAATATTTTTTAAGTTTTTGAAAAACAAAAACATTTCTTTTTTCTTGGAAAATTCGATATTTCAAAAACGGCTCAATATTATTTTTGGAGATTTAATTTTAATTCGCACAGTAATAAAAACTTAAAGTTGGCATACCAAATTTTTTTCTTAAAAATCTTTTAAAAATTTTGTATATAAAAGCTTTTTTTTAAGAAACCACTACAACGACTTATAATTTTTATTCTTGCATAAATTCATATTTGCATAGCATTCTGTTTTTGTCTCTTTCTACTAAAAGAATTTAAGAAATTAATTTTATCCTTCTCTAATAACATTAGTTTTTAAAATTCCTAGTCTATTATATAGGAGCAAGTTCGTGCGACCCAGTCGTGTATTTTATTTATTTTGAAACAAAATATTTAAATTAACTGATAAATGTCACAGTTTTCCACGCTGCCTTTAGCTTTTTCCTGATGGTTGTACATTGAGAAATGAAAATTTGGCGTGGAAAAAGTTGTGGAACATAATTGTTTTTCCAATCCACATTTACATATATGAAATTTTCATTTTCACTTGAACTGAGTACTAGGCTCAAGGCGGTACCTAGTTATGTTCCACAATCTTTGTGCAAAGAAAATAGTTTTTGAAACATTTTAATATTCTGTGGTATAAAAATGTGTGAATGCCTGGCCAACTATCCTTAAAATATTTGGCACAAAATTTTAAAGGATAATATGTTAAAGCCGTTTTGCTAAATTACTAAGGATTTTGCTAATTTTAAACGATTTTAACATATTACCTACTTTTTTTTAACATTTTACTAAAGTTAAAATCACAAACCGGTCACTTTAACTTTTAGTAATTTGCTAAATCCATATAAATTCTGTCATTTTCCTCGAAAAAAATGTCTTTCCAATTTTATTTGAAAGAGTTAAATTGTGTTTTTTCTTATGTTTCATGAGCTAATTGTTTTTAAAAGTAAATAAAATATTATAAAATGTTTTCGCAAGACGAAGATTTCGATATGTTTGAAGACTCGGATTTGTGCAGAAAAGTGCGATGATTTAAGTCGCAAGCAAATCCTTTCGAAGAGCTGGACGATGGAGAATTATACTCCAGGTATAGATTCGAAAAAACAACAGTTCGGTTCTTGGTTAAAAAACCTAAAAATCTTAGATCGAATTACAAGCCGTGGGCTTCGAATTTCACCATAATTACAAGTACCAGTTACTTCAAGTAGATGTTGGTAAGTAAACTTCATAATGGAACACAATGTATATATGTACCTACCCGTGTACAACAATTAATCTTATAAGAGCATTACATGGAATGTAAATAAAAAAATAAGTAATGAAAAACATTTCGAAACAAATTGCTTCGTTGCTCCCACACTTTATTAAATTTCCGTCATCCCCTGCGGAATTTAAAGAGCTAAAATCGGGATTTTATAACATCGCCAGGTTCCCAAAAGTGATACATAGGTGCGATCGATTCTGCATATTTACAAATTAAGCGACCTGCAAGGGTTGTGGTGCCTAGTATGGCTGAAAAACAGAAAATTACAAAATAAATTGAGATGCCACAAATATACGAATTACCAAATAATATGTAGGTTGTCACTTTGACTTCTGACAAATCAAATCAAATTATTAGGTCCGTTCCTCATTGTTTGGGAGTGTTCAGATGCACCGTTCTTAATAAAAGGCAATTAATAATTTACTAGTTAGTAAAACGAAAAAAAAGGCTTAAAATTTTCAAAGAGCTAGTAAATTGCTAAAAGTTTAAAAAATTGCTAACTAGTAAAATGATAAGCCCTTAATAATAGGTTGTTTAAAATGTTGCCCCTTTGTTTTTAATACCGATTTGAAAATGGTATATTTTGTCTAGAGCATGTAGTCGGGGCATTCAAAAATGTAAATTAAACCAAATAAAATACAATAAACTACAAAAATTCACATAGCTTTTACCTTATTCTCATTAGAAAACTCATTTTTCATCAGTTGTAAAAAGGGTCGTAAAGTTTACTAGGCACAAGGAATTCCAGACTTGTCAAGTTTTTACCGGACACCCTCTTTAGGTATATTGAAGTAAGTAGATATAGATATGTATACCTTACGATTTTTAAATCTTGATGCTTATTTTGACAAAAACACGAATATGATAATTTTTCTCCAACAATTGGTCTAAATCATTTAAGGCTGCAGCCATTGACTTACTATATATGGACTGCTAGTCGCTCATTTTCTTTATACAAATCCTCAAAAAAAAGTGGTTCCACTTTTAGGGTTCTATCTAACGAAAATGCGCGATCAAAAGATGTCACTTAAAAAAAGGAACAACCAACCCAGCGGCTTTTGTCAAAAATTAGTTCCTTTTTTAAGTGACATCTTTTGATTGCGCATTGTCACTAGTAAGAAAACTTAAAAGTTGAACCATCGTGAAGTTGGCTACTAGCAGTCCATATCTAGTAAGTCAATGGCTGCAGCTGTGTAAATTAAGTGTGGCCAAGTTTTTCTTTGGGATTCTGCTACTAAGACGGATTATTGTAGAGTAACTAAATTAAAAGCAATTTTGTTAGTGTCCGACCGAAGGTCGATTTTCAGCCGAAGCAGAAGCCGAATTATTAGGCTGAAAGAAAATCTTCGGCCGAAGCCGAAGCCTAAGGTTGAAAAAAGTCAAGAATTCTCCTTTCCAATTGGATAAAAATATTATTTTTATTAAAATTTATTGCTTAAAAAACATAAGACAAATTAAATAAAAATAACTAATAACTAATTAGTAGGCTTCGGATTCTCATGCACTTAAAATCTGAAAATATGCGCTTAAAATATGCACTTAAAAATGCAAAATATGCATTTAAAATATGCACTTAAAACCAATTCAACTTAATTTCTATTCAATATAAAAACACATTTTCTTCATCTTTAAAAATAAGTTAATTTTTTTATTTTTATTAAAATAAAATAATATCTTAAAACGAAGTCTTAGATTCATTTTTCTATAAGAGCGGATTCCAAACATATGAAGTGTGCGGGATTTTGTTGCATTTTGTGTTATTGTAACCAGCAACAGCAAATTTTGGATTTTGACCAAACGACGCTGTTGACGTTGCTGGTGCTGGTCTATTTTGTGTTGAACGATTAAAATACATTTTCGCAAAATTTTAAACAGCCTATTATTAAGGTATTAGTATGATACTACTTAACAATTTGCTAACTTTAAAGTAGTTTACTAAATCATTCTTAATTTTGAACATTTTCTAATTAGTATCGTACTAAAAGGATTTTCTTAATAAATTGTTTCTGAACACACCTAAAACAATGACATTTCGTGTAAAAAAGTAAGCACACGAACCTTTTTTGATGTTTGCACATGTCAAAGAGTTATATGAAGCTAGCACGATACTAAAACAATAAAGTAGGTATTCGATGTTTTTAAATTTAATAAAAGGGTAGAAAAAGTATGATGCTATATTCGATTATAATTTACAAATTCTTTGTTTTAACCTAGTATCATACTAAAACAGCTTTAGCATCGTACTAATTCAATTAAAATTGCGCCATTATTGGTTCTAAAACAATGGCTTCCGCTGTTGGTGGTGCTGGTTCAATCTGTTTCGCGCTTTAGGCTTTATACCCACAAACTTTTATTTTTGATAGATGATCGTTTAAATTTCGATCTCATTTATACAGTTTCAAACACACAGACTTAATTTTTTTTTTCATTTCAATGTTTTGCCGGCACAATCTAGTCAAGTTCATATATGCACCTTTGTTTATATAATGCTTTATATTGTGGTATTTGAATATGGTTCAAGATTGTGAAATGAATAAAAGAAATAGATAATAGTCTTAAAGTTCGTTTGCACTGACATAAAATTTATATTTTTTTTTACTGTCTAGTTTAGTTTTTTCAACAATATACATAGGTACGAGTAGGTACTCTAAAAATATATATTTATTATAAAAAATATGCAAAATTATGCAAAATATGCATTTATAGTAAAATATGCACAAAAAATGCAAAATATGCATTTATAGTAAAATATGCAAAAATATGCACTAACGGTTAAATGCCATTTTAAAGGAAATTTCTTGATTGGTATACATAATTAGTTGCCTTGCTTCCAAGGTGTTCCTAAAAAAATATGCATTTGCATGGAAATCCGAACCCTACTAATTAGTAATTAAAAAGAAAAAAGAAATAAATAATTCATTTTTAGTAATAATTTTTAGTTATATTAATTCAATACATTAATAATTAAAATCAAAGAGTCTAATGTTGTATGCTAAGAACAAAAGTTTGTCAACATTTTCACCACTCAAATTTGATCTTCTGTCCGCATATATCTGTCCGGCAGCACTGAACAGTTGTTCACTAGGAACACTAGTGGGTGGCGCAGACAAAAATTTTATAGCTACGGTCCTTAGATAATTGTATGGGCTGGACGCCCAATATGCATATACATCAGCGTTTCGTAAGAGTAAAGGTTCTTTCAAAAAAGACAACAGCTGTCCCTCAAATGGAGGAGGTTCATTTAAGCAAGTTCCGCTCTCGACTGGCAAAACAAATTTATCATGTGATTCCCATAAATCATCATCATCATGTTGCAATCCTGATGCTGATGTTGAAGAAGATGGCTGGGGGTCATCGGCTTCTAAAATCATCGGAACCGTTTGATTTGACCAGTTCTGTTGTAATAATTCCAATATTTTTGCCTTGGTATTTCCGATTTCATCACCGGTGAAATACTTCTCTTTAAATCGAGGATCTATAAGGGTAGCAATCGATAAATTTGGAGTACTTTTTGCGTACGAAAATCGTCTATTAACATACTCGCACAACCGGATTTTAAGCAATTTTAAGTTTTCAGTATCTTCATCTTTTGGAGCTAGTTTTGAATTCAGCATGACAACCAGTGGTATAATTAATGATATTGATGAAGAGTCGCTTGAAATATCAAGTGTAGCTTGATAAAAGCACTTCAATGCGGATATCAAATCTCTTATTTGCACCCATTCTTCTGCTGCTGGTACTTCTATGCCACCGCGTTCTACCATGTACAAATTTACAGCGGATTTTTGTTCCATGAGCCTTTCCAACATTAGATACGTGCTATTCCAGCGTGTTTCAACATCTTGAATCAAAGTGTGCCTGGGTAAGTCGCAAGTTTCTTGGAATTGCTTTAAATATCGACAAGCTTGCTCACTTCTTTTAAAATGTCCAACAATTTTGCGACATTTTTTTTTTATATCCATCATGGGATCGCTTTTGAATATAATGTCATGAATTACCAACTGAAGCGTATGAGCTACGCATCCAATGGATGCAAAATTTCCAAGACGCATGGCAGACTGCATATTACAAGCATTGTCGCGTATAACCATGTGAACTTTGTTGGTCAATCGGAATTCAGCAATTATATTGATTAGCGTTTCTGAAATATGCTTTCCAGTATGATTGTCTTCAAGTGCACTTGCTGCCAATATAACTTTTTGTCTTTTCGTTGCTTGAATGAAATGAGCTGTGCAACTCAGCAAAGAACAAGTCTTCGCAGGATTACTCCATATGTCTGTAGTAAGACTGACCCATTCAGCCTTTTCCAAGAGAAGTATGACTTTTTCTTTTACCTTTAAATACGTCGCTGGCATTAAAGTCGTTCTGAAGTATTTTTCAGACTTTTTTCTGTATCTAAATGGAGTGTCAGGGTCAGCTAAGTTGAGCCTTCGAAATGCGTCTCCTTCAACCAAGTTATACGGCAGCATGTCGACGATAATGAGATCCATTATATTTTTATCGATTCTTAGGGATATCGGATGATCATCAGGGTACAGCGCAGCTTTTTTCTTTTCAATCATTTCATATAATGTGGATTGTTTCAGTTCATTTTTTTCTTGTGAAGGGTTTAAGTTTGACCTTTCGCTCTCATTTTTTTTTTTTTTAAAGTTTGTTTTTCTTGTTTTGTTTGTTCATTAATTTTCGAATAAGTTTCCCATTCATTTAAATGTTGGCTTGCCAAATGGTTCTTAATATTTGTCGTGGTCTGATTTTTTGGTAAAACACTTCCAAGAGACAAAGCTTTTTTACATATTTTGCAAATTGCTTTATCGCTGTTTTTGGAAAAATATTCCCAGATAGGATTTTTTCCCAAAGATGTCATCATGTAAATATATACCTATGTAAAAATATAAACAACAAAACAAAATAAAAATACACAAATCGCCCAAAACAGTTCTATATTTTACTTTTACTCGATTTAAGAGCGGATAAATAATTATAAGTAAATGCATGTAAATGCATTGTTTCATATTCTTGCAATACGAATATGTACATTATATGCATGTACTTACTTGAATTTTTTTTAAATTATTAAGTGTTTTTTCCTTTTAAAATTGCACAAATTAAATTAATAAACAACACAAACCTAACCGAATCCACGATTTAACAAAACAAAACACAAACGATGCGCAAAAGGTGTCAGGCAAAATTCAAAAATTGAAATTTTGTTCGGCGCCTACTATGATGGCACACATGTGTTTTGAAATTTTTGAATACCTACCGAAGAACAGATTGCAATCTTTTCTTCGGTATTCAAAAATTGAAATTTTTTCCGGCGCCTAGTACGATGCTCGATATAATAAATAGATTCTTCGGCTTCGGCCGAAACTTCGGCCTAAAATTGCCGAAGCCGAAGGTTTGGCCGAATGTTGTTTTTTGGCCGAATATCGGCCGAGCCGAAGGCCGAAGCCGAAGCTTCGGTCGGACACTAAATTTTGTATTATCTCTCCCATTTAGCCTGAAGCGCAGTTTAAACAAAGTGCTTAAAATGGGAAAAAAAAAACTATAGGTATGTGACCCGGCTTATGAAAATGTGGCTTATGACTCAAAAAAATAATTTTTCAATTTTTTTTTGGTTAGGATAGTTTTTGAGACGCTCTTTCACATGGTGAAAACCAGAAAGTCCTAACTTGCTTAGAAGTATATTAAAAATGTAGAGAAAGAAGAGCACAAATAAAAGAAAAACAGAATTTTATTGAAAATCCAGAATGAAGATAATACATGGAATTGAAAATGAAAAAAAAGGATTGAACGCTACAAAAATGATTTTACCAAAAAAAAGCAATTTTGCACAAAAAAGAGAGCCACTGGGCAATGGTAAGGAAGAAGAACAACTACCGAGAAACTGACGAAACGCAATGTTTATCTTTAAGCCTAGTACTCACCTAGCGTGAAATGAAAAATAAATACGTTCCAAATTACACGCGGATAATAAAAATGAAAATAGAATAAACTTTTCCACGTGAATTTTTGATACTCACTTTGAATGAAAAAAAAAACAATTATTTTTAAACTGATTCGTTCTTTCTGTTTATAAATTTTCAATTTTTTGTTTTGAAACAAAATATTCAAATCAACTGACAAATGTAACAGTTTTCCACGTTGCCTAAAACTTTTTCCTGATGGTTGTACATTGAGAAATGAACATCATAGTGTGGAAAAAGTTGTGGAAAACTGTGGAAAAAGGCAGCTTGGAAAACTGTGACATTTGTAAGTTAATTTAAATATTTTGTTTCAAAATAAAAAATTGAAAATTTATAAACCGAAATAAGGAATGGATAACGAATTTTTTGATACTGCTAGAGTTTACATGAAAGCAAAAAATATGAGCCGATGGCTAAAAAAAGGAAAACCAAACGAGCTTAACAACTGTCAATTTGTTTTTTCATTCAAAGTATTTCAGGTGAGTATCAAAAATTCACGTGGAAAAGTTTATTCTATTTTCATTTTTATTCTCCGCGTGTAATTTGGAACGTATTTATTTTTCATTTCACGCTAGGTGAGTACTAGGCTTTATGTAAAAGAACTTTGGGAAAAAATCGTTTATAAATATCAAAAGATGGATTTAATTAGAGAACAATGTTCAAATGCATAAAATTGCCGTCTAGAAAAGTATGACATTATGTAAACAAAGTTGAAAAACTCGTTTCATTATTAAATTATTTTTATTAAAAAAAAAAAAAAAATGGGATGTATATTTCAAGAATTTTAATTTTAAGAAAAATGTATCAAAAACAAATCGTTCACTCGTTTTCCAGATATTGATTTTGTAAAAACTAAATTTTAATTTGTATACGAGGGCGGTCTGATAAGTACTAAGGAAAAACAGCAATATCGGTCGGTAATTCTATTCATGTTTTTGGAAGGGAAATCGCGCATCGAAACCAAAGACAAGAGCCTTCTCCTTAGATGGCGACCGTCAAAAATTAGTATAACGAGTTTGAACATCTGGGTTTGATGAGCTTCGCCTAGTTGCCCCGAAAATGGCTACCACGGAGGATAACGTATCAAAAATTCACGATCTCGTATTGGCAGACCGCCGCCGATGGAAGGTGCGCGAGATACTCGTAGCTGAAACAGTAGGCATCTCAAATTACAGCGTGAGTCATATCCTCTATGAAATTTAGGGCATGAGAAAGCTGTCGGCGCGATGGGTGCCACGTTTGCTCACTCCGAACAAAAAGCACCCACTCACAGCTCATCTGTCGCCACGGCCAAATTGGTTGAATTGCACTACGAACTGCTGCTTCATCCACCGTATTCTCCAGATTCGGCCCCATGTGTCTTTTTTGTTTGCAAACTTGAAAAAATCACTCGCCGGGCAGAAATTTGAGTCAAATGGAGATGTCATCGCCGCCACGGAGGCCTACTTTGCAGACCTCGAGAAAACTTATATTTCAGATGGGTTAAAGAAGTTGGAGCATTGCTGGATCATTTCTTTTCTTTATTCGGAAATGAATACTAGATGACGACTTGATTGACTTACAGAGGCAACCTGATGGAAATTTAATGTTTATCATGGTCTGCCTGGATCATTTCACGAAGTTCGTCGTACTTCGCTTTTTGAAAAGCAAGAAAACAGAAATGGTGGCCAACCATCTCAATGACATTTTCCTTACTTTTGGAGCCACTTGCATTTGTCAACCGGGTAATAAGCTGAGCTTGCCAGTATATGGTCCGAATTCAAAATTGTGCATGGAAAACCGAGGCACAGTCAAAGCGAAGTTTCTGTAGAACGCGCCCAGCAAGATGTAGAAAACCTGATTGCCGGTTGGTTAAAAGACAATGACTACCAAATGGTATGAAGGCTTGATATATGTTCAGTTTATTAAAAATACTGCTTTACACTAGGGAATCAAACAATCACCCTACGGGACAATGTTTGGAATCGAGCCTAGAGTTGGACTCAAGACCACACGATGAAGAGAATCTACTAAAGCTTAGCTTCTACTTATCTGTAGAAGCAAGGGTAGGTCGGGTTAATTTTGTAGTAAGGGTAACTATGGGTCATAGTCTTTTAGCCATACAATAGGGTCTTAATGAGACAATCTTTTAATCTATTTAAATTTAAAATTATTTTTATCAATATCTTTTTTTAAATGACTTTCAAACTTAAAATATAATTTGTTTGTATAGAGTTTCTAAAAAAAATTGAATTCATTTGTACAAATTTTAATACAAATTACAATTTAAACCTTTTTGCCTTTATCTACAAAAAGGGAAATGGAAAGGGTAATTTTCCATAAATATTTTTTCAACAAATTAAAAAAAAATATTTTTATCTGTGGAACAGTTTTTGAGAAAAAAATATATTTATATTTTTTATATTTATATTTTTTATTTCGAAAAAAATAAATGACAGGTAGATACTGTTATTTTTGGTCTTAAAAAAAGGAAAGCCCGTGTGGGAAATAGTTAAAAGCGATTTCTATTTCCACTCAATAACACATGCATCTACGACGAGCCTCTAATAGTAGGGTTTGAGGCTTGCTCTAAGCTCACTCAAACATTGAATCTGGAGTTTAAAATTTTTTTACTGCCTTGAATGTAATATTTCTGATAATAACAGAAGAGAGTACCTACGAGTACTTTCTTCTTAAAAAGTTTCTTAGTCATCACGTTTTCAGGAAATGAGCTCATATGTCATATTCTATAACTCACTCAAATTATTCTCACTTTTTTTAACTGACATTTCAATAATAAACAAATGCGCATGTCCAAACATCATGGTTTTATGTTTTTTCCCGGTTTAATTTAACCCACCCGCCTCATAATGGGAAACCCCAAAAACAAGGGAAACCTTACACCATGTTGCTACAGTGGGATTACATTTATCCTGGATGTCCTATGGTTCCTGGATACTTTTTGTCTGTTGGTACATTGCACAAGATAAAATGTTGGTTTTATTTAAAACATATCTAGATACATGAAAAAAATAACCGACACGACAAACGAGTATCTTTTATCCAAAAAGCACACTCACATTCAGATGTGTATTGTTTAAAGAGGGTGTAGGTGTGGGTATTTTAAATTAAACAGGACCTTGACTTTTGGTTGCTTTATGTCTGGCGAAGTATTTTGTGATTAAATTAAATAAAAAAAGTTATATTGAAAGTTCAATTATATTATTTTAATTTCTTTAGGTACAATAGGTTTAGAAGATCGTGTATAGAATTATGAGGAGAATAACTAGAAGCGTAAATTTCGGAGTAGTTCAACTAGATTTCTCGTCCGTCAAAGGTACTTGAATTATTTGTTATGTAAAATTCGGATCAGGAATTCGTAATGGCAGTTTTGTGTATTGTGCGGTGGTAGGTGATCTAAGATCTAAGTTATCTTAAGCTAGTTGATTCAAGTTACGAAATACTAATTCATTCAAAGATTTTCCAAATATCATACTCGATCAAAAATCACATGGATGATAATCGTCTTCAAACACCTTTAAGCTTCTTTTCAGTCGTTACAAGATTCAATGCTTTTTCACAATAGATATAATAGACAATTATAAGTCTCTTAAAAAGTGTTAATTAAACAAAGGATCGTGCCTTTAAGGAAGAAGACTATCATGTGAGAAAACTATCACGCGAGAAAACTGTTATACAAGAAATATAGCATGCGAGATAACTATCATGCTAGATCAGAGGTCCCTCAATTACTGCCTTATTGGTAACACGCACATAGGAACGGAAACCTTTCGTGGAATAGGTTAAAATAGTGATGATATCCTAATCCACTTCTAACTCTTGGCCATGGGTGACCCTTATGCAGAAACGAATTCGTCGATCGCAAGTTTTATCTTAGAGAAGCCTCATATAAGCTTCCCCGTTTTATCGAAGCTTATCCTATGAAGCGATAGCAATATAAAGCGACGATTTAAAAACGAATACTGTTATTGGTGCAGGGTTCCGTTCAGAACTTGCCAACTCTTTCAGACTTCGTGATTACAGCAGTGTCTTCCAAGCTGAGGTGCTGGCAGTGACGAAAGTTACTAGACATGTCTCAATGATAGCAATACCACAAGCTGATATCACTTTTTCGTTGATAGCCAAGCGGCAATAGAAACGATTCCCGTCATTGAAATCAAGTAGAAGCTTATAACTTGCTGTCATGAAGAGCTATGAGTTCTTGGTATACAGCAAAACATATGGCTCTGTTGGTGTTCTTGTTACAATGGTGTCCTAGAGCTGACAAGCTGTCAACAATAGGATCAATACTTGATCTTAATCAGGGAGACACCAAATTTCAGCTCCCACCCTGTAATCTTGGATATGGTCTAGTTTAAACAAAATAAAGACCGATATTATCATCCAACTCAGTCAAAAGTCACTATCTCTTCTCGTGAGGATTACCACTGGACACAACCAACTGGATTACCACAAGAAAAAGAAGAAACTCAGTATACACGAACTGTGCAGAGGATGCGGTCACGAGGAGATATATGAAGATACTCCACACTTCTAGTGTCACTACCTTGCGTTATATCATCTGAGAAACAGGCTTCTATAGGGAGACACTTCTTCAGCGACTTGAAGGTACTCTCTGTTATTCCATGCAAAAACCTTTTGAAATTTATTAATACTACCAAATGGCTTGCAAATTCCTAAGCTCTATCAACCAGCCGACCACGATATTGGAAATCGCAGCAAAAACCACAGTCAAAAGATAGGACATTGATAGAAAAAACGAAAACGACTGAACGACGCAAGTGTTTCTTATACGAGCAACAACAAACCGAAAATGGGCACCTTGCTATACACCAGGGATTGGCACTCCTACTATGAACAGCGTCAAAGAGTTGAAGGCGCCACCTCACCCTAAGATTGGTAAAATCCTCTTGAGGAAAGGGAGAGCTCCTTTGACTTATTTAACAATCCTGACCTAACAAGCGAACACTGACCTATCAAACTCATCTTCCAGACGCTGCAAGGAGCCACATGTTCCTACGGGCCTAGTGGATGGATGGATGATTTCTCAAGTGTGGGTAAAGGAAAAGATCACCCAATTTAGGACAGTCTATCGATCCTCAAGCAGATAATTATGTGACGATAGACATTTCTTCAATGACTTAGAAGTTCCCTCCGACATTTCAGGCTGTAGCTTGCTGAAACTCATCAAAAAACTTGACGGGCTTAATGAGAAAGGATTTATTAAAATATTGATTACGTGCTAGTCATAATCCCTAGTGTATCACAACGGATCTACACTGATCTAAGTTTGACGGTAACAAGATCAACTGTCAGCCCATTAACCTAACCTACGACACGGGATACTGTGATTCTAAAGCAGAACCCCGATATGTCAACTTTTCGGCAATTATTTTAATGTTTGCAGAGTTTTATTGTGTACACTTAATCATTTCTCGAAAATATATTAATTTTTAAGATAGAAACTCATTAGAACGTTCGAAATAAGTAAACGAAACAATTCTGCAAAAAGTGAAAAATCGGCAAATCGCGTTTTGTAACACAAAAATAATGCATACAAGAGCTTCAATAATAAATTAATCAAAATCTGCTGGTAAGAAAAAAATAATAAAACTAATAATGTATTAGGGGTAAGGTACCAGACCAGTTCAGACGAAAACACAAATTTCCCTTTCATGGAATGACCAGGATTCATTACTCACGCTTTCTACCCACCCCAACACACTTAACCATGCCTCTGTTCGGGAGGTGCATTTTAAAATGATTTTGCAACTCAATCGGATTTTAATTAACCAACCACAAAAAATCACTATTAAAACCACCATCACGCAAAGGACACAGTTCGTGATCATAAAGGTTTTCATAATCAGCTCCTGTGCTTAAAACACACAACGTTCCGCGTCGTAAATGTTTGCATATACAAAATACATAATATGTATACACCTTCCAGTAAAGTAGTAGTTATTTTGAGTTTTTATGCACATTGTTCTTCTTTAGTGATATTTTTTAACAAATTGTTTACACCCAATGCTTTTCATGGTTGGCATCACAGATTCACATGGTAACACAGGGTAAATATCATATTGTGCATCCAACTAAAGGGCAACCAAACTCCCCTCACACAATATGTTCAGCAGCAAAACAAAAAAAAAAAAACCCATAATATGTCCGACATTATAGAGGAATATTAACTTCGAAATTTATAGAATCAAGTCGTAAAAACTTACTAACTTAAATCCACCATTTACCACGAACATGTGCACAAACTCATTATTTGATGTCCTCGAACCTGCACCAGACTTCCTAGTCCCGATATCCCTCCGCCCGAGTAATGTCTCCATCGTGCCACGCATGTTATCCTTTTGTATGATAATATCCTTCTTGTTTCGGTCGATTCCTTTGTGTTTACTTGCAATTTTAGTACATTAGATACGAGTACCTTCCATAAAGGTAAGCTATATGGTTTGGAAAAAAGGATATCGAACTAGAGACTTCGATCTTATTTGATAAGAAAAAGGGGCAGAAGATTCTTTATGTTAATCCAAATTATTGAATGTATATGAGGGTGGGACAAACATTTTTTTTTAACACGAAAAGATTGTTATTTCGGACTCAAGAAAAAAACTTTAATTATATGAGAAAATTGTGGGTCCTCTTCACATCCTTGTAAGCCGCTGGATTCAGCTTGTCTATGAGCCGTTCTGCCTCTTATTTATTTGTATGGCAGGTAGTCTTGGAGCTCTTTTATTTAAGACCCTTAATAACGAGTTTGAAAGGTTATTTTCTCATCGAGTTCCTCTACGAAATATTTCTAACCAAAGTGATTCTTTAGAATTTTCGAGAATTTTGAAAAAAATCATGGAGTAACGACTTGTCTAAAAAAATCCCCAAATTTTCAAAGTTCAACAAACGCATCGAGACATACATCGCATGAAAGGTCTATTCAATTCCTATAAACACATAAACCGAGAAGTTTCTGAGTGGTCCGGTTATCGAGATATGACGGTCCGAAGTGATTTCATGGATTTTCGAGCCCCAACTACATAATAAGGTCTTTGGTTGGCGCTATTTCCGAAACCAAGCCTTGAAAGAAGCTCCGGTTTTCAAAATCCCCTGTTAAAGTTTCCACAGCTATACACAGGTGAAAACCAGAAGCTACTGCAAGGTCTGGTTCTCGAAATATTTTTAGCCAAAGTGATTTTACTGAATTTTCGAGAATTTTGAAAAAATCATGGACCAACCAATTGCATTGATGGAAACGACTATCATGAACAGATACTGGCAAATTACTATTAACGGTATAGAAGTCATAATATGCTCTAGCAGCTAGCACAACTTTCCACAGAAGCTTATAAGTTAAGCCTCTTTTCCACTCCGGATTCCAGTGCCACCTTAAGTAAGTATAAGTAAATTTACGTAAATACGTAAATTGTACGTAAACATTTAGAGCTGTTAACTCAAAAGGGTTAGGTACGATTAACCGACTTTTAAAATGTCGATTTAAAAAAATCGATCGCCAAAATGTTGATTTTCAAAAAGTCGATTGATAAAAATGTCGACTGATCAAAATGTCGACTATCAAAAATTCGAATTTAAAAATGTCGACAGTGGCAAAGTGAATGATGCTCACATGCATGTGGCGCCGCCACTGTCGATCATAGTTGTGCTTATTTTTTTGTTTAAATAACAACTTATGAAAGAAACATTATTTTGGGTTGGGTACGATATCCCGCTTTTTATAATCCCGCTTTCTAAAATCCCGCTTTTTAAAATCCCGTCTCTTATAATCCCGTTTTTATAATCCCCTTTCTTATTACGACGCGTAAGCAGTGAGCTATGCAACCCCCCTGCTTGGGCACACTATAGGATTTGGGGTAGGTGCGAGGTTGGGTGTATGCAAAGTTTCCTTAGCATTTAAAGATTCGATACGCTCCCCTTTTTTTAATTTATAAAATTGAATTAATAATAAAATTTAGTTAACATATTAAAAGAGAGCATTCTTGTTTTATTTAACTCAATTTTGGATAAAAGTCGACATTTTTACCGACAAGTTTTCAGTCGACATTTTAATAGTCGAGATTTTAAACTGTCGACTTTTTTTTTTGTCGATCAAACTTCAGTCGACATTTTAACAGTCGATGAAATTTATATTTGTCCAATCGACATATTTTTTGTCGACATTTCGTACGCTTCCCACTCAAAAGTTTCATTAAGTTGATTTGTGTCGTTTTTCTTCAAAATAAACGGTTATTATGTGTTTTTTTTTTAAGATGCTTTTTTTAACCCTTTGCTTAGAGCTTGTTTCGTTAACATTTTTGGTTATTTGTTATATAAAAGAAATATTTAGAATTTGAGATGCACAGTCATAGAAATTATTGTATTTCATAAAAATAAATTTCTAGTGGCATTATTTATCTTCGTTATTGTCTTGCAGGCATTCTTGTTCTATTCTACATTTTAATTTTTTTGAATTGCTAAATTTTTCATTGTGCCATCTTTGGACTGCCAATTGTTTTGAAGAAACAAAAGACCCACATACGAGCGACCAAGTTGAACACTTTTTGATGTTACTTTTTTCTTAACGAAAATGTTTTGATCCGAAAACATCAAAGGGCTATTGGTCATGGTAGGATATATAGGAGTCTCGGATTTGATCTTATACATACGCAAAGGAACTCTCACACTTTCTCACTATCTTATATGCATTCCCGTGTAAAGGTTGTTGTTTTCTTTATTTCAACATCACGGATCGTGTGTTTTTATGGAGCTCCATGGACAAGTTTATTTTTATTTTTTTGTTATAGTTCTTACCTGCCAGAACAGCTAGAGAAGGTTTAGTCTTTTTATAGTCTATATTCACTTTTTATGATCTTTTAAGGAAATTAATTTCATTTTTATTGCAGAAACAAAACGAAAGAGTTCCTTGGTTTTTCGTTTAAATGATTATTTTGATACGTATTGGAGTGCGTTACTTTGTTTGTGCTTTATGGATTGTTTAGTCTAAAAAGTTCTGCGGTGGCACTCGGTAAATGTCGTAAATTTTTAATGAATGCAACTTCTTAAAGGAGCTGTTTGGGGAATTGTTTATAGGTAGAGTATGGTGTTGACGAAAGTAAATTGTGATTTTATTAATTATAATTTGTTAAAAAAATTTACTGTCGAATACATTAGGATTTAAGTTCAGCAGGGCTTTTTATAGGCATGGTATTAAAAGCAGCTAATAAAATAGCAGTAAACCCCATAGATGGTAGCAGCGATAATAAGTGACTGAAAAACGCTATTAGGTTTGATGTATTTCGGGTGGAATTTTTCAAACCAAAAGTCTTCGAGAGAACGGTTGAAATATATTGTGTAGAACGTGCCCTGCATAACATTAAGTTGTCAGATGAATTTGAAACCCAAAGCAGAATTCGGCAGGTAATAATGATGGATAATATAATCCCTGCACCACTGTTGAATGGAAACGAATAAGGTAATGAAAAGTGACATCTTGACTAAGCTGTAAAAATCTGTTTAGGCGTGCATAAGGTTTTGGTCCTCAAGTTGGTATTTCAAGCTCTTTAAACATTCTTGAAGGGGGTGTTGAAAAGTTTCAGAAGTTTCCTATTTTCCTCGTCAAACTCAAAGTCATACGATGACTTATAAATTTCGGGTAGCCAAGAGCAAAATCGAAATTCTGAAAATTTATAATTTTGTTTGGAATGCTGTTTGAAACTGAAAAACCATAATATTCAACTACCTTGGTCCACACAATGTCAAGAGAATATTGTTTTATGGTGCAATAATTCGAAAGTCATTACTGAAATCATTTATCAAATAATGCACGTCATTCAGTTCATGGAGTTAAAAAAAAGCAGACCTAGAATTGAAATGAAAATTTCAAAACAAATAGTAATAACGGTTGAAATAGCACATGTGCCAATTACTAGTCTTGCTAGGTGCAATATTTCCCTTTTGATTCTTGAATTGATTTTCCAAATAACTCAAACAATTAGAAAGGCAAATAGAAACAAATGAACCCTTATTACCCGACGTTACCCTATATACTATTATATAACTGTTTAAAAATGTTGATCGAAATCGGTTCAGCTGTTGAATCTAAAGTTGAAAAGAGAATAAATGGTTAGATTTAAAAAATGTACAGTTTTTAGTAAATTTTGTTCTCACAAAAATATAACGTTTTTTTGCATCAAAAAAGTTCTTGATTTCAGATGATAAACAACCTTTTTTTCAAGCAGACAAATTTTTTAAAAGCTAAATCGAAAACTCACATAAACATTTAAGTTTCATTCTCGAAGAAAATCGCTTGAGCTGTTATGGCCTTAGTTCGAGGTACAGATAGGGAGAATTCAGATTGAGATACGAAAATTTAATCAACTGTAAGACTAAAAACGACTAAAAACACTGTTGCTAAAATATCAAATGCGATTTATACTTTATTATTAGAAACAAATTTAATTTTATGTTGGCAGAAATTTTTCTTCTGCAAATTCAATAAATAAAAAAAACAAAGCGAACTAAATCTTTAAAAAAATTTTCCAAGAATTAATTTACGAGACCGACGCGCGCCGCGACAACAACAAACTGGAAGATGACACAAGAGAAGAGATAAGCGAACTTATGTCAAACGCAATGGGTGCGTTTGATGATATTGCAACGAGCAGTCTTAAGTGTACTGCCACCCACTAGCTCAGCGATGGGGTGGGTTCAGCGAATTAATTAATCGAACTGATTAATTAAATGAAACAACCGAATCTATAAAACAATTGCAAGTGTAAGTACAGGGTGTACTCGCACAGAAAATGGGCGCCAGGAATTTTTGTTGGATATATAGTAAAAATCCAAAACTATACCACGGTGAAAAAAAAGAAAACACAGATTTTTGTTTTAACCACAGGGTGGCTTTAAGAAAAATTAATTTTATTTGGGAAACCTTATAGCCGAAGCCCAGGATTAAAACCCAAAATTTTTTCGAATAAAATAAGGACAATTAGTAGAATTCCGTACGCTTACGGGAAGCCGTTAAGCCAAGAGCAAAAAAAAGGAAACTGAACAGCTAACGATTAAGTTACAAATGAATAAAATTAACCACTATCTGAATCGAAATTAACAAGCGAAAAGTTTAAACTATCGGCACGACAAGACAACGAAAAAAAAAGAATTTTTCAACAAGAAAAAAACTCTACTTATCTTTTTCAGAATTTCCTCTACGCTTCCTCCTCTATCACCTCGATTTCTTTTTTTAATTGTTTCCTTGACACCTCAACACCTCGAATCTCCTTTGTTTTCCCAACAAACACTTTTCCTTCAATTTTTTTTTTTTATAAAAAAAAAACTTTCTCAACACTTTTTCTTTTCTAGACTTTTCTCGACTTCTGCAAAACACTTCTTGCTTTTTCCGCTCTTAAAAATAGAGTCCGCTTTCCCAGCTAATAATTCCAAGCTCTGGCTCGGCCATTCCATTCGCTCACACATTCATTCATTTTCGTGATCATCAGTCACGGGACCAGGGCTTTCTGGAAAGCTAACTATGTGCTCTCCTCGAAAACACCCTTTGACGAATCTCACGAAACTTTACATTCACTCTCACAGACAAGGATTCAGCAAGTTGTTGGATGAATTTCGAAAACTTGGCGAATCTTAATAGCCGAGTTCAGACCCATCCCAAACTAATTTTCTCGAGAAAAAAAACTTAAAGAAATAGAGTCCAGAAAAAGTTTTCACTAGGCATTTTCCTAGTTACTATTAAAACAATCGCGATTGATTCGAGGCGTGAAATAATCATTTTCTTTTTGAGACAATAGAGGAAAGCATATCGATAAGATCACGAAATATATTAAATTCTTTTCTTTTTCGTTCCGATAGGTTGCTTTGCGTTATATTATAAAAATCCTTTAAAAATTTTTAAGAATCAAAGATAGTTAACTATCCAGTTTGCTTACAATAAAAAGTTACATTTACACGTTAGGATGTTTAATTTAAGTAAGAGTCCGCCTGACTCGATTACTTTATCAGCTCATCCGCTGGTACATCAGTATGAGACCGCCCGTCTTTATAGTTAAGAGGATATTGGAACTCCCTGTTCCACTCGATTCATGACATCGCTCAAACACCTGTATTTTTGTTATTGCTTTTCCAAAATACTTTAAGAGCAGGTCTCTGGCTGATGGCCACCAGGTATCTACTGACTCTACAAGTATTTTGGAGCCGCTACGGAAAAGACGAAAGTTAAAAATGGTTAAGGGTATAGAATAGGCAGGTGAAACTTGTTGTGTTAAATTTTACCGCAACAAGACGATTATCTGTAAGTCCTGGATTAAGTGAATAATTTCATTAATAAAACGAAATTTCTGCTGAATGGCTTTTATACTGACTGCGATTAGAAGGTGGTTAAGCGTATGTAATGCAAATAGAATTGTCAATTTTTTTTTGGATTGCTCCAAGGATGGGTCAATAAGTGTATGAAAACCGAAATAAGTAACACTCGTTTCGGTATTAAAATATTTTATTTTTAGATTAGATTAGATTAGATTAGATTCTTTATTTTTTCAATATAAAGGAAAAAAACATTACAAATATTATTTAAATAGATCGAAAAAGCATGGCTGCATAGGCCGTCTGCCGTTTAACAAAATTACACTAACAGAGAGATAAATACATTATGTTTAAACAAATTTAATATATATCAAATAAGAGTAACAATTCTTGTATAATGAAAAATAAATAACTTTAATGTGCATATACAAAAAACAATGGTTGTACACAATATGGCTTTTAGTTTAGCGAAAACAAAATAAGTTTAATTAGAGATTATTATACATTATCGTAAATAAAGATGGCTTTTAGTTTAGCTAAAACAAAGAAGAAAAAGAAGAATATACACCTACTTTAATGGAAGGCACAAAATAATTGCATAATTAAGTCTTAAGAACTTGCTTTTAGTTTAGCTAAAACAAAAATTATAGGTACTACCATGAATCAGAAAAAATTCAAATAAGTATTGCGATAACATCTCGCATGCAGGATATAGCGTATAAGTGGTTTCCAGCCACGGTCTCCATTTAAAAAATGAACACAATCCTCTAAAGACAGAAAACTTGCACTTAGATGAAGCCTTCGGATTTCCTGTAGTATCGGGCATAACGCCAAAAAATGTAAGACGTCTTCGTTCTGATTAAGGTTGCACAGTGAACAAATAGGATTTATATCAGTTCTATGAGCCCTATAGTTTAGTTCAAACATTTCAGTTCGAATTTTAAAAATTAAACTCATTTCAAAAGATGAGAACTCCTCTCTAAAATAATTATTTGTACCCAAACCTAGATTGAGTTGCTTATACATAGTCCGAGAGGTTGATGATCTGGCCCTGTCGAGACAGGACTGATACAATTTATCATCAATTATAGCGATACAATCATAGAGGGTATTTTTTAAATCTTCCACATTTTCACTGATAGAGACATTGCAAAGTTGTTAATAACTGCAAGATCATACCAGTTCTTGATTGGACTATATCCGCATTGAAATGAAACTAAAAGTATTCGTTTTTGTAGGTTTCGATCAGACCGTTTCATGACCCTGACTATGTAATCAGCGTTTGCCTTTAGATTTCTTAGAAATAGTGGAGGTAAGCCTGACTCAACATGAATAGCATAATTTGGAGTATTAATAGGCAACTTAAAAATGCGTTTGAAGAAGTATCTCTGTATTACCTCAATTTCGTCAAATTGTTGGTACCCATAAACTTCATTCCCATAGCAAAAGCAGCTATTAATCGTGGCATTGTATACTTTAAATTTCGAAACTGGACCTACATACTTATTTGTGAAAAACTCAGACCACATAGTGTTTATAGCTAATTTTGCTACTTTTGTTTTTTCTTTTAAATGAGGTCGGATATTTAGATTACTAGTAAGCACATAGCCTAGATACTTAAATTCTTTGACGACTTCGATTACTTCATTATCTAGGGTCCAGTTACGACTATAGTTAATAGAACGATTTTGGGATCTGAATACCATTATTTTGGATTTAGATGTGTTAATTTTGAGATCCCACATATCGCAAAATGTTTTCAACTTATTGATTTGGAGTTGTAAAGTAAGTGGATTCTCCGATAAAATTACCATATCGTCTGCATAGAGCAAAACCTTAATTATAAGATCCCCGAAAGTAATCCCACCTGGAATATGGTTTTCGACATCGTTAATAAATAACGCAAAGATCAACGGACTCAAAACGCAACCTTGCGGGACACCGGTTTCACATTTAAAAAATCTAGATACATTTTTACCATTCTGTACAGCTACGGTCATACTTCCTAGAAGTTTGTCGTAGATTTTGATAAATTTAGTCGAAATTCCGATCCCTGCAAGCTTATAAATTAAAGATTTTCGGTTAATGGTGTCGAAAGCTGCCTTCAGATCAACAAAAAAAGCATATAAACACTTCTTTTTGTCTATAAAGCGTCTTGCCACAGTATTGAGAACAAAAATTTGATCAACTGTTGAAAGATTGGCTCGAAAACCAGCCTGAAAACAACTTATTATATTGTTTTGCTCAACCCAGGTCAAAGAATTTGTGTGAACACTTTTCTAAGAGAGTTGAGTACAGCAATACCTCTGTAGTTTTCCGGCAAATTCCGATTACCCTTCTTAAAAATTGCAGAGATTCTAGAGGAGAGAAAATTTTCGGGAATTGTCTCTTCGTTGTATATCTTATCGAATAGAATTAATACAAACTCTAAAAATTCCGGGGGTGCATTTTTGTAGAATTCTACTGGGATACCATCAGAACCAGATGCTTTTCTGTTTTTCATTTTTTTCAAAGCAGATATTAGCTCCAGCATTGAGAAAGAACAGTCCAGATCTGGAATTGAGATGTTTGGAAGCGCAAAGCTCATAGTGTTTTGATTGGGATCAGGCAACAGCAGATTTTCAAAATAGTTTGCTAGCAAATTAACATCGATGCTTAACGAAAAGGTCTTACACTGACCACTTAACGTGCGAACATTATACCAGAAAGATTTTGAGTCCCTACATTCTACAAGCTTATAAGCTGATTTTTTTTAGGTATAATTCCTTTTTACGTGCACAAATCCTTTTGTATGCTTTGTTTTGCTCAAGATACATTGTTTTAAAAGCCGGGTTGTTTGTTTTTCTGAAAAGTTTTAAAAAAGCGAAGGATCTTTGTCTACTTTGTTTACACTCATTATCATACCATTTCGACTGAAGTAAAGGTTTCTGCGAAGCTGTAGGGTGAAAAGCAGATTGTCTTATCGCGACAAACACAGAATTTGTTGCTTCTTCTACGGAGATTAACAATGGATTCGGCATACTTGCGGTTTGCCGACATAAATTACGTTTGTATGTATCAGTTTTTTTTTCTATCCATTTGAGTTTGCTCACGGGGGCGGTTTCTGTTATTGGACTACTTGAATGATAATAATTATCAAACTCGCAGGAAACAATTAAAGGCAAATGCGATGAAAAATTAGTTGGGTAAACTTCAAAATCCTTAACCATTTTAAGCCATTGACCTCTAATAAGACAATAATCTATAGCTGAACAGCCCTGATCAGAAACGAAAGTATAATTACCCTTAGAATCACTAAGAGAGACCCCGTTTAAAACCCCCGTTTGAACCTTTTATCTCGATACAATTCATCCGACGTTTCTACAATTTTCGAATTTTCTCCAAATAGTATGATTTCTCCAGCCCCTCAAAATAAGCGTTTATTTCCACGACGAACTCTTCATTCAACCCACATCTCTTATCTTCGAACCATTACTTCATGTTTGAAAACATAAAACTCTTACAGGAGGGTAGATCTGGGGAATATACTGGATGAGGGAGAAGATATCTGAGAACTTGTGTCTGGCTGTGTTTCCCTGGTGGAAAATAACATGCGGCCATTTTTTCGTCAAATCGATTTGGAATTGATTCAGCAGCTCTGCGTAATATGCGTTCGTGATCGTTTTATCCTTTTTACGGTAATCGGTCTGAATAACACCGCACACATCACACAAAACTTCGCCTCGCCATGACCTTGCTTGCTGACAAATCCACCTTGTCCACCTCCGGCTTCGATTCACCACAAGAAGTATATTGTTTCGACTGTTCCTTGTTCGCTGTTCTCCAAGTTTCATTCACAGTTACGAAACAGCTCAAGAACTCGGTCGATTTTTTCTTGAACATCGCCAAGCAATCCCTTGAATTTGTCAAACGATTGCGTTTGTTATTGATTGTGAGCAAACGCGGCTTTTTAACGTTCAAATATTTATGTAAAATCGAAATCACTGACCCATGTAAATAAGCCATGGACTTCTTCAAGCTAGCGCACCTTCACTCGCCCATTATCAAACTGTGGATTTTATTGATTATACTCGTATCTCTTTCTGGTAACCTCAATTGGACGACCAACCTGTGGTGAATAGTTCCAATCGATGCTGAAGATTTGCCATAATTTTTGTCAAGCTTTGGTTTGGCTTACGTGATGGGTTTTTCTCGTGGAAATTAATGTTTTATGAACACTTGAAATTCAAAATGGCTGCATTCAACAAAATTATTTCACAGATCGTTCAGAAAATTTGGATGCGTTCTTTTTAACAAACAAAATAATATGAATTTGAGCAGGAATTTGGCATACATCAAACCGAGCGGTCAATTTTGTTTTTTTTTTTTTTAAATCCAATCAATATTTTTTTTAAATTTACACACAATACTTTCCAAACTTTTGGGGAGTAAGCATTCAAAAAATCATCAAAATCGTTTGTCCCGATTTTGGGAAAATTTGAAACAAACAAATTTTTCTAAGGGGGCTACCATTAATAATCATTTTTCGAACATTTTTATTAAAGCTATTACCTACCTAGCTTTAACTAAATAAAATTTTGTGGATATTTTTTTTTCAATCTGTGGAACAGTTTTTGGGGAGAAAAATATTTTAAAAGATCTCCAAAAAAAAATTCATATAGCAGGTAAGAAAAATAAAATGCACGACTGGGTCGCACAAACTTGCACCTATGAAATAGACTAGGGATTTTAAAAACGAATGTTATTAGAGAAAACTATTCATAAGCATAAAATATTTTTTTTAAATTCTTTTAGCAGTAAGAGACAAAAATAGAATGCTATGCAAATATGAATTTATGCAAGAACAAAAATTATAAGTCGTTGTAGTGGTTTTTTAAAAAAAGCTTTTATATACAAACTTTTTAAAAAAAAATTTAAGAAAAAATTTTGGTACGCCAATTTAAAGTTTTTATTATTGTTAAAATAACAATTAAATTTACAAAAAAAATACTTAGCCGTTTCTGAGATATCGAATTTTCAAAAATTCAAAAAATATTTATTTTCAAGTTTTGAAATGCAATGGGGAAAAATTTTAAATATTTAAAACCTACTCTAAATCACTTTACTTTATACTTATACTTTAACGTTAAAGAGCTCGTCTTACTTTAACAGCAGCAAATAGCTAGTTTATCTTTTAAAAGTATACTTTATCCATATTGACAATGGTCATTTCATACCAAAGCAAATCGAAGAAAAAATGTTTACCGATGTTTTATTCGATTTTTTAAAGATGTTTTTTGTAAATAGACTGAATCACTGAATATTAGAAATTCGAAACAATCGTACGAAAGTGCTCTACGATTAACAAATCTGTACATACAAATGTACATAATTTATGTATGCGCGCCGCCGGCCGAGACGAGTATAGCTAAATGAATCTCTACCTTGCAACAACAAATTGAGTTTTTATAAGGTGAATTTGCGATTTATACTTTATTTCCATCTAAAATAATGTAAATATTATAAACAATCAAAATCTGTACCGAGGTAGTATATAAAATGTACTTTTTTCGACGAAAAATTATTTGGTTTGAAGTTGTCTGTTCTTTTTACTTTTTTGTGTTTTAGTAGTTGTGTGAGTTATGTATCTGTCAAATTAAGGGTTGTTCAACGCAGATTCGCTTAGGTTCTGTTGTAAAGCCCACATTAGTTAGAAGAGTTGTCTAACGTGATTAAAATTATGAAAAAGTTAGACAAAGCCTACAAACTAAACGACTGCGTTAAGTACAGCCGGTTTTATTACTTAAACGAGAGCTGTTTAAAATTTTGCGTCACTGTGTTTTAGACTTTTTAGAAACTTCTCTATAAAAAATTTCATTAAGATCCGTTATGCGGATAATGAGAAATTCAAAATTCGGGAAAATGGTTCTATGGTAGGTACAAGCTGTAATATCTTAATTTCAATTTTTTTTAATAAATTAAAGATTATACAAATTAATTGAAAGAAACAAAGTTTTATCAAAATTCTATGCGCTGTTTTCGAGAAAAATACGATTTTTGAAAACCATTTTTTTTTAATTTTTCAACATTTGTATGGTGGGTACCTTTATTTTTAGGTAAAATAATTTTTTTTTTTTTCTCACATCGTGTAGATTATATTAAGAAACTTTTATTTATCAAGCTTACAAAAAATCTAACATGGGGTTTTCGAAATATTGAGTTTTGAAAAAAAAAAATTTAAATCCAAAAAATTTTTTTTTTTGAAAATTTGAATACACAATTCTATTTAAATTTTTGGGAAGCTTTAGCAAAAAAAATGATCGAAATCGGTTGTACTGGTTTCATGGGGGGTACCCTCAATAACCATTTTTCGGAAAAAAAAGAAAAAACGTGTGGGGGGAAAAATTAAAAATGATATCTACCAGGTTTAAAGAAAATCGGCCGTTTAGGCTGTAGTCGAACAAAATTACGAGATCCACTTATTCGTCTTCGCTATCATCGTTATGTCAAATCTGATCCGTATCTAGGGTTCGACTTGACTATGCTGTGAACTGAGAGGATGACAAGTCATTTTAAGCTTTCAATCTTTGGGAATATGCAACAAATATCCGTACGCAATACTTGATTATTTAAGTAATTTTTTTGTTGTGATCTTCATAGTAGGCTCGACAAATATGAACAGTTAATGATAAAATATTGTAATCGCTTCTTAATTATCTTGTGCACTGATTACAAATAGAAGTTCCTTTCCATTAAGCTTACAAAGACATATCTGCGTATAAACTTCGCATCTGAAGTTCGTTTCAATTTGGAGCTGCAAGTTTTTCAATTGCTTTCGAAACGTTTCTCTCAATTTTTCATTTGCGTTTTCGTCTTAAGATTGGACATGGTATTTATTCAGTCTGGCCAATACCAACTTTGTGCATGATTTTTATTGATATGGTATAGGTACCTACTCAAAATTCAACGTCCATTCATTTTTGTTAGACTCTTTTTCGCTTTTTTGCTGGCATATTGCAGTTATGTATTGAAATTCCTTCTTTATGTCAAGCAGCTTCTGAGGTTTCAATAATTTTCCATCCTCGAAACTGTTTAAATATCTAAAATCGAAAGTTTTCCAAATTCGTATTTTGTAACGATGATAGTCTCTTATCATCCAACACTTTTCTTATCCAATTTTAATCTTCTTCCTTTCTCCACATCACTTTGCTTTGAAAATCCCTTAAACTTTTCATCTAAATTACACAATTTTAAATAGATTTTGTCTCATTACCCTCTTCTCTATCTCACTTTGAAATTCACCCAACCAAACTAACCCGTGCACAACACCACCAGTCCGGCCGAATGGCAAATAATGTTAATCAAAAATCCCTGGAAAACGCTGAGGACACATAAAATCGAATAAAATCCAGAGGTCCTTTCCTTTTTATAGCCGAATTTCGAAACGCAAAGGGATCTAAATAACACGCAAAACATTGAAGGACATAAAAATAATAACCACCATACCAACCCGACCCCAGCCATCACATCCCCAGTCACATCAGGGTTTTTTCGAGTGTAAATTTGATAGCTGTTGCAACTTGCACCCCTAATAACCTCCAGGACAGGACTGATGAGGAGGACTTGCTCCGGTAGTAAAAGTAAAAAGTAATAATATTGAAAGCCATATCCTTTGCTTGCAACTGCTTAGCTAAGCGATCACTTCTATGAAAATTCCCGTTTTCTATTGTGTGGCTGCATGCATCTGTGTTTATGTGTGGATTTTTATGATACTCCTGATTCCATACCGCACTATTGAGTGTGCATAGCATATTTAGGGTGAAAGCAGGACAATTCTGGAAAACAGCAGAAGCCAAAGCCAAGTCAAACTTATAGACAGACGCTAGACATAAATCTTCAACTTTATGGCATCAATAAATGTCGAGGAAAAACGGATTCCACCCTTCGTTTCGTTAATAAAAATGCTGCACGCCAGAAGAAGAAAGGATTTTTTCCATTCCACAAGAAACTACAAAAACCAGAAACCACCCCAAATGGCCAATGACAATGTTAAGATATAACCAACCGAACGAACCCCGCTGCTGACAGACGTGGCCCATGATATGCGGAAAGCGGAATGGATATCCTTGCGCTCCTGTGTTTTCATTTTTATATGAATTTTCTCTCTGGAGCGCTGCCACTGCTAGAAGCTAGCCGTTCGGTGGCTCGTTGGAAGAAGGTAGAAGCTATAAGTTTTAAGCACGAAAAACGTGGTTGTCGTTGTCGTTTCGCTTGTCGACAGCCAGAGCGTCATCATTGTTTGTTGGGTCGTTCATTCGGGTTGGAAGAACACAACCTGAAACTGCGTTTATTTTTCCAGTGCAGGATTAAATCTATGATCCCCTTTTGTGTGTGTGTGTGCTCTTTTTTATGGGACACTCATTTTCACCTATAATAGAAAAATTACTCGACTGAGCTGAGTGCTGACGAAAATTTCATAGCTATACCAGTATAGAGTTGGGAGAGGGTTTTTAGTTTAGATTAGCTTTACTGTTAAAAGCCAGAAAGAAAGTAGGGGGAGTCGTTGTCGAGCTGCTTCCGACGTTATCATCCCCTAGCAGAACTCTCGTGGAAAAGGACAATAAAATTCGAGTCTGTATTAGCCCTTTAGGCACACTGGGAACTGGGATGGAAATAAACAGCGCACTCTGCATGAATGTTATTAAAAGTTTTAATAGTAGCCCAGCTATAGGTGCAGGTTTTTCTTCATCTCCCTTTGGAAGTACTTAACTAGGATTAGAATACCAAAACAAAAAACATTACTTAACATAGTTTATATGAATTCATGCTCCATGTGGTAATTGAGAGGATTTTGTTTTCTTGTAAGGCCTTGTTTGCGTTATGCAAAAATTCTTTTTTTTTTGTGGGTTTGGGCGAAAATGTTAATGAAATGATAACACTACCCGACAAATTTCTAACTTTTAAAACTATCTGAGGTCTTGCTATACATATATGTGTTTATTGAACGTAGGCTCTAGCGAAATATCGGCCACGACCGAAATTTGATGAGATTGATTTAAGAGGTTCTACCACACTCGTGCTAAAAATAAGAAATGAAAATAAGAAATTGTTTTTATGTTTTCATTCATACATTTCTGAACTCTTTGAATATTAAAGAGTCGTGTTCTTATAAACAGTTTTGGTAAGTCTCCGATTAGACTTCTATGTCTGTTTAGAAAATAGGATAATTTTTTGTTAAATATTCAGCAGACAATGTCTGGGCAAAAAGCTTGCCTAACTTGCTTGCTTGTAAATCACACACAGTGCTATTGAGCCGAAGACGCTCTGCTCCACATAATGCAAGGATGTTTCGACTATAAAGGGGCTGTCAGTCCACACATCTATGATTGATGTGGTAGAAAGTGGAACCGGTAGAATACTGAACCAGCCCCGCATTGGGCAGGATTAAGTCGCTTAGATATTTTCTCCTATAGTATTAATAAATTATATACACATATATAAGTTCCAAATATTTAGATGTTCGCCGAGGGTATTGCTTTTGCAATATGCTTCTTGCAGGGAATGCGCATCAGCTTACCCTTGAGTCTAACTTGAGACGTACTGTTGAATTCAGAGATTCTTTCCTCAGAGGCACTACACAAATGTGGAATGCTTTACAGCCCTGATATTTCCCTCTCATTATTACTCGTATATTCAGACATTCAAAACGTAAGTGCATCGGCATCTCTCCAAATTTCCTAAACGCTCAAACATTTTAAGGGTAGTCAAAATTTCTAAGTGCCCGAAAAACTATACCAAAAATGGCATTATGTTTGTTTTTAGGGCATTGGGGTATTGGCATAGATCTAAGACCTGACATGTAGAAGTTTGACGGGGTCGAATCGCACAATCACCTCCGAGTGAGATAGCCATCTTCGGAAATTGCTTGTGCAAATTGCCCTGGCCAAAAGAAATTGATAATCATTGACTGATAGCGCTTTTCGTTGACATGGCCTTAGGCAATGTTATTTTCAAAGAAGTATAGACTGATGATTCCGCCATGCATTCCCTGGATGCATTGCAATACGGTGGATCTTTTGTGGATTGTGATTGTCCATTCGAAAATTTTTTGTTGATGAGTCCATTCATCAAGAAATGGGCCTCGTCGGTGAAAATTTTTTTACTTGCGACTTATAGTTACTATAAGGCAAGTTATGCATTCGTAAGAAAAAATAGCGAAGACTAAAAAAGTGGGTCTAGCAATTCTGTCTGTCTGTCCGTCTGTCGGTTCGACTACATCCTAAACGGCTCGGCCGATTTTCTTTAAACTTGGTAAATATCATTTTCAAATTTTCCTCCCCACATGTTTTCTTTACTTTTTTTTTTAAGACAAAAATAACGGTACCTGCCATACGATTTTTTTTCAAAATTTTATAAATATTTTTTTTTCTCAAAAACAGTTCGACAAATTTAAAAAATAAAAATACAAACAAATTTGGTTGACAAACATTTTCTGAAAAATGGTTATTGAGGGTACCTCCCATGGAACCATTTTTTTGTTTTTTATTTTCTCAAAAACGGTGCAACCAATTTTGATCATTTTTTTTATGCTAAGGTTTCTCAAAAAATTGAATAGAATTTGAATACAAATTTTCAAAAAATTTTTTTTTTGGGATTTTAAAAATAAATTCAATTTTTTTTTCAAAATTCAATATTTCGAAAACCCCATGCTAGTTTTTTTTTAACTTGATAAATAAAAGTTTCTAAGTATAATCTACAAGATTTGAGAAAAAAAAATGTATTTTACCTAAAAATAAATGTACTTGCCATGTTAAAAAATTTAAAAAAATGGTTTTCAAAAATCGTACTTTTCTCGAAAACAATGAATAGAATTTTGATAAAAATTTGTTTCTTTCAATTAATTTTTATGATTTTTAATTTAATAAAACAAATTTTGAAATTAAGTTATTACAGCTTGTACCTATCATATAGAATCATTTTTTTCGAATTTTGAATTTCTCGTTATCCACATAACGGATCTTAATGAAATTTTTTATAGAGAAGCTTCTAAAAAGTCTAAAATACATTGCATTTCAAAACTTTTAACTAAATATTTTTTGAATTTTGAAAAAAAATCTGTTTTTTCTTTTTTTGAAAATTCGATATCTGAGAAACTGCTCAATATTTTTTTTTGTAAATTAAAGTTTTATTCGAACAGTAACAAAAACTTTAGATTGGCGTACCAAAATTTTTTCTTAAAAATCTTTTAAGAAGTTTGTATATATAAGCTTTTTTTAAGAAACCACTACAACGACCCAGTCGTGCATTTTATTTTTCATCGAAATTGGAATTAATTTCCAACTGCTCGAGAGCACGATTAGATAACAGAAGTCATTATCTATGGTCGTTAACTCTGGGCTCCTGGGTCAGTTGAAGTTTTAACGGTTGAAGGCCCAGGTCATGACGCAAGATTCACTAAGTTCTGGTCTGTCGAGTTCATTTACGCGGTGCAGAATTGACTGTCTTTAGATTCTCCTGCACATAACGGTCGCGGAGATATTTTCGGCAGATCTTGCGTTTTGTTGACGTAAGGGTGTAGGCGAATTGTTGAAGGACGATGCCTATGGGTTTACCAATTTCGGACTTACTGTTCCGCACTACACGAATGTGGAATACTTTACCCGACCCAATAACTCCCTCTTATTACTATATTGAGATATTCTACACCAATTTATATCGGTATCTACTTGTAAATTCTCTATAACTTTCCTTGCGAATAGGCCTCTCGCAAGTACGATTAATGCGACCATGAAAGTGGCGAAGAGCGCGAAATGTTGCTCGAACAGAAGTCCCATTTTTATAAAACAATTCAATCATTTGCACATGCTGTTGAACGTTATAACTCACCTTGTAGGTTTTGTTGGACATTTTAAGTAAATGACAGCCAATTTGGCAAATAAAACTTTAACAAAATGACAGTAATCACCTGTCAAAATTTTGAAATCCCTATTCTAACAACTTTTATAAGATTAACGCATGACCTTAAATTCTAATTGACTGAAGTTTAGGAATTTTTCTAATGAAAAAAGTTCACGTAAGTACTTAAATTTAGGAAAAAGCCTATTAATCTTAATCAACTAGTCTAAATAACAAACACTTAAATTAATACACACCAAATCCAGCAGGATTTCTCATAATAATGATTTTCCTTCCTGCCACGGCAAAGCACTTAACAAACACCTTAACAAATGTCTACACCTTTAATTTGTGGCCTCGCAAAATACCACATTCTTGCACTTATAGACATATTGCGTATTAGGTATAAACCAAAAAGAAATAAAACATTCGAAGCAGCTTGCTTTCTGCGAGGGATCAAGAACTTATTCGTTGACAAAATCATCAACCATCATCATCAGCTGCGTTCTGCTCGTATTCATCCAAAAACAAAACAAAAAACAATAAAAACACAAATTCCATAGCATTCTAGGATAGAACGGAGCAAGGGCTTGCACTTTATCCTTGCAGCGAGGCATCATCCTTAAACATTCTTAAGAGCATTGTAAATTAGTGTGGTACGTTTGCATGCAACATCTATTCTATACCATTGATGGTATGCAGAAGACACAGCGACGGAGAAGGGAATTCGAGTAGGTCTGCTGCTTTCCTGAACGGCTAAAGCCATTCCACCATCAGCAACAGAGTGACACCCATTCTAAGGTGAAAATTACTGCGTTCCTGCCGGAGTATCAGAATCTATATGGCTGTGCGGATGGGAGTATATAGGTTTATACAACCGATGCGATGGATTCGTGAATTCTGAATCCTGTGTGCCCCTTCAGCTATTTGCCATTGTTGGTGCTTAAAATTACTTTTTCTTCTATGAGTTTTCCTGTTTTCCTCTCACTGAATGGGGGTTCCTTATTTTTTTTGTTGCTATTTTGTACCTATGTAGAGTTTTGAACGAGGGACATTTTTTTCTCCATCACAACGTGCATTTGGAGTTGTACAACAAAACTCACTCCTACTGCCTGTTAAGTGTCATATTTTTCTAGGCAGGTCCGTTTGTAATGGGGACATAGATGTCGACTTCTCAAAATAGGGTGTCGGAGTTGGGGCAATTCTATAGTAGAAGAATGAACAAAACCGCCGTTAAGATGGCGGCAGAAGCAGAAGCTGCGCCATTTTTGTAATATTCACGGAAAACTTGTCTTGCAGTTCCAATCATGAAATTTGACATTTTTGTCTCTCTTTACTACCGTTTCATTTGAAGTTGTATTTCCAAATTTCTTTTCACCGTATTAGATATTATTTAAATTGCGGTTCTTCATGTCGCTTTTTCCTGAAGATTTTCAATATCTTATTAGACATTCGAGACAACCTGCTATCAGAAGTTCTTAAGTATCAATTCTCGGTTGTTCTCTAAAACTCATGCCTTACTTCTTCAAATTTCTCTAGTGGTCTAGGAAGCGCAATTTCGTTCTCACCGTAACAAATTGTAGAACACAGAATGTCCAATATTTTAATGGATTTTTGAATATGGTGGGAATTCGGTCGCTTAAGTGGGTTCACACATAAAACAAATCCCTCGCTACAAAAATGTTGTCGATATGGGTGCGAAATTTTCTCCCGAACTAGAAGAATATTTCCGAAAGAATCTCAAGATTTAAACAAAAGTCATTTTTGTTGAAAAAAAATGTTTGAATTCCCAAAAATTGATGCAAGAAATACTACAATGCTCCCAATATTATTGTTTCCTAATTAAAAAAAAAATTCGTGCGAAATACTAATTCGTCATCGGTTGCAATAGTCAGCTCCCATTAGTAAGCCAAATTACTAGTAGTTGTTAATTTTGACGATGCTAGAAAGTGTCACGGTTCCTCCTGTAATTGAGAGCTCAACCGTTTTTACGGGACCAATCTTCTTTCACATTCAAGAGTACTGAAAAATATCAATATAGATAAATCCGTTGACCCCGAAAGTATTCCCCGTTATTCTGAAGAGGATTTATTCAAGTCTTGTGAACAAATGTCTTTCCGAGTACCAGTATTTGTCCATCTTGTGCCCAAAATAGGCTATTCTTAAAAAATCAACTCGTCAACTCGTTGATTCTATTCAGCGTTTACAACAGCGATCTAATAGGTAGTCTAACTCAGGCAATTGCGTATGCCTTCAGAACAGCTCCAAAAATCGAGGTCATCAGAACTCCTTTGCAGTGTAACTTCGACAAAACTCATCTATATTGCGATGACTAGAAGTTGAAAATCAACCTTCAGAAATCTGAACCTATTCTGTTAAGGACTCCGTTGCGTGTAGACTCAAGTGATACGCGAAATACCTGGCGCAAACTAGGCGAATAAAAGTGTAGTACAGTGCCTTGGCATTTCGTTGGATCAGTATTTGTTTTGTATTTCGACAGACATATACATGAAGCTCTTCCCAGGGCTAGGGGAGCTTTTGCCCTGAAGAAACATTAGCCGGATTCATAGCAAGGTGAAGGTGATTTGCTACATGGCCCTCATTCGGCCAATGATTGCCTATGGATATACCCACGATGGTTCTACGTTGCTCCATCTCAAATGGAAAAAATTCGGGTGTTTGAGAGGCTGTGTCTTAGACGTTGCCTTGGATTACACAGAACACCAGAATCAGAGTAAACACATTATTATTTTAACCAGGTTCTATACAACGGATCTAGCATAAACCGAATTGATACGTTTTTGTTAATACTGATTGCGGCCACATTGCAAGAGTGATGTCCTAGACCAACAGTCTAATTTTTGGGTCTTACTACCTTAACGACAATTATATCGAGAGTGTTCGTCTAAGCGGATTTACCCCGCCTGAAGCATTCCTCTACTTAGACAGTAGAGGGCTGACCCAGGATAGAATGTTGCTTCTGCTATTCTAAGAAGTCGGACGTAGAACTGTGAATAGGCGAGACGTCCTCGCAGAGCAGTGGAGCAGAGCGCTTTTCGTTCAGTAGCAGGATCACCATTCTATACTGGGTCAGCCCTCGACTGCTGTCTAAGTAGAGGAATTGAGCCGCTTAGACGAAGACTCTCGTAATAATTGTCGGGACCGGAGGGATAGGTTGAAACAGGAAAACCAGTTCTGGTGGTTATCTAATTGATATAGACAGTGTTGTCAAGAATAGGTTTGTTTCTTGGCCGACTTCCATAAGTTAATTTTAGGTAAGGACGGGGTGGCACTAAAGAGAAAACTATAAGAACTCAAAAACTTCTGCTGTGGCTGTTCTAGTCTTAAGAAGATTTACTTTATTTTACGAGTAAGTAGTTTTAATTATGTGTAGTGCGTAGTGTATACAAAAGAAATGATAATTTTCCGAGTTTTTTGTAATTTCTTCTCGGTCAAAAATAAAAACCCATAGTTTATAAGATTTTTAGTACTGATATTTTTTTGAGACCAAATTAAGATATTGTTAAATTTATAGCGCCCGCATAGAGCCAGTAAGTTACTTGCAAGTTCCCTGATAAGTAAGCTAGTATTTATAATTATTTGTCTAGATTTGAGATAGTTATAAGATTAATGTTAATAAAAATGAATTTGGAAGAAAAGCTATTCTTTTCCACCCTCTAACTATCGTCCAATTCAAATGATAATACTCTTTTTCAAAGTTCATGGAAACATTAAAATATTTTGAAAAACGAAAGATTCTTAATTACTGGTTGTATACAGCTTTAGTAACAATAGCCTACTGCTGAGCTGATGTTACGTCTACATAGAACAGTGGCACAAATATTAACATTGTTTTGGAGAAAGATAAAGTTTGGCATCAATCCCTGTAATCGAAAACGTGTGCTATTAAAAAGCAATGAATATCTTCTTGGGTGGTTTTATATTCTTTCCTCCATATATTCATCGTCAACGGCATTGTACTCTTCTCATTAAATTCTTTTTTTGTTTTATTGATATCGACTGAAATGTCCAATGGAAAATCAAAACTGCCAAGAATTGAATTATTTAAAAACTCAGTTCTGTTTCCATCTTAAAAACAAAACTCATTACCCATCGAAAAAATTTGTAAAACTTTCTGTTCACAGTATGTGCATGTTAGACCCTCTGTTGTGGAAACTTTTTCGACTTTGTTAATGTTTCCTTCGATGATGCAAGCAATTTGTCTCCCCTTCTGATATGTAAAGTGGTCATTCGTCCAAAGCTTCAGCAGAATTTTGTAAGGGCGAGAAAGTCATAAATTGTCCAAGAGTATATGTTCTCATGTAGAGTTCTTCTCATATTAGCCGTTCCAACTCGGCAGAAAATTGTAGGTTAAGAGTTATAAGTCACTAGGATTTGGTTCTCCACGAGCTGTTGCATCTTTAATTCATTTATTTTTCGTACTTGCGTTTTTTAAAATGTTCATCAGCTCAGATGCAAATTCCAAGTCCCACGTGACTGTAAAATGCTTTATACAGGTATATTTTGCTTTCCATTGCAATGTTCCGAACTTCATAACCAATTTACATCTCCTAATTTACCCGATTCTACTTCCCTAACTCTCACACTGTGTAAATCATTATAAGGATGACAACAAGCCCTTGAATGAGCGCAAATTATATTTAAAAATATCTTGTTAAAAGTTATTGGTCATTTGCAAAATTTTCAACAATGTTTCTATAAATCGGGTTGATATTGGTGTTTTTGGAAAACTGATAACCTTTCTTTATGTCAATTCGCTTTTCAAATCCAACCCTAAACGACGGCGCATTAGTGGAAGACCGTGACTTAGGTGGCGCACACACGTGCAAGAAGACCTCAACCAACTTAACGTGCAAAACTGGAGACAAATAGCTAGGGACTGAGCTAGCTTGAGAAGCTTGGTAGTTGAGACTCTGATCCATACCGGACTGTAGCCCCATAACCTTAAGTAAGTAAGTAAGATAACCATTTTTTATTTTTTTCCCTGAAAATATCTGTTTTTTATGAACATAGTAATACGGAAAGTCTGGACTGGCTCTTCAGCATGAAATTGGAGAAATCTATCAGTCTAATAATGTCAACAAGAGAGACTTTTATAACCAAGTCCAATCAGATACTGTATTTCTTCATAAACAATAACAAGGCAGCATAATACGAAAATTCGGTCAAACGAAAAGAGTTTGAAATACATACATACTTCCATATGTATTGCAATTATTCAAAATTGCATTTAAGGCTTTTAGTCCAAGAAATTAGCGCTTCGTTCCGGCGATCTCACATGGACTCATCCAGTTGGCTGTGAGGGACTTATCAATACGCAATTTTTGTTTTTGGTTGGTGGTTGGATGCTGTAGGAACTGGGGGCTTCGAGCTGTATCTTTTCCTACACATCAAGCGCTTACAATACCTCCTCGTTGGTAACCGCCGGATACTGGTCTTGGCTTTATGTCATGACTTGCTAAACTTGTAAGTGCGAGTATTGACCAAGGAAACAATTGCAACACTAAACCCATGGCCCTACAGATTGGAGGTTAGTGCGTCGGGCTAACGACCCGGCCGCGTATTGCCAAACTGTATATCAGTACAGAGCTCCGACGCTCTATAATAGACTACAGAATGCTCATTCAAATTAAGAGCATACTATATACTGTGTCAGATCAAAAGCAGATTTTTCTGTGGAAACTAAGAGCAAAGTACCTGTGATTACCGAGCCATCGTTAACGTTGGTGTGGTTATTGTGTGTGGTGTGTGGTGCCGTGACATAAGGCCAAGTGACAAAAGGCCAAATTTGTTTGTGACTTAAGACCAAACATAAAATGTTTTGTCTTGAGCAACAGTACCCGCCGGTTCTATAAAACAGTCATAAACAACTGGCATCAGGTTATAGAACCGGCACGCAAGCTCTTCGAAACAGCGAAGGGAACCTAGTCACCGAAGCACAGGGAATTGTAGACGTGTTTAAACAGCATTTCCAGCAGCTGCTTAATGGGCATTATTTAGACGAAAACACAGGGGAGCAAAGAAGCATAAGAAGTGTCAATGAAGATCCAGTCCCACTACCCAGTACTAAAGAGGTTAAGAAAGCCATACACAAGCTTAAGAATAACAAATCCGCAGGCTCGGATGGCCTACCTGCGGAACTCTTTAAGTATGGAGGAGATGTCCTGATAGGGTGCATGCATCAGCTCATCAACCAAGTGTGGGAGGAGAAGAGCATGCCCGACGACTGGTCAAATAGCTTCATATACCCAATCTACAAAAAAGGCGATCCTATGTCCTGCAAAAACTACAGGGGCATATCTCTGCTTAATGTTGCCTACAAGATCCTATCCACCGTACTATGTGAGCGTCTAAAAACTTTCTGCAACACTATAATCGGCACGTACCAGTGTGGCTTCAGGCAGATCAACGATAGACCAAATCTTCACATTGAGGCAAATCCTGGAAAAGACCAACGAATTTCAAGTCGAGACCCACCATCTTTTCATCGACTTTAAAGTCGCATATGATAGCATAAGTCGCCAAGAGCTTCTATTGGCAATGACGGAACTCGGGATTCCGAAAAAAACTGATCCAGACGTTACAAAATACGCGGTGCAACGTGCAAATGGGTAACAGCTCATCCGAGCTATTCCAAACATGCACAGGGTTCAGACAAGGAGATGCGCTATCATGTGATTTCTTCAACCTAGTCCTGGAGCAGATAGTGCGCAAGAGTGGTGTTAACCTGGAAGGCACTATTTTCAACAGGTCTTCCCAACTGCTTGGATATGCGGACGACATCGATATCATCGGCCGCTTCAAGCGTGCTGTGCTAGAAGCGTTCACAGCTATTGATGAACAGGCGAAACGCGTTGGTCTTGAAGTTAATGAGGACAAAACAAAGTATATGCTATCAACAAACAAAGCCGCATCTGTCCATCGCCTAAGACAAAACGTCACTGTTGGTAGCAGTAATTTTGAGATAGTCAAGGAGTTCACCTACCTCGGAACGAACATCAATCACCACGAATGACACCTTAGTGGAAATTCGACGAAGAATTACCCTAGCAAACCGCTGCTACTTCGGTTTGGCCAAACAAATGGGTTCAAAAGTCCTTTCTCGAAAGACAAAGTGCACGCTATACAAAACGCTAATTTTACCAGTTCTACTCTACGGCGCCGAGTGCTGGACGATAAGTAAAAAAGGGGAATTGATACTGGGCACTTTCGAGAGAAAAATTCTTCGGATATTTGGTCCTATATGCGAAGAGGGCGAATGGAGGAGAAGATTCAATCGTGAATTATACGAGCTGTACCAAGATGTGGATGTAGTCCAAAAAGCCAAAACACGTCGACTACACTGACTCGGTCACATCGAGCGAATAGACAACAACGATCGAGCCAAGAAAATCTTCGAATCCCAGCCCCCAGGTTCGAGACGACGAGGAAGACCGAACCTCCGCTACAGGGACCAGGCGGTTATAGACGCAAGAGCGCTTGGTCCCGACGACGACTGGAGGGAGCTCGCGAGGGATCGCAACCGATGGAAGACCGCAATAACTTAGGCAGAGACCCTCCATGGATCGGGAGCCGGTTAAGTAAGTAAGTAAGTAATTTTTGTTTTTCAACTACCTTCTGTCAATAGAGGCAGCCGATAGAAAGCCGATGGAAGATGAAATATGTACACGACAGCTGCTGAAATCGAACAGATACGTAATCATAAATGTTAAGCCATTGTTATACTACTCGTACTATTGTCTTACCAGTATTAACATAACATAAAAGATCTCCGACCTCTTATTCCCGTTTGAATAGAAAAATATCAAGAAGACTTGATGAGCCAGTATGTGAGGAATAGCGAAAGCGCTGCAATCAGTAACAGTACGTGACCGGATTTACATCAAAATATTGTACGAGTAGTGGGACGCCTACACCTGGACGTTTAGGATTTAAATTTGATTTCTCCGAGCTTGTTGCTCAAAGAACCAGTTTTGTGATTATGCTATATGTTTTTCCTTGCTTGCATTTTTATGCATTGATATTTATCTGTAAGACAAGCAAAGTTTTTGTTTGGGGTATTGGAATTCATATTCGAACCCCATTCCAACTCCAATTTCTTGTTGTATACGTAGGAAGTGACAATATGTCCCCTTTCTTAATCTTTTCCATACTTAATCCCATTCATACTTAATCTCATCCATACTTAATCCCATCCATACTTAATCCCCTTCATACTTAATCAAGCGTACAATTGACCGTTTCTTTTAATTTTGATTTGATAAATACCGTTATTACAAAATATCGCACATCGAAATTTAACGTTATTAAAATCTGGCGAAACAAATTTCGAAAATTATAATCTCGCATTTAATTCAAACTTTATTACCTGGGAAGCACTATACCACAGATTTGCGAAATCTATGCCTTCCAGAGCAATATCTTAATAATTTTTAAAATGCGAAATTTCGCATTTGAAAAAAGATGCGAAATTTCGTTACTAGAGACCATGGCTTGTGGCGTTTAGTGCAGTTCTGCATTTATATGTGGCGATTGTTTAGCTAGAAAATATTAGAAATGCTATCAAGAAAATGAAACACATATATTATAATTGCGAAATCAAGGAAATGAAGTATACTGAATGCGAAATCGAAATTTCGCAGCAATATATAAAAATGCAAAATGATGACAGATTTGAAAAAAAAATTAAAATACAAAAATGGCTAAATAATATTAAAAGTAAGTTGTCCCTAACGATCTCACGATAGGTCACAAATCACAGAGCTAGCAAATGGATTAATTAAGGTTCTATGAATGCTAACGTAGTATTTGAATAAGGCTTTATCAGTTTTGACCCTTCCAAACAAACTCTTCGCATCCGGCCCTGAGAGCTCTTGCACGAAACAGATGATGACTGTTGTTGGCTTGACTAGGTAGATATGTTTTTTTTGTGGGGTCTAGATCCACTAGATCCTGGGTAAGGATAATATGCATTAGTAAGAGCGCCAGAAGCAGCTCCCAGGCAGTGCAGCAAGTGCATGGTGAATAATTTTCTTGGAATTTTCATTCAGCAGCCAACTCCATCAACATCATCTGAAACCTCCCAGTTTGATAGCAGCTCCCACAGTTGTTGTCATCAACACTCCCGACTCCACCTTCCACCACCTTTCTCATTCACCTTTGTTTGCTATTTGCATCCTTAATGTGAAAAGGAATCGGTTGGGTAGAAATCGTAATGAGGGTCTACCCTGGCTGAATGCCATTGCTATATAATATTGCTCGTCTGGTCCTGGCTCCTGGGTGCACGGTCTCTTCACACTCAAGTGCAGAAAAATACACATATTCGCCCTAACCGCGAGCGTTATTTGTTTGCCTCCAATTGTATGTGTTTTATTTTTTTTTTGTTTAGGTATGTGTGTGTGTGTGTGCAGGTGCAGTTGAGGTGGGTGGATGGTTAAAAGTGTGCTGGTAAATAATTTGTTGAGCCTGCGAGTCCTGGGCGCAGTGATTACTTAACGAGGATGTGATGTACAATTCAGCTCATAATTTTTTTTCTGTTTTTTTTTTGTTCTTCTGCGAATTTATGTTGACTTTTCACCCTGAAAAGCCCTCAACGCCAGGAGAGCGAGTGAAGGGCTATTGGGTGCGATGCATCAGATCAGTTTTCACAACACGAGCAGAGGAGTGCTTGTTAAAGTGTATATAAATGTATATCCATAAGAAAATACACAAAATTCATTGCGGAATTTTACTTGAAAGCTTAAGTTAATGATGATTAAGTTAGTGATGGATGACTGTCACAAGCTTAGATCAAGTTTAGGATTTGGACGAATAATTGGTGGTGATGACTAAGTAGGGAAGTCGAAATTGGGTGATTTCGTCGGATATTAGAAACAAAGGGGATAAAAAGGAAAATTGGTATAATTTGCCACTTTGAAGCTTAGTTAACACAAATCGATGACTTGAAATTGACTCAGAAATTCAGTTGAGAAATCGCTAGTGCAAAATGTCCAATGTGGCACAGGCACGTAGCGTCGACCTACTGAAACTTCTTGTCGTCGATGTCCATGTCCACATTATTAAATTCGGGCTAAAAGAAATTGGATATCATCCACTGATTGCCGTTTTATTCTCAAAGAAATATGGACCGATGATGCCGTCAGTAACAGTCCACAACAAGCAGTGACTTTCCCTGGATGCATTGTAATATGGTGGTTCTTTTGTGGATTGTGATCATCCCAAATTCGACAATTCTATGTTGACGAACCCATTCATCCAGAAATGGGCCTCGTCGTTGAATATATTTTTTGACCGAAGCGCTGGGAATCTTGCCCGAACAGAAGACACACTTTCATAAAAAAATTTAATCATTCGCAAATGTTGCTGAACGCTATAACTCTCCATGTTAATTTGGCAAGGCATATAAATGACAGCAACTTTGACAGATGACGCCTCGATAATATGCCCGCAATAACCTCACAAATTTCGGAAATGCTTATTGGAATGGTATTCTTGAGGACCCTTTTAAACAACCTAAACGAAAAAATAGTTGAGTTGTTGGCCTTTGGTTCATTTTGCTCGTACCTTTGTATACAAAACTTATAGTACTCTCATGAAGACAAACGATTGGGCGGCATCTTAAGCATAGCAATAGTACCTTACCTACTTGTTAGATTTGTCTCTGCTAAATTTAATAATAAAATATTCTCTTTCTTACTACTTGCTTTGTATTTCTTGTCCTACTCTCCACTTTAAATTTGTGAACAGCCAAAACTTTACATTGTCATCTCTTAAATGTGAACTTCCGGAATTTTCGTACCCTAAAAGGTCAATTTCTTTTTGTAAAAGCTTTTATATTTCTCTTTATTCTCTTGTTAGTTTTGCATGTAATATAAGGGACTTTTAACTGTTATTTGTCTAGAAACATTTCAAGGTTTTGAATGCAGCTGCAATCAAGAGAGTGTCTATCCTGCCAGTTGTGTAGGTACACTTTTCATCGTTTAGTTTAGTTTTAAAAATGTAATGTGAATCCCTCTAAAATCAGATATCGCCTTGTTTTAATTAGTTTACACTATCGAGAGACTAATGTAATAGTTTTACTTAGGCCCCAGTTATAGCTTTCATTGAAATGCATCATTGGAACAAATCAGTGGAATGCTGACTTCATTTTTCTGACAAGCCAGTTATATGTAGCAATCATTGAAAAAATTAGTTTCAGTAAATGATCATGTCAGTGACTGATAACAATCAATTCTATGCATTTGAAGTTAGAGTTGATCATTGTAAGGAAAACTGACATTTGATAATAGAAAGAGAATCGAACACATTCAGTGGAACGATTATGTTCCATATTAAAGAGACGAAAATCAGCTGTTCATTGAAATTGATTTCTATCAGTGAAATAATAAAAGTGAATTTATGTAAAAGATTTAAATCAGAGTTTTGTATTTTATAGAGTAAAAAAAAAAAAATTCTACTACTCATTACCTTCATTTTGTTACTAATTAAAGCCATTGCAATTTGTTTGTTCGTCTTAAAAATGGGAATACAAATTTTCAATGATATATTTCAATGATAGCCATACCTGGGCCCTTAGGAGCCAGTTATAGCTATCATTGAAAACCATCATTGAAACACAAATCAGTGAAACGGTGGAATAATTTTTGACAAGTTTCGTTGTCATTGAAAAGATCTGTCATTTAAAAAATCTTTCGCTTGGATGCTTGCTAAATTACAAAGACAAACTGAATAGTTTCTTGAGGTTAGAGTTGATCATTGAAAAAAAAACTGACACATGAGAATAGAAAGAGAATCGAACACAAATCATTGGAACGATTGTGTTCCACTTTGTTGGAACGAAAATCAGCTGTTCATTGAAAACGATTTTCATCATTGAAAAATTAAAAGTAGTTTTATGAGAAATATTAAAGATATTTGTTTATTTTCATTTGCAA
This sequence comes from Philhelius festivus, assembly GCA_963931855.1. Taxonomy (NCBI): domain Eukaryota; kingdom Metazoa; phylum Arthropoda; class Insecta; order Diptera; family Syrphidae; genus Philhelius; species Philhelius festivus. The sequence goes on along the minus strand of OZ007557.1, from coordinate 50,690,482 downwards.
AAGTAAAATATACATATGTATGTATGTATAATTGATTAGCTTCATTTGTATACCAAACATTCTCAATATTCATAGTTTAACTACCCCAAAAAGTGAAAACAAAATTTTCAATGATGGTTTTCAATGGTAGCTATAACTAGGGCCTCAAACTCATGATGATTATTATATTTTTTAAATATTTTAAAATTTGTGATTTCAAAATGGCAACAAAAAAAAAAAAACAGGATAGGAATATGAATATGACTACGTTTTGCAGTGTGTCACCAAGGTGTCTTTCCTAGATGTCTGTCAAGAGGCAAAAGATGGTTTATGCAAAGAAGTCTTATCGCAGTCAATACATAATAACTGGTGTGAATAAATAGTGTAAAAAACTAGGTCAGCATTAAAGCGCTATTCACTAAGGATTTCTAAAATTAAAACTTGTCAGTTTAAGAGTGAAGTTTTTCTCAGTATTATTATTTTCAACTTGGAAATATTTACAGATAAGTTTTACATTTTGCAGTAGAGTTGAAGCCTATTCATCATCAGCTGTAATATCGTCTGTATACATTATATTCTCTGAACATCAGTTTTAGGACGTTTTGTACGTTAAACTACCTTTATGCTCAATGGTTTTAGTGCTTGGACTATCATACTAATATTCTTGGATTTGATTATCAGCAGCTGTAAATTATTAATTATCAATTATTATTATTTTATTCATTAATATTGTTATATTTTCTCATGTTCGTTTATTAAACTGTTTTACTATATTTAAAACGTTCAATTATTTAGTTGACAAATTAAAAAAAACTTTACTTAATTTACTACTTAACAATTTCACCATAAAATTATACCGGAAATAATTATTTTATTATAACCAATTTTACTCTTTTATGATTAAAATAAAACTGTCTCTATCGATCAAACATGCGCCTTTTATTACATATTTGATTTCGATTGATGTGTCTGATTCTGGTTGTCGATCTTTTTGTTTTGTCAGATAGGGGAATTTATGAATTCTAGATGATTTTTTACAGATGGCAGTGTGGTTCGAAAGTTCACCAATGTGAGTAGTAGTACATCCACTTTCCAGAAGCTGGCGCTACAAAGAAGGTACTTCATTCGAGAATCTTTATAATAGGTGCGTTTTATTATTCACAAATCTATCTGGATCCGGATCTGGATTAAGTTTTAACATGTATTACAAAAACAATTTGGGATCCTGTTTTCTATCGGGATCTATTTCAAAGATCCAAAAATCAGTTATTACACTGGCGAGTAGATGGCTTTTTATGGTAAGGTAGTGTAAACTACAGTGTAAAGAAAAGAGACAAGAAATAATTTAAAATTTACAAATCCAAGGATAAAAAGAGACGGGCTTATAACACTGCTTTCACTAAGATCCGTATCGTTTTATTTTCAAGGGAAGATCCAGATCCGGATCCAGATAGATTTGTGAATAATAAAACGCACCTAATATAAAAAGGAGAGAAGGTTAGTTTGTTATACAATATTGTGCTAAAAATCTTTGTCGGTGTAATCAGAAATAAGATGCCTTTATAATATGTCAGATCTTTTTTCTATGAGCACGTAATGTTGAGATTTTTCCCAGATTTCTATTTACGTACAATATAACCGGCTTTCCCTCCACTACAATCCGGAACACACTGCTTTCAGTTATCTACACTAAGTAGCCTGGGTCCGTGATTGTTTTATTTTATAATCTGTGGTTGTCTTGTCGCCTCAAACCTAGGAACTTGGATTCGCTTTATTGCGCTTAAAAGAAGTGGCAGCGGTTTCCTATGGTAATTCTTTGAATCTTCACATTAGTGTAGTACCTCCTGGAGTAGTACCTCTTGTATAACTATTTTTGAGCCAAAAACACGGCTAGTGACGTTTTTGAAGGTGATGATATCGCAATACTGGCACCACTGGCGTAAGTGGTAAGTGAAAACACAGCAGAGACCTTGTAATCTCAGGTGCTGTCTGGGAAATTTGCAATTACAATTACAGTCGACCTCTGGTCCGCAACTTGAAAACGGTCAAAATCGACGTTTGTGTCTGGAAATGAACACGTCTAAGCTGTTGGATACTTGCCTTGCGGTGATTAGCTCATACATAGTCGATTTGGTTGTTTGTTCACCCTACTGGAAGGTGCCAGGTTGCTATGTAGATCCTTAGTCTTAAAAACCTACTGCTACTTATAACTGCATTACGAGTGGCTCTAAATGTCTATTAGTGTAAAATACGCAATCTCCTGCAGTTCCGTGGAATCTGTCCTTACCAACAAATCCTCCGAAGGTGGCAATACCTCTAACAAAAAAAAAACTAAACTAAATTCACATCTTATTGTCAGGTTAGAGGTAAGTATTTAAAACTTTTAATTATATCAAATATAACTTTAACAAAGTAGCAACTAAGAAGTGCAGACGAACGTTGGCCCATCGACGAGTAACTTCCTGCATCCATTATAATCCTTCCCACTTAACAGTTTGCTCCTTCATTACATAAAAACGAACAAAACAAAACGATACAAAAAAAAATTACGAGCTGAAAAAACATCGCCCACTAAAGTCGAGGCATTGTTCACTCTCGACAAGCCAACACAAAAACTGGTGGCTCTAGAGTGTTCAACAAAAATATCCTCCGGGCGATGATTCTCACCACACGTCGACGTCATATACGCCTCCTCCCATATGTATATTCTATTTGTCAACACTGCTCAATTCAACTAAGCGCTCCACGACAACGATGACGATGACGACGAGACGAGGACTCACGGAGGTAGAAGCACCATCTAACACACACAGAGTGAAGTAGTGACTTATGTTCCCCTATTCATTCACAAAATTACTTTTTCAACATTGATACTCCGTTGGAAAAAGGACATATACTCAGTAATCGTTGCTGCTCGCGAAACCCTTTCCTGCCGTACCGTTACGAATTCCAAGTCAGCCTCTGCACCATGGACATGAATGGGATACAGCACCTCTCTTGGCCGCTAGTTAATTCACACTCCCACTCCAAATGGTGTATGTATTTCTTGTCATCAATTGGCACTTAACGCACATTGTCTCCGCGCCAAAGTGGATGTGGATATGGAATGGATGCATACTGTTATTCATATCCTGAAAGGAATACCCAATGCGATATGGTGTGTCCTGTAGAATAAATTTACACAAGTTTCTCATTTTCGTTCGTTTTTCTTTTTAATTAATTTAAAAGCTGCTGGCTGATTGCTGCTAACTGAACTGGCTGCAGCTATGGATGCTGTGGTGGTTTGATGCGGTTGACGTATCCTGAAAAGGACTTGTTTGGCACGGGTCCATTTCACGAGTTTTATTTAGGAATGATTATGGGAGTGGGAAGCATCATGCATTCAACCTGGCGATGATGTCGACGACTGCTTGCTTACTGTTTTTTTTTTTTTTATTCTGTATCCAGGATGCAGTCAACTGCTTCTGGAGAGAGAGGATATACCAGGACAATTGTGTTGTGCCAGGATGCCCTGCTCTTGTGCGGTACCTACTCTCTCGCTGTGTAAGAAAAATTTAAAAAAAAAATTTAAATTGCATGACAGCCATGCATTCTAAATAAGTTCATCATTCTTCGTGCCAGGATTGGAGAGTGAATTCTCTTTTTTTTTGCTATTCTACATGTTTCCTTGAGTGCTGGTGTTGTTGATAGCTGAACAACAACTACCAGATGAGGCACATGGTCTCCAATTCGTCGGGAATAATAATTTTGCAGAAGCGCACTTGGTACCTGTTTTGTGTATCCACTCAAGCAATTGCCAATTGCACTGAAGTAATAAATCGAGATAGATCCTTCGCATCGTCATAGAATAACGTTGACGACGACGCCAACATCAACGATGATGATGATGCACACTCTTCCTCCTGAGATAGGTGCAAGGATGTATAACTTTTCGCAATGTCCTGCGGGATAGAAATGGAATAATGGTGCTCGCGAGATTGCTGTGCAAGAGTATTTCACGTTAATTAGCAAGGACATGGTAATACTTTGGCTATACTTGCATTAGAAATTGTTATTTGCTTCGCAGGACGATGCTATGACGACGACGACGTGCGTTCGAGAATAAGGGTACCCTAATATACATATGTGCGAGTACTCCTTGCCTATTATATTTTCGAAATGAGTTTTCTGCACCTTGGAGGCGTAGATGCATGACAGTTATCGTGGATTTTAATTTTCATAAATTACACGGACGTGATGCGGAATAAATGCAACCCGTGTTCAAGAATTGTGCTGTTAACTGGCGTATAGGGTCTGGAGTTGGGGGCTTTCATGAATGGCATATGAGGCAACCACCATACCCAAAGTAATTAAGTGCTTCTTCTTGTTTTTTGTTTATTTTTATTTTGGAAATTGCGCCGTGGACTCGTGGTGAACCTTGATTACTTAGATATTGGCGAGTATGAAATTCAAAGGAAACTATTTTGGTAGAAGTCTTGTTTAAAAAAAAAAAAATTTAAATTTTGTTTGTGTCAATGAAAATTCTCTCTCCAGAAACACATTTGATCAGGAAAAGAAGAATAACACATGAGATTAGCAGTTATAGCATCAACCACAACCCCTCATTTAAATATTATATAAGTGAAGTGGAGAGATAAATAATTTCCAAAATATGCGCATTGCATATTTTGCCTCATAATTCCTTAGAAATAAAGAACTTCGTTCTAATTACAAAATATGCACTTTGCATATTTTGTGTCACAATAATATTTATCGCTCCACATAAGCATACAAATAACTGCAAGGTATGCACTCCGCATATCTTGTGGAAATAATTTTAATTTCAATTAGCCAGTTCTCGATTTAGTCTTGTCACGGGTAGTTCGATTCCTTTGTTTTAATAAAGATTCATAATTAAAAATTGTGTACCTTTTATTTTTTTTATTTTTCATGCACATTCTGGCGCAGTCGGTAGGATATACCACGAAAAAAAAAAAAATAAAAAAATAAAACACCATAAATAATCCGAGAAAAAAATTTTATTTTGACAAAAGAACTAAGTACTTGCTACTCAGTGGTATTTTATCTCTACGAAAAAGAGAAAAAAAAAATACATTAACAAATAATCAGTGGCACTTTTATCTCTACGAAAAAGAGAAAAAAAAAGGAGTACAAAAATCGAACAATTCCTGTGGAAAAATTTTGTAATATAATACAAAATAGACATTCAATAAAAAAAAAAGAGAACTCAAAAAATTACAACAAGAAACATCAGCAGATCTAAGTATCCAACTCATCTACTTCAACTTTAATTTCAACTTCAACTGTAACTACCTATACCTACGGAACAAGAAGATCAATAAGCAAGTTTTATTGTGATGGTGAAGATGGTGAAATATTTTTTTTTTATTACGTTTAATTATTTCTTTTTCATACATATATATAAAAAAATTTTTTTTTGGTATTTATTTTTTTTTGTGAACGTTATTTTATTTAATACACCTTAATGGTTAATGCTGCTTTGATCATTTAAATGTAAACTTATTTCCTCTATCTACATACATGTCGAGCCCACTAGAAGACCTTAATAAATTAAAAAGTCAGTCAGACGCAATAACCGAAATTGTAAACCAATTCCAATTATATTTAGAATTTCGTGGTAAACCATCTTCAGTAGACCTTTCTTCACCGGAAAATAATATGGCTACTACACTTTCACTCACAATTGATCCACTTAAATACCTATCTGGGTTACCAGAATTCTCAGGAGAATATCAAGATCTCCAAAATTTCTTGGATCTTATTGATAAGATCCACCCACTTTTAATTAAGTACGATGCACTCAGTCAGAGTATATTTTCCGATAAAATAAAAGCTAAATTAAAAGGCAGGGCTAGAGAAGTTGTCGAAATAAATAACCATGTAACTACATGGAATGAAATAAAGACAATTTTGATTAATAACTTTGGTGATAGAAGAACTCTAGAAGAACTATTCGACGAGTTAAGAGGAGCTACATTTATAAATAATAGCGTAGAATTTTATAATCAAATTAAATCCACACTAAGAAGGCTTAACAATAAAACAAAACAAATCTTTGACGCAAATAGTGCATCTTCCGAAGTCAAAATTTCTCAAAATATACAATCCGCCTTGCACATATTCAAAGCCAAATTACCAGAGCCAATGCGATCATTGCTCTATTGTAGGAACCCCAAGACTTTAGAGGAAGCCATAAATATCTTGCACGAAGCAGGATACGCATATTTTATGCAGTCCGATCGCACCAAAGAAAATAATAAGACTTTCCATTCGAGTTCGGGTTATAATAACAGTAAATTACAGAAATGATATAAATTTTAACACAAAAAGGGAACAAACTCAAAGAAATCCACAATCACGAAATCAGAATTTTGTCTCCAAGACCCCTAGCGCAGGAAATTCAAATTCTGGAAATTTTAATAATAATCGTTATAGTAACTTTAAATACCCAAATAATAGATATTTTAATTATAGAAATCCCAATCCAAGTAATTTTTATCCCCAGAATCCAAATACAGGATACTCAAATCCGGGACACACCCCCTTTAATAATAATTATCAAAACAATAATCACAACCAGATTCCTAATCCATACAACAATAATCCTAATGTTAACACTAAAGTCCAGAATCCTTACCAGAATAGTCAACAATCATCAAATATAAACAACCAAATTGAGCCAATGGATGTCAACCATCAGTGTGCCATCGATATCGGAAATTTTCCGGAACCAGCCCCAACAAACTATGCTACATAACTATTAAGGACAAAAAATTCTTAATAGATACCGGTGCTTCGAAATCGATAGTTAACCCTCAAATATTTAAGAATTATTCTCTCGTTAAATTAGATAAACCAATAGCCTTAAGATCACTTAACAAGGAGACTATAATAACAGAAAAGGTAGTAATAGATTGTTTCCCAGAATTTGGAAACTCAACAGATAAATTAGAATTTTTTATTTACAACTTTCACGATAAATATGACGGGTTGATAGGAAATGATTTATTACTAAAGTATGATACAGAAATCAATTATAAAAACAAGTGGATTAAAATAAACAATACTGAAATAAAATTAAATTTTAACCATATTAAGGAGAATACATTATATCAAATAGATCCAGGGAAACATTACTATAGAATTCCAGTCGAACAGAAATTAGGAGAAACGTTAATGAATAAAATTAAATTAAACGAACATATAACGGTTTTAGAAGGTCTTTGTAATGTCGAGAATTTTAAAGCAAGAACCAAAATACTAAATACAGATAGTAAACCACATTTACTAAATTTATGCAAACCTTTTAGGACAACAGAAATAGCCGAAATATATGACTTTAATAATGTCGAACCTTATGAAATCAAACAAAATTTCAATAGTAACTTTATTCAACAAATTAGAGAAGAACATCTCAACATAGAAGAAGAACAACAACTTAAGAAACTAGTAGAACAATTTAAAGAAATATTTAGTGATTTAGAACCACTTACTTTTACCAATGACATAAAACACATCATAAAAACCACAGACAATACACCAATTAAAAGTAAAATTTATAGGTACCCATTCATTCATAAAGTCGAAATACAGAAACAAATTCAAGAAATGTTAGAAAACAATATTATTCAACCAAGCTCCAGCCCTTACAATAGTCCTGTATGGGTCGTCCCCAAGAAACAAGACGCATCGGGGAAAACCAAATGGAGATTGGTTATCGACTATAGAAAACTGAACGAAAAAACAGTGGACGACTGCTATCCAATTCCTAATATTGATGAAATATTAGACAAATTGGGAAAAAAGCAATTATTTTTCGACAATCGATTTAAGGAGTGGATTCCATCAAATAGAGATGAATGAATCAGACGTAGAAAAAACTGCGTTCTCTGTCGATAACGGACATTACGAATTCCGTAGAATGCCATTTGGGCTGAAAAACGCCCCAAGTACATTGCAAAGACTTATGGACATAGTATTAAGGGAGCATATAGGAACTAAATGTTTGGTCTATATGGATGACATTATTGTCTTCTCTAATGGACTCGAAGAACATATCAAGAACTTAAAGTCTATATTTTCGAAACTTAAGCAGGCCAAATTAAAAGTTCAGTTAGACAAATGCGAGTTCTTAAGGAAAGAAGTAGAATTTTTAGGACATGTTGTCAACGAAGAAGGAATACAACCTAATACGAAGAAAGTAGAAATAATTAGAAATTACACCATTCCCAAAACACAAAAGGAAATAAAGAGAGTTTTAGGCTTATCTGGGTATTACAGGAAATTTATTATGAATTACGCAGACATTGCAAAACCCATGACAAAATACTTAAAAAAAAAATGCAAAAATCGACATTAACGATTTAAAGTATATAGAAAGTTTTGAGACCCTTAAGGACAAATTGGTTACGTCTCCAATATTAATTTATCCAGGATTCAACAAAATGTTTGAAGTCACTACGGATGCAAGTCAATACGCTATAGGAGGCGTATTATCACAGGAAAATAAACCAATTGCATACGTGTCTCGCACACTGAATGAACACGAAGTTAATTACTCAACTATTGAGAAAGAACTTCTAAGTATAGTTTGGTGTTTTAAACAATTCAGGCCCTATATTTTTGGGAGAGAAATTAGATTGTTTACAGACCACCAGCCCTTAGTTTGGTTAGACACTTTGAAGGAACATAACGGTAAACTTATACGTTGGAAACTTCAGTTAGGAGAATATAATTACAAAATATTTTATAAAAAAGGCAACGAAAACAAGGTAGCCGATTTTTTAAGTAGAATAGAAGTTAACACGTGTGAAAATTTAGCGAAAATAAATCACATTACACAAACGGTAACTCCTATTAATCTATATAAAAATCAAATAATATTAAATAAATTAACTTCAGGTTCAACATATATGTATATACAAAATAAGCAAATTTATAACAAAAAACGTAAAATAATCGGAATAAAAACTTTAGATGACGAAAGTCTAGTTCAAATCATCAAGAATCATTTTAGCCCAGAAGTAATTAACGCGATATTAGTTAGTAACGAAATTTTTGAAAGAATTCAGACTGTATATTCCAATCATTTTAAGGGTTACAGAATAATTAGATGTAGCAAAATATTAAAAGATATAAAAGATGAAGAAGAATTGGAAAAAGTAATGAAAGAAAAACATGAAGAAAATAATCATAGAGGGATAAATGAACTGTACGAGGAATTAAAAAAAGATTATTATTATCCTAACATGAAACATAAAATAACAGAATTTATTAATAACTGTGAAATTTGTATATTAGAAAAATATGAAAGAAAACCTATTAAAGTACCTTACAAAATAACAGAAACTCCGTCTAGACCTAACGAAATAATTCATTTAGATGTTTTCTATACAATAAATAAATCTATTTTCGCTACAATCATAGATAAGTTTAGTAAAACTGCCTTGTTCGTTAAAATGGACAGTCGCAAGGAGTCAGAATTCAGAAAAGCCTTACTTAAATACATTAGTGTTTATGGAAATATAAATAAAATAGTGACAGACAACGAACTAGGAATGAAATCAAAACTAATGAAAGAATTTTTAGACGAAAAAAATATTGAACTTCATTTTACTTCAAATTCAAATCATAACAGTAATGCAGACATTGAAAGGCTTCATAACACTATTAATGAACATCTAAGATTACTAAAACATACAAAAAAACATCTCCCTATAGAAGAACAAATGCTTTTAATAAACGGGTTCTATAATAACACAATACATTCTACTACACACCATAAACCTTTAGACTTTATACAAGGAAAAGTTAAAGATGAAGAATATGAAGATATTTTTAAACGAATGGTTGAAAAAAAAAGAGAAAACTATAAGTATTTTGAACAAAGATAGAAGTGACGTAGAATTAGAACCAGGTATTAACTATATAAAAGAAATTAGAGGAGGTAAGAACCATTCGAAGTATAGAAAAATCAACACAGATTTGATAGATAGGGAACACGTTAAAGATGTAAAGACAGGTCTGAAATACTATAAAACCCATGTCAGAAAAAAAAGAAAATTTCAGAAAAAGCTAAATAATACACAATAGAACAAAATGAAAATCATAACTGAAACTGAAACAAATTTCAAACTCATTTCAGGAAATGATGATGCGGCCAATTATACTCATTCTCTTCACCATCTTCCTGCAAATTTATACGCAATCAATAGAGATACAAGATATAACCAACAACGACGGATATATACCTATTAAACTAAGAGATAGGAAATTAATAAAGAACCACATTAAAGTTCTACATATAATAAATATTACCGAATATGAAGTAACCAAATACCAAATCTACAAGAATATAGAAAAATCAGAAACCAAATCTGAGATTATAGGACCAATGCTTAGTACTATAAAACATAATTTCAGATCAGATCAGATTTGAACAAGCGTGTTGGGGCACTTTTGAACATGGTCAAAACTGCCATGATTAGTTTTTTTTTAACATATTTAAGACATTTAAGAGAAAATTTCATCAGCTTCAAGCAATTAATCAAGCAATTTGTTATCTGTTCTATAGGGCAAGTATTGGTTTCAGGTAAAAAATGCTTTTGTCATATTGACCATCAGTCTCTGCGCCTATACGTTCTCTGTCTCATTTTTGAGCTATTGAATACTGAAAATACTTTCTAGGTCGAAAAAATCTAGAAATTTGTATAGCTTTAACAATAATATTCTAGTTTAAGCTATTTTTATTCACACAAATTGAAGCTTAGGCTTGGAAAACAAGTTAAAACTAAATGAACTTAGAGTTGGCTATTTTGAAATAGCTATTACTAGAAAACATCTTTAACTAGCTAGCCTAATCTTAATCTTATTCACTAAAAATCCAGCTTTTATTTAAAAATCCAAGTTTTAGATTTAGTTTTTTTTTTCTTATTAATCTTTGTGGATTTTTGGTTTTTTACAAAAACATGAATATGATACAACAAAAGTATTAATTTTGAGTTTTATTGATAAGTTCTTATTAAAAAATGAATATGCAAATAAAATTTAAAAGTTCTTTTATTCAGTAAAAAAAATTATATCACTTTTATCTTCATCTTTAACCCATACATTGGGCACTTTTGAACATAAGAACCTGTATTGATCGGAGATAAAAATTCAATATAAATATTTCTTTAAATGGACCAAATATTTTTCTAAATTGAACGTCAATACCACTGTTCCATGTGAGTAAAATATCAGGCCAATTGCTCGAATATTTTAGGTTTTATCAGTCTGGAAAGCAAAAAGTGATCAAATGTGCCCCACTCTCCCCTAATGTTATGAAAAAAATAAAAAATAAGGAACTTCAAAACAAAAGTATATTTAAGTATGAGAAAAATAAGCAAATAAATCAATTAAATTTATCAAGTAATTCAATATTATGAAAAGTATCAAAATTTGTCTCGGATATTTTTCCGAGCAGTACGCTACGCAGTTCGCGCGCAAAATTCATACTATTGTGAATTGCTCTACAAAATGCCTCCACTAAATTTTGCCAGGAAAAAGAATGATACAAGCATTATTTTGCGGGATAAATTTTGACAGCCACCGTATTTCCGAAGTGATTTTTGTCAAAACTGGTCTTATGTAAAAGGTGCTGATGCTTCTCTTGAAAGCATCAAGAGCAGATTCCAAAAAGGTATGAACGACTTTTGTAAGACAACCCGTTCCAGAGATACACTACAAAACACATTAAGTTAGATTTTATCTCTCCAAATTAAAACTTTTGCGCGAGATTTGGAAACGTTTTGTAGAGATTAAAATTGTAGAGATATAGTTTGTCTTATCTCGATCTGCGAACGAGGCTTTAGCGGCGGTAAGCCTGCTAACTGAGAGGAATCGCCACTGCTGGAAATAAGGTTTTTCAAAGCGCATAAGACATAACTTCAAATAAAATTTAAACTTTTACTTTGAAGCAAATTGCAGGTTTATTATTTTCACCTCATTTAGGGAAACATGTTTATTCTTTTCAGATTTCTTCTTTAGAGCATAATTAGGGACCATCACATCACGAAATAGTGGGCTCACCCTTGAAAAAGACGATAGCGAAGAATTCTCTGAGTAATATCAACGTCGGAATGCCCATTTTCAGTAAGGCTGAATTGATTGATAAATGCTGATTGCCTTATGTGAGCTTGTCTAACAAATTTAAAATGCTGAGGTGAGTAACAATTTTCAGTAATGCCCAAGTTGCCTAAAAATGCAGATAGTGGCGAATGGGCCAACAACAGCTCTTAGTTCCTCCTAGTGGGATACTGATATCGGACTTTCCAACCTGCTCCTATCCTATCATCCGGTTTGTGCCATCTGGTTAACTTCCGACCGTAACTTCGCATAATAAAATTCGGTTACGAAAGAGTATTGAGGAGCCTTAGATTATGATTACCCCCAAGAAGACCTGGTTCGTAAAAGGATAAAGGTATGTGTTCAATAACTCAGTCACAATAAAAATGGAAAACTAATACATATATTTCTATCAATCAATTTTATTTCGCTCTAATTGAACGATAAATCAGTATATTGATAGATAAATCAGGATTTTGACTGCCCTTAAGATATTTCAGCACAGTGCGAGCGTTTAGGAAAGTTGGAGAGGATTTAAAAGGAGATACAAATGCAAATTAGACTTGAAGGCTTGAATTTTGGTGCAGGTAAGGCATTCCCCATTCGTGTAGTCAGCCTAAAGAAAGAATATCTGAATTTAATCGTACGTTCGAAATTGGGATCAAGGGTAAGCTGATGGGTATTCCCTGAAGAGGTTATTATGGTCAAATAAATAAGTTTCCTATATTATAAGACCAACCCAACTGAGGAAATCCGGAATTAGTTCAAACGTAACGACATGTAATGATCATACTCAAAGAACCAAATTTTTGCATGCGCAAACAGTACGCCAAAAAATACTACACTACAATGTTCCAATGGTAGTAAAAATTGTCGGTCATTTGTAAAAGAAAACACGAAATACTACTTCGTCGTCGGTTTCAACGCTCGTCTTCAATGACTCTTCTTATGCCCAATTAAAAGCTCAAGCGACCTCAATTCCAAGGTGCGTTTCGCCCAGGTACGACAGTGGGCTGGTCAGTTAGATGCTGCCGTACAGTCTATTAAAGCTGTAAAAGCTGCGTCTTAGAAGGGTACGGCATCATCTAACTGATGAGCCCACTGTCGTACCTGGGCAAAACGCACCTTGGAGTTGAGGTCACTTAAGCTTTTAATTGAATTTAATTCAATCACTCCACTTAAATAGAAATAATTTTCATATCTTCATCTCCCTATGTCCTTTCACAAGAAAAAGCGAATTTGCTTACAGCGCAGTTTGCCACTGTCAATTCGTTGCTGTCAGATAGTGTCATGATTTCATATGTAATTAAGGCGTTAATGATTTTATGGGACAAATCTTCTTCTTGTCGATGTATCCAAATCCAGTGGCTCGGATAGTATTCCTCCAAATTAATCTGAAGAGATGTTCAGATGTGCGCAGGCTTTTCCATCCGTCCTACTCTACTCGTCGCTTTCAGAGTGGATGAAAAACAGCATTTGTCCAGCATGCCCCTACAAAATGTACTTCCCCCGCTAACTATCGCCCAATAACATTCACATCCCTTTATTCTAAGATTATGTAAACGCTGATAAATTACCAGCTCAAGAAATATCTTGAAGAACGAAAGCTTCTCAATGGCCGGCTTCTCAACTTTTTTCGTAGCAATAGGTCCACTGGTGATCTGATGGTATATCTCACCGAATAGTGACACAAATCTTTCAACATTTAGGTAAAAGTAAGAATATTGCGCTTGATATTTCCAAAGCATTTAATAGAATTTGACATAAAGCTCTTTTATCGAATTGATGAATCTTTTCTTCGATGGATTAGAAACAGTCTGAAATTCATAAAATAAATGCTGGTGTAATATTCATCAATGATCTTTTGTCTGAAACTTCTAATCCATTAAATTTTTTTTGCTGGCGACAGTACTCCCAGCTTCCTATATTTGTTTCTAGATGCATGTCCTTGTTCTTCGGATGCGGATTTAGAACCTCAGCACATTGTAAATTCATTTAATTCTGATCTTGTTATAGCATTGCCAAATGGGGAACCATAAATTGCGTAGAATTCAATGCTTCAAAAACTGTCTTCCGTCGTTAAATCGCCACCCACCCGATGCCACTATCCATGAGCGGCACTTGCATTGAGGAAACCGCTCGCAATTCTAGGTACGAGCATCACAGCCCACCTTATGAGGAAAGACCACATATTCGACGTCCGTCGCCAAAAATGCTACTAAGTGTTTAGATTTCCTTCGACGATGCAAGAAATTTGTTATCCCTTCTGATATAGCTGTTATCTATTAAGCGTCTATTCGTCCAAAACTCGAGTGCAATTCCCATATTTGAGTCTCTTGGATAGAATCCAAAAAAGAGCTTTAAAAATGATAAATGGTAGAAGGTAAAAGTATAACCAAAACATTTGAATCTCTTGGGCACCGCCGCAAGTTTATTGTCTTTCAGTGTTCTACTGTAACAGGAAGCAGCTTGCATGGTTTCGATTAACTTCGTACTTTTGGTGATCTTAGTAATAATGATTCGAAAACTGCTGGTCCCGTTTTTGACAGAAAATGTTTTATAAAAACCAAAATTTTTGAATGGAGCAGTAAAGTGCTGCTGTTTAATCATTATTTTGCACTCATGGTTTTTCCCAAATTTCAGAAGACTCTTCAAGGCCGTGTTTATTAAACAAACTTTATATCTTTTAGCAAATACAACTGTGGGGACTTCCCCCGATATGAAGAATCAAATTTAAATTTCTCCAATAAAGATCAAAACAATTGTTTCATTATAAAAAGCTTTCAAACAATCAACCTCTTGTTTGCTCATATTTTGATGAAGTGAAACTAAGCAAATCAGTCTCTATAAATAAACTATTAATAAAAATTTAAATTTTTTGTTTTGTGGTACATGTGCCAAAATATTCCTTGGAAGACTTCTACGAAAATCTGCAGTATAAATTGAGGTCCCAAAGAAATGAGTGTGGCATTCAATCTGTCAAAGTTAACTAATCAAAATGGTACTGATAAAAATCTTCTTAGTTTTGGTAGCCGTTTCGTCATTCACAACAGTTTCATATGGGCAAACAATACCCCCCATAATAATGAATGGGATTTCAGCTGATAAAATGAGGCGATTCCCACACCATGTGACCATTCAACCGCTTCAAAATTACGACCCTAGTGGACTGCAAATGTGTGGAGGATCAATCATCAATGAACAGTGGGTGCTGACCTCAAGTAGATGTGTGAATCAAGGTGACAGACTTCAAGTCGACTTCCAAAAGCTCAACAAGAATAATAGCGCTGGATCTTACAGTGCTGTGGTGAATAACGATGAAAATTCAGTTACCAAGTATCCAACAGAATACGATGACATTGCACTAATCAAATTACCATTCCGCATCATTTCGTCCGACACAGTCAGGCCAATCAGAGTGTCTTCAAAGTCTCCCGCCGAGATGCAGAAAAAACTAGTCGTTTTACCCGGATTTGACACGAAGGAAAATATTCCTTCTTCGAAAAAGGATCAGCTCACTTATGCTATGTTGAGTATAGCTCCTAATGAGGTCTGTCAGAAATCCTACCAATATGCTTATGACGAGTTTTTAAATATGTGTGCTGTGCCAAATTATCGCAATACCCCTTGCGTTATGGACTTTGGAAATGGTTTGGTCGTCGGCTGGCCAGCTAAGCCGGAATTAATGGGAATATATTCATCCACATCTTACGACTGTAACAACTCTACTCCGTCTGTCTTCATATATATCAAAAAATATCTAGCTTGGATCAACAGCGTCATTGGAGAGGAACCAACTGAAACTTACTACACAAGTACAGCAGGACCTTAAATTTCTTCTCGATTCAAGTGTGCTGGTAATCAAGCCCCAAAAATACAAGAGGATATAACATACATAAATATATTACTCAACTAATAAATATATAATTAACAAAAGCATCCAAAAATTTTCTCTTTTAATGTATTTGCAAATTTTTTCTTTCGCTGATTTCTAATCTTTCTATTAAATAAGTGGCATCACTGCATGGACCGTTTTATCAGTTTTAGTTTTGAGCTCTGAGGATGCAAGACTTCAAATGATATACATGATAGATAAAGATACTTTATTGATATCTACTGTAGATATAAAAACTAAAAGCTTTATGAAACAAACGTTTTGATTGTTTAGAACTAGAACGAAATAAAAATAAAGATTTGTCTAGAGGAAAGTGAAACGATGAGAAAGGGAACATTCTCATCGTAGACTTCCCTAGAGCTAGTTGTGTGATACAACCTAGACAAGTAATTGTGCATTCTATCATCAGAAGTGGGATAGTTAACCTAACAATACTACACAAAAATATAAAATAAAAAACAACGAAGTATTGAGGAAATAAAATTAAAACGAACTTTTTTCAAAATCGAAGACAATGTACAAATTTATTGGATGTGCGAAAGTTTACAAGGAATATTGTGAAGAATCAGAAAATTTAAGAAATTTCAAGAAAAGTCAAGACGTTTTGAAAATTTAAATGGTACTTCCGGGCGTTTGAAATGGCAAAAAAAAAAAACAGATATTTCAAGAGAGCAGCTAGAATTTTATAAAGATAAGTAATTTGATATATTTTTTAAATTATTGTTAAAAACGGATGGGGAAACCAATGTGCAATCCATGAACAAATTTTTATTAATTTGAGGAATATAATTCGATTACTAATATAAAGCAAGCTAATGCCGGATTCCTTATTTTCCGATTTAACATATGTAAAGAAATGATGCAACGATGTTGACTGTTGGGTGAAATGAGAAAGCTTAGAATATTAAGATATTGTTTCCCGAATTAAGTCTTGGTTATTTGAAAGAGCATAATTATTGGTTAAAAACTATGGTTTTCAACAATATCTCTCGAGCGATTTACGTGCATCACTAGTTTACCCATTTTCTAATGGTATAAACAAATGGTATAAACATAGTACCCCATTTAAGAAAAGTAGTTTGTAAAGTTCATACAATGATTTCTTTATGGAAATACCTAATTTTTCAAATTAATCGGTTGCCAGTTAAAATCCCTGAAGATATGAGAATCCTTATTGTAGTTGGTTGCGTGGCAGATTCAAGTTTATAAAACTCTCTAACTTTTGTAATGCCAAACAACTTTCAGAATCTTATTTGTCCCGTATACGCAATACCCCCAGATGCAAATTTCAATACTTCGGTTTTGAAAAGACCAAGTAAACTATTCTGAAATGATTGTCTGAACCAACATATAAATGCTGTAGAATTGATAAAAGTTGCTATTGGTGTATTAAATTATGACACATTCAGAATGACTGACCTTACTTTCCAGTTAATAACGAACCGAAAGAAATTGAACTAAAAAAAAAGTAATTTTTGTAAATAAGTCTGGTCACGTTGAAAGTACGTGTTGGGTCAATTAACGTTTACATAAAAAGAATGTAATGTAAATAGTAAAAAAAAAAGTAGTTGTCCTTTATATTCTAGGTTTGGTTGCTCTCTCATCAGTTACAATATCGCTTCCAAATTTGAAAATATCAAAGAATCATGTAGCCAGTCAGTTAAAAAAAAAAAAAAAAAAAAAAAAACAAGGATTATATTTTGGTTAGTTATTAGAATTAAAGCAGTTACCTATTCAAGTAGATTTCAACGTTATTGAAAAATTAAAGATGTCGATTAAATAATTATATGAAATATACTAAAAGATAAAACATTAGAAATAGTAGCGGATGCAACAGAATCCGTAGTTAAAAGGAAAGTTGTAGTAAAAGAAAGTATTGATTTAATATTACTCTTGAGTTAATATGCAAGTAATTTTATAGAAACCTTCTCCTGGCAAAAGATACAGTGATAAATTATCGCCTCTATAGAATTGCAATATCAGAAAGAAATGTATTATCTCATATAATATTTGATTTATAATTTCATGTCATCAGAAGGGATAGTCATTAGCCTTGTGCTAGCCTTATAATTTTGGTCACAAAAGAAGAAGGAAAACTTAGAATGATGTTGGTTCACTTTCGTGCGAACCAACATACTACAATAATGAAATATATAATAAAAATGCTATGGATGATGTAGTTATACATTCAACCAATTTCGTAGAAGGCATTATGCGACTTGAACTTGTATTACAAAATTTGAAAGAAAGTTGATTTTCTTGGAATGTTGAAAAAGGTAAATTCTTACAACTACAGATTGAGTAGTTTGAAAAAGAAATATCTGCTGATGGAATACGACCGAGTACTACAAAAATTGATGCCCTAGTTTTGTCTGCATCTCTAACCAATTATTTATTATATCATTTCGTAAATTTACTAAATTCACTGTAAAAAATAGTTGTATAACGCGACTTACTAAAAGTAATATAACCTTTGATTGGAACCATGAATTTCAAGAGGCCAGATCATATTATATATTGTTAAACAATTAACCCAAAAATCTTTCCTTACGATATCTAATTCAGACCTACCAACGGAACTACACACAGATACAGGTAGTGCTCTTTAGTATGGAGCTGTTTCATTTCATTATAGAAAATAAATTACGAGTAGTAACATATTCCAGTAAAGCTACTAAACCATACGAAACAAAATATCATAGTTATGAACTAGAAACACTCGCGGTTGTAAATACAATTAAACATTTCCGAACTTATTTACGGGGTATTCGATTTACATTAGTAACTGACTGTAACGCAACAAATAAAAAACGTAACTTATTACCAAGAGTTGCCAAATGGTGGATCAACTTGCAGGATTTTGAATTCAATATAGTGTATCGTAAAGGTAAAATGGTCGATTATTATATTCATAGAAATCTCCAGTAAAAATATGTTACAGACTTTCTAGTTTGTCAGATAACTGGCTACACGTAAAACGACAAACAGATTCTTAAACACTTGACACAATCAATCAAGTTAAAAAAATTATTCATTCCCCAACTATATCGATTAGATCTCATGAGAAAATATTATGAGGATAATTGCCAGTTGGTTTAAAAAAAAAAAATGTTGGATGCCGTAAATGACCAGAAGTGTCAGAAAATTTATAGCATCTTGTGTGATTTGCTTATAGTTGCTTCCTAAAGACCGGCAGGAAAGAAGAAAATAACATTGTAAGTAAGTAAAATGTGTAGGAACACATTGCTACGTACCTATAATTGTTGATGCGCTTACAAAATTTACAATTTTATGTCCACTGAAATCGTTACAAACTCTAGAAACAATAAAGTGTATGAATTAAACTAAAAATTCTCAGTGATAGTGGAAAAAAATTTACAAGTGAACAATTAAAAAAAATGTGTTTAACATAGGAAATTGAACATCAAACAATTGCTCCGGTAATAAGCAGGGCTAATGGACAAGCAAAACGATATGTCGAAACAGTATCGAACCTTTTGAGGACCAATCTTGACACAAACTTGGAATGAACAACTTACTTTAGTCGAAAACAATTAGCATACCGTGATATGATAACATATGTAGGTTCCATAAGAGAATTAGCCGATCATAGAATAGAAGAAAACGGGGTTAACATTAGATTAAGATTGGATTGGACATTTCAACAAAAGTTGTCTTTAAAAGCAAACAGAAATAAGTTGAATGGATGAATATCAAAGTGTGTTTGAGGTTGTTGGAAGTCAACCTTTTGACCGGTTTAAATTAAAGCGTTATACTTGTAACAGCATCACCGGGATCTTTAAAACTAATTATAAAAGATGATTGTAATATAAAGATGGAAAAGTAAATTAAAAAAAAAATATAGACAAGCTTAAGATTGCCTCTGAGCTATTGTAGAAATTTTTGGTAGTATTTGATTTGTATTTTTTGGTGTTTGTTTCATACAATAGACAAGCTTAAGATTGCCTCTGAGCTATTGTAGAGATTTTTGGTAGTATTTGATTTGTTTTTTTTTGGTGTTTGTTTCATACAATAGACAAGCTTAAGATTGCCTCTGAGCTATTGTAGAGATTTTTGGTAGTATTTGATTTGTATTTTTTGGTGTTTGTTTCATACAATAGACAAGCTTAAGATTGCCTCTGAGCTATTGTTGAGATTTTTGGTAGCATTTGATTTGTATTTTTTTGGTGTTTGTTTCATACAATAGACAAGCTTAAGATTGCCTCTGAGCTATTGTTGAGATTTTTGGTAGCATTTGATTTGTATTTTTTGGTGTTTGTTTCATACAATAGACAAGCTTAAGATTGCCTCTGAGCTATTGCTAAGATTGCTGGTAGCATTTGATTTGTATTTTTCTTTGGTGTTGGTGCAAATAATAGACAAGCTTAAGAGCTATGAGCTATTGTGGGGATTGATTTAAGAATAAACTTAACTTTTGTGTTTAATTCGTAAGATAGGCAAGCTTAATATGGCCTCTTGTATTATGGGAATTGTAAGGATTGTTTATAACATTCGATTTATTTTTGAACTTAATTTGTGCTTCTATTTTCAAAATTATTGAGCCTGTTAGAATAGTACTAAAACTGGTTTTGTTTTAGATTCTGGTAAGAATTAAAAAAAAAAAGGAATAAACAGACTTTATAACCAAGTCGAAAATAAACGAAATGTATCGAAAATGTATTAAATATTGTTTGATGATATTATTTTATGTTTATCTTTATTCTTAATGTTGGTTTACTTCATGAGTTTTGATTATTTAAAATTGTATTATATGTATATTATAATTTTGCATCGAGAGCGATGCATATTGCAGGATGGCCGTGATAGATAAAGATACTTTATTGATATCTACTGTAGATATAAAAACTAAAAGCTTTATGAAACAAACGTTTTGATTGTTTAGAACTAGAACGAAATAAAAATAAAGATTTGTCTAGAGGAAAGTGAAACGATGAGAAAGGGAACATTCTCATCGTAGACTTCCCTAGAGCTAGTTGTGTGATACAACCTAGACAAGTAATTGTGCATTCTATCATACATATGTACATAGATAGATTTTATCGAAACCAAGTAATGTGTTTATTTTTTAGATAATTTAATAACATTACTAAAATTAACCTCAATGACAATACATATCCTTTGATTATTGAATATTGAATATTGGTTGGAGGACTTTCTAGAAAATCTTTATGAAAGCGATGGGATTGCCTATATGTATATTTGCCAGATCACTAAGATCATTGTAGTAGAAATCTCTCGATATCGAATTTGGGCTTTCTCATCATCGGCATAACGGATATTAATGAAAGTTTTTTAACAGAAGCTTTTACAAATTAAAAAAAAAATATTTCATATCAAAGTATTATAACATTTTTTTCCAATTTTTGAATATTTGATACTTCAAAAACTGGTGAATGATTTGTCTTTTTTTTTTTGATATTATACATACTATTTTTAGCTCCAACTACTAGAGGAGCTGTTTCAGCCTTTTAAAAATAAAATGAATGAGAATCAGAAGCATTTTTACGATTTAAATTATTAACAATTAAAAACTCGTGCAGTAGTTTCACTATTACGTAAGGTTTTTGCTGTAAATATGTAGAAACTTTTTAAAAATTAGCAAAAAGATATAAAATAATTCATCCAAGTCCCGAAAAAATTGGGGAGTATCCTACAAATAATAACTGATTCATTTATGAAGATAAGGAAGAGTGTCGGAGACAAAACGGAATTGTGTGCCTCAACCACCCAAAAGTGTCATATGCATATACTAAGATCAATAAAATTAAACATAAAATATTTTTCAACAACTTCGAATCTTTGACTGCTTATGATATCTGCCTTTATTCGTAGAAAGAAAAGTATCAGAAAATCGCGGGCTGAACTTTTTTCGTAATGGAGTTTTTGAAGTAAATCTTCATTTCCGGCGTTGGGGGTAAAAATGTTCTATGGAGTTGTCAGTGACATGACGTTTGACGTTATCCGTCAAAGACAGCGACATGCTTTGTACAATTATTATTCGAACTTTGTTCGAGGTAAGAACTTTAAAAACACCTTTTATCACCGAAGAAGAATTTTCTTTTAATGAAAAAACCGAAGCAACTAACCAACAAGACAGTTAGAAACATAATTTAATTAAAAAAAACAGACAATAAAAGCTTTTTTTTAATGAATTATGTGGCCGAACAATTTCTCGATGGAAAACCAATTCCCTTTGTACAAAAAACACAGACAAATATATATTTTTTATGATTTCATTTATTTAAAACATTAAACATTTTGTGCTACACAATCCTACTATCCTACTTCCTACTAATATTATAAATGTGAATGTTACGATGTATGGATGTTTGTTACTCAATAACGCTTGAACAACTGAATGGATCTTGATAAAATTTAACACACAAAAAAGTTATAGTCTGGATTACCGTATAGGCTACTTTTTTTTTATTATCAGGGGAAGGGCATTGGGTGGTCGAAACACCCCAAAATTATTTATCACTACTTCTATCTTCGTATTGCACTGAAATGTAGTAGATATACATAAGTAGTTGCATTGAAATGCCATATTTTGCGGGCCCAGAGGAGGGGCATTGTTTGATTAATTTACCTAAGCAGTAAAGATAAAAACACTCAAAAAAGTTTAAAAAAAAAAAATAAATCAAAAACAACATTCCGTACTTCACACAAGATTTCCATTTACACAAGATTTCCAATGCAAGAAAAACTGAGCGAATTTACAGAAACTTTTAGACACATAATTTATTTTGAAAAATTTCAGTTGAAAAAAAAAATTTGCTCGCGGGAGTTCCCGCACGGGTACGCTAGTACTAAATAAATACTTAGGTATATACTATTTAACTTGAAAATTAAGCACTAAAATTTACCAGATAATTAATTCTAATTCGAAATATAAAAAAAAAACACTTGTAAATATACTATCTGCTTTCTGTTGTCAAATGTAAAGTAGCATTGCCATATCCGAAGAATTTTGAATTCGGTGTCAATATTAAATTAGCATTGCAAACAATTATAAAATCCTTTGGCTCGAACACAATGAATGAGATAAGAAAAAAGAGATGTAAGCGTGATGAAACATCGTCGCTATTGTAAAATCAGTTTCAAACTATGAAATCAGACGAGGATATACGTAATTAAGCGTTTCTCGTCGTCACGTTAAATTAAATTAATAAAAGAAGTAAGAACAGTCGCGAACATTCAATTTTTAGTTTCACATATGTTTGGTTGCTGAAATGAAACATATGGGCTCATATTTCATTTTACTAATATTTACCATAATGTTGCATTTTACCAACCAAGGCCTAATGAATTGCGGAACAATTTTATAACAACGAAAAGGTGGCAGTGAATCATGTCTCGCTCTCGTCTCGTGTTCTCATCGCATTATGAATCCACATTTATTTATTTACATAACTAAATTGCTAGTTTTACAAAAAAAATTTACAAAATTTCTAACAAAGGTTTATAATAGGATTTTAAACAATTTCATTGAAAAAATGTTGATTTAAATTGACATGAATTTATTAATGTTTTATCAAACAAATTGTTATATTTATGATTGTAGAAATTAAATAATTTAAACATTTTATTTAATGGAGAAAATTTCTCATAATTGGTACGATAGTTTGAAATAACGGGTGATTTTTTTGAGGTTAGGATTTTCATGCATTAGTATTTGACAGATCACGCGGGATTTCAGACATGGTGTCAAAGAGAAAGATGCTCAGTATGCTTTGACATTTCATCATGAATAGACTTACTAACGAGCAACGCTTGCAAATCATTGAATTTTATTACCAAAATCAGTGTTCGGTTCGAAATGTGTTTCGCGCTTTACGTCCGATTTATGGTCTACATAATCGACCAAGTGAGCAAACAATTAATGCGATTGTGACCAAGTTTCGCACTCAGTTTACTTTATTGGACATTAAACCAACCACACGAATGCGTACAGTGCGTACAGAAGAGAATATTGCGTCTGTTTCTGAGAGTGTTGCTGAAGACCGTGAAATGTCGATTCGTCGCCGTTCGCAGCAATTGGGTTTGTGTTATTCGACCACATGGAAGATTTTACGCAAAGATCTTGGTGTAAAACCGTATAAAATACAGCTCGTGCAAGAACTGAAGCCGAACGATCTGCCACAACGTCGAATTTTCAGTGAATGGGCCCTAGAAAAGTTGGCAGAAAATCCGCTTTTTTATCGACAAATTTTGTTCAGCGATGAGGCTCATTTCTGGTTGAATGGCTACGTAAATAAGCAAAATTGCCGCATTTGGAGTGAAGAGCAACCAGAAGCCGTTCAAGAACTGCCCAACTGAACTTGGTTGACATGTGGTTTCAACAAGATGGCGCTACATGCCACACAGCTCGCGATTCTATGGCCATTTTGAGGGAAAACTTCGGAGAACAATTCATCTCAAGGAATGGACCGGTAAGTTGGCCACCAAGATCATGCGATTTGACGCCTTTAGACTATTTTTTGTGGGGCTACGTCAAGTCTAAAGTCTACACAAATAAGCCAGCAACTATTCCAGCTTTGGAAGACAACATTTCCGAAGAAATTCGGGCTATTCCGGCCGAAATGCTCGAAAAAGTTACCCAAAATTGGACTTTCCGAATGGACCACCTAAGACGCAGCCGCGGTCAACATTTAAATGAAATTATCTTCAAAAAGTAAATGTCATGGACCAATCTAACGTTTCAAATAAAGAATCGATGAGATTTTGCAAATTTTATGCGTTTTTTTTTTTAAAAAGTTCTCAAGCTCTTAAAAAATCACCCGTTATGTATAATCTCCGGTATGTTCCTCAAATTTCTTTGGGGAATATTAAAGTTAATACGGGACAGAAGGTGCAAACAGTCTATGTTGCCGTTGATTAATTTTACAATGAAAACAAAACATAAATAGGAACGTCTGTTCTTGAGACTGGGTATATCAATAAGTC
This sequence comes from Philhelius festivus, assembly GCA_963931855.1. Taxonomy (NCBI): domain Eukaryota; kingdom Metazoa; phylum Arthropoda; class Insecta; order Diptera; family Syrphidae; genus Philhelius; species Philhelius festivus. The sequence goes on along the minus strand of OZ007557.1, from coordinate 50,665,515 downwards.
GAAGTCTGTTGTTATAAGGTGGGAGGTCATAAGGATTATCACATCCTAGTCCCTTGAGCGCAAACCTAATAAATCTTTTTTGTACCTGTTCTAGTCTATTTTTATGCTATTCATAATGAGGTGACCAAACCTGACAAGCGTATTCTAGAATGGGGCGAACAAAAGATATAAAAAGCTGATTTGTCACGAAAGGGTCTGAAAATTGTTTCGACTCTCTTTCTATCCAACCAAGAATGGAATTAGCTTTATTTGAAATGGAGTTTATATGTTGAATGAATTCGAGTTTGTGATCAAATGTGACTCCAAGAATAGATATAACTGTTTCACGGGATATTGATATGCCATTAAACAAATAGTTGAACGAAATAAAAGAAAACTTTCTTGTAAAACACATAGTTTTACACTTGTCGATATTAAGAAACAAACAATTACGAGTACACCAGTCAAAAAACGAATTAAGATCACATTACAATTCTTCACAATCACGAGTGTTTGTAATAGTTTTAAAGATTGTTACATCATCGGCGTAAATGAGGCACTTGGAGTAACTTAACACAGATGGTAAGTCGTTTATAAATAAAATAAAAAGGATAGGGCCTAAATGACTACCCTGTGGAATTCCTGAGTTGATTTTAAACTTATTTGATTCGCAACCGTTAAATAGCACTGAATAAGATCTGTCTAATAAATAAGATTGAAGCCATTTTACAAAATTTTCGCTAAAACCTAGTTTTCTTAACTTAAAAAGCAAAACACGATCTGATAGCTTGTCAAAAGCTTTACTGAAATCAGTGAATACACAATTAACTTGTTTACTGTTTTTAAATGAATCAATACAATTTTCAGCTAATTCTATTAGAAAAGTAACAGTAGAGCGTCCTTTTATAAAACCATGCTGATTAGGAACAATGAATGACTTAACATAAAAACATAAAGCTTCACAAATAATAGCCACAAAAAGTTAAGTAATCACAGATAATTTGGCAATAGGCTTGTAGTTTTTCACTTCGTCTTTTTTCCCTTTTTTATGTAGAGGGATAATGAATGAACTTTTCCAAATAGGAATGAACATGTTGACATTGAAAGATTAAACAGAATAGACAAAGGTAATGACAAGTGACGTACACAGTTTTTCAAAATAGTAGAGGGTATACTATCAGGACCTGGTATACAGCTGTCGTCAGGGTTACATATAAACCTTACAATGTTGTCGATATCAATGTTAAAGTTCATATCAGTCAAGTAAGTAAAAGATTTCAAATGGTCAAACCTTTGAGCCATTTCGTCAGATATATCACAGATTGAGGAATCACAGTTAAAAGTATCACAGCTGGAAGTATCACAGTTGATGCACTTTGAAAGAAGTCAGAAAAAAGTTGCGTTATAACCCGTGGGTCATGACTTGAAATGAATCGGTGATTGTTAAAACAACATAAGTGAAATTTTTGTTTTTTTACAGGAGAGACAAAAAACCTTATATTTTTGAGGACGCGGCCGCATTGACAATTTTAACTTTAAAACCTGATTAGTGGTAGTTCTGCGAGTTGTAAACAGTTAAAAGTTTTAAAAAAATCTTTTTAGTAAAGGAGATTTTTAAAAAACTAACTTTGTTTTTTGTGTTGTTTTAACACACCCAACGTTTTGTTGAGAGCCAAAACAACTCAAATACGTTATGTTATGTTGTTTTTACACTCAATTTGCCACGTAAGTCTTAGCGAAATCAATCGAATATAAAATACAATATAAAATCACACATTATTAAGATTTCAGTACTTTAATAAAAAAAAAAAAAAACAAGTACACAAAATAAACAAAAACACAGCTTAGAGCCATTATTAAAATACAAAATAATGAAAAATATAAAATCTATTTTAACATTATTTTAAAATGATATTTAAATGAATTTATGCAAACAAACTTTAAAAAATCGTTTTATTATTAAATAATTAAATTTTTTATATAAGAAATTTCTTTAAAATTTTTCAAGAAAAAAATGTGGGATGCGAATTTTAAGTATAAAATAATATTGATTTTAGGAAATAATTTCAAAAAATAATCGTTCATAGGTTTTGAAGATATTGATTTTTCAAAAAAATTTTTTTTCAAAAAAACCCAACAAATAATTTTTCGAATATTTTTATATACAATATTATTTCAAACTTAGGGGGACTCCTGCTGAAAAGTTTTGGTTAAAATCGTTAGAGCCGTTAATGAGAAAGTCGAAAATCAAAACAACGGTTCTATGACAGTTACCGTTAATAACATTTTGCCCCAAATTTTTTTTTACCAAAACGTAGTCCATGTCCATAATATCACACCTAATTTTTTTTATCAAAATCGTTAGAGCCGTTTCCGAGATAAATAAGATTTTGCATTACGGGTGTATGGGGGGTACCGTTATGTAGTTTTAGAACTAAAAAAAAATTTCAATTTCCCCTCTAGGGAATCACCGAAGACCCATAACTACCGAGTTTGAAGAAAATAGGTCCAGTTGCTTAGGTTCTAGATCGAGGTACAGACATACAGACAGACAGACATACAGACAGACAGACGGAATTGCCGGACCCACTTTATTCGTCTTCGCTATCATCGTAATGTCAACTTTGATCAAAATCTCGAGTTCGATTTTTTTCCAAATGCAGAACTTGCCCTATAGTACCTATATCGCAAGTAAAAACAACAGTTGGCCTACTACGTTTTGCCAGCGTTGATGGGTGTAAAAAGAAATTAATTGAATGTACTTAATGTGTTTTAGCACTCATTTGTCAAAATGGCAGAACAGATATGTTGTTTTAACACTAAATGCTGATTTCGCGCTCGAATTTCTGTGTGTTTCAGGTATAAAATTATGATTATTTTGCTCTCAACCTATAGCTCTACCCCTAAGCAGTGCAAAACCATAATAAAAGTGATTTCGAAAAATGTGTTACTTATGTTGTTTTATCAATCACCGATTCAAATGTCATTTAACTTGAGAACAGACGGGTAAGGACAAGATTTTCTTTTGCTGTTAATAAAATTCCAAAAACACTTTGGATTCATTTTTAGATCTCTTTACACCTTCTGAATGTAATTAAGATACTTAAAACTAGATATTCTATTGAAAATATCCCTCGATTCACAATATATATTAAAATTGGTTTCTGTTGGGTATAGTTTAAAAGTAGACCATAACTTATTTCTTCGATTTCTCAGAGTTTTTATTTCACTATAGTACCAAACTGGCACAAAAGATCTTGTTTTAACAATCGCGATGGGAACAAGTTTAAGAAAACAATCAAACAATACATTGTAAAATTTAAACACCATTAAGCTAACATTCAAACAATAATTCAAACAAGACCAATCAACTTGTGATAACAAAGAATTAAGTTTTATAAAATCAGTCTTTTTAAAATTGAAAGAGTAAAAGTTTTCACACAATTTATTATCAAAGTTATTAAATTTTTTAGAAAGTGAACAGATCAGTGATGGGTGATAGTTATCTTCAGCCTTCAGGCACTAAAGGCTCGGTGGATTTTCGTATTGTAATTTCATCGTCAATGGTAGTAAACACTAGATCCAGCAGTTTTCCATTAATATTTAAAACATCATTTAATTGAAGAAGTCCAAGTGAAGTTAAATCATCAATTAGCTAAGAGTCGTTGGATCTGAGATTACCAGATGGTAACATACCATTTGTGTCACGACAGCGCGTCCAAGTGACATTGCTAAGGTTGAAATCGCCAAGGGCATAGTTATAAAGACTTTTGTCTGTCGTTTTCAATTGGATTTTAATTTCACCATCTGACAAATAATAAGCGAAGATAAAAATGCACTAAAAAACGGATAGTATTGAAATTTTGCAATCCATTTTGTTCAACCTTTGTAACAAACAAGTTATACATGACTTTCTTTTCTTGATTTTCTCAATCTTCTTCTTCCTTTGTTTCGGCGCTGTTATGATCTCGATGTCGAGGGGATCATAACTCTCCCACGTATCTGCTTCACACTAGTGATCCGCCTGTGGGGTTCGCCGGGTTGACCTCAGAAATCGGCGGCAAGCCTCCCGGTTTTGTATTGTTCCATTTCTGAGGCCAACTGAATGCTGGTGTTTTTGCATTTGTTTGTACCAGGAGTGTTTAGGCCTACCTTTCTTTTTATTCCGAATTGGAACGTTGTATGATATTGCCTTTTTGACGGGGTTCTCAGGATCTCTCCTTTGAACATGGCAATACCAACTGAGTCGGTCGTGTTCAATTTTTTGGGAAATTGTATTCTTAACACGAAGGCTTCCTCGGATCTTCGTACTTCTAATTCGATCAAGCTTTGTAACTCCTGCTGTCATACGAAGCATCTTAATCTCAGCTGCCGTTAGCTTACTCTCATACTTTGTGTACATTGTCCAACATTGTGAACCGTATGTGAGTGCTTTCCTTTCAGCTTAGGGGGCATTTTTCGGTCACAGAAGATAGCAAAATTTTCCCGCCACTTCATCCACCCTACGCTTACGCGATGATTGATATCGTCATCACAAGTAGCTTCGTTATTTATCATAGACCCCAGATATTTAAACTTTTCACACTTGGGAAGCACTACTCCATTCAAATAAATGTCTGGAATAGGCCTGTGTGGATCAGAAAATAGGCAGCATAGGTATTCTGTCTTTTTCGCGCTTATGCGGTACCCACTTCCTTCTAGAACATCCACCCATACGTCAAGTGCTCGTTGTAGGGATATCGGGTCTTCACTTATGATGGCTCCATCGTCAGCAAAGAATAACTGATGCACTTTTGGATCCGTCACCTTGCCTTCAAGCAGGTAATCAAGAACTGTAATAAAGAGCAGGGGACTCAAGACACTTCCCTGGTGTACACCTACTGTGATTTCGAATTCTTCGGTGACTCCAGCTGCGCATCTTACTTTAGTAACTGCTCCATCATACATGTCCATAATTATCCGCACATAGGTTTCTGGAACTCCTCGTTGCCTGAGGGCCACCTATATTAGATCTCGTGGTTGCCGATCGAATGCTTTTTCAAAATCAACCAATACGACATGCAAATCCTCCAAAGAATCCCGATGTTTTTCCATAATTATTCTTATACTCTGGATTGCATCCGTGGTTGACTTACCCCCGACAAACCCGCACTGGTCATCAGATAGCCTAATTATTGTTCGCAGTCGGCTACCCAAGACTCGCTCAACGATCTTCATGGTGTGTGACATCAGCTTAATCGAACGGTAATTATCACAGCTTCGAGTATCACCCTTTCCTTTATAAATTGGAAGAAGGTAACTTTCCCTCCATTGATTAGGCATGCGATCACCTCGTATAAGTTTGGAGACAAGAATCATGAGCCATCTAAACCCGATGTCTCCCATCTTTTTCCAAAACTCTGAGGGTATTTCGTCTGGGCCAACAGCTTTTCCCTTTTTGGAGTATTTTACCGCCTCACTAACTTCTTCGACTGTGACGTCGGATACTTCGCTTAAGTTAGGTGAAGCTATTGGAAAGTATAGCCTTGGAAATTGTTCGTTTAGAAGTCCGTCACAATACTGTCGCCACCTGTGAAGGATTTCGTTGTCTTCCACAAGTAGTTGGCCTTGAGCATTGTTAATGAACTTTGGCGAACAAATCTCCTGGGCATTTCTTCTTCTTTGAGCGGCTATTTTGAAGATAGTTGCGCCCTTATTCGTGTTTTGCCGTAGCTCTTGAATAGCACCAGCTGTCGGGGTAGAAATTTCATCCAGCTCCCGATACAGGTTTTCTGTATTCTTTGCTTGAATTTGGGCGCACTTCTTCTTCGCTTCTTTCTTGCAGTTTCTATATTCCACTTCGAGGCCTGACTTTTGCTCTGTATCATTAGAGGGGCACTTCGACCAAGCCTTGAAAGCCATTTTCTTTTTACTTATAACTGATTTAGCTTCATCATTCCACCACCATGTTTCTTTGCCTTGTTGGTTGTGTCCTTTTGAAACCCCTAACAGTGTTTTGGCTTTTTCTTTGCAAGTTCTCTGTAGGAGATCCCACATACTTTGTGCTGTACTCTCTTTATTTCGAACTATATCGGTGTTGTTATACAGAACGTTTTGCATATTCGAAATAAAAGCTTCGCCTTTTTCCTTATCCAGATTATACCATTTGATCTTCCCAAAAGTTTTTGTATGTTTGTTGTCGTTCACTGTCTCCATAAAAAATTCTGTCGGTAGGAGACGGTGTTGGTGGGCTATCGCTTCTCCTAGTATCACTTTGCAATCTTTTACCCGGGGTTTCATGAAACTAGATACCAAATGGTAATCAATCTGGGTTTCATTTCCACCACTGCTGTAAGTGACCAGGTGTCGGCTTTGTTTGACGAACATGGTATTTAGTACGATAAGACCGTATGTTTTGCACATGCTCAAGATGTCTTCACCAGGAGTGTTCCTGGTGCCGTATCCGAGGCCTCCATGGCAATCTTCATAGTCTTCGTTTGTCTTCCCGACATGTCCGTTCAAATCTCCGCCCACGAACAAAAACTCTTCCTTTGGGATGTCCTTAAGTAGATTGTGAAAGTCTAGCCAAAATGCATCTTTTTCCACCTGCTCACATCCAATTTGGGGAGCATATGCAGTGACAATATTCCACAACTTTCCTTTAATCACTAATTTAAGGGACATCAAACGGTCGCTGGATTTCGAAATGGTCAATACGCTGCATAATAGATGTTTTGCAAGGATGATTCCGATTCCGTTTTTACCCTTTTCCGTTCCATAGTAGAACATCTTATAGTTTTTTGTCCTCGTATCCAAGAAACGGGCCCTGTTTCCCGTGTTTCGCCATTTTGTTTCTTGAACACATAAGATGTCCACTCGCCTTCTTTTCATCATCTCTTTCAGCTCGAAGCTTCGACCTGTCATACTGCCAACGTTCCAACTCGCAACTCTCAGATTTTGTATAATCTGCGGCATTACTTTGCTAGCCCCCGGAATCCGTCTAGCTCTGACCCGAGCATTGCTGCTCGGTCCAGGATCAGTACCATGTGTATCAATGGTAGTGCCTGGCGGGGTAGTGTCATTTCGGACGAGTACTTCCATAATGCTTGAATTCACAAAATCCGTTGTAAGTATCGACGTGTGCATGCTCCAGTTTTGTATTTGATCTCTCTTTTACGGCACCGGTGATCTCCAGTCGTGCCAACCCAGGGACTGGCATGCACACTTTTGGAAAAGTTTATAGGTGTTACGTGTCGCTAGGTTCACCTTGCTGTTTGTGGCCTAGATGTATTTACTCCTTTAGTCGCCTTTTACGACGAGCGGGGAGGCGCTGCAGGAATATTCTAACCCGTCCCTGCACAGGGGTCTTGATTTTCTCAATAAATTCAAAAAATCGCCAGAAAGACCAAGCTGTCATTCCAATTCCAAAACTAATTGCATCATTTGTATTGTTTTGAATTCCAATTTAAAATTCCTAACTTATTTTCCAAATCATTTTCAATTCGAAGAAATATGTATATAAAAAAAAGTATTTGGAAGTGATTTTGACATGTTTCAATTTGCAAGCCTATACTAAAATTACTTTTAAATTGAATTTTTCTTATGTTTCCGAAAAGCACTGAAAGGTAATTTCAAAAACGAAAAGTAGATTTCCGTATCGTCAAAAGGGGAACACACCCAAACAGTACTTTACATCTATGTCACAAAACTCATTCTCTTCTAGAGACGATTAGTGAGGATTGAATTGTTTCATTTTTTAAATATTCGAAAACTAATCGGCTATGTAACCAATTCGTAATTCATTATAATCTTAATCAACAATTAGTTGTTATGTTGGTTTGTACAAAATGTTTGTACGTTTATAGGTTAGGATCTTACAGAGACTTGGCTTGAGGGAAAAGAAGTCTTAGAAGTCTAGCGCGCGTACGTCAGTACACACACTCTTCTTTTATTCTAATTTTTCTTTTTAAAAAAATAATTTCTTTAATTTTTTTTTCACAGAATGTCCTTTATTTTATATTATTTTCGTATAGTAAATATCTTCTCGAAAAAGGAATGCTTTCTTGGTTGAGTCATGCTTCTCCTTCTTGGAGGCTTGGATGGTGCAGTGTATTGTTTAAAATTTGGATATAATATCGGATCTGAAGCGACTAGCTGCTCTTTTATCTACATTGAAACAGAAAAGATTTTATAACAAATCAGTGCCAAAAACACTGACTTACCAACCGCTTGTATAATTCCCATAAGCCCTCTCCACTCTATAGAAAATACAATTATAATTCCAAAAAGTTACCTATGTCATTTACAAAATCTATACATTTTGGTTTTTATTTACCTTATTAAACAAATCAAACAATTAAGAATATAGTCCCTTATCTCTTCCACCATCACAAGTGTTTCTTCCACACTTTGCAAAAACGTGCTAACACAAATAAGATATTTTTAAAATTAAATTAACAATAAAAAGAATGGATTAAGCAAATTTTCGGAAAACAGTTGTGTCAGCTTATGAGATGAGGGGTGACATTATGAAACTTTTATTTACCTGGATTCGGTTTGATAATTAAAAAACAATTGCCATCTCAGTTGCTTAAAATAAAACATTAGTAAATATTTGTTTCTTATTTGACACACGCGCCAAAATATTCCACCGAAGATAAACTTCTACGAAAATTTGCAGTATAAATTGAGGTCCCGCTGAAATGAGCGTGGCATTCAATCTACGAGTATCAAAGTTAACTAATCAAAATGGTGGTGGTAAAAATCTTGTTAGTTTTAGTAGCCGTTTCGGCATTCTCAACACTTTCATATGGGCAAAGAATCTCCCCCAGAATGATGAATGGGATTCCAGCTGATACAATGAGACGATTCCCACACCATGTGACCATTCAACCGCTTCAAAATTACAACCCTAGTGGACTGCAAATGTGTGGAGGATCAATTCTCAACGAACAGTGGGTTCTAACCTCAATTAAATGTGTGGATCAAGGTGAAACACTTAAAATCGATTTACAAAAGCTCAACAAGAGTAATTCTGCTGGATCTTACAGTGCTGTGGTGAATAACGATGAGAATTCAGTTACCAAGTATCCCACAGAATACGATGACATTGCACTGATTAAATTACCATTCCGCATCATTTTCTCCGACACAGTCAGGCCAATCAGATTGTCTTCAAAGTCTCCCGCGGAGATGCAGAAAAAACTAGGCGTTTTACCCGGATTTGACACTAATGAAAATAATGCTTCTTCGAAAAAGGATCAGCTCACTTATGCTATGTTGAGTATAGCTCCTAATGAGGTCTGTCAGAAATCCTACCAATATGCTTATGACGAGTTTTTAAATATGTGTGCTGTGCCAAATAGCCGCAATAACCCTTGCGTTACGGACTTCGGAAATGGTTTGGTTGTTGGTTGGCCAGCTAAGCCAGAATTAATGGGAATCTATTCATCTGTATCTTACGATTGTGACAGCTATTCTCCGTCTGTCTTTACATATATTGAAAAGTACCTACCGTGGATCAACAGCGTCATTGGTGAGGAAGCAACTGAACCTTATTACACAACTACACCTGAAACTTACTACACAACTACAGTAGTAGCTTAAATTTCTTCTTGATTCAAGTGTGCTGGTGGTCAAAGCTCAAAATAGAAGAGCATATAACAAGCATAAATATATTACTCAACTAATAAATGTATAATTAACAAAAGCATCCAAAAATTTTCTTTTAATTTATTTGTTAATCCTTTCTTTGGCAGATTTCTAATCTTTTTCTTAAATAACTGGCACTACTGTAAGCTCTTTGCACTTTTTGTCAGTTTTAGTTCTGAGCTCTGGGAATGCAAGATTTCAAATGATTTATGTATGTACATACATACATACATAGGTAGATTTCACATGCTTTTTTTTTAATAAAATAATTCTAAAGCATTAGTAAAATTAACCTTAATGACAATACATACCCTTGGGTGCGTGAAAAGAACACATCGCACCTCCGGTGCAATATCGACGTAACTGCAATTTTTTCTGCAATTGAGTTAAGATTGACATAATTACCTAAATGTCAAGTTTTATAAGTGGTAAAGTCGACGTAATTGTATCTTTGCTATTGCCCAAAAGAAGCCACTTTTTTGTATGGACATAAAAGCTGAAACGTATGGTATTTTGATAATCAAGAAAACTTTAAACGTGATTCCTCAACATTTAGGAAAATTGCACTTACGTCGTTATTGCACTGGAGGTGCGACATATGTAGGACGAAGGACATATTTTCCGACTGAATCTTCAAATACATCGAATTAAATCATATCGAACCGACTTAACTTCTGCTTAAATATGTTAAGCTTCTGGATCTGAAAAGCATCGTCTAAGATCTGTTTTGTCGTTAAGCAGGTTTGTTTTCTGTATAGCATATAATATCTGGCAATAAAGGTATCATTATTCCACTTTTGGCGAGTTCGTCAGCTTTAAAATTTCCTGAAATGTCTCTGTGGCCCAGCACATAGCAGAGGTGAATTATAAACTGCTGCCCCATCTTCGTCAGAGACGATAGGCTGTTATTGAGTCGGTAGAGTCAGAATCAAGAGACTTATGACTGCTTGATGGTTCGAGAATTTTCGGATTGATACCACGTTTTCTTTAGGCCAAGAGAGGACTTTTTTAATCGCCAAAATTTCGACCTGATCCAGTTTTCATCCATCGAAGTATAAATGGATTGAATCATCTTCCAGGAATACCAAGTCTTTCCAGAGTTCTCCACAAGGTATGGTTACCTGAAAGCTCTTGTCCTATCGATATCGGTATCGATGCTACGAGTATACTACTTGGAAGTGAATCGATTGAGTTCAGAATAATGGAGTGGCCAATTTCATTATTGGTCCACCGCGAGGAGGCTTGTAGACGAATAGCTGTGTTTGCAGCTATAAATAATAAATAATATTAAATATTAAAAAGCTCGTGCAATAGTTCCACCATTACGCAAGTTTTAACGTATCTACAGTATTTAAATAAAACTAAAAATTTTAATATTTTTAAAAACGATCTTTTAGATATAAAATAATATCTCCAAGTCCCAAAAAACGTAGGGGCATGATTTGTTGCACGAACTGATGTATGAATAGTTCATATTATTCACTGATCATTTTACTGCACTGCAGAGTTTACTCTCTACAGAACTTAGTACTTACTTCTATCTATTGCATGCGCCCCACGTTTTTCGCTTTAAATGCTAGGATAAGCATTTCGTATATTTAGTTCTTCTTAAACAGAGCACGAACAATGGGGAAATTAGAGGGGAGAGAAAGGAGATGTTGATGAACTTTAGTCAAGGAAAGGGCAAGGGAAAACCGTGCCGGGTAAAATGTTCTAAAATCGTGTTGTGCGACTAAAAAATAAGTCTTTGAATTTGACGGTACGTCCAAAATCAGGCTCGAGGGAATACTGATGAACATGCTTAGCGAAACGGGTATCACGGGTGAATTGATTAAGTTGAGGAATGTAACTGGCTTTTTCGAGTGAGCATTGCTTGTGAAAGAGAAACAAAATTTTCCGTAATGGACTCGTCTCATAAGTTTAAGAATACACCGCCGCTTCAGTTCCACAGCCGAAGAACAGGGTTGTGAGTGTGGAAACGACGAATATGAAAAACTGACGCTGCTGTCGTCAGCGAAATAATGAAGTAGATTTGAATTTTCAGACAAAAGATCATTTATGAAGATAAGGAAGAGTGTCGGTGACAAAATGGAGCCTTGGGGCACACCAACATTTATATCAACATGAATATCAGATTTGAAGCGGTTATTGAGCGGTTTGAAAGGTAATTTCTAATCCAACGAAGAAAAAACTCTTTGATACTAAGGCGCGCTCATAACTTAATAAGCTCATAAACCTATTCACCAAGCAATATTAGTGAAGATCTACGAGCGAATTATATTTATCCGTCGGAAATAAAAAAGGTTACTTCAAAAAAATATATTTTTAAATCTTAACTTTATTTTCTTTTCAACAAATAAAATATTTAAATAGTTTTTACATACATAGTTCTTACATACTACTTTGCAACTACTCGCAACTCCTTCCGTGTTGAATCTATTTATATCGTTATCCTGATGAGGTGGTTTTCTTGTCCTCAGGGTTTATGGTAGTGTTGGTTAATTACTTTTTGTATCTTTATCTTATTTTGTTATTTGGTTGGTCATAAAATATCTGTTATGTATTTTATTTTATCTTGTTTTGTTATTATTATCTTGATTGGTTGATCATAAAATATCTGTTATGTATTTTATCTTGTTACCTGTGGTAATCTTTATTAGGATGTTTGTAGATCATTAGCGATCTTATTTATTTTATTATTTCCTCTTATTTCCTGCTTGAGGTACAGTTGAGTGTTTATAACTAGCGCTCTCAAAAGTTAGGAGTGGTCCCGACCATTCCTAACTTACGAGCACTCTCTTCGAAAGTTTGTTCGCTTAGACGTGTGCCACGCACGCATTTGACTCGAAACCATGTGAGCAATGCCAAGTAGAAGAGTATCCATTTGCTGTCAAGATCAAGACCAACATTCCACAACATTTCACAGTTTGGGTATGCCTGAACAAGAGAGAGTGGCTCTCATTTTCGAACTTCGAAAAACACTTGTGACTTGTGAGTGGTTGGTGAATACCCCGAAGAAATTTCAAGTTAAGAGCCTCGTAAAGTTAAGAGCCGTTTAAGAGCGCTCGGTGAATACCAGCCTAAATGCCCTTATTGCCAAACTCTATCAAATCCTAGTAGCAATAAATTGCAATATTTTTGATAGCTCTCTTTGAGAAATGTGTCACATGTGAATACTAAGATCAATAAAATTAAGCATACAATTTTTTTTTTTTTTTATAATCGGCGCACACTCAAGGGGTTTTTTGTATACCCTTAATATGCCAGAGACACAGTGTGAGCATTAAGAAAAAATGGAAGGGTTAGAAAGGAGGTGTCGGTGTACATTGGTTTTGAATTCTTGAACATTGCAATTACTGGGAAAGACAGAGCGTGGCAAGGAATCCACATTCGCGTAGTACGGCTAAAGAACGAATCTCTGTACTTCACAGTACCGCCGAAGTTGTGCTCAAGGGTAAATTGATGGGCATTGCTAGAAGTGCGAGTATTACGGTTAAATTGTTTAATGGGAGGAATGCAGCTGGCTATTTCACTAGAGCATAGTCCGTTAAAATAACGGTAAAAAAGGGTGAGGCAAGAAACATTACGACGATGTTGGAGTGACGTAAAAGAGTCAATGATGTTATTGTCGCCAATCATTTTAAAAGCTCTTCTTTGAATACTGTCCAAGAGACTTGAGTAAGTAACTGGAGCACCAGCCCATAGATGGGAGTTATACTCAAGTTTTGGACGTATATAGGTTTTATAGATTGTAGCCAGATCAGAAGGAGAGAAAAATTTCTTGCACCGTCGTAGAAAACCCAAACGTCTTGCGCATTTTTAGCAACATCGCGCATGTGATCGTTCCACAAGAGGTGGTTCGTGATGCACATACCGAGAATATCGAGATGTTCAGTTTCACAGATACAAGTGTCACTGATTGATAGTGGCAAGGGGGGTATATCACGCTTTAACGATATAAGACAGCATTGGGTTTTCGAAGCATTAAATTCGACACGGTTTCTTATTCCCCATAGTACAATGCTGTTTAGGTCGTAATTTAATGAGCTTATCATATTTTGTCGTTGCAGTTCCACATCCGAAGAGGAAGGATGTGAGTCTGAAAACGAATATGAAAAGCTGAGAGTAACATCGTCAGCGAAACAATTAATTGGATTAGAAGTTGTGGACAGGAGATCAATAATAAAAATGAGGAAGAGGGTTGGGGATAAAACGGAGCCCTGTGGCACACCAGCATTTATATTGTGGGTTTCAGACTTGATTCCGTCTAGTAGAACTTGTATTGAACGGTTCGAAAGAAAATTTCTAATCCAAAGAAGTTGGGATTCGTCGATGCCGAAAGCACGCTGATAATATAGAAAGAAGGGACGTTAGTGCGATCGGTCGATAATTTGAGGGAGAAGAAGAGTCGCCTTTTTTCGCAATCGGCTGAACAAATGCTGTTTTCCAATTGCTCGGAATGAGTCCAGAAGAATAGGATAGATGGAAAAGCTTACGCAGGGGTCTTGCTAGCGTGGAAGAACACCTCTTCAGAATAATAGCGGGGATACCATCCGGACCAGCGGATTTATGTATGTTGAGATCCTTCAAGACTCTTGCCACGGTACGAGTACGAACAAAGATTTGTCCCATAGAATCATTGACGCGCTCAAGAATTGGGGGAGTTGTCACACTAACCGGCAAGGTGAAATTTGCGGCGAACTGCCTTACAAACAAGTTAGCTTTATCAATAAAGCTAACAAAAGAAGTGTCATTGACAACAAGTGTATGAACCGAGGAAGAATTCCTCATATTTTTTACAAATGACCAAAAATTCTTACTGCCTTTGGGACATTGCAGTATTTTTTGCCTTGATTTTTAATCATGTAAAAATTTGGTCCATCGAATATGGGCGTTGCAGGCCTTCCTGGCTTGTTTGAACTTTTTCCCGCTTTCCTCAGTTGGGTTGGCTCTAAAACATCGGAAATATTTTTCAACAACTTTGAATTTTTGACCACTTATGATATCTTCAAAACCTTTATTCGTAGAAAGAAAAGTATCAGCACCTTTTCTATAGAAAATCGCAGGATGAATTAGTTTTTTCGTACAAAATTTTTTAAATCGGTTTCTTATGCTAATATTTATTTTAAAAATAATTTATTTAGATTTTTTTTACAGATTGTCCTTTAGTTTATATTATTTTCGTGAAGTAAATATCTTCTCGATAAACCAATGCTTCCATGGGTAAGTCATGTTTCTCCTTCTTGGAGGCTTGGGCACCACCGGTCGGTGTGGTGTATTTTTTAAAATTTGGATCTAATGATCAGATGTGAAGCGACAAGCTGCTCTTTTATCTGCATTGAAACAGAACGAAAATCCTTGCCTCAGCACAAAATCAAAACATTTTATAACAAACCACTTATCTTCGCTTGTATTATTCCAAATAATAAATATCACAGATTCCATCTTCCATAAGCCTTATCCCTATAGAAAAACAATTAAATCTAAAAACTTTGGTTTTTATTTACCTCGTTAACAAATCAAACAATTAATAATATAGTCCCTTATCTCTTTAACAATCACAAGTGTTTTTTCCACACTTTCCAAAAACGTGCTTACACAAATAAGATATTTTTAAAACTAAATTAACAATAAAACGAATGGACTAAACAAATTTTAGGAAAAACAGTTGTGTCAGCTTATGAGATGAGGGATGATATTATCAACCTTTATCAAACAATTGCCATCTCAGTTGCTTAAAATAAAACGTTAGTAAATATTTGTTTCTTATTTGACACACGCGCCAAAATATTCCAGAGAAGATTAATTTCTAGGAAAATTTGCAGTATAAATTGAGGTCCCACTGAAATGAGTGTGGCATTCAAACTGTCAAAGTTAACTAATCAAAATGGTGGTGGTAAAAATCTTGTTAGTTTTAGTAGCCGTTTCGGCATTCTCAACACTTTCATATGGGCAAAGAATCTCCCCCAGAATGATGAATGGGATTCCAGCTGATACAATGAGGCGATTCCCACACCATGTGACCATTCAACCGCTTCAAAATTACGACCCTAGTGGACTGCAAATGTGTGGAGGATCAATTCTCAACGAACAGTGGGTTCTAACCTCAATTAAATGTGTGGATCAAGGTGAAACACTTAAAATCGATTTCCAAAAGCTCAACAAGAGTAATTCTGCTGGATCTTACAGTGCTGTGGTGAATAACGATGAGAATTCAGTTACCAAGTACCCAACAGAATACGATGACATTGCACTGATCAAATTACCATTCCGCATCATTTCGTCCGACACAGTCAGGCCAATCAGATTGTCTTCAAAGTCTCCCGCGGAGATGCAGAAAAAACTAGTCGTTTTACCCGGATTTGACACTAAAGAAAATATTCCTTCTTCGAAAAAGGATCAGCTCACTTATGCTATGTTGAGTATAGCTCCTAATGAGGTCTGTCAGAAATCCTACCAATATGCTTATGACGAGTTTTTAAATATGTGTGCTGTGCCAAATAGCCGCAATAACCCTTGCGTTACGGACTTCGGGAATGGTTTGGTTGTCGGTTGGCCAGCTAGGCCAGAATTAATGGGAATCTATTCATCTGTATCTTACGATTGTGACAGCTATTCTCCGTCTGTCTTCACATATATTGAAAAGTATATATCCTGGATCAACAGCGTCATTGGTGAGGAACTACCAGAGACAACAACTATAACTACAACTTCTACTACTGCAGCAGCTGCATAATTAGTTTCAAATAAAACAGCCAATATTTATCTTATTTGCTTATTGAAGTTTGAGCTTATGTCATAGCTCAGATTCCTAGATTTCTCAAAAACATAAATTAATAATAAATACAAGAGCACTAAAACTGTGTTAATTTCATTAACCGACCTCCCTTTCTCAGGTTAAAATGCTTCGTCTCCAGTAGCAACTTGGCGACTTGACTTTCAATGCTCCCTTGGCTTGATTTCAACATTCCTATTGAGATCTGTTAAATAGGTTTTAGGTATAATGCATACATGCCTACCTTGTCCCTTTAAGACTCTCCGCCAAAAATCTGTCTATAACGCACTTCTCTGAGCTGTGTGGTTGCAAGTTTGTATGGCTGGATAACATCGAAGCCAAAAGGCTGAATGGTTTCATGTTCCTTTAGTTCGCAGTTCTTATCTCCTCGACTTTGAAGTTTTTTGTATTTAGAAAGCCGTACTATGTAATAACATTAATAAACCAAACTTTGGTGAGAGGTGGGTCTGGAAGGGATATACATATAAATCTACAAAAAGGAGAGGTAGAACGAGAAAGACGGATTTTCTTACTGAATCTTCAAATACATCAAATCAAAAACTCCAGCTTGAGCCACTCCAGCCAGAGTTGATGAAACTAGCTTTACTTCTACCCACTTGGAGTAAGAATCCACTAGAATGAAGAATTGTTGGCCTTGAAAGGGTCCTAGGAAATCTACATGGAGGCGAGACCAGGGCTTTGTAGTCTCCTCCCAGAGATGAATAGTTATTTTATGCTTTTCTGGTCGTGACGGTTGACATATTACGCACTTCTTCACGGTTGTTTCTATGTCGGCATCTATCTTAGGCCACCATACGTAGCTTCTAGCAAGGGCTTTCATCTTGACAATCCCAGGGTGACCAGCATGTAGCGCTTTCAGAATGTCTTTTTTAGCTGACTCTGGAATATTTAGACGAGAACCAAAAAGTAAGCAGTTTTTGTTTACCGTAATTTCCTCCTTATGTCGTTGATATGGCTTGAAATTTTCATCTATGTGATCATCTGGCCATCCCCTCAACACCCAATGAAAAACTTTCTTCAAAATTTTATCTTTAGATGTCAGCATGGCAATGTCGCTCGATTGAAGAATGTTGAAATCAGATTCTTCAATCATATTTATTTTAAATCCACAATCGGACTCCGTAGCAATTTGTAAACGGCTGAGAGCGTCTGCGTTGTTGTTCTTTTCTCGAGGACGATGTAAGATTTTGAAACTGTAGCCGTTTAAGAAAACACTCCATCTGAGCATTCTAGGTGATAGTATTACTGGAGTAGGCTTTTTTGGGTTGAACAGTCCAATCAGCGGTTTGTGGTCAGTTATTTTTGAAAACTGTCTTCCATATAGAAAATTATGGAACTTCTTGACACCAGCAATTATTGCCAATGCCTCTTTATCTATTTGCGCATAGCTTCTCTCGGTTTTAGATAACGTACGTGAATAAAATGATATTGAGCGCTCTTGACCATTTGGCATTACATGGGGTAGTACAACTCCGATCCCATATGGTGAAGCGTCACATACCAAAGCAATAGGAAGACTCTCACTGTAATTAATTAAAATATTGTCACCTGATATGAGTTGTTTGAGTCCTTCAAAAGCATCGTTATGATTTGAATTCCAACACCAGGCCATATTCTTATCCAATAATCTATGCAGAGATAGAAATTGATAAGACCCAGGAATGCTTGTAACTGTTTCTTGTCGGTAGGTGGGGATGTCTCTTGAATGGCACGTACTTTGTCATCTGATGGACGAATCCCACGATGGTCAATATTGTAGCCCAAAAATGTTATTGATGGCAAATCGAATTTGCACTTGTCTTTTCGTAGACGCAATCCAGCATTACTCAAACGTTGAAAAACCACTTCTAGTGTCTTAACTAGCTGAGATGAATCTTTACTTATGACAAATATGCCATCAAAATAAACAGTAACTCCAGATAGATCTCGCATTAGGTTTTCCATTCGCATTTGAAATATTCTGGGAGCAGTTGAAATTCCAAATGGAAGACGATTTACTCGGTATGCTCCTTTGTGAGTAATAAGTGTAAGTATCTTCGATGATTTCTCATCCATAACCATTTGCTGATATGCCTGTGCTAAATCAATTTTAGCGAATGTATTGCCTCTTGGAATAGATGCCAAAATGTCTGTTATTGACGGTGTTTGAAAACAATGGGCTGAGTGTGCCTTGTTGACTGTGCACCTGTAGTCCCCACAGATACGCACGGAACCATCAGATTTAGTAATCGGTACAATTGGTGCAAGCCAGTCACTGTACTCTGTTGGTTCAAGAATCTCTTGTCGAACTAGCTTGTCTATCTCCTCTTCAATGGCTTGTCGTTGAGCATATGGAACCTTTCTGACTGGTAGCTTTACTGGACGTACAGTAGAGTCAAGTGTAAGCGAAATTTCTTCACCTACGTAGGTACCAAGTTCTTCTGAGAACAATGGTGAATATTTTTCTAAAAGTCTTGTGAGCGATGAATGAATATTATGTACACCTTGTACGACAATACCCAGATGTTCAAACCAGTTACAACCAAGTACACTTGTTCGCCGACCAGCAGTGATATATAAGGGTAGGTTTGAAAGATGTTTGTTGTTGTACATAACGTCAACATAAATAAGTCCTGTGATCGGAATACGATTATTTCCATAATCAAAAAGAAACAAACTTGATTCTTTAATTTTTGGTAGATTTTTCTTCTAAATTCTAGCCGCTTCTTCTTCACAAACTATTGTATAGGTTTAGCCAGTATCCACCTCGAATTCGCAGTTGATTCCGTTCATCTTCACAGTTGCTGTCTTTTTAAGACTCTTTGCAGGTTGAATAGAATTAACTTGGTGTTGTTTCGCTGGCTGAAAACTATAATGTTCTATGTTAAGGTAACCATGTTTTGAGAAAATCGACTCCAAAGTTTTGAGTTACTGAATTCCACTAAAAATGATTGTATTTTACTATAAAAATGGAAAACTAATAATTAAAGCTGCATAATCTTTTAAATCGAAAGTTAAAAGTTCCTTTTTAATGTAAGGAAACTATTTAATTAAGCATTTTTTGTTTTGACATAGAACATTTTTTTGACTTGTTAGACTTTTTTGTGTTTATTTTGTTCTATGTATGACATATAACTTTATAGAACTGAGTACTATATATGAAAATAACTTCATATCGCAGAAAAAAACATTTTTGTTGTAATGACTTCTTAAGCCTTATATTCTTTTATTATTATAAAATAAATATATATATTTAATCAGTCTTAAACTATACAAGCTAAATTCATTTAGGATTGTATGCATTAACAATATAACAAAAAACCAATAACAAAAAATATTTATTCACATTAAAATAAACATTACTTAAAAAACTAATGAATGTTGTTGTTGATAATAATTTTAAAAAAATCACAATCCACCTGAGGCATGAATTGCAACATTGCTTTAAAAGATTTTATTTTGGAGTCCGGCAGCTTATTTTTGATGAAAGCTTCTTTAAGATGAGGCATTTCTGAAGAAAATTTCTTGTTCTTGTTGGCCCTTCTAGGAAGCTTGTCGTATCTCAAAGTAACATATTCGGAATTCTCAATATATTCGGTTTTGTACCCAATAATTAAAAAGTTTTTTGTAAATTCCAATTCACAAACCTTAGTGAATGGGATTGCTTTAAAATTAAAAAGTTTTGAACATTCTTGAAAATTTTTGAAGTCAGCAGGTATCATTTGCATTATAACTAATTTCGATTGCTTATAGTTGATATTCATCAAAATTCTCATCAAAGAAATTGGGGAGTAATACTCCCTTTTTTGCAGTCGTCTCTCGATGACACTGTGGACGGCATCGATTTCTTGGATGCAGGAGTGACCAGGCACACTGAACCGGAGAGTAATTTTGTTTACTTGTCTATGAGCGTGGATGAAGTTTAATAATGCAAATGACATTATTGAGTTTCTGTTTTGAGGAACACAGGAGTCAGCCCACAAAGTAATTTCTGAGAAGTGACAATTTTCGTTGAACACTTTTTCCAATATTTTAATAAGGGCAGATGCCAAATCGTTTCCGCTTCTTCCCATTACGCTCTCATTCCACAAGGCACAATATACCTACAAACAAATAAAAAATAACTATTAATATCTACACAAAATAAAATCATTTGATTTGGTTTATCAAACCTTGTTATTCGTCGATAAATGACCTGTAAGATTATAGGTATTCAACTTGGAATGGTAGAAAAAGGAAGATATTTCTGCCTTTGGACACGATAAAACGTTTTGCAGGTCAAAACATAATACCGGAATAGACGACTCGCGGTCTTTTTGTCTCTGATCCCTTGTTGATTTTTTATGAAGCATGTGATTTTTGTACTTGGATTTTAAATCTTCTGAAGTTCTTTTAGATTCTTCCATCACTTTAAACTCCTCACATAAGTCACAGCGGTCTTTTTTCGGTTTGTAAAACGATAAATTAAATTCGTTATTGAAAATGTTTCTGTATGTGCTTATTTTAACTAGATTTTCTCCATCTTCTGTAGCTTCTTCTTTGAACATTTGATGCATAACTGCTACGTTCAAATCCGACTGTAGATATTTTTTATTTGAGTCGCGCCTGCAGTAGTGTGAGTCCACCGTCGGAAATTTCAAAATATGCTTTCGAATAGCATCCTTTATGATATTTGGGACACTATTTTTTTTATGTTTTCCTTGTTCTGATCTTTTAGGGGTTCCACTTACTTCATTTTTGAATTTATGCACTTGATAAATTCGTTGCTGGCTTATATCCAAAGTGTCAAGAAAAAAGTTTTTGCAGACGCGAAAACGGTTTAGTTTTACTTCAAAAAAATATTTAAAAGAAAATTGTTTTTTCGAATTCTCAGCCGTTTTTCCGCAACGTCTTACTTTAACAGCATCACGCTCCGTTGAATTAAGAAGAAAACTTCGTTTACCACTGCCATCAAGACAATAGAAGGATTTAAATATTTTTGAACGGTCTTCCTCTTTGATCAACTTGCACTGATATAAACAATTATTTTCCACACAATTTCGTGTTAATCTAATTTTTTTCGCTAGAATGAATTTATTTTGTTCAGAAAAATGAGCCTTTCCCTCTTCGCGAAGTTTCTTTATTGTGTTGCGCTTCCAGCAGCGTTCATTTCTATGCCTTTTTCTAGACCGTTCTGAGGAAGTAAATTAAATACCAATAAGAATCTTTTACCAAATTCATTCCGAATGAAAATGTTTAAATACTATACCTGGAGATTGGATTTGATCATTTTCATTATCAGCATTGCAACTAGCAACAACAGAATTGAACTGCAAAACACTTAAATTGTTTTCTGAAGGGTCTTCAGTGTTACTGTTGTTAGGATGAGTTTGAATCAAATTGATATCTCCACTTTCCGCAGATTCAACTGTAATTAAAATTTCGTAGAAACCGAATAAAGTAAATCTATTTTTCTTATTACCAATAAAATGGGTGCTGTCAGAGGAGCACCCACTTTTTGTAGAAAGAATTTCATCCAGGTATTCTTCAAACATTTCATCTGCATTTACTTTTGCGGTTTCAAGAGAACTGGAGCTTAATGAACTCATTCTTTCTAATTTAAATTAATTCCTTGCGTCTATATTTCAATTATTATAAAAAAAATTGCACTGAAAATTCATGACAATAAATAGAACCTTCCTTTGAAACCACCAAATAATATTTAAAAACGCGCAAATAAACGTAATACTTCAAGCAAATAATTCCAAGTATCTCTACGGCTACTGAGGATAACGTTAAAAATTTCAAACAAAATGTTCTACGTAAGTAAAAACATAGAACATTTTGGCATTCTATCAAAATATTTTGTAATTAATTGTTCTAAGTTCATTTTAAAATCTAAATCAAAAGCAAAATGTTCTATGTAACTTAAAAGTAGACATTTTTGTGTGGCGTTCGAATCAGGCATAATGTTCTATGTCAACTTAGAACCTTATAGTACTGAGCATAAGCCATAATTCCGGAAAAATGAATGTTTCTTTTGGCTTTAAATAATTGGTTGAGCCTCAACTATTTTTCTAGTATACATAGTGTTGTAGCCATTAAAAATACGAAGATTTTGATATAAATAACTCATTTTTTTCGGTTTCTTTGACATAGAACATTATAGTTTTCAGCCAGCGGTTTGTAGTTCTTTGCTTTGGCAAATGAGCTATTCTGGTTCTGCTTCATTCGGCATACTCTCTTAATATGTCCAATACGACCACATTGATTGCATTTCGCAGATTTGAATGGGCAATCAACTCTGGCATGTCTGTTACCACATCCTGAAGAATTTGATGGATTGTCTGTCTTGGCTTGTTTGAACTTTATATTTCCAGGTCTGTTTTTTTGTTGGATCGAGTTGATTTGGGCTTCTGAAGAGTGTTTAGGTGATGAGTTGGATTGGATTTCTTGTTGATTTCTGGCTGCTGATTCTGCAGCTACAGCCTTTTCTTGGACAAATTGTAACGTGATTTTATTTTCCACTAGTAGACTTTGTTGTAAATGAGTGTTTCTCAAACCACAAACCAACCTGTTTCTTAACATGCGGTCTATAACGTCGTCGCCTACAAAATTACAACCAATAATTAATCTACTTATTTTCAGAAGGAGTTGGAGTGAAATGTTTTGACAAAATATCGATGATAGCTAAATAGTCGACTTCCTCTATCTTCTTAGGTGCGATAAGAGTTTTCACCAAATCAAAACAAGATGCTCCACAAATCGTCAAAAATGTTGCCTTTTGTTTGTCCTTTTCGGAAATGGCATTAGCAAGGAGGAACATCTCAAAACGTCTTTTGTACGAACTCCAAGTGGTAGGATTTGATATATCAAAAACCTCGATTGATCCAATGGCAGTCATTTTATTAATTTGATTCTGTCTTCGCCTTATAAGTTTGGGTTTGAGTTTTCAATATTGGAAAAAAAATTATTCTTGAAAACAAATCCAATCCTCGTCGCCAGTAAAATGTTTTGTGAAAACAATTTAATTTTATTTAAACAAACGTAAAGAACAAAGAATGTTTTTAGAATGAGCAAACTATTTCAATTTTCTAAATTTGATATTTCAATGATTTCTTAGACTAATTTTCTTTTATATACAACAAGTATTCGGACACAACAGCGTGCGTGGCACGTCTAAGCGAATAAACTTTCAAAGAGAGCGCTCGTAAGTTTAGGAGTGGTCGGGAGTCGGCACCACTCCTAACTTTTAAAAGCGCTCGTAGATCTTCACTAATATTGCTTGGTGAATAGGTTTATGAGCTTCTTAAGTTATGAGCGCTCAGTGAATACCAGCCTTAGTTCTTACTTCTTTCTATTGCATGCGCCCCACGTTTTTCGCTTTAAATGCTAGGAGAAGCATTTCGTATATTTAGTTCGCCTTAGACAGAGCAGGAACAATAAGAGGGGGAGAGAGGAGATGTCGATGAACTTAAGTCAACGAAAGGGCAAGGGAAAACCGTGCCGGGTAAAATGTTCCAAAATCGTGTTGTGCGACTAAAACAAAAAGTCTTTGAATTTGACGGTACGTCCAAAATTAGGCTCGAGGGAATACTGATAAACATTCTTAGCGAAATAGGTATCACGGATGAATTGGCTAAGTTGAGGAATGTAACTGGCTATTTCGAGTGAAAATATGGAAAACTGAAGATGCTGTCGTCAGCGAAATAATGAAGTGGATTAGAATTTTCAGACAAAAAATCAATTATGAAGATAAGGAAGAGTGTCGGTGACAATATGAAGCGGAGCCTTGGGGCACACCAACATTTATTATACGAATATCAGATTTGAAACCGTCCAATGTACCTTTTATTGAGCGGTTTTAAAGGTAATTTCTAATCCAACGAAGAAAAAACTTTTTGATACTAAATGCACTCATTTTCGAAAGAAGAGCTTCGTGTCAAACTCTATCAAATGTTAGTAGCAATATAATATTGCAATATTTTTTATCGCTCTTTCTGAGAAATGTTTCACATGTGAATACTAAGATCAATAAAATTAATCATAAAATATTTTTCAACAACTTTGAATTTTTGACCACTTATGATATCTTCAAAAACTTTATTCATGGAAAGAAAAGTATCAGCAAGTTTTCTATAGAAAATCGCAGGATGAACTAGTTCTGTAAAAAGTACTTTTTTCGTAATGGAGTTTTTAGAGTGTTTTTGTGTTTTTATATTTCTTTTGAAAATAATTTCCTTTGATTTTTTTCCTAGATTGTCCTTTATTTTATATTATTTTCGTGAAGTAAATATCTTCTCGATAAATGAATGCTTCCATGGTTGAGTCATGTTTCTCTTTCTTGGAGGCCTGGGCACCACCAGTCGGTGTGGTGTATTTTTTAAAATTTGGATCTAATGATCAGGTGTGAAGCGACAAGCTGCTATTTTATCTACATTGAAACAGAACAAAAATCCTTGCCTTAGTACAAAAGATTTTATAACAAACCAGTGCCAAAAACACCGACTTACCAACCACTTGTATTATTTCCATAAGCCCTCTCCACTCTATAGAAAATACAATTAATTCTAAAAAGTTACCTATGCCATTTACAAAATTTATAAACTTTGGTTTTTATTGACCTTATTAAACAAATAAAACAATTAGTAATATAGTCCCTTATCTCTTTAACAATCACAAGTGTTTTTTCCACACTTTCCAAAAACGTGCTAACACAAATAAGTTATTTTTAAAATTAAATTAACAATAAAAAGAATGGACTAAACAAGTTTTAGGAAAAACAGTTGTGTCAGCTTATGAGATGAGGGATGATATTATCAAACTTTGGTTTGATAATTAAAAAACAATTGCCATCTCAGTTGCTTAAAATAAAACATTAGTAAATATTTGTTTCTTATTTGACACACGCGCCAAAATATTCCACCGAAGATAAACTTCTACGAAAATTTTCAGTATAAATTGAGGTCCCACTAAAATGAGCGTAGCATTCAAACTGTCAAAGTTAACTTATCAAAATGGTGGTGGTAAAAATCTTCTTAGTGTTAGCAGCCGTTTCGGCATTCACAACACTTTCATATGGGCAAAGAATCTCCCCCAGAATGATGAATGGGATTCCAGCTGATACAATGAGGCGATTCCCACACCATGTGACCATTCAACCGCTTCAAAATTACGACCCTAGTGGACTGCAAATGTGTGGAGGATCAATTCTCAACGAACAGTGGGTTCTAACCTCAATTAAATGTGTGGATCAAGGTGAAACACTTAAAATCGATTTCCAAAAGCTCAACAAGAACAATAGCGCTGGATCTTACAGTGCTGTGGTGAATAACGATGAGAATTCAGTTACCAAGTATCCAACAGAATACGATGACATTGCACTGATCAAATTACCATTCCGCATCATTTCGTCCGACACAGTCAGGCCAATCAGATTGTCTTCAAAGTCTCCCGCGGAGATGCAGAAAAAACTAGTCGTTTTACCCGGATTTGACACTAAAGAAAATATTCCTTCTTCGAAAAAGGATCAGCTCACTTATGCTATGTTGAGTATAGCTCCTAATGAGGTCTGTCAGAAATCCTACCAATATGCTTATGACGAGTTTTTAAATATGTGTGCTGTTCCAAATAGCCGCAATAACCCTTGCGTTACGGACTTCGGGAATGGTTTGGTTGTCGGTTGGCCAGCTAGGCCAGAATTAATGGGAATCTATTCATCTGTATCTTACGATTGTGACAGCTATTCTCCGTCTGTCTTCACATATATTGAAAAGTATATATACTGGATCAACAGCGTCATTGGTGAGGAACTTTCAGGGACAACAACTACAACTACAACTACTGCAGCACCTAATTAGTTTCAAATAAAACATCCAACATTTGTCTTATTTGCTAATTGAAGTTTGAGCTTATATGTATCATAGCTCAGATTCCTGGGTTTCTCAATAACATAAATTAATAATAAATACAAGAGCATTAAAACTGTGTTAATTTCATTTACCGACCTCCCTTTCTCAGGTTAAAATGCTTCGTCTCCAGTTGCAACTTGCGACTTGACTTTCAATGCTAACTTGGCTTGATTTCAACATTCCTATTGAGATCTGTAAAATAGGTTTTACGTATAATGCATACATGCCTACCTTGTCCCTTTAAGACTCTCCGCCAAAAATCTGTCTATAACTCACTTCTCTGAGCTGTGTGGTTGCAAGTTTGTATGGCTGGATAACATCGAAGCCAAAAGGTTGAATGGTTTCATGTTCCTTTAGTTCGCAGTTCTGATCTCCTCGACTTTGAAGTTTTTTTTTTTTTGTATTTAGAAAGCCGTACTATGTAATAACATTAATAAACAAAACTTCGGTGAGAGGTGGGTTTGGAAGGGATATACATAGAAATCTACAGAAAGGAGAGGTAGAACGAGAAAAACTGATTTTCTTACTGAATCTTCAAATACATCAAATCAAATCAACTCCAGCCGACTTGACTTGACTCCATTTGAATTAACTTTTATTGGAAAAACTCAACCTACTCATAGTAAAAGGTGAATTTCATAAACATAGTCAAACTGTAAAGTTAGGTCTTGTGAAAATATTGGGTGATCAGATACCAGTGATTATTTTTCAAATTTGTATTGATTTTTTCAATTGGCAATGGAGAAGCGTTTGGAATGCGTGTTAAGTCTTCTGTCATACAAGCAATCAACTTTATCAAAATATTGTGAAGTCTAGATGTGAAGATCCACAAATACAACTAAACGAAAACTTTAGGATCCAAGGAGAGTTCTTCTGAATTGACAATCGAAAAGGCCGTATGTTTCTCCAGCTGTGGAAGTTACCAGTAACATGCATTTCACCCGGACGACCATAGGTAACGCCTTGTGTTGGCTAATTGTGCACTAGAAATGTTGGCCGGAGATACGGAATTTGCACAAATAGTCAAAAAGTGCTTTTCAACACTTCAACCATTGCATAAGCCTTTTCATCTGTCCTTCTCCACTGGTCTCCTTTCGAGTGGGTGGAAAACTCTACTTGTCCGGTCTGTCCCTAAGAAATATGAATCCTCGTTCCCATATCACTATCTTACAATTAAAATTATTTTCTTTCTTTCCCTGGTCATCGCAACGCTGATAAATTATCAGCTCAAAAAATATGTTGACGAAAGAAAGGTTCTCAATTACCGGCAGTTTATTTTTTGTAGCAATATTGATAGAGTTTGACATCAAGCTCTCTTATCGAAAATGCGTGCATTTGGTATCGATGAATCTCTTCTCCGCTGGATTAAAAATTGCCTTTCGGACCGCTTTATACAAGTTTTACACGATAGCTTTAAATCTGATGTTCATAAAATAAATGATGGTGTGCCACAGGGCTCCTTTTTGTCTCCGTCTCTTTTTTTCATATTCATCAGTGATATTTTGTCTGAAACTTCTAGTCCATTTAATGTTTTGCTGACGACAATACCTTCAGCTTTTCATGTTTGTTTTAAGATTCACAAACTGGCTATTCGGATGTGGATCTATAATTGCAGTGTTTGATAAGCTCATTAACATTTGAATTTCTCGAACAACACTGCAATTTTTTCTTGACTTTCAATATATTATCGTTATTTTTATAGAGTGTTCTAGTGAAATAGCCAGGTGCATTCCTCCCTGTAAGCAACTCAACCAAAATACCCGCGCTTCAGGGATTGCAGGATGACCAGGATTCGACAACATCGATATTTCCGAGCTGTATGTGCATCAAGCAAAGCTGGGAGTTGTAAAAGATAAATTTGGCGACCGTTACCATGTGTGACTTGATACCACTCGATTATTTTCTCTGGGGCTACGTCAACTCCTTAATCAACGCCAACCCAGTTCGACGTTTTGGAGGTGAACATTTTATATGCTGTTGCCGAAATAGAGCCGCGAGTCATCAGTAATTTCTAAATTAAATCCAATGTGCACTAAAAATAATGTTCCACACTGCTATAATGGGCTCGTTCAAGCACAACATTTGAAAATTCGATCTTTCGAATTTCACTTGGAAGTTGGAAGTCAGTTGTTTCAAATGTTTCCTTTGTTCGTGACCTTTTCTTTATACAAATGATGTTTGTTTTATGTAGTTTTTTAGTTCTATCAAAATAATTCATTTGGTTTTTGTGTCTTAAAGAACATTCATTATTTTTGCAGTTTCATAATTCAGCGTGGGTAATTCTGAGGAGGAAATAATAAAATCCTCACAGTAAAAATCACAACGAAACTTACCACAGCTGAGGTGAATTTTTTAGTCATTTTCGAAACAGCTGATAGTTAAAAATACAATAAGAGATTTCAATGTAGGCCAGTCTTGAATTTATTTAAGTGTTTAGATCTATATTTAGACATATATTTAATGCCAGAAAAATGGAGAAATAAATAGCTTTTACATAATTTCAGAAGAAGATCACGGTTGAATCGCATCCCCTGGCCAACAAAAACAAAACAATCTTCCACAAAATGTATCGAATGACGAATCGAAATACAGTAAAACCCGCTTAAGAGAAACCCGCTTAAGAGAAAAACCCGCTTACCTGAAACACTTTCTTCATCCCCAAGTATTTTCCGACCAATTTCCCTTAAAACACTCCGCTTAAGTGAAACTCGCTTAAGTGAAAAACCCGGATAACTGAAACATATTTTCAGTTAATTTTTAATATTTTTCATTGAAAAAAACTCTCTTAAGTGAAAAAAAAAAATTGAATCAAACAGAACAAAATTTGCTAGTTTTCGTTGTTCAATAAATTATTTTTGTGTTCTTTAATCGTTGTTTTATATAACTTCTTTCAAGGCAAGTACAAAAGATAAAAACAATATTGTTTCTAGCATTAAATCTCCGCTTAATAGAATTTTTAAATCCGCTTAAGTGAAATTTTTTTTTCACTTATCCGAACTCCGTTTAAGTGAAATTATTTTTCACTTAAGCGGGGTTCGCTTAAGTGAAAAACCCGCTTAAGTGAAAGAAATACTGTGACATTTTGCCGTTTCTCTTAAGCGGGTTTTACTGTACCAAAACTCAGGAAATTTGTGAGTTGTGACCTGTTCTGAAGGAGATCACAACTTGGATTCTTTTTGTTACTCTCACAAGTTGTGATTTCAAAAATTTCTTGAGATTTTTAATCAACAAAATAAAGAAAAAATTCTACACTTCCATAAAGAACTATATGTCTACATTATTTCTTCCATGACAAATTTCGGGACTACTTTATTAAGAATAAATCATTTCTCCATCTTAATCTGATCCTAATTTTGTATGAATAGAATCAAAATTTGAAATTGTTATAAATACCATTTATTCGCAAACTGTCCAATCGAAATTCGGACATTTAGAATGTTAATTTCAATGGAGTACCAAAAACGTGGGTCTATAACGTATACGTTCCGTGTAGCCCGTTATGGTTCCGAGTAGGACGTTAACTTATGTGTTTACATTGCAAACTTTGAGGAGCCTCAAGAAGATATCACCTTCCATTGATAGTTAAAACTAAATATCTTCAATCCTTCACCTCCCACTGTATAAATGTCAAGAAGACAAATGAAATTTCATTCAATGTTTAAGCAAATCCCCTTCAAGTTAGTAGGGTAAAGTCGGGTAATGTGGACCACTCGGCTAATATGGACCACCAGCTTTTCTCGCCTTACACAAATGCAATCGAGGAGACTATTGGTTGCGATTTTGCGTAACCTGCTTAAACTTAACTCAGTATAGATTGAGTAGTCAGGAGTAGTGCGTCACGAAGTTGTCCGGATTAAAAGAAAATCCAAGGCATTAATTATTTTTTTTTCGTAGGTGTTTCTCCTTTTTTCTATAGTTAAAAATATAGTTTGTTCTCCTTTTATTTTTTAAATATAAGAAGTGAATATTTGTTTTAAGGTTTTTATTTATAAAACTATTGTAAACAGTCTCATTTTGTTGTAAAATAGCTTTTTCTCCAAACATTATGTTGCGGGTAATATAGACCACGGGAAGAAAGGAGCATTTGGACTAGTGGTCCACATTACCCGCCATTTTAATATAAGAAATTTCGGGTCTGGATGAGGATGAATGATCGACCGTTGATGATTTTGATATATGTGAATTGTTTGGCAAGGCATATGTCAGAGTCCAAACTGGATAAATAGCCGTCAATGGATTGAAGACGAGGTGATCCATATTACCCTCCACTTTTTTTTGTTACGTTTTAGAGTTACTTAACTTTTTGTTTTTTGTTATTTTTTTATTAAGTGAATTTATTTTTTTGTTGCTACTTTTTTAGTCAGAATTAACTGATGTATTTTTCTTCAAATATCTTTAAAAAAACTTACACCGTTTGTGTTTTATTAACAAAAATATGATTGGTGGTCCATATTACCCGACTTTACTCTAATAGACGATTGTATTTTATATTATGTTCGGAGTTGACATTTTAAAAATCCCCAAAATTTTGATTTTTATTTTCTACTGCGGAAAATGCATTTTCAGGGTAATCGGTTGACATTTGCAACGAAATATTCTTGAAACGTCAAAATTTAATTCGTCCCTTATCTATCAAACTACATACATAATGCCAAATTTCGAAATAAATATTCTACTTACATCAAAATATAGATCGTGCTCCCTCTATCAAGCCATTAACTAGATGATGGCTTTGATGCCAATGGATTGAAATTTTTAGTTTTTTCCGCTTATACTCGTATTTAGGTACTTTGACAATATCCATTACAAGATGGAAATGATGTTAATCGGTTTATAAATCTCTGACAGAAGGATTGAGTGTGGGGGTACAGAAACGTCAAAAAAGTCGGAGGATTTAGTTCATTTCATTTCATTTCGTTTATAAAAAAGAGCAAGAGCCTGATTACACGTTTATTTTTTTAGTTGTTTCATTTTTTGACATATTTGGTGCGAGTTGAAGAATTGTAGCGGAATAAAGTGACGTTTCTACAACCCTCACCCAAACTCTCGAAAAGACGAAAGATAAAACGAACGAAAAAAAGAATCGTGTAATTAGGCTCCAAGAGTCAAACTGAAGTATCATATTTTCATGCACAATTAGGAGCGTTCATGTTTAAAAAAAATGTTAACATTACGATTGCTTTATTAGGTGCGTTTTATTATTCACAAATCTATCTGGATCCGGATCTGGATTAAATTTTAACATGTATTACAAAAACAATTTGGGATCCTGTTTTCTATCGGGATCTATTTCAAAGATCCAAAACTCAGTTACTACACTGGCGAGTAGATGGCTTTTTATGGTAAGGTAGTGTAAGCCATAGTGTAAAGAAAAAAGACAAGAAATTTCGTTTTATTTTCAAGGAAAGATCCAGATCCGGATCCAGATAGATTTGTGAATAATAAAACGCACCTAACATAACATAACATAACGTTGAAATGTTTAAACTTAAAAAAAATTAAATACCCTGTAGGCTGGCAGTACGATAACTGGTTGTGAATAATAAAACGCACCTAATATGTATGTTTATTGGGTGCGTTCGAAAACAAAATTTCGGCACTCGGACGAACGTTAATGTTTACACATCTTAACCTTGAGTTCCGGCACTCACACTTTTTTTAACAGTTGTCACACTTGTGAAATTCACGTTTCAAATTCTGCTGCAGTGTAGACTTCAAACAGCCATTAAATATTCTTCGCATGTGTTGCAGCAGTAAAACTTCATGCCGATGCCGACCGACTGGTAGCAGCAGCAGCAGCAGCACCAAACACATGTTCCACAAGTCTTGCTCTTCCTACAGCTCCTGCTTCTGGTGTGTGGTTCCAGAAATGGGTTAAAAATAGAATGAACAGGGGGGGAGTGCCCCATCTTCTACTCAATGTACCCCTGTCCATAGGTGCAGGACAGAGAATTTTCTTGAGTTCTGTGTTTGTTGCTGGCCTTTTGATGTCCCTTCGACCTCTTCTCTCTCCTTTTATTCTTTCAGCTTTTTTTTTTTTTTTTTTTCAAAATACCGACCGGGCGCAAAGTTAAAAGCCATATTATACTTGGTTTGTATATCCAAAGGAGTTATTTTTGTTGTTCGGGTTGCATTTATGGATTTTCTTGTGGTGGAGGATTTGTGTTCCCTTCTTATCCTAGGTTAACTCCTCAATTTGAGAAAATATACATTTATTACGAGAAGAGGAGGAGAGAATGCACATTTGAGGTTATACGACCTATAGGAGAGGGGCTGGAAAAAGTCAATGAGGATGATGCCGATTGTAACGACACACAACACGAGTTCAAAGGAAGGAGTGTTATTTACGGTGCGGCAAACATGAAAAGCCCGGCCAAAGGAATCTCCTCTTCGCATAGAGTAAGAGTATTGTTTTGTTGGTCTTTTTCATTTTCACTCGCTTTTGGTTCTTGTCTGATTGAAGTCCACACTTCCTGCTTCAAAGGGTTATGTGTTTTGTGTTGCACTATGTGCGGTGAGTTCCTCTATATGCATTCAAATGGGCTACAATAGCTTGATGGTAACACATCAAACCACAGCATCGTATAAATGTTTTATAAAGGGACAAAATGTTTTTGATTTTTTTGACTTGTAGAGCTTTGTTGGTTTGCTGTGGGATTTGGACACATTGTTACCCATTTAAGGGCCAAATATGTATAGGAACATTCATGTCTCATGAAACTTTTGGGAATTGTAGTTTGTAAAGCCAAACATGAGACAATCTTTGAATACTTTAGCTCAATATTTCGAAGATTTAAATGTCGAAATGTTTAGACATATCCATACTGAATCATTTAAACGAGGGACAAATTGACACTATGTCAGCCATATTTAAGCCATCCCTAGTGCTGCCAAAACCGAAAGAAGTGTCAATTTTATTAAAGCTTCATTAAATTGGACGTCGGACAGCTAAAATCGTAAAACATGGACAACTCCTTTTCCGATAGAGTTTCTAATAACCTTTAAAGAAGTCCTATAAGTATGCCACCAACATAAAGTATTGAGAACTACTGGGTACTGGCTGGTAACATGGGTGAAAAGTCATTACAATTACCACAACCGAATAATTCGAATTCAAAGATTCATTTACTGCAAGGTTTCTTTAAGTAAATTTTATGAATGTTTAAGCATTGGTTTAGCCATCAGCTCAGCTGGTAACTTGTAAAAAGTAAAACCAATCATTTCGTATATGTAAAGGGTGGGCCAAATACAAGTTTCTTGTTAAAAATCCAATAAAATGAACAAAACTAAATTTTGTCCATGTATTATAGCTTTAATAGTAAGAGAAAACATTCCCATTAATTATGGAACACAACGTCGTTCAAGTAGCTGTCTCGGCTAGCTTCGCAGTAGCGCATTCTGTCACTCCAATTTTCCAAGACCTTGTTGATGCTTTTGGGCTGTACCTCACGGATGATATTGACCTTACGTGCTTGAATCGTTTCCGGATTTCTGGCATAACATCGGCTCTTCCCCACTAAAAAAAAAAGTCGAAAACGATCAAATCGCAGCTCCGAGGTGGCCACAATTGACATCGCCGAGGCGGCCGATAACACTATTTGGGAATTTGGTGCGCAAAAGATCGATTGTGGCATGAGCTGTGTGGAATGGCGCTCCATTTTGCATGAACCCAGAGGTCGTCCAAAAAAAAAAAAAAAAATCGGTTTACATGGCTCTGTAACACCCACCGTTGACCGAAACCTTGTTCCCAGTCTTGATGCCACCACTCTACAATCCGTACCAAACTGTCACTCTTTGTAGATGAATTGGCTTCTGGACAATAAGTGCCCCAGATTCGGCATTTTGTTTGTTGAGATCAATGACGAGTTGATGTTCGTGAATTGAGTCACACGCTATCATCTCCAGCAGCCATTCTCGTCTGTGCGCACCGTACGACGACGGGGACTATGAGTGTTGTCCACTAGCATACCAGTCTTACGAACTTTTTGCATAAACTTGCGTACACTTCTTTTCAAAAAACGCACTCTTTAGGCTACACAGCACTCACTTTACACTCAACTTCGACTCATTTCGATTTACGGAGTTATGATACTGAAGCTCTGTCAAGATTTCGAGCGCGATTGAGCCATCAGTTTCAAAATAACCTATGATTTAAAAAGAAACTACTATCCGTACTACGCTACGATAGCTATGAGTTGAGAATTATCTAACATTAAAAGCAATTCATAGCGGTGGCAAGCTCTGAAGAAAATTAACAAGTTTCTTCCAATCTGATCCATTTAAAATTGGAGTCGTTTCCTGTATTGAAAAGGTTGGTTAACCAAAGTATGATCTTCTTCGCTGGTTAAAAATTGGACGCAAACTTATAAAATGAAATCAATCTTCTTAAGCTATCAAGTTACACACATTGCAAAATTGTTCAAAGCGGATACGGATACGGATTCCCATTGAAATGAATAAGCACCGATCGTGATTTAAAAATCACAGAAATATATTTGAAGCAGAGGAAATCTTCCGTAAAGGTGGCTGCAATATTTTTCAATGTCCTGAAATACCAGTCTTTAGTCCGAATTCCACTAAGCATCATTATTTCATACTAGAGAGGCGCCCATCTTCGCACGGGCAGCATTAAATTTTATATAGCCCAATGACTTCTGTATTGAATGGATGGGTGCGGTCATAAGGTTCAGGGCGTTGTTTCACATAACAAAAAATTAATTTGTTATTCCAATCTGTTCGAGACGAGCACCTAAGCGCCTGAATGTTCGCCCAGTTAGTTGGCGCGAAACGATTAGGAAATCGACTTCGAAATTCACGTTGCGCCAACACCATCGACCGATTATTGGTTAAAAAAATCCACACAATTATTCCACGCTCTTGTGATGTATAGAGTTCCATTGCTTATTATCTGTGTGTATACTGCAGTTGTCTGGTTCAAAAATGTCAAATATGAATAACGTACGACGCCACTTGCGAAAATTATAATAGGTTCGTTCGTTCAACTTTACCCAGGGTTCACCCAGGTTTTCTTGACAACTCTCAGAATTGTCAAAAAAAGTGGGGTTTTCGGTTTTCAAAAAACACCCAAAAGCTATCAATTGTTTGACAACTAAAAGCAAGAAAAAAATAATTCTATGCTCTGATAAAACTTTAAATTTGTTATAAATTACTTTTAAAAATAACAAAAACAATTTTGCGTTGTTGCTGAAAATTTCATCTGATGAGTACTACAAATACAAAGATTTAATTGCAAACACAAGCAGTAACATGCAACATGTGAATCCGCAAATGACAACAAAAGAAATAGATATGAAATCTCATGTGACTTTTGACAGTTTGGTCGTTACCTAATCTCGCCACGTCAAAATACCTAGATCTACTTCAGGGCTAGTTCAGGGCGACCCCAGACCTCAAAAAACACAGAATTTACTCATCAGGGTGACTTCAGGTTTTTTTCAAAAAAACGATTTAGGGCGACCCTGGGGTGACTTCAAGGCTCAAAGAACAAACCTAATATCTTCCTATAGGTTGATTAATTTAGCGCTACCTTGTATAATGTCGTTTTTATTTGGCAATCCGGAAGCCTTCTTGACTCTTCTGAAAATGTTCAACTAGGAAAAAAATGACAGTTTTGATTCCGAAAAGAAGATAAATTTGCTTGTCAAACTGGACACTAGTGATTTTTTGTATCCTAATTGTGCGAAGTGATTTTCTTTCACCAAACATTATTTTTAATTTTGAAATTGATAACATTAGTATCTACATTTGACGTTTCACATATACAATCACAACAAACTTCAGAATCGTCAGAATCAAAAAATGTGTTCAGTTGGGATCGACATAAAACGACATAAGGGTCTCACTCTGGTGGGTCTATAAACCATTGTGAAATTAGTTTTACGAGTACCTATGGTTTTTACTTTTTTGCACTAAAATATTTAGTTCGACGTTTTGCCGAAAGTCTAAGTTTTTTTTTTAAATAGTAACACTTTAAAAATATCAACATTAAGGATTAAGGGCAATAAAAAAATTATTTACTGGATTCGGGAGGATTACAGTTGACAGTTGACTGATTTCGGTAACTCATGTTAAAATGAAGATCCAGGAAAGCAATGTCCTATGGATCATAATTAACTCTGCTCTATGTTTTCATTTACTTGGACGTTATCCATCATTATCATTGCTACCGCTGTCGATATATCGATCACTATTGCTATCAATATCGCAAACATGTATACTAATCAGTCCGGAAAAGAACTGTCGCAACTTAACAAATAAAATTTTATGGAAAAAAGAAACCGGCCAAACGATTTCGATGTTGAAGTCATTAATAAGTTATAAGGTTTTTTTTGTTCAATTTAAATAATCCTTATTAATTTTTTTCAACAAATAAAGAAATTCTATTTAAATTGCATAAGATTTATTTAATACTCAATCCATTACAACAAAAAACCTTCGAAAGTGTTCCTTAAGCAACGTGACACAGGAACGTTCGTTTTATTTTAAAAAGAATATCGGAAACAAGTTTAAACGTGGAATACATTTTGTCATGACTGCCTTTAATCCAAAACTTGTATCGACAACGATATTCTTATTTATTTCTACTCACTTACAGATAGGTAACCTTCTCAAATACATTGCTGAAACTTGAAAAGAGATATACGAGACTAAAGCCGATCCAACCCAAAAATTCCAGTTGTATGCCATAGAATAGGAATTATCCTTCTGATTGTTTTGGGACTACTCAACACAAATTACTAATTTCAACATGACCCAACTAATATGATACCTTGATTGAATACCTAACGCTACTTTTCTTGTCCGTATTTATTTTGAAATTCTTAGTTATATGCTCTTATGCCTACACTTATTTTAGGTGTGCGTGTGTTTTTAGCAGACATCACGAACTCAAAGCTAATCAATATCTAAAACTGGGAACGTACAACTTTTTCTGAGTTAATCCTAATTTTTTGGTACTCCTTATAGTGGGGATTCTTGTGGGCTTTACTTTAACTCTCTTCTGTTAAAACAAAGCTATATCAGTGTATTGCTACATAGATACTCTCGTATAAATGCGTTGTTAGGTTGAATTTGAGTTAACAGAGATGTGACTTTGATTAAACGTAACAAGTTTATTTAGTCGTGACTTACAAAATTCCTTATCCTAAAAGACAACCGCCTCATCTTTTTCAATAAAACGCTTCCAGATAATAATTATAAGGATTAGGTTACCTTTCCTGAATAGCAGTAGTGCGTATGGCGTAACGTAACTTTATTCTCTTTAGAAGTGAAATAAATTTCCAGGTAGGTGTTTTGTTTCGAGCTTTAGATATTGTATCTTATTAATATATTTTAGCAAATTGGTAAGAGTTTCATTTTCAATATCAACCAAATCATAACGCCAATGAAGAAGTCTTATTTTTGGTGTAGGTACTTTCGGATATTTCGTTAATGGTTCTGTCAATTGCCTTCCAATTTAGCAGATTTATTTGGAATAACAAGAAATTCATTCCATGATACTGAATTTTGAGTACTATCTATAGCAAAACGCTTTTAAAAGTCATCTTTTTAATTTTAATTCGGTAAAGTACTTAGAAAAATGGACAACATTTTGAATAAAAAGTAATTTATTCAAAAAAATATTCATTTAAACAGTTTGACTTAAGAATACTAAAATAAAAATTATACAAAATTCTTGAAACATTTTAAAAATCGAGCATGGAGTTTTCGAAATATTAAGTTTTAAAAAAATAATTTTTTGAATTTTTTCAAATCCAAAAAACATTTGTTTGATATTCGTTTCTGATTTCGTGACTTAAAAAGAGCATCAAACGCATTCCCTTAAAACTTAAATCCATAGCCAATCTAAACTTAAGCACCCATATTAATAAAGATGGTTTAGTGGAAGTTTATCGTTGAGTCCTGGACTAAGTGCGAAATTTCATTAATAAAACAAATTTTCTGCTAAGTGACGTTTACTAACTATGATTAAGCTAAACCACCGAAGTAGGTAGCTTAGTGAAGGAATAAGAGATAGAATTGTCAAACTTGTTTTGTTTTATCAAAAAAAAAAAACGAAGTGCGAAGTACGTGTCTTAACGAGTTGTCCAAGCATTTGCTTTGAAAGCAAAGCAGCTTAATAAAATGAGAACTACGAAAGGATTTAAGGTCATACGTGGATCTCGACAAGTCATAGGTGCATTTGACTGCACCCATATTAGGATGAAAAAAAAAAACAGGCAGGAGAAAACGTTCAATAATATGTGAATAGGAAAGGGTATTATTCCAATAATAAGCAAGAAAGGACAGCTTACTAAAAATTATATAAATATAAATCCAAACATGTTTTAATTTTGTTTCCTTTACTTTTTATCCTCTGTACATATTTCTAAAATCATTGCAATTCCTAAAAAATCAAACTCAAACACTAAAGAATATCGACCAATTTCTATTCTGCCGTTCCTTTCAAAGGCGTTTGAGAAGGTAGTAAGTCGACAGATCACTACCTTTCTCGATACTTACCAGTTGCTTACTCCTATCCAATCAGGTTTTAGACCAAATCACAGTTGCATCACAGCGCTTTTGAAAATTGTGGATGACATACGGTTGCAAATGGATAAAAACTTAGCAACAACGTTAATTTTATTAGACTTTTCTAAAGCTTTTGATACTGTCTCGCACAGAATACTTTTAAAAAAGATAAAGAATTATTTTTGCTTCGAAAGCTCGGCCGTATCTCTCATTGAGGATTATCTTTCAGAAAGAACTCAAGCGGTTTTTGCAAATTCCAAGTTATCCGATCTCGTTTCAACTCACGCTGGTGTACCCCAGGGATCAATTTTAGGCCCTCTCTTTTTCACGCTGTTCAACAATGACTTACCCTCGGTCCTAAGAAATTGTGAAATTCATATGTACGCTGACGTTGTACAAATTTATTTGAGTTACCCTATTGGAATGGTTGAGGATGCAACTTTTCGAATTAATGAAGATCTGATGCGTGTATTGCAATAGTCACATAAAAATCTTTTGAAACTGAAAGCAAAAAAATGTCAGGCTATTGTTATAAGCAATACTGCTATTGACACTACTTGCTTACCTTGCGTTGAGCTTGATGGATTAATGTTGAACTACGAAAGCACAGTAAAAAATTTAGGCATAACTTTTAATCTAACTCTGACATGGGATAGTCACTTAGCATGTGCTCTTGGAAGAACATATGCCACTCTTCGGATATTACACCTGTCTGGTGGCTGTCTTCCAATTGCAACAAAAATGACGATTGCCAAAACCCTTGTCTTTCCCGCTTTGTTCTTTGGTAGCCTTATTTTCTGCAGTGTGGATCATGTGAGTAGAAGAAAGCTTCAAGTTGCATTTAACAACACCGTCCGATTTGTATATGGCTTGCGTCGCTTTGACCGTGTTTCTATGTATGCTAAAAATGTCCTTGATATGCCCTTAAACAAACATCTAGATTTTCTAGTACTGACTTTTCTTTTTAAACTAATGCATAGCAAAAATCCTGCATACTTATTTGAAAAACTTATTTTTCCTTTATTACAAAGAATTAAAGTTCTTATTTTACCTACTTTTAAATACAGAAACTCTAAGCAACAATATTTTGTGCATGCGGCTACTAAACAGCTATAAGACTTTTGAGACTCTTTTGAAAAATCACTTCAGATGCTAAAATTTTTCTAAACTTTTCTTTAATTCTTTAACTTATCGTAATTCTCATTTATGTACATATTTCTCTTATATTTGAAAATCTATTTTATTTATATTTTTTTTTTAATACTATAAATGTTTTTAATTAAATATTTCTTAACCGAATGTACTAAGCATAACAAAAAAGACACCATTAAAACTTATTATATCATGCCTCTCTCAAAAATAGAAGTCTGAGACTTTTACTTAATAATAATATAATTTTTCAGTATAACTGACGCAAAGCTACGAAAACATTCTAATAATTTAAAATAAAATATTAAGATTGAAATTTATTGAAAAAGAATCTGTTTAATTGTAAAAGAATCAGAAGTGGGATACGGAACCGGCCTTACCAAAGTTAAGTTTATATGTATTTACATATATATAAAAAGTGTTGAAGTGATTTTTCATAAACGATTCAGAAATCCAGTCTAAATAAAGTGCTGATATTTTGGATTTCGAACGCTTTGCGCAACGATTTTGGTTCACAGAATTGCAATTCACTGCGTTTGTTTCAAAAGTTTGTGCAAATATTTAGATTATAAGGGTAGGTATATAATATATGGATGTATGATAGGCACCACGATCATAGCTGCGACCTATGTGCAGGGGAAATATTTGTTTGAACTGAGGCATATGAAGGAGTAATAACACGATAGAGGAAGACCTTTTCGGTACACGGAAATGTCTTGTATCTGTATGTGTATGAAACTAATGAAAAGAATGTTGTCAATGAGGGAAAAAGTTGATTGAATGTAATAGCAGTGTGGTTCATTTGAGTGGAGGAGAAATTATCCTCGAAGAATCTGGTAACGAGGAAATACTCGTCGATGTATTGAGTTACACTTTCGGTAAACGAAAGAGTAATTTCGATCGGTAAAGGAATAATTGTTAGCTAAAGAAAGCAAAATTCATGGGTGAGATATTCATAAAGAGAGATAAAGTATAAATTCGAGCAAAAATGACATCTGCACAGGGTTGTCACTTACAGCGATGTATCTCGAGCTATGTGTTTGGTAGCAAATTTCCAAAAAATTTTGCCAATTTCGTTTGGTTTTGGGAGTTGGGTCTGACCACCGAACTACATTACTCTGTTAAGGATTTGTAGTAACTTTGCTTATCTTGCTGCATGTTACGAATCCAGATATGAATAGTATCTTGATTGCATTTAGTAAACTGATTTTACATATAATATTACTACCGTTTAATTAAGATATTTTAATTTCTCGCAGATCGATATGGACAAACTCAAATTAAACGATTATGACATGAACTTAAAAAAAGAGGATTGTCTACTACAGGGACTAAGAGAATCCTGATTGACAGAATACTGGGGCACGACAAAAAGAGGGGCGAAAAGGATTCACAGCAATCCGAACCCAAGTTGAGTGAAAACGAAATCGCTCCTGAAATGAGATGTGCTGCCGAAAATGAAAATGAACCACTGACGTTATCTGACACAGGCACGGTGGGTGACCATGCACTAAGAGCAAGAGAATGGGACATCATCAGACGAGAAAAAGCGCTCCTTGAAACTGAAAGGAACCTGCTGAAAAAAGAAGAGGAAATTGATGATAAGCTGAGACAACTTGAAGGAACTCAGGATATAAGACGTACCTACACGAAGTATCAATTGCAACATCAAGGAGATTGCGGATGCAATACCGATATTTTCACCAGGGGATATGGCATCAATGTCGGCAGAAAATTGGGTGACTCGAGTAGAAGCGCTCTCGAAAATCTATGATTGGGATGAAAGGGCACTTCTTATGGCATCCGCTTCCAGGATGAGTGGCCCAGCTCGATATTGGTGGGACACATAGCTGGGCATTAGCTCGTTAATCCGTTAATCGTTAATTAACGAAGTTAAAATTTTGATTAACGGATTAACTTTTAAGTTAACTTTCAAAAATGTTAACGGACACGTTACATCCGTTAATCCACGTTAAGTCCGTCAATCGTTAATCCAATGCCTACTATTTATACTATTGAGACAAGTGCCGTGCGGCGCGTGCCGCGGGTGAAACAAAAACAGCTATAGGTACGTATTATATTTTGACGGCGCGTGCGACTGAGAAAACTGCGAAGAGATTCGTTTCGTTTGATCATTTCATTATGCCGGTCGTCCACTATGTGCGCGATAAGTTCAACCAACTTCGTTCAACTTTTTATTCAACTCTTTCGTTGGATAAACGAA
This sequence comes from Philhelius festivus, assembly GCA_963931855.1. NCBI lineage: Eukaryota > Metazoa > Arthropoda > Insecta > Diptera > Syrphidae > Philhelius > Philhelius festivus. The sequence goes on along the minus strand of OZ007557.1, from coordinate 50,623,337 downwards.
TTTACAGCCTCTTACACTAGTGCAGCAACTTACGTAATTCACGTTGAGCAACTAAAGTTGAACAAAATGCGTTTGGAACCCCGTACACATAATTGACCAACTTTCCCATATGTTGATTAACCCCGCACACCTAGTTGATCAACTCTCAAAACTTATTCCAGTGTTGAATAGCTACGTACACCTAGTTGACCAACTAACTCGAATGTTGAATAACCTCGTACACTGGTTGATAAACTTGTTCGATTTTGAAAAAAATTTTTTTCGAGTTGATCAACTGCGTTTTCGATATTGTTGCTCAACCAGTTGATGAACGAGTTGATACCTTCGTACACTTAACCAAGGATCACTCGTTGGGTAACGCGTTGAACGCACCACGATAAACAAAAAACTAAAACGTCAAACCTGAAATAATTTTGACTTAAGTTCGGTACATTAGGCAATTGCATTTTCGAGGAAATTTGAGACCAAGCCAATTCCCTTGTATCTCGATTTTTATAAGAGGGGCTCTTAATGTCCCATATATTGGGCTCTTGCTCAATTGCTGAAATCAACTGCAAAATTAATGCCGTGGTCCACTCGTTTTTTGTATCACCTTTCATGACGAAAAACCAAAATAAACTACAGTTTGCAAGTTGCAACAACAACAACAAGTTCATGGCAAAGCAATAGTTCATCAATCACGTAGGCACATTTTACTGCAACCAACGCAACGCAACACAATATTACGTCAAGAAATCCCAAGGAAAATTAAAAAGTTGATCAACGCGTTGAACAAATAATGTGCAACACATTATCTTGAAAATGTTGCTCAACGTGTTGATCGAACATTTTCAAGGAGCAACACGAGCTCGTACACTACCCGTACACTTGTTGCGCAATTCGTTGAGCAACGGCCAACAACTAGATCCAACCCGTTGGTTGAACATAATTGAAGGCACCGTATATTAGAGTTGTATGCGTTGAATTCGAAATTTGTGCGTTGATCGCCTAGTGGACGACAGAGTAAAAAAATAAAAAAAATGCAATTTTTATCATTATGTTAACGGATTAACGATTAACGTTAACTTGCGTTAATTCTTCCGAAATTTAACGCTTTAACGTTTAACGAAGCTAACTTTTTTAGTAACGGATTAACGATTAACGAAGTTAACTTTTTGATTAACGGTGCCCAGCTATGGTGGGACACCACTCAATTCCAATCTTGGAATCAGCTAGCAATGGGACAGTGCAACACAGTGAAATTGAAGTTCACCAGCAGTTAGTGAGGAAGACCCGAAGGCAAAACGAGTCAATCGAAAGCTTCTGTTTCGAGATGAATATGCTGGGGAAGAGGGTTCAACTCGCAGATAAGACCATTATCCAGTACATTCTTACCGGCTTGAATGATCCACAATTGAGTTCAAGCCTAGCTGTAATGAACTTCACTAATATTGCCGAGCTCATCGACAAAATTAAATGGTGCGAAAATATTCGTGGAAATATTCGAACCACCTCATCTTTCAGTGGTGGAATTCTAAGAAATAGCCCAATCAATACTAATCTGCCAACATCAAGTAGACAGACAAATCAGTGGATCGTATGAAACGCTGGATTTAACTGGACCTTGACTTCGACGAGGACGACGAAGACTGTCAGGATGGTCGAAACTAAAACTTATTATATCATGCCTTTCTCAAAAATAGAAGTCTGAGACTTTTACTTAATAATAATATAATTTTTCAGTATAACTGACGCAAAGCTACGAAAACATTCTAATAATTTAAAATAAAATATTAAGATTGAAATTTATTGAAAAAGAATCTGTTTAATTGTAAAACCATGTCTTAATATGCCTATGATTTGATACCAATAAATACAAATACAAAATACAAATACAAATACATAGGCAGTTTGTGACGTCAATTTAAAAATAAGGGACATAAGTAGTTTGTATATAAAAGACCGACAATAAGACACAAGCAAATGAGAATCAATTTAGACAGACACAGAATATAAAAAAGAGATGGCTTACTTGTTGTAGTAGATTTTTGATAAACGTCACTTAACTATTCCTCAAACATTTCGTTTTTATTAATGTGAATATTCAAGCCAGGACTTAACTCCTATTCCATGATTTAGTAAAACTGTGGAATAGGTTAGGTGGAATAAGAGTTTTTTTTTATTAATATGGCTGAAGAAGTTCATAAATCCTCATACATCAGAGGGATTTATATATAAATTTTAACATAAACAGTATAGTACGTTTAACGCAACCCTCGATTCGTGCAACTCCTCGATTATCGCAACACTTAAATCGTAGCACGCCTTGCTTCAATAAGTGCTAGTTTCCAAAAATGTTACATCGATTAGTGCAACTTCTTGTGTTTATACATTTGTTCATTAAAATCAAAACATCAAAGACAATATGTTTAGTTTCAATATCTAATGTTTTTTTATAACATTTTCGTTATCTTTAAAAAAAATAAGCCATTAAACTATAATTTTTTACTTAAAAAATATAACCCAGTAAGTACAACAACTACGGTTGATTCTATAGTTGCGTAAATCGAGTTTGTACTGCACATAAATAAGTAGGTATGTATAAATAATTCGGAGATGAACGAATTTCAAGACCTACCTCTTTTTTTAGTCATAAAACGAGTAGGTATATAAGTATGTCAATTAAATATTTATAAGTTTAAATGACGTCCGCTCTATGTACCTAATGCCCAATTATTTTTGGAGAATATAGTCTACAACAGTAAAACTTTGATTTTATTCGCTGAATTCAATAAATTGTCAAAGTGTTCAATGTTGAGCCGGTTAGTTTACGTAAACGAACAAATAATCTTATCAGCTTTCAACGAAAATACAGCTGAATTCATACATACATATGTATGTACATACATTCACAAAATGATTGCAAGAAATTGTTTAAAAAGTAAACAACAAATTTAAAGAAAATAATCCTACATTAATACATACATTTCTAAAGGAAATCAATAAGATACTTATGGATGCCTACGCTATTGTTTTTTATATGTATAAATCGAAATCAAATCATGGACAATAAAAAAAATATCACAAAATGAAAACAAATAACTAAAAGTGAATCTGTCAGAAATTCGAAAATCGAAAGAGTTGAATTTCGAAATTCATTAGATGTGCTTTGAGAAGACAGAGGGCGCTGATTTTTTAAAAAATGGGTTCAAGGTTAGAATAGTAAACTATGTATGTATACTAACGAACAAAAGTTTGAATTTTTACTATTCAGAAAAGCAGTTTTTTTTTTACAATGTGGGTATAATAGTTCCTAATTGAATACATGTTATAATAATTACGTCTTTCGTGGTAACTCACATAGTTTCTGTTGTTAAAAGAATACTGGAAGCTGCTAGAACTTATTCCATTGAATGAGCAACTTTAAATGACTTGAAACCATGCATTCTTGAAGTATCCTAAAAAGTAAGGCAGTAGTTAGATTCAATAAACTTTTCCAGTGAAATCCGAAAGAGCAACTTTTATAAAAGTCTTAGTACACAAATATAATAAAAAACATCTGAAACTAAATAAAATCATTTTCCTTTGGAGGACTTCAAAAAATATGGTCCATTGAAAAATGAACCGCTGAGAAGAAAAAGGAAAACATTCCACTAATCATAGTTTTTGGGAAATCGAAGAAAACTGTTTATTTCTGAAACTGAAAGTTATTCTTCAAAACATTCTGAAGGACAAATGTAAAGCTAGTAAAGAAGAGTAACATACAAAACAATTGAAATTAAAAACTTTAAGCTCTGGCTTAATAATTCCTGTTAAAGTGAGTGGAATGTTTTCCTTTTTCCACTAATTGAAAAAAAAATCAAATAAATTATTTTAAATTAAGTTTTTTTATTTAAATAATATAAATAATGGGTTCAAAACATTTTATTTCTTTAATATTAAATAATTCTGAAAAATGAAAACTAAAACAATATTTTAATAATAATTCAAGGGAATAAAAATAAACAGAAATAAAATGCACGACTGGATCGCACGAACTCGCTTTTATGTTAAAGTACTTTGGAATTTAAAATACATTTTATAAATATAAAACATGGATTTAATGAGATAAAAATGTTCAAATGTATGGAATTGCCGTCTGATTAATCCTTTTAATATTAAAATAATTTTTTATATAACAAATTTCCTTAAAATTTTTCGAGAACAAAATTTGGGGTGCCAAATTTTAAGTATTTACTTGGAATTTTTTATTTTTAATTCTAAAACAAATTTTTTCGAATATTTTTATATACAATATTATTTTAAACTTAAGGGGCCTCCTGCCGAAAATGTTTGGTTAAAATCGTTAAAGCCGTTGATGAGAAAGGCAAAAAATCAAAAAACGGTTCTATGATAGGTACCGTTAATAATATTTTACCCCAAAAAGGAAAGGAAAAAGGAAAATATTCCTGGAATCTTTTCCTTTTTCCACTCAATGATATTTTATAATCGCATTTAAAAAATAGGTTTACACGGAATTTTTTCGTTTTTAGGCTTAAAATGTGCGCTATAAAAATAGCTATGCTTTTGCATCATTACTTCAATTTCCCATTTTTGTGGAATGTTTTCCTTTTTATTTTCAGCGGTTCAAATGATTCCCGGGCAAAAATGAAAAATGGTTTCAAAAGTTTGTATGAAAAAAAAAAAACAAATTTTGTTAACATTGGGTTGATTTTTCATTTATTTGGGGCATTTGTTCTATTCTCAAATTACACTATGAAAAATGACCAAATATTTTTAACAAAAATGAAAAATGGCTTTAAAGTAGATTTTTTGTATAAAGGCCAAGCCAATATAGTTTGCATATATACCTACATGTCCACCAAAATAAGCTTTTTTTTAATCTTCTGTAAATAATGTCCACATTGGATATAGATCCTTAAGAACGATTGGAAACAGTATGGAGACCTTTTTATCGCAAATAAAAAAATTTTGGCCAGTTTCATTATTATAACTATCTGCAATCTATTACTCAGTTAGGGAAGACGAAAAACGTGGGTCACACAATTCTGTCTGTTCAACTACAGCCTAAATGAGCAGGCTGATTTTTTTTAAACTTGGTAGATAAATAGCATTTTTAAACCCCCTTATAGTTTTTTTTTTAAGACCATAATAACGATAAGTACCTTTTTTTTCGAAATTTTAGAAAAAAAAAATGGACATCAAAACTCATTTAAAAATAATTGTTGGATTTAAAAATAAAATTTACTTTTTTTGTTGAAAATTGGATATCGCAAGAACGGGTGATGGCCAACAAACCTTGTCAAACTTGAAAAACCATTGAAGACTCGTGGCTTTTAAGCTAAATATGCGACTCTCTTGTGTTGTACCACTTTTTAATTAAAAAAAAATATTAGGACGTTTTACATTAAAGATTTACAGAACTAAAATTTATGAATTTAATTAAAAAAAAAAAGAATTATTTCCAGTAGAATTATAATACAGCTTTGCGTTTGATTTTATTTTGTCAGTCGAAACGTCTCATTAAAAGACACCACCCATTATTAACCTTAATATATGAAAAGAAGAAAATAATATTATTTCACAATAGCGCATGCAGAATTCTATCCAAAGCTATCTGGATAGCTTTGTCTTGTTGTAATCCTATGTAAAACGAAACAACTGAATGAAAAAAAGCTGTCGATAACAATTAAATCTAAAGCTATGTTAAAAAAAATTGGGTATACAATGCTATCCTATCTTCTCTCCAACCATACTCAGTAGTCTAAAAAATAGCGATTACTCTTGGTATGCAGATGCCCCAACTACCTAATAATGTCTTTGGGTGGCGCTATTTCCGAAACCAAGCCTTGTAACAGTCTCAGGTTTTTAAAATCCCTGGTTAAATTTCCCACAGCTATCCACAGGTGAGACCAGAAGCTTCTGCAAGGTCTGGTTCTCGAAATATTTCTAACCAAAGTGAATTTTCTGAAAATTCGAGAATTTTGAAAAAAATCATGGACTAACCACTTGTCTAAAAAAATCACCAAATTTTCAAAGTTCCCCAAACGCATCGAGACACACATCAAATGAAAGGTCTATTCAATTCCTATAAACACATACAAACGAGAAGCTTCTGAGTGGTCTGGTTACCGAAATATGTCGGTCCAAAGTGATTTCATGGATTTTCGAGCCCCAACTACCTAACAATGTCTTTGGGAGTCGCTATTTCCGAAACCAGGCCTTGTAAGAGGCCCAGGTTTTCAAAATCCCTGGTTAAATTTTCCACAGCTATCCACAGGTGAAAACCAGAAGCTTCTGCGAGGTCTGGTTCTCGAAATATTTCTAACCAAAGTGAATTTTCTGAAAATTCGAGAATTTTGAAAAAAATCATGGACTAACCACTTGTCTAAAAAAATCACCAAATTTTCAAAGTTCCCCAAACGCATCGAGACACACATCAAATGAAAGGTCTATTCAATTCCTATAAACACATACAAACGAGAAGCTTCTGAGTGGTCTGGTTACCGAAATATGTCGGTCCAAAGTGATTTCATGGATTTTCGAGCCCCAACTACCTAACAATGTTTTTGGGTTGGGCTATTTCCGAGAAACCAAGAGACTCCCTTTTTCAAAATCCACAGGTGAAAACCAGATGCTTCTGCGAGGTCTGGTTCTCGAAATATTTCTAACCAAAGTGAATTTTCTGAAAATTCGAGAATTTTGAAAAAAAATCATGGACTAACCACTTGTCTAAAAAAATCACCAAATTTACAAAGTTCCCCAAACGCATCGAGACATACATCGAACGAAAGGTCTTTTCAATTGCTATATACACATCCAAACGAAAAGCTTCTGAGTGGTCTGGTGATCGAAATATGACGGTCCAAAGTGATTTTATGGATTTTCGAGCCCCAACTACCTAACAATGTTTTTTGCGCTATTTCCGAAACCAAGCTTTGTAGGAGACTCCCTTTTTCAAAATCCCTGGTTAAGTTTTCCACAGCTATCCACAGGTGAAAACCAGATGCTTCTGCGAGCTCTGGTTCTCGAAATATTTCTAACCAAAGTGAATTTTCTGAAAATTCGAGAATTTTGAAAAAAATCATGGACTAACCACTTGTCTAAAAAAATCACCAAATTTTCAAAGTTCCCCAAACGCATCGAGACACACATCAAATGAAAGGTCTATTCAATTCCTATAAACACATACAAACGAGAAGCTTCTGAGTGGTCTGGTTACCAAAATATGACGGTCCAAAGTGATTTCATGGATTTTCGAGCCCCAACTACCTAACAATGTTTTTGGGTTGGGCTATTTCCGAAACCAAGCTTTGTAAGAGACTCCCTTTTTCAAAATCCCTGGTTAAGTTTTCCACAGCTATCCACAGGTGAAAACCAGAAGCTTCTGCGAGGTCTGGTTCTCGAAATATTTCTAACCAAAGTGAATTTTCTGAAAATTCGAGAATTTTGAAAAAAATCATGGACTAACCACTTGTCTAAAAAAATCTCCAAATTTTCAAAGTTCCCCAAACGCATCGAGACACACATCAAATGAAAGGTCTATTCAATTCCTATAAACACATACAAACGAAAAGCATCTGAGGTCTGGTTACCGAAATATGACGGCCCAAAGTGATTTCATGGATTTTCGAGCCCCAACTACCTAACAATGTTTTTTGCGCTATTTCCGAAACTAAACTTTGTTAGAGGCTCCGGTTTTCAAAATCCCTGGTTAAGTTTTCCACAGCTATCCACAGGTGAAAACCAGATGCTTCTGCGACGTCTGGTTCTCGAAATATTTCTAACCAAAGTGAATTTTCTGAAAATTCGAGAATTTTGAAAAAAATCATGGACTAACCACTTGTCTAAAAAAATCACCAAATTTTCAAAGTTCCCCAAACGCATCGAGACACACATCAAATGAAAGGTCTATTCAATTCCTATAAACACATACAAACGAGAAGCTTCTGAGTGGTCTGGTTACCGAAATATGTCGGTCCAAAGTGATTTTGTGGATTTTCGAGCCCCAACAACCTAACAATGTTTTTGGGTTGGGCTATTTTCGAAACCAAGCTTTGGAAGAGACTCCGTTTTTCAAAATCCCTAGTTAAGTTTTCCACAGCTATCCACAGGTGAAAACCAGATGCTTCTGCGAGGTCTGGTTCTCGAAATATTTCTAACCAAAGTGAATTTTCTGAAAATTCGAGAATTTTGAAAAAAATCATGGACTAACCACTTGTCTAAAAAAATCACCAAATTTTCAAAGTTCCCCAAACGCATCGAGACACACATCAAATGAAAGGTCTATTCAATTCCTATAAACACATACAAACGAGAAGCTTCTGAGTGGTCTGGTTACCGAAATATGTCGGTCCAAAGTGATTTTATGGATTTTCGAGCCCCAACTACCTAACAATGTTTTTGGGTTGGGCTATTTCCGAAAACAAGCTTTGTAAGAGACTCCCTTTTCAAAATCCCTGGTTAAGTTTTCCACAGCTATCCACAGGTGAAAACCAGATGCTTCTGCGAGGTCTGGTTCTCGAAATATTTCTAACCAAAGTGAATTTTCTGAAAATTCGAGAATTTTGAAAAAAATCATGGACTAACCACTTGTCTAAAAAAATCACCAAATTTTCAAAGTTCCCCAAACGCATCAAGATATACATCGAATGAAAGGTCTATTCAATTCCTATAAACACATACAAACGAGAAGCTTCTGAGTGGTCTGGTTACCGAAATATGTCGGTCCAAAGTGATTTTATGGATTTTCGAGCCCCAACAACCTAACAATGTTTTTGGGTTGGGCTATTTTCGAAACCAAGCTTTGTAAGAGACTCCCTTTTTCAAAATCCCTGGTTAAGTTTTCCACAGCTATCCACAGGTGAAAACCAGATGCTTCTGCGAGGTCTGGTTCTCGAAATATTTCTAACCAAAGTGAATTTTCTGAAAATTCGAGAATTTTGATAAAAATCATGGACCACTTGTCTAAAAAAAATCACCAAATTTTCAAAGTTCCCCAAACGCATCAAGATATACATCGAATGAAAGGTCTATTCAATTCCTATAAACACATACAAACGAGAAGCTTCTGAGTGGTCTGGTTACCGAAATATGACGGTCCAAAGTGATTTCATGGATTTTCGAGCCCCAACTACCTAACAATCATAGCTGGGCATTAACTCGTTAATCCGTTAATCGTTAATTAACGAAGTTAACATTTTGATTAACGGATTAACTTTTAAGTTAACTTTTAAAAATGTTAACGGACACGTTAAATCCGTTAATCCACGTTAAGTCCGTTAATCGTTAATCCAATGCCTACTATTTACCGCGCGGCGCGAAAAACAGGTTCAGACAAGTGCCGTGCGGTGCGTTGATCAACTGCGTTTTCGATATTGTTGCTCAACCAGTTGATGAAAGAGTTGTTACCTTCGTACATTTAACCAATGATCACTCGGTGGGGAACGCGTTGAACGCACCACGATAAACAAAAAACTCAAACGTCAAACCTGAAATAATTTTGACTTCAGTTCGGTACATACATACATTTATTGTCGACGCACGCCTTCGCTTTAAAATATTCTTAAATTTGTTCCATATGAGTATGATTTCCTCTAAGAAAAAAAAGTGGCTGCCGCATTAATAATATTAGAAAATAAACGACAAAGGAAGAAAAAACAGCTAGACGATTCTGGGTAGATGATTTTTTCTTAAGTCGCGAAGAAAATTGTTTTTTCAATGAAATAAATGAGAAATTAAAATCAATTGATCCCACCGCGCCCGTGAATTCGAATTCAAAGTTTAGGCAATTGCATTTTCGAGGAAATTTGAGACCAAGCCAATTCCCTGGCATCTCGATTTTTATAAGAGGGGCTCTTAATGTCCCATATATTGGGATTTTCCTTAATTGCTGAAATCATTTGCAAAATTAATTCCGTGGTCCACTCTGATTTTTTATCACCTTCCATGACGAACAACTAAAATAAAGTACGGTTTGCAAGTTGCAACCACGTATAGACACATTTCACTGCAGCCAACGCAACGCAACACAATATTACGTGAAGAAATCCAAAAAAAAATAAAAAGTTGATCAACGCGTTGAACAAATAATGTGCAACACATTATCTTGAAAATGTTCAAGTTGCTCAACGTGTTGATCGAACATTTTCAAGGAGCAACACGAGCTCGTACACTACCCGTACAATTGTTGCACAATTCCTTGAGCAACGGCCAACAACTAGATCCAACCCGTTGGTTGAACAGAATTGAAGGCACCGTACATTAGAGTTGAATGCGTTGAATTCGAAATTTGTGCGTTGATCGCCTAGTGGTCGACCGGCATTACTTAGCACCGGTGCTCAGAGTAAAAAAAATATATAAAAAATGCAATTTTTATCACATGTTAACGGATTAACGATTAACGTTAACTTGCGTTAATTCTTCCGAAATTTAACGCTTTAACGTGTAACGAAGCTAACTTTTTTAGTAGCGGATTAACGATTAACGAAGTTAACTGTTTGATTAACGGTGCCCAGCTATGCTAACAATGTTTTTTGCGCTATTTCCGAAACCAAACTTTGTTAGAGGCTCCGGTTTTCAAAATCCCTGGTTAAGTTTTCCACAGCTATCCACAGGTGAAAACCAGATGCTTCTGCGACGTCTGGTTCTCGAAATATTTCTAACCAAAGTGAATTTTCTGAAAATTCGAGAATTTTGAAAAAAATCATGGACTTGTCTAAAAAAATCACCAAATTTTCAAAGTTCCCCAAACGCATCGAGACATACATCGAATTAAAGGTCTATTCAATTCCTATAAACACATACAAATGAGAAGCTTTTGAGTGGTCTGGTTACCGAAATATGACGGTCCAAAGTGATTTCATGGATTTTCGAGCGCCAACTACCTAACAATGTTTTTGCGCTATTTCCGAAACCAAACTTCGTTAGAGGCTCCGGTTTTCAAAATCCCTGGTTAAGTTTTCCACAGCTATCCACAGAAGAAAACCAGATGCTTTTGCGACGTCTGGTTCTCGAAATATTTCTAACCAAATTGAATTTTCTGAAAATTCGAGAATTTTGAAAAAAATCATGGACTAACCACTTGTCTAAAAAAATCACCAAATTTTCAAAGTTCCCCAAACGCATGGAGACATACATCGAATGAAAGGTCTATTCAATTCCTATAAACACATACAAACGAGAAGCTTCTGAGTGGTCTGGTTACCGAAAAATCACGGTCCAAAGTGATTTCATGGATTTTCGAGCCCCAACTACCTAACAATGTTTTTGGGTTGGGCTATTTCCGAGAAACCAAGAGACTCCCTTTTTCAAAATCCACAGGTGAAAACCAGATGCTTCTGCGAGGTCTGGTTCTCGAAATATTTCTAACCAAAGTGAATTTTCTGAAAATTCGAGAATTTTGAAAAAAATCATGGACTAACCACTTGTCTAAGAAAATCACCAAATTTTCAAAGTTCCCCAAACGTATCGAGACATACATCGAATGAAAGGTCTATTCAATTCCTATAAACACATACAAACGAGAAGCTTCTGAGTGGTCTGGTTACCGAAATATGACGGTCCAAAGTGATTTCATGGATTTTCGAGCCCCAACTACCTAACAATGTTTTTGGGAGTCGCTATTTCCGAAACCAAGCCTTATAAGAGGCCCAGGTTTTCAAAATCCCTGGTTAAATTTTCCACAGCTATCCACAGGTGAAAACCAGAAGCTTCAGCGAGGTCTGGTTTTCGAAATATTTCTAACCAAAGTGAATTTTCTGAAAATTCGAGAATTTTGAAAAAAATCATGGACTAACCACTTGTCTAAGAAAATCACCAAATTTTCAAAGTTCCCCAAACGTATCGAGACATACATCGAATGAAAGGTCTATTCAATTCCTATAAACACATACAAACGAGAAGCTTCTGAGTGGTCTGCTTACCGAAATATGACGGTCCAAAGTGATTTCATGGATTTTCGAGCCCCAACTACCTAACAATGTCTTTGGGAGTCGCTATTTCCGAAACCAGGCCTTGTAAGAGCCCCAGGTTTTCAAAATCCCTGGTTAAATTTTCCACAGCTATCCACAGGTGAAAACCAGATGCTTCTGCGAGGTCTGGTTCTCGAAATATTTCTAACCAAAGTGAATTTTCTGAAAATTCGAGAATTTTGAAAAAAATCATGGACTAACCACTTGTCTAAAAAAATCACCAAATTTTCAAAGTTCCCCAAACCCATCGAGACATACATCGAATGAAAGGTCTATTCAATTCCTATAAACACATACAAACGAGAAACTTCTGAGTGGTCTGGTTGCCGAAATATGACGGTCCAAAGTGATTTCATGGATTTTCGAGCCCCAACTACCTAACAATGTTTTTTGCGCTATTTCCGAAACCAAACTTTGTTAGAGGCTCCGGTTTTCAAAATCCCTGGTTAAGTTTTCCACAGCTATCCACAGGTGAAAACCAGATGCTTCTGCGAGGTCTGGTTCTCGAAATATTTCTAACCAAAGTGAATTTTCTGAAAATTCGAGAATTTTGAAAAAAATCATGGACTAACCACTTGTCTAAAAAAATCACCAAATTTTCAAAGTTCCCCAAACGCATCGAGACATACATCGAATTAAAGGTCTATTCAATTCCTATAAACACATATAAACGAGAAGCTTCTGAGTGGTCTGTTTACCGAAATATGACGGTCCAAAGTGATTTTATGGATTTTCGAGCCCCAACTACCTAACAATGTATTTGGTTTGAGCTATTTCCGAAACCAAACTTTTTTAGAGGCTCCGGTTTTCAAAATCCCTGGTAAAGTTTTCCACAGCTATCCACAGAAGAAAACCAGATGCTTCTGCGACGTCTGGTTCTCGAAATATTTCTAACCAAAGTGAATTTTCTGAAAATTCGAGAATTTTGAAAAAAATCATGGACTAACCACTTGTCTAAAAAAAATCACCAAATTTTCAAAGTTCCCCAAACGCATCGAGACATAAATCGAATGAAAGGTCTATTCAATTCCTATAAACACATACAAACGAGAAGCTTCTGAGTGGTCTGGTTACCGAAAAATGACGGTCCAAAGTGATTTTATGGATTTTCGAGCCCCAACTACCTAACAATGTTTTTGGGAGTCGCTATTTCCGAAACCAAGCTTTGTAAGAGACTCCCTTTTTCAAAATCCCTGGTTAAGTTTTCCACAGCTATCCACAGGTGAAAACCAGATGCTTCTGCGAGGTCTGGTTCTCGAAATATTTCTAACCAAAGTGAATTTTCTGAAAATTCGAGAATTTTGAAAAAAATCATGGACTAACCACTTGTCTAAAAAAATCACCAAATTTTCAAAGTTCCCCAAACGCATCGAGACATGCATCGAATGAAAGGTCTATTCAATTCTTATATACACATATTACCTGATAAGAATAAAGAGACCTTTTACGCCACATCTGTTATTCTGCTATAAATTTTCTGATATGAATCATAAAAGAATTCCACCTGAAAAGATCTTTTATGATTGGAATTCACATGTTCGAACTTTTATAAGAGTCTATTATGCAACATCGAAAACTGAGCTAAGATTTGCTGTCATCTGACATATTTAAAATGGGTGACGAGAGCAAATAAGTATCCACTTACTCACTATTTGTATCTGAAATACGATTTTACATCCTTAAGCAAAGTGCATATCAAGTTCGCAATTGGTGTAATAACAGCATTGTCTTATAGGAAAACACGCAAGGAGGCTTGACGTTTATTCAAACGATTTTTGCAGAAGCTGTATGGACGAGGAACAGGTGGAATCAATTCCTCATCTTCTATGTACATGCTATGCTCTATCCTATTTAAGTACGCTCCATCTTGGACAGATTTCCTTCGAAAAACTCAGTGATCTAAGACATTTATAGTTGCTCCCGCTTCATAGGGTTTAACGAGTAGGAAGAAAATCTCTTGATTCATATGTTATCACAATGGACCAACTCTGGTCTAAATGTGTCAGCTACGACGCTAGCAGCCACTTCGACCTAACCTTCCAACACAACTGACTATAAGTCTGAATTTGTTATTTGGGTAGAATGAAGTAATTAATTTTTATTTCCTTTTTTGTTATTATAAATATAGAAATTTGAGAAATAAATAAATTATACATATTTCTGCACCCAATTTGCCGACAGGAAAATATTTCAATTTGATTTTTTGTGTATCAGCAAATTTTTGGATACCAAACCTATCATATCCGGTTTGGTCGTTCAGAAAACTAATAAGTACTAACCTACCCTAAATAGCCTATCGAAGTGAATCCTGAAAGCGACCAATGTGTAAGTTAAATTCTGTATTAGTCATCACAGGCCAAATGTCAATAATTTGTGAATTTTCTAAGTCCATTGTTGACCCTGTGGTCTTATGGCCCTTCGCCAATATTGTTGACTTGGATAGCTAATCACTTTACTCAAACACATTGTTAAGATCATCTTATTGAAATTTGAATAAAAATTAAGTTTATTTTTTTCATTATGGTTTTTATTTGTTTAATTTTAAGTTTTAGTTCTTTATTTTGTTTTTGTAATATCATAATTATAATAGTATAGTAGTAGTGTTTTTTTTTTGTTGTTTTAATAATTCTATATTTTACATCAATTTTTGTTTTATACTTTAAAATAAACTTAGTAAGATTTTAATAAAAATTATTTTCTATAATACAACTAAAAAAATAATAAATTGTTTTTATTTTCTTTATATTTCCATCAATAGTTAACAATGTTATAATTTTTAATTCATTCATTGTTAACATTAATTTATATTATTTTCACATTTATTGAAAGTGGTTTTGTTTTATTTCGCATAAATTAGTTTAGTATTCTTTTTTGAAATATTAAATATATAAAATAAATCAAGCATTAACAAAACCATGTTTATTAACAAAATATTTATATATTTTTGCTGAAGCAGTATTTCTTAGTTTTGATTTTTGATTTTTTCTTAAAAATGTAAATATATTTGTATATTTGCTATGTAAATTTAAATATAATTGTCAATTTATAGTTGTTTTTGTTAATAATAAGAAAACATTTATATAATTTATTTTTTCTGTATGATTTTAAATTAAAATTTTGTGTTTTTTTTTTTAATGATTTTATTCATTTTTTCATCTTCTCACAGTTAGCTTTTCGTCAAATCATTCGTTAATAGTAAACAATTACACACACATCAAATACAATATTTATTACGACTCTGGTGAAGCTAAGATTTTTGAGAATGTGAAGCTACGTTGAGGTGAAGTAAGTTCTTATCATTAAAACATTTACTCTTAGTTTTGAGAAAAAGATTTTTGAACTAGGATAGTCAAACGGCAAAATATTTTTCAAAATTTTATTCAACTGCAAGTGTTGCATTCAAAAAAGTAAAAATTCACCTCAGTCACAAGAAGAACGTGTTGACTTTTCAACTCGATAGTGTCAAAATTCAAAAAACTGTCATTTATATACGAGTATCAATGGTATTAAATCAGAAGAAAACTCGAATTGGATTCTATTTAACTAAATAACGTTTTTGTTTCACCTCAAGAGTGTCATTTGGTCAAGATATTTTAGACTTTTTGCCAGTTATTTTGAAAAAAGTTTCCCTTAATAAGCTCATTGAATTCTATTCAGAGTGCATTCTAAAATGTGTTTCACCTCAACAACGTCTATCTACCTCTTCAACAAGCATAAGCCAAACTTTCACCATAGCCATATACAAATTTATTTCATTCACACAATCAATTCATTTGCCGTGTATATTTTTGTTATGTATTTATTTCAAAGCTTCTTTGGCCCGTTTCTCCCATTCGGCCCGACGTTGATGAATGCCCTTAAATTCGCTCTCAACCCTATTCATGGTGGCCATTGTTGCGGATCGCTCTATAGTCGCCCTGGTGAATGTGGTTGTAGTTGAAAAATTGCTCTGTTCGACCGATGAAGTAACGCTAGGTGGCACTGATGATGAAAGTAAAACTGTTCCAAGTGACTGGCGTTCCAATGTCTTTGTGGATACATTGTTATTGTTATTTGTCAAACTGTTGTTGTTGTTATTGTTTGTCGTTGAATCAATACTTTTGCCCATTATCGGAGATCCTTGTGATCCCTGTCGAAATGGACCGCTGAGTCGAATGGGTGGTAGAAATGTCTTCGTAGGTGTTCCGATTCCATTATTGTTTAATGACTGTGTTTTGTTGTTTCGGAAATCCGCTAAAGAATTACGGTTCTTGGAAATGTCACTGTCTGTTTTAGGCAAACCGTTTTGTTGCTGCTGAATTGCAGAGAGTTTGTCGAGCTTTTCTTCGCTGGATGATTGATTCTCCTTGTCACTGTCTACGCTGGGTACGAATTTTTTAATTGGTGGATCGGGAAGATCTTCATCTTTGATCTTGAGAGATCGTCTAGCAAAGACCTTCATCAACTCCGGTGTGGGATCGTCTTTGTTGTTATTGGCTGAAGGTTGAATGACACCAAATGATTTCTTTCGAAGAACCACCACAACCGGTTCCTCTTCCATGGGCATCTTCCGCACCTCTTCGGACATGGATTTTTTACGCTCAAGCTTCATTTCTTCGATTTTACGATCGTTTTTCAGCTTATCTTCACTAAGGAACAATCTGCGTCGTTCATGGAGCGGAATATTATTATTAAATGAAGTATTTGTGTCAATACGTAATATATTGTTCTCCTCGTCGGGGGTCTTCTTTACGGGGCTTTTTGGTAGCGATTCATCGGATCGAGATGAGGTCGAACTATTCGAACGAACAATGATGGTATGTCTATCATCTTCGGTTGGGGTTGGAGGCTTCACCTCAGAGATTTCAACACTTTCGTTACTGAAACGACGAGTTAAGTCTTCTGTACTTTCACGTACGTTCTTTGACAAAACCACGTTACTTTTAGGTCGAATGGGATCAACTCGATTTAGTTGAATCTTCATGAACTCTGGCACACCCTTGCTGCTTACGGATGACGACTCAATTACCGAAGAACTTCGGCGGCTTCGATGGAAGCTATTCGATTTGGAAGAACTAGTCGTCTGTGGTGAAGAATTTCTCTCTCGCAGTGACTTTCGACTCTCACTATCGGCAACAATTTTGGGCTTCTCTCGCATTTGGACCTTCGTTGGTGAATGTACGATTATGGGTGCAACTAATGTCGGTGGTGGAGTTGCTGGTGTTGGTGGAGGCGCAGCAGGAGTTGCTGGTGGAATAAAGAGATCTTTGTCTTCCGTTCTAAGTATTCTGTCAATTTTAGTCTCCACTTTAGCAATAGCATCAATTCTTTTGTTTGGCATGGGACTTATTGTAACGTTGGGCGCCAGTTTTGATGCCACCGAATCACTTATAGTTGCTGACTTCCTCAGAACACTTACAAATGGTGACTTCACCAGCATATCTATATTCTGTTCGATCTCTGAGATATTCGTACTACAAGGAGAAGTTCCCAAAAGTGGAGACTTAGTTTGAATTCTAGACGGCATATTCTTCGAAGTAGTTAATATGATATTCTTTGTGTAGATTCCATGATTCAATGGTAGCTCACTTGACTTCTGCTTAACTAAGTTATTGTCATTGATTTCAAACCCCAGTGACAGATGCTTTTCATCTTCCAAGTCATTGTCGCTCTTCTGGGACAAATCGGGAAGACTTGGCACTTGATTTCTCAATGATGGGATCTCCTTGTCACCTTTCGATTCAATATAGGTGCGGAAGCTCTTCGATTTTTCAACGGATTTTCCTCGTTTTCTGAGATCACTACCCAATAACATCTCAACAGAATCTGTGCTCGAGTTGGTGTTGAAGGAATCATTGGAACGGGAGACCTTCTGTTGGAACGCACTCATTCCGAGAATCTTTGGTTTTTTCTCAAAGTGTTCCCTCTGCTGATCCTTCATTGCGTTGATTTCTCGAACGAGAGTGGTCGATTGGAAGCTCTCTTCAGTGTGTGACTTGGAGATTTTCGATAGGGCTATAGATTTTGAAATGAATTCTTCTCTCATGGGGCAGTCTGACTTTTCGAAACTCTCCAAACTTGTTCGGGAGTGCTTAAGATTCACGTCGACATCCATCATCATCTGTTGTTGTTGCTGCGAGAGATCTTTTGGAATATAACGCTGTCTGGCAGCGGGACCGGATTTCGGTTTGGCTGATTGACTTGTGATGATGTTTTCATTGGTAGCATGAGCCACCATTTTCTCGGATTCTGGAGAGAGTATGAAAGTGTTCAACATTGCACTGAGAGCGGAATTGCCCGTCGACAGGATATCCCTACGAATCTCTTTGCGAGTTTCTTCAACCTTCTGCGAGTATTCAGCTGATTTTGTTTCAATTGATTTTGACATTTCAGTTGGCGGTGGATTTGGCTTCTTGCTTTCTGGCTGGCTGTCAAGTTCATCGGTAATCTTGCTGTTGGAGCTGGTGGACTTGGAAGCACCACGCTTTGAATTTCTGTATACAAATCGACGGAAGAAGCCACTTTCATCATCCTTGCTGCTCTCTGTTGTGGAACTCTGTGTGCTAGACGATATTGATTCGAAAATGGAACTTTTAGTTGCATTGCTACGCATGGCGTAGGTCGAGTTTGGTGATGGGCCTTTTTCGGTTTTCGAGCGTTTGATGCTGACTGCTTGTTTCATCTCGTTGCTGTGTTGTTCCAGGATCTTTGCATTCACACCTGGTGGTAGGGATCGGGACTTAGCTTTGTCCAATGAGATATCTTTACAAAAGAAATACAAAAATTATTAAGATAATTCAAAACTATAAATGCTAAAAACTTACCTTTAACTTGTAGGGTTGCGGAAGCACCCTTGGTTTGATCTTCATTAACTTCTGGTGTAGATGGTAAAACGGAACTCTAAATAAAGACAACATTTGCTTAAGCATAATTTTTTTGTTTGTTTTCAAATAGAGCTCACCTCCAAAGTCCGGCGATGTCTAGTTGGCCCCTTCTTTTTGACAGGTCTTACAGCCATTTTGTGCTTAGCAGCTGAATGAGAAAGACGTGTCCAATTCGATGAGAATAGTTCCACATCCTCCGATCGAGAGTTTTCGCCTGAAAATTTGCTCGAAATACTCGATGATGTCCGATCTGCTGCCGAAGAAAAATCTCCCGAATTATTGGCTGTTGACGAGGGCAATTCATCCTCGAAGTCAATAGTAGAGTTCATGCTTAGCAGACTCGACGATGAAACTTCACTTTGATTGGTTGTGTTAATGGTTTCCCGACGTTGTGGGGTGGTGGGACTGCGTGGCAGTCCCAAATCTTCGTCCGAAGCATCGGGTCGATTGCGACGTTTGCGCAGGACATCGGCAAGCTCAGCCTAGAAATATAAAATGAAATCCAAATTTAAGTTGACTGGTGGTGTATATTGATGGTGTCATTTTTAGGGAGTGATATTTCTGAAAAGTCCTACCCAAGTTTTCCAGGAGAAAACTAGTCTTGCTCGCAGGCAACTGCGGCCGATTTTTTCAGTTGTGGCCGAATTTATTTTCATTTTAAATGGATGCCTCTTGAATTCAATCATTGCTGGTTGGGCTTACGATACCTTTTTATCGAGAACATGGTTATATTTTAAACAGGACTGATACTATTGTTCAACTGCGAATTGTTGGTGTAATTTTAAGAAAGCCAAGAACGAAACTTAAAATTTTGAAATCAAACTTTGATTTAAGAATTATAATAATTGGTGAATTTAACATCAATTACAATTTATTTTATAAAGCTCACATATTCTGACTTTTTATGAAATATTGAGATTAAAACTGAGTTGGTTTTTGTGCTTGAACAAGTTTTAACGCTAGATTTCTTTCATGTACCTCAGTTGAAAGTATGTACCTACTTAATCAAATTGCAATTTTTATAAAATGTAATTTTAATTTTAATGTAATATGGTGATCAAGAATATAGCATGATGATGATGCTAATGACTCCCTTATGAAGAAAGTGAAGAAGATTGGTTTAGTGAATGGTTTAAGAACCATTCATTGAATTAAATTAAAAGATTGCATTCAATGACTTTACTTTGTATCTTTGACTTCAAATTCTACAATAACTAACCATTTGACATTGAAAATATCGCAATAATTTTTCTCATTTATTTTACACCAATGAATTGAATATATTCTTTTAAGAATTCAGAATAAATTCTTTGCATTCATTTATAGTCATTGGATTCTTTTGTATTTATTTGCATTCTTTTGAATGCAAATACTGAAATAGAATGCAAAAAAATCCAAGAATTCTCAAAAAATTGCATTCTTTTGAATCATGTTAAAGTAATGGCGAAAAAATGATTGCAATATTTTTAATGTCAAATGGTTAAAAAAGAGTTCAGAATTATGAAGTCGTAGTCACAAAGTGAAGGCGGTCAGCCATCAGACGAATAGGGGGAATAACATGTAGCATACGAAAACATGCACGTGCCGTAACTATTCGGGACTGGTGGAAGTCTGATCATAGCCTCTCCGTGGCGGCCGCTAGAAACAAGCCTTTAAAAAGGTTTGGCTAATATGATCAGGCTGGTTCCTCAGGTTGGCGACAGGTTAATTCCCTGTCCCGTAAAACTTTATGAATTACGAGACCGACAACAAGCCTCGGAAACAGACTGATCTCACGACGACAACCCACGCAAAGAAAAAGGAAAAACGATTTACGAATTTTCTTATGGAACGTACGATAGCTCTATAGAGCTCGAGCTGCTCAGCAGCTAGCCGATGCCCTGTCAAAGTATAAAGCTGACATAACAGCTCTTCAAAAAATCAGATGGACAGAGAATGGTGTTCTACAGAAGAAAGAATATGACATATACTACAGCTGTCATACAAAACACCATGTGCTCGGGGTAGGCTTCCTAGTCAGCGAAAAAATGAAGTCTACCATCATCGGCTTTAACGCTATAAGCGAAAGGCTATGCACCCTTCGCGTGCGAGGCAAATTTACGAACATCAGCCTCATTAACGTTCACGGACCTACGGAGGAGTCCTCAGACGAAGAAAAAGAGACTTACTACGAATAAGTCGAGAGGGCCCTCAATGCCTGCCCAAGGTATGATGTTAAAATCATCCTTGGGGATTTGAACGCAAAAATAGGTCAGGAGCCGGCATTACGCAGGCACCCATAGTTTGCATGAGAACACTAATGACAATGGACTTCGAGTCTTAGAATTGGCAGCATCGAAAAACATGGTCGTTGCGAGTACCAGGTTCCCGCGTAAAGATATCTACAAAGCCACCTGGGTATCACCTGATGGAGTCACTCGTAACCAAATAGACCACGTGTTGATAGACCGTCTCCACTACTCGAACTTGATGACGGTACGAACGTACCGAGGTGCCAATATCGACTCGGATCACTATCTTGTTGGTATGGTTTTCCGAGGGCGGATTGCCTTGCGAAGACGCATTGCATCCGCCGATCAGGTTCGAATCAACACGGCTGCCCTGCGCAATGAAAACACCAGTAACACCTTTGGTAATGCGTTAGGACTCGCCCTAGAATCACTTGATTTAGGGAGAGTAAGTCCTGGAGCCAGTATGCTGGGCGTAAATGAGAACTGGACACGCCTTAAGAATATTGTCATTAGTACTGCCAACTCCATCTTAGGCAGCAGTCGTAAACATCGGAACGACTGGTTTGATGATGAATGTAAGCTAGCGACTGAACGTAAGAATGTTGCGTACCGAGCAATGCAACAATCTCATAGAACGCGGGCACGCGAAGAGGAATATAAAGAGCTCAGAAGAATAGAAAAACGGCTACACAGACAAAAAAATCAGCCTGGGAGAAGAACCTAATCTGTGAAATAGAAAATAGCCGAGAGCGAGGTCCGCACCAGGCGCGGAAGTTCTACCAATCCGTCCGAAACATGACGCAGTACACACCACGCTGCACATACTGCAAGGACGGAGAGGGAAATCTGATCACCGATCCTGAAAGCATACTGGAGCGATGGGAAGTGTACTTTAATGAATTGCTAAATGGTCAGCTCACTACAGAAGAGGAGGCTCCACTACTTCAAGAAGAATACCCTATGTTGCCGCGACCAAGCATAGAAGAGGTTGAGAAGGCTATAGGCCGGCTTAAACAGAACAAATCCCCGGGAGCCGATGGCATACCAGCCGAATTATTTCATCACGGCGGGCCAGCCTTACGTCAAGCAATTCATGATATTATAGTGCACGTATGGGAGCAGGAAGAAATGCCAGAAGACTTGCGAAAAGGCATAATATGCCCCATACATAAGAAGGGAGATGTCACAACGTGCAGCAATTATAGAGGTATCACGTTGTTGAGTACCGCCTATAAGATATTCTCCTCTATCCTACAAGACCGGACAACCCCATACGCTAAAACCGTCATCGGACAATATCAGTGTGGTTTCATTCCAGGCAAATCAACAACTGATCAGATCTTTACCCTTAGGCAGGCGATGGAAAAATGTCTAGAATTTAACATCCCAACATACCATCTGTTTATAGACTTTAAGGCCGCCTATGATAGCATAGCCAGGGTAGAACTTTACAAAGCCATGAGAGAGTTCGGCATCCCAACAAATTGACACGACTATGTAGGTTGACCATGACCAACGTAACAAGCCAAGTAAAAATAGCCGGATTGCTATCCAGACCAATCAACATCTTTAATGGACTCCGACAAGGGGACGGTTTGGCCTGCCTCCTCTTCAACCTGGCGTTGGAGAAAGCAATCCGTGACTCTGGCACGGCAACAAGAGGGACCATCGTCAACAGGTCCAGCCAGTTACTGGCTTACGCAGACGACATTGACATCATCGGAAGAACCGAACAAGCTGTACACGATTCCTTCATCCAGATCGAGCAGGCGGCACAAAATCTGGGGCTGCACATTAGTGAAGGTAAAACAAAGTACATGGTGGCGTCGAATGCGAGAGGAACAGTTGGTCAAACAATCAAGGTAGCGGAGCACGAATTTGAAGTGGTGCAATCCTTTAAATACCTTGGGTCAATAGTAGCAGCCGATAACAATATAGAAGAAGAAATACGCGGGCGGCTTCTCAAATCCAACAGAGCCTACTACAGTCTGTCAAAGCTCTTCAAATCCAGAAATCTCACCATAACTTCAAAACTGCTGCTGTACAGGACCATGGTCCTGCCAGTACTCACATATGGATCCGAGACTTGGGTGCTTAGCAAAAGGCACTCCGACCTCTTAGCTGCGTTCGAGAGAAAAGTCTTAAGGAGAATTGTTGGCCCCATATGTGAGGAAGGACGATTCCGGAGACGGTACAATCATGAACTGTACGCAATCTACCTAGAAGCAGATATCGTGACAAAAATTAAGCTCGGTAGACTCCGGTGGGCAGGGCACCTAGCTCGCATGAGCGAAGAGGAACCTGCTCGGAAAGTTCTTTGTGGTACATTCTATGGTAGACGACAGCGTGGTAGACCATGCTTGCGCTGGAGAGATGGCGTAGACCAGGACGCCCGAAGCCTTGGGGTGCGCAACTGGATGGCGTCGGCTAGAGACCGGGATAGTTGGAGAGACTTGTTGAAAGAGGCCAGGACCGGAACCCGGTTGTCGAGCCGATGATGATGATGATGATGAGTCACAAAGTGAAGTCAATGAATGCAACCTTTTAATCTAATTCAATGAATGATTCTTAAAGTTTGCATTCGTAAAATATTGCGTTATTTTAAAATCATGCTACAAAGGCTCTAGTCCAATTTCAGAGAACGAAACCAGCGCTAAATTCAAATGAAGAATACGCCTTCTCAATCGCTACTTATTTGGGAATAGAATGCTATTAAATACCAAAGACCAAAGTTTTCTTTCGATGTACTAAAGGACCTCTTTATAAGATACTTATAATCACGGACCCTTTCAAAAGTTGAATTATTAGATTTTATAATGTTTTGAGAGAAAAATTTTATGATCACCTTTGTATAGACAGGATGAAAACGAACTCTACCTCTATTGTTACATCTCGACCTAGCCAAAAACGTTAAAAGCCGTGGCTAAGTCACTTGGAGTAAATTGACATCAAAATCCGAAAATTCATTGGATGTAACCCAGAAGTACGGAATATACAGAGGAAAACTGCCACTCTGGTAATGCACACAAACAGAACATGCCCTCAAACAAATGGAGATAGGTAGATAGGAGGAGGATAGGAGCTAGAAGAAGTTTGTTGAGTGAAGCCCTGGTTAACTCCGCTAGCTCCTCATTAAGCAAGTAAATACATACACTAAGAAGTAAAGTAGGTTGCCTTACACATAAATTTTTAAGAAAATACAAATTTAAGCTTGTCAATTTTTGAAGCCAATAGCCATGCAAGTTGCGAAACAAGTAGCCTAACAGCTGAAACGTAAAATTAATTATAGAAGTATTTGATTGTTCGTGTGACGTTCACCTTTATAAACACAAATGTTTTTTTCGGTGTCATGTGTGTTCAAGCTGAGGACAAAGATCGAAGAGTGACGGAGTAAATAAATCAATCAAAAATAGAAACAAATTATTTGATTTGTCTGTTTTCAAATTGAACGATTTAGTAGCGACGCGACGTACAATTTTTTGAAAAAGTCAATACTATTCCCTGACATAACCTATAACTTGAGTTTTTACAGTCGGGCCTAAATTTAGAATTTTCAAAAAATTTATTTAAAAAAATGTATTTTCCCAACCGTCCTCTACAAGAATGTAAGCAGCAAGTAAGGCAGTGAACGCATACATAGGTGTTATTGCTAAAGAAAATGGAAAGTCCATATAATCTTGAAAAACAAGGAAAATTCAAAATAAATGTTGCTTAGATCTACAAATTTTAAATTTGAATTTTATGGCTTTGTGCGAGATTGTGCAAGAAATATTTAAATTTATTTGTTGACATTCTTATAACACGGTCCAAAACAAAAATACAAACGCCAGAACATAATAATTTTCAAAAAGTAAACACAAACTGACAGGAAATATTTGCTTTTAGTTCTGTTTGTTTACTTTATTGGAAAACTGGTATAAGCAGTTGGAAATCACAATTTCTTATGCAATTTCATTGAAATTGAGGTGATTTTGAAATTGATGATGATTTCGGAAAATATTTTAAAACTGAAGAAATTTTCAGATTAAATTTTAAAGAACTATAAAAAACAAAAATACGATCTGTTATACATTTTTTGTGCTTTTAAATGACTTCACTTTTCTTATTTTATAATATTTATTTTCTTAATTCTTTATTAAATAACACACGAAAAATTAATAATTTATAATAAATAATAAATAAATTTATTAAAAAATGGTCGGGTACTCGGTAATTCATTTGAGGTTTAAGGGATTAAATTTTTGTATTATTTGTTAGCACATATTTGTTTATTATTTTATTGCTTATACTGAGAAATTAATTTGTTTGGGGAATCCCCATTACCACAGAGCAGTAAAACTTAGGAAGTCTTTCCCAGGTAAGTCCTTTTAAAACCATTTTATTTTCAATACTACCAATTTTATTGGCCTTTTGTAATTGGGTTTTCAATAAACCTTGTGGTATTGGACTGTCAACCCGAAGTTTTGATAATCTATTCGCAGCCGCTGTCACCACAAAAACAAAAGCTGCTATGTATTCAGGGCTACTGTCTTTTTCGAATAAGTTAATATTATGATCGAATGATTTAGGGAGACGTATTTTATTTTTTAATAAAAATTTCTTACCAAAAATGTCAATGATCTAGTCATATTCAAAACACATCCACATTTACGAAACAAAAATCAGTTTACAAAACAAAAAAGAAGAAAATAACGCAACTTCACAGTTTGAGTGTTAAAGTAATACTGACGCAGGACACAGGTAAAAGTTGAAGGTCTTCCGAAACAAATATTTCACAAATACATAGTAATACAATCCCAAATTTGAAAGAAACCAATTTTTCCAAGGAACTTACATATAAATAGATGAGAAGAGCATTCCCTAATCCCAACTTAAAATCCATATACATCCTAGAATTACATTGGTTAATTTTTTACATCTTTCGAAAACTCAAAATTTAAATAGGAGAAAGCATGTCAACACTGCCGGCACACGCTACCCATCTATGAATATTGCAATGTCGAGTAAAAGGTGAGAAAGGATATTTTTTTTTGTCTACCTAGGAATCTATTTTTACAAGTTCCAAAATATAAAGTGAACGACTGAGTCGCATGAACTGGATCTTATCACCAAAAAATTAACTAAATAAAATTATAAATTTTGAAACCATACCAAAATTATAAAGTAAACGATCCCTTTTTTTTAAATTGTGTCTATCATAAAAATGTATTTCCAATAAAAATTCATCGAAGTTATGATTAATAAATTTCTGAAAAAAGTCACAAGTTCTAGGGTGTAAAATTAACAATGGACTTTTTAACTGAATTGACCTTGACTTCGAAAACATTCATTTTCTTGAGAAACTTTTTAATTTACATCGCAATGCAGTGCGTACAATTCGTACAGGTTGTCAAAGGCCCCAAAACAGTGTTTTGTTAATATCTATGGATAACGTTAGC
This sequence comes from Philhelius festivus, assembly GCA_963931855.1. Lineage (NCBI taxonomy): Eukaryota > Metazoa > Arthropoda > Insecta > Diptera > Syrphidae > Philhelius > Philhelius festivus. Next base: position 50,596,854 of record OZ007557.1, on the reverse strand, counting down.
TTTTGGAGGGAGGCTGTTACACAATTGGCACATGCAAGTGGTAAGACACCTCAACCAACTTATCAAACGAAGCTGGAAGAGTCTAACTGATTAAAAAAGCTTGTAAGCCAGACCTTAGTTTACCTTAGAGAGTTAACAGCCTAATGCGCTTATAGTCTAAATGCTATCAAATTACAGTACGAACTCAGTTAACGCAACCCTTTTCGATTTTTGCAACACGAAAACTGAAGCACATCTTTACTCTATAACTGCTACTTTTGAAAAATGTTACATCAATTAATACAACTTCTTGTGTTTATGCATGTGTTCATTAAAATCAAAACATCAAACCAACAAAAACGATTTGTTTGGTTTCAATAATGTTGTTTTACAACATTTTCGTTATCTCTAAAAAAAATAAGCCATTACAACTATAATTTTGTATTAAAAAAAATATAACCCAGTAAGTGCAACAACCTCGGTTATTGCAACTGCCTTAATTTCTATTAGTTGCGTAAATCGAATTTGTACTGTAGTTACAATTTGAGACTATTTTAAGGATTGAAGACGAAACCCCGAATTACAAAAACCCTAATGCAAAATCCCAAGTCACTGAATTCCATTTAATATCAATATTACCGAATCTATGTAAGTACACAAAGCAGTACCAGGAACTTAATACGTCTAAATCTGTTCTTATTTAGATTTTTTCACTTTTACCACAATAAATATTATTTTGGTATTTACAGCCAGGTTCGAAAAATCGAGTGAAATCGAAATGAAAATGAATTTCCAAATCGAGTGAATTTGTTTTCAGTGTTCTACATTTCACTCGCTTTCATAATTTCGAAATTACTTTAAGTGAAATCGAAAACAGCTGTCATCTGTCACTTTTCATAGTTGGCAAATAGAAAACTATTTTGTTTGTGAAGTTTTTTGAGTCCGATTATGGTTTTGTGTGTAAATTTTGATAAAAGTAATTCAATAAAACACTTTAATGCACTGATGGCATTACAACGTGCTTGAATATGCAGAAGAAAGAAAAATGTTGGGAGATCATTCAAATCTATTAGTTAAAAGATTTGTTTCATTCTGTCGACTTGATAAACGTGCCTTTCAATTAGTGCCTCCAAATTTGTAAAAGTTCCATTCCTGCAAATCAAGTTCCAACGCTATTCTATAATAGAAATGATATTATTCATTTTTATCATATTTTTTTTTTCTTAAAATTTCACAATAAATAATTATTTCATACAATTAGATCTGGGGCCCTAGCACGTAACTTGATACGATCGAGTTAGCTCGATACAATCGAGAACAGGCAGTTCCTTGTTATGATCAGCCGATTGTTTTCGATTAGATTGAATCATATTAAATAACTCCCTATACTCGATTACATCGACTAGACTCGATTGTATCAAGTTACGTGCTGGCACCCCTGATCGAATTTAAATAACCTCAAAATCAACAAAATCGAAATCTGGAACACGGAAATTCGCATCAAATTTACTTCGAAAACAATTAAATCGATATCGGTAAAAGGGAATAGTAGAACACCAAATTTTATTTTGTATCGAAAGAGAAATGTAGAACTTGGCTGCTTAATATTTCCATCGATTTCTTATTTTATTTAGTTTGAAAACGATAATTTAGGAAATGTCGAGAATATTCGCAGTATTATTGAATTGCCAAATATCGTTTTTTATGTATGAAATGCCCGACCAATTTTTAACGTTTTAAAATGTGTACAAAACAAAAAATGTTAAAAAAAAAATAAAATTGAAACATTTTTTGAACCCAAAAATCTGCATTTTGTTATATATTGGTTCTAGAAACATTAGAGTATTCACGCTCAATATGTTCCAATATTTGCAAAACTTGACTTTTTAGTTCGAATACTGATTGATATTCCTTCTATAATTTAATTTGTTAGGTACTGAGGTTTTTCCTTTCAACCGACCGTTGATGTATCTATTGTTTTGTCAGGTGAAATGAAAAGTTTTTTTTTTGACCATCGAAAACGTTGGAAGAAATCAACATAATCTAAATTAGTTATGATAATTATGATTTTTAGTTCTATCAGTTGGTAAATTCAATTTTTAAAATGGCGATTTTTCTCTACATTTTCGTGGTTTTCGAAGTTTTTAAAATAAGGAATCCAAGATCAAATTCATAAATGCAGAAGGTAAAAGTTAAATTTCAGTCGAATTAGTACGATGTTAAAACTATTTTAATAGTATTTTAATAGTACGATACCACGTAAAAAAGAATACTCCTTTTATCTTTTTTAGTACCGTACTGAACATCATATGTCATTGTGACATTTTTAAATATCAAAAAAGATGTTTTGCTTAGTTTTTTGCATGAACTGTCAATATTTAAGGTGTATTCGAAGCAATTTATTTAAATGGGCTTAGCACGATATCACTTAATAAGTGCTTAAAATAAATAAATAAAAAGTTAGTAAACTACTTTAACTTCTTTGAGTAGCATCATACTTATAACTAAAAGGATAGGTTGTTTAAAATTTTGCAGCAGTAAAATCAACATACTATGAACAACTCTGATCTAGGTTTTAACGCTTCTAGTCTGGCGATATATGTAATTATAAAACCCTAATACATCATATATATTTGACAGGACTAGGTTTTAGTACTTGTGTGAAGAAATTAGTTAATGCCTAATTGAATACTTACTTATGAACTAGTACTGGTACTAGAATTAGGATTGATAAAGAAATACCAAAAATAGTAGCCAAAGTTCAAATTAGTTATTTATTTAAAAAGAATAAGAATTGCTTACAAAATTATGAAATTTTGTTCTCAAAAAGTAGTAAATTTCGAATGAATTGATTGATTAATTGCGTAATTTGGGATTTTCTGTTTCTAGGCTTTGTAACTAGCCAATCTTTATTTTGGAATTCAATTCTTATGGGTTTTGAAATTCAGGATTGTGTAAATTAGGTAGGTTTGAGATTTCTGATAATTCTAGATTTTTCAATTCTTTTTCTTAATCTTAATCTTAATATCAAGACTTTACCAGGAGATTTTAATTTCTTTTTAGTAAAATCAATACTTTCAATTTTATTTAATTATTTTATTTCATGAGAATACTGATAGAAAAATTATTTCTTCGTAGATGTAAAACTCAAAGTAGCATAAGATAGCTACCAAATAATTAATAAATAAATAAAATAGGAAAGGCCCGAATATTGATTCTTGAGGAATGCCAACATTTGTGTTGTCATCATTTTTCTTTTAGAAATTATTTCTTTCATGTTAGTTTTGTTGTTGTTTGTTGTTACTAACAACTATAAACACAATTATACCCTTATATACACAATTATTTATTTGACAAATCTTTGGTGGCAAGTTGAAAGCTCTCTTCGACAAAGATCTGATAGTAGATATATTGAAAAATATTTACAATAAGAAATAATGACACATTAGCATTGCAAAAAGCAATTAAAAAGCGACTGCTCAATTATGAACAAATATATTCCCATACTAATTTTACAGAAATAAGTTTATATTTAATCACAAAATACATAAGAATCTAAGCATTTAAGTGATAAATATTTGTTGAAAATATAATAAATTTTTTTTGTATGCTGTGAAAGTAAAAATTGACACATTGTTGCGTGCTCATTTTGGTAGCAGAAATCCTCAGATTCATTGAAATCTTAAGTTCGATTTTCTTAACAAACCCATAACTAGCCCTTATACTTTACACTGGTTCTTGTTACATCCCAAGTAAAAGCAACACAATCATTGTTAATTCCTTTAGAGAAAAGGCGGAGAAAACAAAAATCCCAAAAATAAAACAATAAAAAGAATCATAAAATATGGATGCAGATTTCCGGGTGTGTTAAGGTATTCTCGTAGAGGTAGGCAAAGGTACATATATACCTACCCTAATTCCAAACTCAGCACAATTGTTTGTTCAAAAGCGACTTCTAAATTCCACTCTTTAAATTAGGACGTTGACATGATGTGTGCTGAAGATGTTAATAGACACGAAAACAAGGATAATTCTCTTGAGTTAAATATTAATGTCATAGGTATGTAAGTATATACCGTAACGGGATGGTGTATCTATGAATGTATCTCGTGGTATAATTGCTTTAGATGGAATGAGGGAGGAAATTACTTTTCAGCTTAAGGTAAAAACGTTTTGGGATTATTTAAAATTTTGTTGCTATTTTAGAAACACATCAACTAGTTGAGGAGGTTTAAACATTTGTGTTTAGATATAAATTATGTCCGATGTTGTTAAAAATTAAAAAAAAAAAAGGAAGAACCCTGGTCCTTGTTTTCATTTATAAATGGTTATTGTTTTGGAGACACACGATTTATGTTGAATTAAAATTATCTTATTAGAAAAAAAAATTATAGAAATTAGGTAAAGGTAGATACAATAAATTTATGAGTTAACGAATTTTGTTCCAGTTTTGGTTCTGTGGTTTATTTAATTACTTAATGACAGGAATTTTGAAGTGTTCATGTTAAATATTAATTAAACTAATATGAATAAGGTAGGTTGATAAAAAAAAACAAGAGCTTAGACCAACATCGATCGTCTACCACGAGCTTATCATCCTAAAGCTTTATGTTAAGCTAGGTACATTTTTCCAGTTGATTTAGAGCCAGTTTTTCAGGGCTTGAGATAACTCTTAGATAAATCATCAGAGTTAGTTAGGTCCAATTGTTAAAATTCTGTTCCGTGGAACAACCACTATTTGACTCCGGTTGATTGCGAGAAAGAGAGTACAGAAGGAACAAAATTGCAAAAACCGTTAAATACAAGTAATTACTCGTATAACTTACTTGTACCTTGGTTGAACCTCAGTTGATCAGTCATAATCGGTTAGTTGAAATCATGCACAGAAGATCAACTATGTGGTGCGGTTTAATTCCTTACAGTTATTAAGGTTCACAAAGATGATTAATCTTCGGTTTATGATTTCAACTAACCGATTATGGCGGATCAACTGAGTTTACTCATTAAATGATATTAAGTGGAGGATGAACTTTAACTTTCAGTTGTCAAACACCTATTGACCATTTCCCGAGAGCTGAGATGACGCCACTATGGAAATCAACTTTTTTATATTTTCGTACGTCGATTTTAAAAGTTACATGCAACTGTGGAAAATATGCATTTTTTTTTTTTTTTTGAGAAAAGTACAAGTTACCTCAACTTTTTCGCTCAGAATAAACCCATTTGTTAAACAAAAAAAACGTACATTTGGCGTGACAACTTTTGGAGAATCTTAGAACTCACAATTTATTCATGGGTGCGTGCTGTCGAAAGGAATCGCGAGGACCTCAAATTTTCTGCCGAGTCCGAATGACAGACAAACAAAATACATTTGTGTTTTTAGGTGGGAAAGGCTGGGAATCGATCGCTATAGACCTTCAGTATCGCAAACGATTACGCCAAGGGGTATTAACAATTAAAAATCTTCTACAATAACTGTTATACCGTAGGTCTGCGTTCGATCCCCAGCTGCTGCCACATAAACAAATTTTTTTTTTTTTTCAGGGGTATATTAGGTATCTCTTGGGAAGAATTGAACAATCTTCGAAGACTATTTCTGATGCCGTGAAAAGTTTCGTATCGTCGCCGTTTGGACTCGGTAAGAAATTGTAGGTTCCCTTCATTCCTACCGACATCACGCACAGAGGAATAGTTGAAAGTTGTCAGTTATGTTAATCTTATTTATTTTTTCCTAATCCCCAACTCGTAGCCCCAAAAGCCTTTGTTGATAACATGTGTGGACATTCCTGGCATACCTATAAGATTCGCATCATAACTCCATCTTACCAATTTTTAATAGAACTTAATGACTTAAGGACAGAACACAAGGGCACAGTGGTCCCTTTTTGAATTTTAGATACAAAAAAAAAAATCAACACCAATTCGTGACGAAAATTAAATTCAAATTTGGTACACTTAATGATTTGATGACGCTGATGCTGCCCATTTTTTTGTTTTTTAAATGGGGGTACACAATTTAGGTCAGGAAATGGTACCAAATTGCAAAATTTGTAAAAAAAAACAATGACAAGTAAAGACAAATGTATGTATGTAAGAATTCTCTCAAGAATTGTGCTTGATTCTGAACTTTTGTATTATATAAATTGGCACCAAATTTAGCAAAAAAAAGGTCCTAAATGTTGCGTAACTTTCTTGAGCGATTAGAAATAAGTTTTGTTCTTTTACTTGAAACATACATATATTCTTACATACACGTAACGAAAATATATTTTCATTGAGATGTACAGTCGACTCCCTCTAAGTCGAACTCCCTCTAAGTCGAAGTTCCCTCTAACTCGAACTTTTTAGCCGTATTTTTGCATTCCCCTCAATTTTCCATACAAAAACCATCCTCTAAGTCGAACTCCCTCTAAGTCGAAGTTCCCTCTAACTCGAACACATTCTCTTGATTATTGACCTATTTTCTTTCCCTCTAAGTCGAATTTTTTTCTTTTACCGAAAAAAAAATCAAAAAAAAATCTCTCAAATCGCAACTCGTTATTGTTTGTAATTCTTATTAAAAGCACACACTGGAACTCTTTGATTCTCTATGTTGTATCGCCTGCGCCGTCACCGGCATGTCAGTGTGCTGCGCTGCTATACCTGCAATTTACAATATTATCAAACACAAAAATCTCTTCCTAAAAAGATATTCATAAAAAAATTGCAAGGCAATAAAAAAGCATTTGTTGGTTGGATCCATTCCATTCCAACTTCAAAACATTTTGTGCTTTATTTGAAAGCAGTAAGACAACAGAGGCCGAATTACCGCTTCAGTGACGAGTATGTGAATCCCATCAGTGATCGAATGAAAATGTCAAATTGGAGTAATTTATTGGTCGATAACGTAAGCGGTAATGCCAAACTCACATAATTCAGTAACGTATTACTCGATAACTGATGCGGTAATTTGGCCCCAGATCTCGGAGGTCGCCGGAAAAGCTAAAGCTTCTGGTTATAGGAAAAAGCAAAAATCCTCATTGTTTCAATAAAATTAAAACTTTGCCGGTGGACTATGTAGCAAACCATCGTTCTTGGATGACATCAGACCTTTTCACAAGTTGGCTTTTGAAACTTGATTATAAATTTGGGAGATCAAAGCGCAAAGTATTATTCATTATCGATAACTGCCCAGCTCACCCAAAACAAGTTAAGGATAAATTAAAGTTTATAAAGCTGGGATGCACGCGGGATAATCCACATTGACTACCTTCAAAAGGGAAGAACAATCAATGGGGAATATTATGTCAACTTATTGGACCGATTCAATGACGATTTGAAAAAAAAAACCGACCTCATTTGGCCAAGAAAAAAAGTTCTTTTCCACCAAGACAATGCAAGGGTGCACACATGTGCAGTTGCCATGGCAAAAATCCATGAATTGGGCTATGAATTGCTCCCTCATCCACCCTATTCTCCAGATTTGGCTCCGAGCGACTACTTCTTGTTCCCAAACCTGAAGAAATGGCTTGGTGGAAAAAGATTTGACTCCAATGATGAAGTCATCTCGCAAACAAAGGCCTATTTTGAGGACCTCGACAAATCATTTTTTTTGGAAGGGATAAAAAAATTGGAGAAGCGTTGGACAAAGTGTATAGAGCTCAAGGGAGACTACGTTGAAAAATAAAATTATTTTTTTATCAAAAAATCTGTGTTTTATTCCAAAAGTCACGGACTTATTGAACCGCCCTCGTACACTATAATCGCCGTCTTCTCACCAAGATTTCAAGGGTTTGGGAAACCAAAAAAGAGCAATATAAAATATCACTTCTCATATATCACATATCACTTCTCGATTGTGGGCGAAATCATTGAAAATTGTTTCAAAAAGGCCGAATTTATTCTGAGACGTGGGATGACGAAGATGATATTCCGCTTAACTTACTTAGATGTAACAACGAAGACACGCAAGAAATCGAGATAATCTGGGAAAGGCTAACAGAATCTCATTATAATGTTAAAGGCGTGCATTGGAAGGACTATGTTGAAGTCGATAACGGCATCGTAGCCACTGAAAATACCTGATAACTAGTCTATTTTGGAAGCAGATGCTGATGATACTAATGACGGTGAAAATGGAGCTGAAGAAGAAGATGAAGTTGAAATAATGGACTTTGAAATACCAGAGAAAAATTAAATTGAAAATGCATTTGGTACATTGCAATCAGCAATAATTGGTGCATTGCAATCTGCAATTGAAATGAAAGAAGAAATTCAAAATTGTTTACTTAAAATAGAATCTTTTTTTTGAAAAAGGCGATCACTGATGACACGGCGACTGTGATGTCTAAAATTAAAATTTTTTTTTAAATAATTAAGTTGAAAAAATATTTTTTTATAATACATAATTATAGATTAATGAGCGATAAAAGCAAGAAGCTAAGGTTTATTTATTTATTGTACTTGTTATTTAATTCAATAAATCATTAAAAAAAAACTCTCTCTAACTCGAATTTTTCTAAAACTCCCTCTAACTCGAACTAGTTTTAAAATCCCGTGAAAGTTCGACTTAGAGGGAGTCGACTGTATTTCCGAACCCTGTTAAACAAATAGGTAGACATAGAAACAGCTGTCCAATTTATTATAATGTAAACAAATTAGAATTGTCAAAATTGAAACGTGTGGGTTTAAAGAGAGGGAATCACAAAAGAAATAATAAACTTTAAATGTCGTTTCTGTATTTACAGGTATATAAATATTTTAAATATAACTAAATAATAAATAAACGAATTCTGTATTTTTAGCAACCGAATTGAGTTATTATTAATTTTGTAAAATACTCCCGAGAAAATACTCCGACATTATACTCGTATATGTACATATAATTTGTAGACCCAATATTATGATTATTGTGATAGAAAATTGACAATATTGACTGCTAAACCGTTGAAGAAATCGGGGTTGGGGACGATTAACCGATTTTTAAAATGTCGATTTAAAAAAATCGATCTTCAAAATGTCGATTTTCAAAAAGTCGATTGATAAAAATGTCGACTGATCAAAATGTCGACTATCAAAAATTCGATTTTAAAAATGTCGACTCAAAAAATGTCGACGCGTAAACAGTGAGCTATGTAACCCCCCTGCTTGGGCACACTATAGGATTTGGGGTGGGTGCGAGGTTGGGTGTATGTAAAGTTTATATAACTGAATTAATAATAAAATTTAGTTAACATATTGAAAGAGAGCATTCTTGTTTTATTTAACTCAATTTTGGATACAAGTCCACATTTTCACCGACAAGTTTTCAGTCGACATTTTAATAGTGGAGATTTTAAACTGTCGACTTTTTTTTTTGTCGATCAAACTTCAGTCGACATTTTAACAGTCGATGAAATTTATATTTGTCCAGTCGACATTTTTTTTGTCGACATTTCGTACCCTTCCCAGAAATCGTAAACTTTAAGTGGATATTGAAACTTGGTAGTTTGACGGTTCTTTTACAACTGTCAGCTGTCAGAATTCATATTCTGACGTCAGATTCAAATACAAAAACCAAAGACAACTATTATTTTGGATTACATATTTCGAAACTGTCACAATTTTTAAGCATAAAAGGTACGACTTATTTATTGGCACAGAATCTTTTATTGAACCAACCTTTGTCAACAAGGTTGAGACAATATTTTTAACGTGTATGAATTTTAAGCGGTTTGGTTGCTCTTCTTGAAGGCTGCTTTAAAATTGTCTCTATTAATTTATAAGAAATCGGATTTAAATGTTAACCTAAATTTCTAAAACAAAAAAATGATAATCAAGTCATATCAGCTTATGTGGCTATACCTTCTTATAGTCCAGTTTCTGTTGAAAGTCTTAGTAAATACATCTAAAAATTAAATGTGTTGACCGATAGCTAAAACTACGTAACTTTCTTATGTCTATAGCTTCAAAGTAGATTGCTCTATAAAAACTTGATAAAAGTCTTTAGATTAGATTCATAACTTAAGTGGCTAATAAATCAAAATAAATTAAAAAAAGTTTATTAATATTCTCTATCAATCAGTTTTTGTTGATATTTTGTATATAAGAATCCGCATGCCGTAAGCCAAAACCGAAGAGCTATTTGTGCTCTTGTGAAGTTTCTGATATAACCTGCGCAATTATTATTATTTATTTAGCTGGATATCAGCCGCACACACCTAGACAAATATTTCATTTCTAATTCTGTATATTCTATGCCGTCAGGCCAGCACCAAATAATATTTATATTCGTGCCCCAAGGTACTTCCATCAATCCTAAAAACACTCCTTTTTCGATCCAAAAATCGATTTTCAATTAAAAAATAAATCCAAAACATCCAACACGCCCCTTGTCGAAAATTTCAATGAAAATCAAAAATAAATAAAAAAAAAACTTCGCCCAATAATGTTTGTCTAACGAGCTTATTTTGAAACTTATGTGCATTGAGCCTTAGGCTTTGCCATAAATCAAAGGTTTCGTACCCAAAGTTCTACTATATCAAAAGTCCACTCCCGAAAAAAGAGCCGAAGGCAATGGTGGCTGGTAATGAAAGTAAGAGATTCAACAAGATTTATGAATTTCGACCGGAGTCAGACCGGAAGTAAACGTCAATATGATGGACATGGACAACCGGCTCAGTTATCAGAATTATGTAAGGCAGCAATCAATTAAATTCTAAACTGCCACCATTAAAAGCGGTACTGGAAAACTTGTTCTGACACAAAATGCACCTTTTTGGATCCATGAACTCCGAAACGACACCATAAGCTGGTTAAAGATCTCGGGTGTAGATCGAGAGTGCATTGTGCTAAATTTTGCCAAACCGGCTCGGCTTCACCAGAGATACGAGATCCACGCACACATTCAGATAGATATTTTGTACTTCTTGTTCATTTCGAGCTTGAAAAAAAGGAAACAAAATAGTAGCAGCAGCAACAGCACCAGGCGAGGCGGTGGCGGTGTTGGTGGGGGTCAGACGACAGATAAACGGTTATGCGTCCCATTTAAAGTCTTAGATACAATATCTTCTACCAAAACAAGTTAAGAAAAGCTACATACATATATTTATCTGAGGGGGTTCTGTTGTCGTCGTAATTTGAAAACGCGACACCGACACCAGAAAGTGCAATAGGTGTAGGTACAGCAGTGGAATGGAACTGTTATGTAACTTCTTATGGAGGTCTGTCTGCATGTGGCTTATGCAAATTTCCATGTCTTCCAGTGAGACTGCATAATCACCTGTCAACTTGACAGAAGATTATCTTCTACCTTTGGAGCGTGTATTTTTGTCGTTGTTGTTGTTTATGTAAAAGATCTTGTTTTGGAAAGAAAAAATTGTATTGAATTTCAACACGTATCTTGTAAGTTTCCCCACAAAACAGATTCAAAATCTATACCCAAGTTGACCAAGCTTAGCGTGCAATAAATAAGTAGGGATATCTATACGTTGATTCCGGTGGGTTGTTGCCCGATTTGGATCCAAATATTAATCGTTGCATGCAATATGAGTGACTGTCGTAGGTGCATTAGAAAACAAATTAAAATCAGTTAGCGTTTTCATGTCTTTTTTTTTTTTGTTCGTAGATGCCAAAATGTTGTCATGTTATGTCACTCGAGCGTGTAGATAAAAGAAAAGTCAAAACTAAATTGTTATTCAAATACGACTCCAATTAAAGTTTTGAATTAGCTATACTTTAAGTTTTGATGAATTTGAACGGTTGACAAAACAAATTTATGTCTGCCATATTTTTGTCATTTTTTTTTTTTTTTTTATAATCTACCCGCGATCAAGGGATTATGATTACCCTTTAAATGTTTCAACACACCGCGGGCGTGAAGTTACGGAAGAAAAAGAAGGATAGGAAAGATGTGTGGCACGATGTTCTGAGACTGAAGGTTGTTGTCTCAGATATTTTATCTCCAGGGATGGTGGCTGAACTAAAGCGGAGAATGCCGTGTCTTATTTCAATGTCGCTTATAATTCACATTATTTTATTCATCCTTGTTGGGCATACTAGTTTAATTCAATTACATGTTGTTAGTGTTATGCCTGAACAACATGCAATGAATAAACCAGCAACCCATTGATGGAAATTTTAGAAGGTTTTTAATGGAATTAAAACGACATAGACGACGGTAGGGATCGAACCTGTGATCATGAGGTTGACAGGCGAGCACACATCCATCGCGCCACGGCTTTACATGACAAGCAATGGGAACGCAATGGCAGAAAATACATACTTATGTCAGTCGTGTAAATCCAGTATTGTACATAATATTTTAGGAATCCCGATCAATTCTTAAAGAATACAACTATACCGATCTTTGTATTTTTGTGCATCAATTTATTTTATTCGAAGATTATTTAGGCATGTTTTGGGATGGGAAACTACAAAAATGATTGTTTTCTAACGACGAGCTTCAATCCCAGTTTTGATGACTTTAATTTGAGTTCTAAAATGGAGGGAACTTCAATTTTGGGAGAAATAATATTATTATTGCGAAGTGACAGATTAATTCACCCTAGAAAGGAGTTTTGCAGAAAAACCAATTCGACTCAAGGAATTCTACTATAGGATAATCAGATAGCAATGATAGTTTTTTAAATTGTCATTTTTCATCAGCTGTCAATGTTACCCATGACATCTAGCTGTCAAATCACGCGGTGAATTCGTTAAATGACTGGAAATGTTGACCGGAGATCTGGATTTTTGCCAAAAAATCATTTTATCGGATGAGGTCTATTTTTAGCTTAGCGGATTTGACTTCAAGCAAAATTTCCGTTGTTATAGCGAACACAATTTGCAAGTGTTCGTAGCATAAATATGTACTACATATGGATATCATTTCTTTCCAAATGAGGAAGGTGAAATTGTTTCCATTAGTGGTCTCGGGAATACACTCATTTTAACTGACTTTCTGCGGTTAGAGCTCGCCAACATCGATGTAACCGAGCTGTAGTTCCTACAAGACATTAATACATTTAGTTATGGAGGAGACAATTGGCAACTGGCTTATCTCACGATGAGCGTTCATCAATAGGCATCCGCGATTATGCAACATCACATCACTCGATTATTTTGTCTGGGTCTTTGTCAAGTACTATAAGTATCCGTTAACAAGTTGGACGAGCTCGCGGCCAACATTCGAGACGCTATTGCCGGAATAGCGTCGCGAGTTATTAAAAATTGATCTGACCACTTGAAGCACTGTCATCCGAAGCCGAAGCCGCTATTTTCATGATGTGCTATTCCATATATAATGGCATGAATGTAGCTGTAAAATAAAGCCGGTTGGAATTTTATATCTCGCTCTGTCGTTATTTTATTTAAATTTCTTTTTTTTTTTTGTTCTTATAATAAATTCAAAAGTTTTAAAAATCAATATTCCATAAAGGAGTTCTTAGAACGCTCCTGTAAAATAATAAGAGCGGACCTACAACGATAAATGCAACAGGAAATGCGGTAGAAGCATTTTCATACAAATGGACTTCAATTTAAAAAATTGTCAATTGTCAAAAATGTTAAAAGTGTAAGAAATGTATATATACCCCAAATATTATTCTCTCACAATACAATACTGACTACAAATTTTGACAATTGACGTTAATGACTTAAGCTTCAGAATCTGACAACTCTCTCTTGAATTTTCAATCGAATTATAAAATTAAATTTTGATATAATTCTTTAAAACCAATTTGTTCTTTTTTAGCCCGGGAAGAGGCAGTTAGCTGTCAAAAAAATGTATGTTACTTTTTAACTCGGAGCATATTTGCATTTCGATGAGCTCGGTTAAAAAAAAGATCAAGCAAAAAGATTCATTCTCTTATTTCCATGCACTAACCAGAATCATATTAAAAAGAAAAAAATCTCGAAAACACCAATTGCAAAGCTGAGAGCTTGGATAATTTATTAAAAAATAAAATGCACGACTGGGTCGCACGAGCTTGCCCCTATGTAATAGACTAGGAATTTAAAAAACGAATGTTATTAGAGAAAACTGTTCATAAGGATACAATTTATTTTTTTAAAATTCTTTTAGCAGTAAGAGATAAAAACAGAATGTTATGCAAATATGAATTTATGCAAGAACACAAATTATAAGTCGTTGTTGTGGTTTCTTAAAAAAATAATCTTTTATTCACAAAATTTTATAACATTTTTAAGAAAAAAAAAGAAAAAAATTTGGTACGCCAACTTAAAGTTTGTATTATTATTCGAATAAAAATTAAATTTGCAAAGAAAAATACTGAGCCGTTTTTGAGATACATACCTATCGAATTTTTCAAAAAAAATATTTTTTTTTAAGTTTTGAAATGCAATGTTTCTTAAACTTTTTGGAAGCTTCTCTATAAAAAATTTCACTAAAATCAAAATTTCACAAAATGATATTTTTTATATTTTTATTTTTTAAATCTGTCAAACAGTTTTTTATAAAATTTCGAAAAAAAAAATCGTATGACAGGTACCGTTATTTTTGGTCTTAAAAAAAAAAGAAAAAAAAATGTGTGGGGGAAAAAAATTAAAAATTATATCTACCAAGTTTAAAGAAATTCGGCCGAGCCGTTTAGGCAGTAGTCGAACAGACAGACAGACAGATTTGCGAGACCCACTTTTTTAGTCTTTGCTATTATCGTAATGTCAAGTTTGATCAAAATCTCGAGTTCTATTTTCTTTCGAATGAATAACTTGCCTTATATTAAATCGCAAGTAAAAATCGTATGGTAACAGTAAAATAACGTGTCAGTTTAAAAATTTGGAAATACTTTCTACCAAGTTTAGAAAAAATCGGCCTTGAAGTTTAGGCTGTGCTCGAACATACAGACAAAATAGATAGTTCCCTATCATTTCAATGTAAAGTCTGATCAAAATCTCGAGATCGAACCGTCTTACGAATGCATAACTTGTCATATAGTATAGCACGTAAAAAAAAATTACTAGAAGCAAAAAGTAGAGGTACCAGTTTCGAATATTATTTACCACAAAACAAAACAGTCAAGAACATTTGAACCTCTTGAGCTAGCGAATGGTTTGAAGAATAGTATTAATTAAATTCAATCAGTTTGCTGTTGCAAAAGTAAGGCGTGCAAATTTCCAAAATGTTATAACTATTGATGTTTGCTTATAATAAAAAGTTCATACAAAATGTGCATCTTTCCTTCGAAAATAAGGTCAAAAACTTTAAAGCTGATATCAATATTAAATGAAGGTACTTATAGATACTCTATTAATTTACTGAAACCCTCAAATAAAATATCATTAACTTTCCTATCACATTTCGGATGAATCAGTTACTATTATCATAGACTTACATAATAACATCGACAGTCTATTTAGTTGCGTACAAATATAAAAGGAAGCTTATAATTCTATAACAAAATATTCAAGCCTCTTGAGCTACAAAAATACAAGCATCTATTCGTATAAACCTTTTTTTTAATTTCACAAATCAACCAATAATCTAGCTAAAGCAGTAAATATATAACTAATAGTTAAGATAAAAGCAACCAACCAAAAAACTCACCAACGTTAGGCTTCCAAAAACGTGCACCTAGCGCTAATACTCCTTGTGTTATTCAATCAACAAAATATCCGCACTAATAGCCATTGTTCCATAACGAAATTCAATTACATTTTGTTCGTCTTGTTTTTCAAAAATTCATCTCACGTCCCAAGTGCACCTACTAACTTGCATTCGAATTTGACGTGAAGTTGTCCATTTCTGGTGAAAATTTCAGTGCAAATGCATTCACTATTTTATAAACGAGTATGTGTAACTCCATAGTGACAATATCTGCACTACCATTGATTTTCAATTACAATCCGGAATGTGTGAGTTCCTGATGATGGCTTCGATACTTTCTGGTATCGAGATAGATAGTTTTCACTTCGGTTCGGCACGAAGTCAGTAAAGTAGGTACATCACTAATACAATAACATATTATGCCGGTCGTATAGTTGGCATTACCAATCCGCTATTTAGCCCGACGGAGATAAGTATCAGAGACAACTTGTTGCATAGTGCAACAAGCGCTGCAACAAAGACACACTCCAGAGCTAACTCATTTGTTATTTGCACACAACCTAAATACAACAGAAATCAGGGTCGTATTATTAGAACGAATGGTTTAGGCGCTTGGTTTATGGGGGCTCATTCTCAAAATTAATTATTTATTTCTTTTTGTTGTTTCTTATGAGAACACTGACGCCAGTTAATTTTCTTGCAAACTTATTTGATGTTTCCAAACACGCTCTCTGAATTATCAAAATTTTTGTCTTCAATTAGTTTTTATTATACTACAGTCTTTGAACATATTACTTAAGTAAGTTTTGTATTCGAAAATATATTAAGATTTAGGTATTCGAACAGTTCACTTTTGTAGTTTTCATTGAAAAACATTTTCTTATCGCATTTTTGACACTAATGAAGTTTTCAAAAACAGCTTTTAACAGATTAAGACCAAGCTTTGAAGTGCGAAATAATCCGAGCTTCGGAGTTAACAACTTTCTCATTTTTTCCTCGAATTTAACTCCAAAGTATTATGTTACATAGAAAAACTCGCCAATATTTTCGGCAATTATCCTTAAATAACATTTTTACTTAATTCGTATTAACAAGGATTATATTAATTTTTTTTAAAATAAATGAGTAAGGTGCGACGAAAGTTTGTGGAGGATCAGGGTTTACAACTTCCAAACATTCCATTCCTCTGTGCGTATTGTTGCTTACGTGCTTATTTAACGTGATCCAAACTCCAGATCCATGACACTTTGCTGCCTACCACGTGACGGATTTCTTTTTTCTTCGATACAGAACTCGTTGCTTTCAATCACCAAACCAAGTACTCTATCATCCACGATGGTTTAGCTGTCCTTATCACCCCGAACCTTGGGACTTGAGTTTAAAGACTCTCTTGAATGAAACACAGTTGTCTATTCTCTCGATGTGGCCGATACTATGCAAATGACGTGTTTTGACTTCCCAAATTAAACCTACAACTAAGTACAGCTCATAGAGTTCCTCTCCATTCGCAGTCCTCGTCTAATCAAATATTTTTCAATTAATATTTCTTTCAGAAGAAATATCAGGTTTTCATTTCTGCAAACAAATAGAGAAAAATACCCCTTTTTTGCTTGGCTTCAACTATCCAGAACTCTTGACGAACTAACGAAAAAAGCTCGGACACACCAGCATGAAGAAACATTATGTGAGCATCTAAAACAGTGTGATTTTTAGGTAATATGATTGGGTGTCTTAGGCTGAAAGAGACATGTAGGTAAAGCCTTTGAAATCCACCCCCCAACACGCAACAACCCTACTTCATCGACAAAAGGAGAGAGCGATGCTAGCTTAGACTGTGGTGAGAACTGATTCTGCGCTTCAATCTGGCGAACTTCTTCACTGAACTTCCTTTGACAAAATCGAAGACAAGGCTCTTCGGAAGCGCGAAGTTCAGAAAATTTTAAGAAACCTGAGTGACGATCAAGTCGGGAATTTTGAATAAACCGCAAAATGAAGACGACAACGCAAATTAGTCTTCCCCATAAAGACACCTTAGTGATGGGCTCATCGAAGAAATGGGTTTCTGGATTCGATAGTGCTACCAATGCTGTAACATAGCGGTTCCTTTCCTCTGGGGCATTTTCCGTGCCATCGACGACGACAAGAGCTGGCCATTCCACTATAATCCAAACTCTAACAACTTGCTCGGCTCCACACCTCTCGAAGCACTATCCGCTGGACTTACCTCAAAACGAACGTGATTCCATACCGATCGAGGCAAACTGTCCAAAATGTTAGCTGTACGATTAGCTACAAAGGTATTCCATATACGTGGGAGAGAAGATAGCCAAGCCAGTACAATAGTAGAATTCGTTAATATTTCTTTCAGAAGAAATATCAGAAATTCATTTCTGGTTATCGTAAAAGACTTGGTGCGCGCCATAAAGCAAGATTGGTAGTAAGATAATTTTTGTACGCCTCTTGCGCTGAAAGAGTCTCAAACTTTTGTGTGTCCTTGGGTAATTCTTTATCGGATATCCACTAAGAAGTCGTTCTAGTTGTTAAGGTTTACTCCAAGGTTGAGAACTTCTTAACTAACATCGAATTTGGTACTGTCAACAGTGACCTTTTGTCCTATTCAATGCACAGTTGTTTTTTTTTATTTATAGTATGTTCTTGGTTTCGACCTCACATTTTTTAGGGACAGCAGTTTTCACATGTTCCTCGACTGCCATACGGGAAGCGTTGGAAACAAAGGATGTCATACGTATACTCTAATAGTTGAAGAATTAGTTGAAAACTGTGCCCTCGATGCACTGGAGCACTATCTTTATCTTTAGAAGGAAATTGAAGAAATCACATGATAGCATACTCTTTGCAGAAAACCTTTGCATGTTTGAAATATTACGGAGGTGCTTTTTCTAGTTTCACAGAGCTCCTTAAGACGAAATTTATCAAATGTGAAAACGATGAAAAAGCATTGATTCTCGATATAAAATTTGTTGGTCTTTCCAGAATTGGTCTTACTGTAATTTCATCTGTGGCCGATCGGCTGTAAGCCATAATGATATACTTGTCTATTTTAGTGTTGCAGAAGACGTTAAAAAAAAGTTAGATTGCATCTTGCAAATGTATATTGTTACTCGGCAAGAATTGAGGGGACCTACAGTTTTTCAACGAATACAATCGGGTAAGACGATTCGTGGTAAGTCTTAAAAATTTTTTTACCTCTTTGCCATCAGAGCAAATACCCTTGAAAAAAAGTTTCATCCTTAGCTGTTATACGGGCTGAGATTTGAACGTCAGACCTCCGCTTTCGTATGCATTAATTTTGTGCTTATGAAATTAAAATATATACCAATATTCTATATTATGCAATTTATCAAGTGGCGAAATACTATTTTGATTGGTCAACCACTTTTCGACTAAAAATCATAGATAGAATAAGTCCTGATTAAACCATCAAAAAAGCAAGATCTAGCTGTTGTTTAAGAAACGATTTTGGTGGGAAATATTGTAACTTACTCTTGATGAAAACAAATTGGACCTTTTTGAGATTTGCATAAAATATAATTTAAAAGTGTTCTGATAATTGGCAGTTTAGTTTAGAACTAATTGTGTTTCGGCCGTAAAATCGTTTGCGCCTTTTCCCTGCCAGAGGCAAAATCCACCACAGTCAATAACAGAAGGAAAGTTTACATAAGATAGAGATGCAAGCATTTAGATACGCCACGGTGGTATGCGTTGGTGTGCGGTAGGTCATTGTATAACAACAACAAAAAAAAACCGAAGTCTTTTGTGGACTTATCTATTATCTCTTCTAGCAACCATCATCTATGCTATGACTCCTGGACCGAGAGTTACTTCCTGAATGTCCATGAAAAAAGGAAGTAATTTAAGCTTCAAAGCTATACACAAAGAGCCTTTTGGGACTTTTGTTGTGAGTGATCTGTTTTCCTTGATTTTTTATCTTTTCCTTACGGCTGATTAATTGAATGAACTTTTTTTTAGGACCAGTTTTGTTATTGTTGTTGGAGAAAAAGTCCAGTTATCTTTGGCAAACAAACAAAAAACTAGGTAACTAATGTCAAACAGCATTGCAAAAGACTAAAATATAGGTTGGGAAAAAGTGCTTTAGCTTCACGTTGTCTTAGTTGTTTTTGGTTTACATGCAGAGAGAAAGGAAACTTGATATACTTTGTGACGCATACAAAAGTGATGTTGTTATGCTGCTGCCACATGGAGATGCATTCTGGGAAAATAAAAATCTAAACACAAAGAAAGATACCTACTAGAAGATGCTAAGGCTTAGTTATGAAGCACTCTACATTCTACTTGTAGATACTATCACTAGAAGACGATAGAATTATGTTATAATTCGTTTGGGAATCCAATTTTAAAATAGAGCAATCATGATTGGTGTTCCACTTTAAGAGTTGAGAATTAGATTGGTTGCAGGTTTTAAAAATGCAAGCATTCTGGTTACAGAATGAGATTTTGATGGAATAAGATTCTGATGGAAATAATTTTTCTTTTATAAAGACTAAAACCGGACTGGTTGGATGATTTATTTTGATGTGCATTTTGTCGATTAAAGTGAATTACACCAAGCGAATTTGATGTAGGTCGAAGTTTCAAGCTTCGGTGTGTCGATTTAGGTGTGTTTCTTTGGTAGGTGACTAGGTAGAACAGTAGCACGTTAACACGCTAAACAGAAATAAACATACACATTTAGTTGTTGTTCAACGTGTAAAAGTTTACTGCGCTGCGTAGTCAACTACCAAAGAAACACACCTTTTATTATAAGATAAATTTTTCATTAAAATTAATAAATAGAAAACTACAATAACTGAAATTTCATACTTTTTTGAACTGTTCATTTTAGATAACACATGCCTTCAAAATGAAAAAAAAATGGTCTTGGTGCCAAAATATGGACATTGCTAAAGTCGAAGGGCTTACAATAAGTCTTAGAAAACCACTTGACTTATGTAAAGGTTTTTACAGCGATAAATTCGAATATGACATCAAAAATTCGATACTGCATATGATTTTTCAGATATGTATAACAGTTTGAAAAATGCAAGAAACCAATATATTTCTCCAAAATGCTATTTGAGAAATCTGAAAGTATTTACTCATAACATCAAATATCACAAGAAAAATGACTTTATGGATTTGAATAACTCAAAAACCATACATAGCTCAATACCTAATCCTACTAATATTATAAATGTGAATGCTACGATGTATGGATGTTTGTTACTCAATAACGCTTGAACAACTGAATGGATCTTGATAAAATTTTACACACAAAAAAGTTATAGTCTAGATTACCGTATAGGCTACTTTTCTTTTTATTATCATGGGAGGGGCATTGGGCGTCGAAACACCCCAAAATTATTTATCTCTACTTCTATCTTCGTATTGCACTGAAATGTAGTACATATACATAAGAAGTTGCATTGAAATGCCATACTTTGGTGGTGCGGGCCCAGAGGAGGGGCATTGTTTGATTAATTAACCTAAGTTTTTAAGAAAAATAGAACAAAAATAAAATTCTCCGAATTAAAAACAAAAAAAATTTGACAAATGTTTGTGTGTCTTTAAATTTAAACTATTTTAAGGTAAGTTAAACTTTATGTGCCTACAGATTTAACTACATACATTGTTATAGGATAGTTACATACGTATGTGATTTGCTCATTGTTTGTTAGTTTTTTTCAAAATATCCTTCGCTTGGCTCCATTACCTTTAAAAAAAGGACTTGATTGGATTTATTGGTTTGCTGTTTTGTTTTAATCCAGGTACATGCATACGTTAAATAAAAATAATTCGTACGCTTTTAACTTCTCATGTTGAACAGGAGATCAGTTGTGACAGTTCTTGGCTAAGCTAACCGTGTTTATTATTTCAGTGGTAAGTCGTCTTTTTCAAATAGAGCTGTTCAAGTAAAATAAACACCCAAAAACAACATTCCTTACTTCACACAAGATTTCCATTTACACAAGATTTCTAATGCAAGAAAAACTGAGCGAATCTACAGAAACTTTTAGACACATGATTTATTTTGAAAAACTTCAGTTGAAAAAAAAATTTGCTTGCGGGAGTTCCCGCACGGGTACGCTATAGTTGTATATAAGTTAAGTATGTATTAAGAATAATGATAAAATTCCCAGCCTGAAATTGCAACTCAACCCCTAAACTTGCATGTAAAGGTAAAAACCATTACAATGTTAATCGAAGTAACATCAGAATTCAACTTATTTCTTCTATTATTTCCACAGAGATGGTACGAAAAAAATGCTAGAATCGATTTCATGAAATAATTTATTTCATAAAATTACTAATCTGCGTTGGAAATTTGCATTCCATTGCATATTTTCTCAAAATAAATTGCTTGTTATATATTTTTAAAATATGAGTAATTTTTTAACTGAATATTTACTACAGGCTGATCAGGTAGCAATTAAAATTTCTCCAATTGATATGTTTCAGCAGCTGTCAAAGTTACCAATGAAATCCAATTGTCAAAATATGCAGTGAGGTTTGGTATTTTATCCGAGGGACCGTAGAAAACGTTCCGAGTTAACTCACTTGGCGCTGGAAATATTGGCCAGGTCTGGATTTTGGCCGAAAAATCATATCATCTCATTTCATCATTTTTTGGCTCTATGTCAACAAGAAAAATTGCCCTTGTTGGATCAAAAACAATGCACAAGCACATCAATCGAACAAATATCAATGCATCAGCAAAAATTGACTGTTTGGTGGAGCTTATGAAGTGGCGGTATCATCGGACCTTACTTCTTTCGAAATAATGAACAAAACACCTTTACCGTTATTGGTTCCGGGTATAGAGCGATGTTAACCGACTTTCTGTGGCCAGAACTCGACAAAATAGATTTATTTAACCTGTAGTTTCTACATAATGGCGCTATATGCCATGCAATCGCCGTAGCGCCCGAAGCTGTGAAGGAGACATTTGGCGACTGATTAATCATTAAGGATCATTCGACTTGGCTGCACTCCTTTATTTTTCTGGGGCTGCATAAAGTTCTAAAAAGCCAACCACTTTTGACGAGTTGAAGGCCAAGATTTCAGCCGTTATTGCTGTAATACCGCCGAAAGTCATCACAAATTGTAGCACTGCCAGCCAAGCCAAGGCGGCTATTTGACAGATTTGCTATTCCATACACAATGGCATGAGTTTAAAAATAAAGTCGGAATAAATTTTATATATATCGTCAACGGCCTTGGCTTTGATGAAAGCATCGCTTTCTTCTACCGAGTATCAGCAAGGTATTCGAGAAAGTCATAAATAGAGCTCTGTCCAAGTGGGCGGAGGACAATAATATCATACCGGATAATCAGTTCGGGTTTAAGGCGGGACATGACAACATTCATGTCGCGTCTAAACTCGTTTCTGATATCCAATGGAACAAAACTAAAAATCAATGTACAGGTGCTTGTCTGGTTGATTTGGAGAAGGCTTTCGACACCGTATGGTTAGAGGGTCTCTATCTAAAATTGACTAGACTCGGCATAAGTAAACCACTATTATATATACTTTATGACATGCTCAATGGTAGAAAGTTTGTTGTCAAAAGTGGCAATGTAACTTCTACCGCAATCTTCGATATCAAGAATGGTCTTCAGCAGGGAGCGGTGAACTCGCCGATTCTATTCAGCATTTACACCAGCGATCTGATAAGTAGTCTAACTCAGGCAATTGCGTATGCCGATGACCTAATAGCGTACAGAACAGCTACAAAAGTTGAGGTTATCAGAATTCTCTTACAGCGTGACTTCGACAAGATTCAGCGATATTGTGATGACTGGAAGTTGAAAATCAACTTTCAGAAATGTGAAACGATTCTGTTTAGGACTCCGTTGGCTAGAGCCCCTAGGGATACTAGAAAGAACTGGCGTAAGCTGATGATCGTAGGGCCGCACCGGCAACCACTGGCGAGCAGAAGTGTGGTAAAGTACCTTGGCATCTGGTTGGATCAGTATTTGTATTTCGACAGACATATAAATGCTGCTCTGAACAGGGCTAGGGGAGCTTTTGCCCTGACGAAACGGTTGT
This sequence comes from Philhelius festivus, assembly GCA_963931855.1. Classification (NCBI taxonomy): domain Eukaryota; kingdom Metazoa; phylum Arthropoda; class Insecta; order Diptera; family Syrphidae; genus Philhelius; species Philhelius festivus. The sequence continues at coordinate 50,573,284 of OZ007557.1, read as the reverse complement.
TTTACAGCAGCCGGCTTGACACCAGGGTGAAGGTGATTTGCTACATGGCCCTCATCCGGCCGATGATTGCCTATGGTTGCCCGGTGTGGTTCAACATTGCCCCATCTCAAATGGAAAAGATTCAGGTGTTTGAGAGGCAGTGTCTTAGACGTTGTCTTGGATTACACAGAACACCAGAATCGGAGTACAAACATTACTATTCCAACAGGACTCTATACAACGGGGCCAACATTAACAGAATAGATAATTTTTTGATAAAGCTGATTCGGAGTCACATTGCGAGAGCGATGACCTCAGCAAATAGCTTAATCTTTGGGGCTTACTACCCCAACACAGAATACTTTGAGAGTGTGCGTTTAAGTGGCCATATTGCACCTAATGCATTCCTCTATTTAGATAGTATAGGGTTGATCCAGGATAGAGAGGCGGTTCCGCTAATCTACCACGTCGGCCGTAGTACTGTGGATAGGCGGCTCCTTTATAGTCGAGACGTCCTCGCACAAGACGGAGCTGAGCGACTTCGGTTCAGTAGGACTGAGTCCGATCGGGACCTGAAAGACAGGGTACGACAGGAGAACCAGTTTTGGTGGTTGTCTATTGATAGCGATAGTTGACAAGTTGTCTTGGCCGACTTACATAGTTTTAAGGGTATTCTTAGGTAGGGACAGTCAGGGTGGCACCAAAAAAAAAAAAAAAAAAAATTGAAGTACATTCTTCCAATGTATTTAAAAAAAAAAAAAAAAAAAAAAAATCTGCTGCTGTGGCTGTTCTAGTTTTTAAGTAGTTTTAGTTTAGTTTTAGTTTATTTTAAGTAGTTTAAGTTGGTTTAGGTAGCTTTTAATTAGTTTTACTTTAGTCTGTAAGTTTTATACAAAAAATATAAAAAGATAATGAATCCGAGTTTTTTAAATTTTCTCGAGAAAACAAAAAAAAAATAGATATATTTTTTTTTTTGAATTAAAAATAGTTTTTTTAGGCCGAAAGGCATTAGATTTAAGATAGAGTTTAGCTTAGAGCGCCCGCATAGGGCCAGTAAGTTAGTTTTAAGTTATTGGATAATTAGGCTAGTTTTTATGAATTTTTATCTAGCTTTAAGATAGTTTTAAGATTGAATTAAATAAAAATGAATTATATAAAAAAAAAAAAAAAAGCATCGCTTCCCATCGATCAGCGAAATCAAGCATCATTGGGCATGGTTAGTACTTGGATGGGGGACCGTTCAAATACCAACCGTGTGCTGTTGACATGTGTTTCTTCTATTGTTCTTCCTTTCTGTCTGTCTCTTTCTGTTGTATTGTCTAAGCCGATGGCCTCAGTTGCCAGTGCTTTAAGTGTCTCTACTTCGTAGATTTATCTACGGAGTAGTGTAATATGTAATGTAATGTAATTTTATATATCTCACTGTTCTTGTTTTCTTACCGTTCTTACCTGTCCACCCTGCAGTTACTTAAGGTAATGAAAGTAATCACATTGACGGGACATTAACAGCAAGAGTAATGCTTTCGAAATATTTGAAAGAATGTTCAAAATATACAAAAACAAGGTAACTCATGGAAGATACATACAAGCAATATTTCGATCTGTGTTCGATAAGCATTTTTTAGTTTTGCGCACACCAGGAACTAAGACTACCCTTAAAATGTTTTAGCATATTACGAGCGTTAAAAAAATATGGGGAGGATCTAAAAGGATTATGATGAGAATGGAGAAATTTGAACGTAATAGGAGGGAAATCTTGAGCCCAGTAAACTATTTCATATTCGTGAAGTGAGGTTATAGAAAGAATCTCTGCAATCAACAATACGTCCGAAGTTGGATCATTTCATCAAGCTGGAAGGCAACTACGAGTAAGTCTTTCATTAGATAATTGTTTGTTTCAAAATTATAATGTCCAATTTGCAAAAGAACAAAAACAACAAATTCAAATAGAAGTAGATTCAGTCGAAGCTGATGATAAAATTTTGAATTTGCATTTTGCTATTAGAAGCTGGAATAAACATGTATAGAGTGCATTCAATACTAGCTCATCGGCACCATAGATCTTTAGGTCCCAGTACAAATCCCTTCTCAATATTCATTCATAACTTGTTCATGGGGTACACCAATAAGATGAGCCTATCGACAAGAAAGCCGAAAAAAAATTAGTAAAAGTGGACACACAAAAACTTAGGGAACAGTTTTGATTTTAAATTTGATTGATTCATTATTAAAAAGTGATTGATTGAAACAAAGCCACAGACAGCGTCAGCAATAATCCGAGTAGATGAATAACTAATACATAAAATAAACTTAAACCGCTACTAAACCACTTTTATAAATTTGGGTATCACAGTCAAATTAATTAGAGTGGTTTAGTGGCTGTATATCTTGTAGTTTAGTTTAAGTTTAGAATTTCATTGATTAAACGAAGTTTAATAACTCCGATTAAACTATACCACCAAATAAGGTGGTTTAGGAAAGGAATAAGAAATAGAATTGGCAAACTTGATTTTTTGTATTGCTCTATCAATAAACGTACTTTTTCATATGCTCAAGTTTTCACCCCTTTTGATTTTTTGTACAATATTATTCACAAGTTTGAAGAAGACACAAGCAATTTACAAAACATTCAGAATGTATAAAGAATAGAATTCTTTAGAATACTTATTTGTAGTAGATTTTTGATAAACGTCGCTTTACTGTCCGTTTGCATATCATTTTCTTGTAGTTTTTTTTTGTATAGAAGTATAATTCCAAAGTTAATTAAAATACTGGAATAGTTGTGGAATAAGTGTATTTTTATCATCTAAAGAATCCATTTTGTATGAATAAATTCAACTAGTACACTTCCGATTTGCTAAGAATAAAATACAGTCACAAACTGCAGACCCTAACCCTTCACAAAATTTTGGACTTTGGCGCAGAAATTATAAGACATCAAACTTTGCAAGTACTGGAGCTTTTAGAAGAAACACAGAAATCGTGGAATAAAGACTACAAGCGACATTGATAGCAAAATACTTGCAAGGTTTCATTGAAGAAACGAAGTGAAAATTTCTTTAATATGCTAACTAGTATATCATCAGTTTTACTGGGTTAATTTTCAGGCCAAAAAATATTTAATTTTATATTTAATGTTCTAAATTAAGATAATGCAAATGATTTTCCTTTTTTTGAAAACTAAATCTGCAAATGTACTATATGTTTAATTTTTTGGTTTTGGTTTATAAATATTTTTTATTTTAATAGATTTTGTGTTGTATTCTTCACTATTTCACATAAAATATATCAGTTAAACCAATTATAAAATGTATTGATGCTTTAAAAACATTAAAAAAAATTGGTTCATCAACTTTATGCAACCACTGTCGTGATAATTTTTATTTTAGAACATCCTGTGAAGGCTTGCATATGGATGAACTGTTCTTAAAAAATTCTCTAAAATTAGATATGTTTTCCAATGTTTACTTTAATTTATTTCCTATCAAATCCTTTTAAGACAAAAATCTTGGTTCTGCGAATGGTTGCAAAGCACCCTGTACAAAATTTTTGAAAAATGTTATTTTATAGCCGTGGAAATGTTATTTAAGAAGAAATTGTAGCAATATCTTAATACGCGTAAAAGTGATTTTTGAAACGAAAAAAGTTATTTTGGACCACAGAGCACCTAAGGTCTAGCCGTTCTCATTCAGCAGAAAATTGTAAATCCCCTCCATTCCTGCCAAGAAGACGTACACAGGAATGGTTGAGAGTTGTATGTCACTATAGGCCTTAGTTTTCCACGAGCTATTGCGCTTCAAACTTATTTATTTACATTTTAATATCAAAACTTTATTTTACTCAAACTGTGTTCTATGTAGTAATTTCGATAGTCAAAAATAAGTACGTTCACCAATATTTTCTACATTCCACAAGGGAAATCTCTTAAACAGGGAACCGTTTGGAACTTGGTAACCAGATTATTTTGTTATTTTTCCCCACAATGAAAACTTTGGAATTCGTTAATTTCACGCTGATAAATTTTATTTCACCAATACTGTATATCGTGCTCAAGATAACATTACTAAGGTTGATATTGACCACAACCTTTTATAGCTTACCATATGGTTTAAAAAAATATCTTAGAAATTGCTTGTTTCTTACAACAAAACCATTATAAATCAAACCCACTCATGATTAAAAAAAAAAACAGGTCAGGTAGGAAAATATCGATTGGAACTCATTAATTAGAAAGTTTCGCAATGGAAACATAAAACAAAGATAAATAAAAATATAAATCTGTTTCAGAATATAATTAACAGACTCTTATAGCCATCGGCTTTGTTTTGCTTTTTTTCTTAGAAGGATGATAATGTTTTGATTTTGATACCAGAAAAAAACACTCTATAGTCACCAACAATTCGCAGTTACGACAGATCAAGAACCCTGCTATATTATGTAGATCACTTTACTTTTCTCTCACTAAAAATATTACACCACTGAAGTAAGAATTAATTAACCAAGAACCGAAACGTATTTATTATTCAATATTTTCTATTTGTTTTGAAAACAAAAATAAAAATCGAAAAACAGTAAAGATACATCCGATCAAACGTCCCAAGACAAACTGACTTTGCAGAAAACTACTGCCTACCGGATTAGATGGCATACTCCAACTATGGCAGTTGAAGACTTCTTCGTTTGCCACTGTTTCTTCTTTGCCGACATCTCTTGATCATGATGTGATGATGATGATGACGACTTTGTGGAGCCAATACAGTATACAGACCCGTTGCCCGGTTGCTCAAGTCTTAAGTTTTTTAGAGCTATTTTTCAAAGTGTCTCTAATCCTCATACATATTCGTATAATATATAAGATGTGCAATCTATCTTAACAATTTTTACCGGAGTATATCTACTATCTGTTAGTTTATTTCTTTTTGTTTATTAATTTTCCCCGACTTTGCCACATCTTCTTCTTGCCTTGGGCTTGCAGTTTTTTATTTGTATTTCTGTTCGATTTAATCCAATGGGGCGCTATGCCAATCTGAAGAACTGGAAAGTCTGGTAGTTTAAAAGGAAGAAAAACTTGGCTTAAAAGTATAACATCATGATGATGGGTAAGGCAAAACAGGTAAGTGCTCGTACTACACACGATCAAGTCATGATGGTGTACCTACACGTATGGCGTGGCTTGAGCTTGTCAAGCTTCATATTTGTTGTTGCCGTGGTAGAAATGAGGCTCAGCACTAAAACCCACTGAGCTCACAGCACTTAAAACATCAATACTCGACGCTGGTGTTGGTAATGGTGTGGATGTGCAGAAATGCAAAGTCGTGCGCCACCGATTGGTTTGGTCTGTTTCGTCGGTGGAATTTCACCTGGTTCTGGGTTCTGGGTTCTGGTTTGTTTGTTTTTTTTTTCTCTAATTTTTTTCTGCTATGAACTTGTGCAATGAATTGCAAGTGAAGTGTAATATTGCAAATCATTCAATTGTGAAAATTCTAAGATTAGTTTAACTTCCCACAATAAGTGAGCAAACCCTCTTTTACCCCTTCTTTGGAAAGAGCTAGATTTTAATTGAATTTCTGACATCTCTAAACTCAACCCTCAATCGATGGAAACAATAATTTAAATCTCAGATGTAAAAGACCTCGTAAGTGCACATACAACCCCTTTAGCTTGAGTTGAATTTGTTTTCAAATTAAAATACAACGAGAATAGATTAATCTAATTGAATTGATGATGAAGCCTCGCCTGCATTCCACCAGTCCAGATTGTGATGATATTTGAGTTTGGGTTGCAGACCTTTAATCAAGCTATACACCCCCCAGGGATATTCTATTGTTGACACTGATGGCGATGGGGTTGTCCAGAACGAAGGCATCATGATCGTTTATTACGATGCCAATCATGGTTCATTAGAGAACAGTCTGTTGTGAAAGAAAGTGTTTCTGAAATGTTTTAATTTGTTAAAAGCAAAGTCTCTACTCATTTTTAAGTGTAAGTCACAATGCGGATGTGGCTAAAATTGCAACAAAGCTTCTGAGTTTCTTTCGTCGGTGCAAGAAATGTGCCTGATTTCTTACCTGGCTATTAACTTATATGCGTCTAAGCTTGAACTATGTATATCTCTCATAGTTGGTCTTGAAAAGCCCTAAGTAAATTCACAACCAATCGAACAAATAATCATAGATGGACTTTAGAAGATACAGAGTAGGACACCTTGACAATCTGAACAACTTTATATTTCAGATGTCTCACTGTCAGATTATTTGTATGCTCGTATACCATTTGAAAATAAGAAAGCAGAACACAGTCTTCGTGTCAAGGTTCAAATATATACTTCCCCCATAATTAAAAGTCGTAGAAGAATTAATGGTTCCCAAGTCTCAAAAAGGAGATCTCTCTCTCCGGCTTAATGTCTGATTTTAAATCATAACATTTTCCTTTATCTGCACTGAGGCAAATCGTGTTATGACATTTTATTTCGAATTGTGAAGAAATTTGTGAAGAAAAAATGACAAAAGAACCACTTGTCAAATTTCGAGTCCATATAAAATCGTAAAAAGACAAAACTAAGATCCAATCATAAAATGAAACAGTGCGACTCAACTATGATGGGGATTCGAAGGTAAAAAATCTCCCTTGAAGTCAAAGAGATGTGGACACAAAATGTTACTGAACGATAAGATTTCTGTCCCCATTGCAGCGAGTTACTTTTGAACTTGCGTTTGAACTTAGATTTATAGTTGGAATAATTCTCTATGTTATTACATAAATTATGAAATTTCGAAGAAGCAGGATAAAACATTCTTAAAAATTTCAAAACTTAGGAACCTTACAATCCGCAAATTCATCTGAATTCACATAAATTCACAGTTCTCCATAATGTGAATAAAAAGCACCACACGATATTTGGCTTTCATTCTCTCACTCTCATATTGACATTTTGCTAAGCAGTGACTTTTTGTGCACACAAATTTCTTTGGCAGATAGTGGAAATTAAATTTTAAGCTCTCCGTACATTATAAATAAAATGCACGACTGGATCACACGAAATCGCTCCTATGTAATAGACTAGGAATTTTTCTCTCTCTCGTTGAGTTAAGACGTCTTGTCAATTTCTAAGTTTTCTTTTGATCTCATAAATTCCAAATTGAAATAATAAAAAAATATATATAAACAATAACTTCATAATGTCTTTTTGCCCTAAGTGCAGTAACCAAGTTATTATTATTGACACTATTAGTGCAAAAATAGAAAGTATTATATGTGAAATTGCTGAAGTAAAAAATCTTTTTTCACGTGCAATGAGTGCTCCAAAGACACAAAAAGTTCCACTATCTCTGCCCCCGGGCATGATCAATTCAACATCCAATGGTTCTCCTCTTGTGTCAAAGAATTCTAAGTTGAAAACTGGTGCCATTCCTAAAACACAAAAAAAATTGCCGACTAATAGTACCCCCCGACCTGTCGCTAAACCATCTTCGAATTCCGATTATACGCAAAAATTAATTACTTCTGCTAAAATTGCTGATGTCATGCCCATTGAGTCTACCGATGCAACAGCAGCCGTCGTCGATATCAACTCGCCTGCTGCCACCATCAACCCTCCTACCGCCACCACGATTTCACCTGCTGTCACCATCAACTCTCCTACCGCCACCAACAACTTGCCTATTGCTTCAACAGCTGTGAAAGTCTCTGGAGAAGATGTGAATTTATTTTCTGATATGTTTTTGCCTGCTACTTGGAAAACTTCGAAGCACCCAAAGTCAAATAATTGCATAATAGGAACAAAAGCCTCGGTTCCAGATTCACTCACGCTAGTGGTTAAACATCTTAAACCTCTTAAATGGTTACATCTATCATCTTTCAAGCCGTCCACTTCATCCGATGCAATAATTGATTACGTCTCATCAACTTTAAATGTCGATCGCTCAAACTTACATTGTCATCGTTTATTAAAGAGTGACGCAGATGAATCTATGCTCAAACACATCAATTTCAAGCTAGGAGTTGCTGAAGAACTACTACCATCTCTTTTGCGCTCTGACTGTTGGCCGCAAGGCGTTCATGTGCGCCCTTTCATATTTCATCCAAAAAACGAAAAAGACGTACAAACAACCATACAAACATAGTTCACGCAAATAAAATGTGCATTGCACCTGCACCCGCCATCACCTCTAATGTTTCTCCTCTAGCTACTAATGTTAATAAATGTTTTCATTCTCTTTCCCTTTATTATCACAATGTGGGTGGAATGAGAACAAAAGTTGCTGATTTTCTTCTTGCCGTTGCTGATTGTGCTTATGATGTTGTAGCTCTGACGGAGACATGGTTATATGATGGTATTTCTTCTTCTGAATTATTCTCAGCTGATTTTAATGTTTATCGAAGGGATCGATGCTCTATTCATACTGGTTTTAACAGAGGAGGTGGTGTTTTGTTGGCTTTTCGTTCTTGCTACACAACCAAACAGATTGCACTACCAAATTCAACCGGCGACATCGAACAAATTTGCGTCTGCATGGATCATCATATCATTAGTAATAATTCTATTGCAAGTACTATTCATATTTATTTCTTTTTATCCTACATTCCACCAAATTCAATGCTCGATAATTATAAAGCTCATATTTCAAATATTAAACAAATTGTTGATTGCTTAGACGATAACTCATATATAATTACTTTTGGTGATTTCAATCTACCTAAATTAAAATGGATTTTTTGTGAGCAAGATAAATGTGTAATGCCGTTTAATGTTGCTAGTAATGTAGAATTTGAATTAGTTGATGCAATGTCTGCATTAAATCTATCGCAAATAAATCTTGTTCATAACTCAATCGGTAGAATACTTGATTTGATTTTTATTGACAATGAGTTTGACGGTTCCGTTGTTGAATCTCCTTTCCCATTGTTAAACAATAGTATACATCACACGGCTTTACATATTTCTCTAAATTTATATGTTCTAAATTCTCGGGAATCTAATATTCAAAATGTTAATTATAAATTAGATTTTATCAATGCAGATTTTAAGTCAATGTGCACTTTTCTTAATGAATTCGATTGGCATATATGTCTGGAGTCTTCTAACTTAGAATCGGCTTTGCAGTGGTTAGGAGCATATTAGATAACGCGATCTCTAGGTACGTGCCGCTGAAAATATTAAAACGTTTTAATAATAAACCCATCTGGTTTAATAAAAGTTTATCACGATTAAAAAATTCAATGCTTAAAACGTATAAAAAGACCAAGTGCAACCCATCTCTTCAAGGCAAATTTCGTCAACTTAGGTCTGAATATGAGTTCCTGAAAAAATTTATTTACAAGCAATATATTTGGTCACTTGAAGCAAATATTAAACAGAATTCCAAATCTTTCTGGTCTTTCATTAATGTGAAACGAAAATCTTATGGAATTCCATCATATATGGTTCATGGTGGTGCTACCGGTGATGATTTGAACCAAATTTGTAATATGTTTGCTTCGTATTTTCAATCGAACTTTAAAACAACTGACCCTTTTGACCATAATATAGCTTTTTCTAGCACTTCGTGTGTCGATTTGGGGTTTCTATCGGTGTCTGAAGAAGAAATTATTTCAGAATTATCTTCCTTAGAACCAAGTCCGAAAGTAGCTCCTGATAATTTGCCACCAATTCTTCTCAAATCGTGCAAAATTAGTTTAGCCAAACCCTTATGCATAATTTTCAATAAATCTTTAGCCAGTGGCGTGTTTTTAGATTGTTGGAAAAGTTCTTTTATAACTCCTATACATAAAGCCGGCTGTAAAAACCAGATAGATAACTATAGACCTATTGCCAAGCTCCAGGTTTTACCCAAAGTATTTGAAGCGATCGTAAAAAATAAACTGTATGCTATTGTTCGTAATCATATTTCAGAATGTCAACACGGCTTTGTTAACGGTAGGTCCACTGCTACTAACCTGACTATTTTTACAAATTTTTGTTTTAATAATATGGAAAGACGGAATCAAGTTGACACAGTTTATACCGATTTCGCAAAAGCTTTTGATCGCGTGCAACACTCAGTTTTAGTGAGAAAGCTTGAACAGTTTGGTTTCCATTCGGTAATTTTAAAATGGATTCATAGTTATTTGACTAATCGTACACAATTTGTCAAGATTGGTTCTTCCAAGTCGAAAGTTATTTACAATTTTTCTGGTGTTCCTCAGGGCAGTCACCTTGGCCCCCTTCTTTTTTTGCTCTTTATAAACGATTTACCTTCTTTCGTGAAGCATTCAAATTGCCTTCTGTTTGCAGATGATGTTAAGTTATTCAAATCCATAAGATCTTTAGCTGATACTCATGAACTTCAAGAAGATGTTAATAATGTAATGAAATGGTGTTTACATAACGGATTGGAATTAAATATTAGCAAGTGTTCAATCTTATCGTTCGCTAAAATAACTTCTCCAATTATGGTTCAATATAATATTGGAAGTTCTATCTTAAAAAGAGTGGATTGTCAAAAAGATCTTGGTGTAATTTTTGACTGCAAGCTAAAATTTTCAATGCATTATGATTTTATAGTCTCACGAGCTAATTCTCTATTCGGGTTTATTTGTCGCAATACCAAAGAGTTTCAAGATCCATACACCTTAAAGGCTTTATACAATTCTTTAATACGGTCTAGATTAGAATACTGCTGTATAATATGGAGTCCCCACTGTCAGCGTAATGATGTTCGGATCGAAAGGGTCCAAAAGCGTTTTACCAAATTTGCCCTTCGTAAGATGGATTGGAACGGTAACTTACCAAACTACGAGGCCAGATGCGCCTTATTAGGACTAAAAACTTTAAATAAAAGACGAATTTATTACGGTGTTTTATTTGCACAGGATGTTTTAACTGGCCATATTGACTGTCCGTACCTGCTTTCCTTATTTAATATTTACTCTCCATCTCGCACTCTACGTCCCAGAGATCATTATTTCTTTTATGTTCCTAGACACAATACTAACTATGGTCTTAACGAGCCAATATCCTTAGCATGCATTCATTATAATTCTTATAAAAATTCAATTGATTTCAACATGGAGAGACCGTACTATAAAAATCTTATTATGAGTTTAATGTGAATTGTATAAATTTTGTTTTTAAATTTAATGTAAGTTATAATCAAACCATATGTACCTATATATATATTTTTGTAATTGTTAATGTAGTCTATGAAAGTTTTATTCTTGTTAGACGTAATAAAAAAAAAAAAAAAAAAAAAATAAATAAATAAATAAAAAAAGTTTAAGATAAAACAAATTTTTTTTTCTTAAATCTTGTAGATTATGTTAAGAAACTTTTATTTATCAAGTTTGAAAAAAATCGATTTCGGGGTTTTCGAAATATTGAATTTCCAAAAAAAAAAAATTGATTTTTTTTAAAACCAAAAAATAAAAGAAATGAAAATTTGAATATGTAATAATATTTAAACTTTGGAGGAGCTTTAGTATAAAAAAGATGATTTAAATCGGTTATACCGATAGCACCCAGGGGGGGTACCAAAAATAACAATTTTTTGGAAATTTTATTTTAACCATTGCCTAGTATTAACTAAATGAAATTTTCAAATATTTTTTTAAAAATTTCTGTGGGACAGTTTTTGAGAAAAAAATATTTATAAAATTTAAAAAAAAAACCGTTATTTTTGGTCTTAAAAAAAAAGAAAAAAACGTGTGGGGAAAAAATCAGAACCTATATCTACCAAGTTTGAAGAAAATCGGCCGAGCCGTTTAGGCTGTAGTCGAACGGACAGACAGAATTGCGAAACCCACTTTTTAGGTCTTCGCTATCATCGTAATGTCAACTTTGATCAAAATCTCGAGTTCAATTTTTTTTCTGAATGCATAACTTGCCTTATAGTACCTATAAGTCGCAAGTAAAAAGGACAGAGAAAATCATTTAAGTATTCATTAGTTACCAAAGCATAAGACCTGTCTTATCAATCCTGACCTGTTTTATCAATCTTTTTTTTAAATATTTTACCCATATCGGGTGGGTTGGAAATTTAATATCGAATGGCAATTTCGAATGTCAAATATCCCCAATTAAGAAAATCTCCAATCCAAAAATTTCTAATCTTAAAAACCCGTTATTAAAAATTCCGCACCCGATTTTGTCTTAATTAGGTGGTGTGATTTTTAAAATTATTTGGTTCGTTCTTGTTGATTCTCATTTTTTGATATCAAATATGTATAGTTTGAAGCATGGTGTTCTGCGAACAGCAATCATTTGGTCTCGCGAAGTTATTTCTCTTTTTAAGAACACTTTGTCGTCTTTTTCCTAAATATACTCGTATATTAATAAAAGATGTCTATGATAAAGTGTGGTTTGGTGCAATCGGAACCTTAGGAATTTCTATACAAGACACCACTATAATTCTATAGTCTGGTTTCAGACTCTATAATATTCAAATCACAATAAATTTGACAAAACTGAATATAGAATTTCAAAAACTTTTAAAAATTTTCATTATTGGAAAATTATTCCGTATTAGTCGTTACACGCTTTATCAAAGGTTGGCAATTTCAAATATTCTGTTTCTTCTTACAAACTAGGGTATGAAGTTTACGAGTAGTTAAAAATTATAATAAATTGTACTAAATTTCGCGGTGACATAATTTTCCTTTATGTAAATAAGTTTTGTTTATATTCAATTACATAAAAACTTCCCACGAAAACATTGAAAGTATACGTACCTACTTGAACAACAGACTGTTTGAACAATGAACATCACACATTTTCTGATTGCCAATTACTATAGTTACGTTACAAACATCAAATAAAAAGGTGATTCATGAATTTGAAATGCACTCGGCTCGGTATTGCGCAGATACTTTTCGCTGTCTTGCAACTATTAAAACAGCACTATACTCTTGTATGGCTAGCAATATAGCTTTAGTGATTGTCAGTCATGTAATCAAAATTGATTTTGATTAAAATCAATTTGCCATTGTGCACGATATAATGAAACATTTTTTTTTTGAGATAGAATCATCGTTCCTTTGGCAACGTTGCACATTAAAGCAAGATAATAAAAACACCCCTGGGGGTGTGTATGATTAAATTGCGTTGTTCGAAAGTGAGAATACATAGTAGTTTGACTTTTAACATTTTGTTTTATTTTATGACTTGGAAGTTCTTTTAAGCAAATGATAAATTAAGTGTCAGCAATACATTTGGATTATCGATACTAAATTTTTTCTGAAATTTACTCACCTTAAGTACAATAGATAAACTGCTGGCTGTTGCCGATTCTGAAAATACACTGTCGTGCGATTGTGAGAGACCATCTCGACTGAAATCACTGAAAATTAAAAGAAAAGACATTTAAACTATAGAACATAAAATGTATAATAGACTTTTTAGTCATAGAAATTTAGATTGAAACCTGTTAAGTTGATTTTTTGATGGAAAACTTTTGAATTTCATGTCGTGCTCTGCAGAGGTCGCAACCCTCTGTTGAAACACTTCGTTGCAAAAACAATATCAATTGCTTCAACATGAAACCAAAAACGAAATGTGTAGCTCCTGCTTAATCCCATTGACCTGTGTGTAAGACTTGATGATTAAAATTCGCATATTCATCAACGAGATACATATTTGGGAAAAGCCCAAAAATAAGAAAATTTTTACAAAAAAAAAAACATCAAAACCTTATTTCTGTTATGCGCGTATTAAGTTAAAAACAGATTTACAACAAATCACTTCAGAAAAATAACAGATACGAAGTTTAATTAAAATTGTTAAAGTCGTTTTTGAGAAAATTGCAACAAAACAAAATTTGTGTATCGGAGTTTATAGAGAGAATAACATAAAAATACTTTGTACCATATACTAGGCAAATCGGTCGACCTAAACATCTAGCTCAATGAACAGTAGATGGGCGGATAAAAAGAGCTGCTTAGGGTTTTTAGAAAAACACTTGTTTGAACTTTCCCGTATTAGAACGTTTGATTAAAAAATGTTTGTGTCAAAAAAATTTAGAACTTAATCTAAAACTAATATGTACATAATTATAATGGCGAATTCCAAAAAGTAGTGTTCGTAAAATGTCTATAGTCTAGACGCGTCAGTATGTTTGCTTATGCAACCAAGTGTACACCTTAATAGAGCCTAAACGACTGGATGGATTTTCTTGATCCAAATTGGTACAGGAATTTTTAAGTGAATAGATGAAAAAGAAAAGAAAGGTAGGTAGTACCTTGGGCCCTAATGTGCAATACTTAGGGCGTTGGACTGTCACGGCAAAGGTCTGCAAATCGATTTGAAGTCACTTCAACCCTAAAAATATGTTTTTTTTTTAGTAAAAAAATCTTTCTTATGAGGAAGAGACAAATCCCGTAAATTGTATCCGTATTATAGTATGGGGTTAGGTCACGACTAACAAATCATGATTTCTCTGAGAGTAAAAAAGATAGTATAATAGTACCACAGATAATAGGGTTTTTAATATATGCAAACTTCAATTTGAAGTATATCAGGGAATTTTCAGATACCTCACACATCAAAGGAACATAAGGTACACAATGGCCTTGGAATGCATGAGATTTACAAACATCAAAGACTCAAGCTGGTTTAATAAAAAAAATCCTTGTCTTTTGCATCGAAAGAAACTTCTTTACATTCTTCCTCTCTGCTAAATTATTGTTCTTGGAAAATAAAAAAAAGGATTACAAGTAAAATCAAAAAGTTGAAATTTTGTCGGGGAATAAACGTTCAAAAACGTTCCAGGAGAAAGGCATGAATGGAGAAAGGCGTTTGAAAATTGGTATTTGTTTGCTCTGCGTGCATCATCTATGTAAGTTTATTAGCTGTAATAGTACGTTTATAGATCAAAAATAGTTAAAAAAACCTTTTTTTTTCAAAATTATAAAATAAGAATATTTCAAAAACTGACTGATTCGAATTCAGCACACCCAGTATCATACCTCCGGAAAACGAAATAAACAACGCTTGAACAACGTTGGGAAATATTGAAAACTTATTTCCAAAGTGAGTGCTGTGTAGCCCAAACAGTGCGATTTTTCAAAAGAAAATTTGGCCAAATGAGGCATTGACCGCGCCTGCTGTACACAAGGTTGTGAAAAAAGTTTCATGAGACTGGTATGCTGATAAGCAACACTCATGGTTGCGCACAGATTAGAATGTGGCTGCTGTAGTCGAGAGTGTGAGCTTCAATTCGTGAACATTAACTCGCAATCGATCTTAACAGCTCAACATTTAACGCACTAGCCCGAGGAGAATCTTGCACAAACATCCCGGATTATTCGCTAGGGGTGACAGAATGCTGCGAGGCTAGCCGAGGCATCCGCTTGAACGAGATGTTGTGTTCCATATTCAATGCGAATGTTTGCTCTTACTACTCGTAATAAAGCCATTATACATGGACAACATTTAATTTTGTATCTGGCCAACCCTTACATCTCGATGGATTTGAGAAACATTGCACAAACTGGGAAGTTTATCCAAGCTTACTTTAAAAAGTGTTTTTGCTTGTCAAACAACTATGGACCAATGATACGACCAGCCCAAAATCCACAACAAACAGTGCCTTTCCTTGGATGCATTACGGTTTGTAGGATCTCGTGTGGATTGTATTCGTTCCAAATTCAAAAATTTAGCTTGTTGACGTATCTATTCGTCCAGACGTGGGCCTCGTCGCAGAATATGATATGAAAAATTGTGTATTGTAATTAGGTCAGAGTTCCTGGATCAGTTGAAGTTTGTACGATTGTAGATTCTAGTCGTGAGGCAAAATTTGCAAAGTTATGGTCTGCGAAAGGCCGAGTTCTTGAGCTCGGTGCCAAAATCACTACGTCTGATTGACGGACAACACCGATATTTTCGCCAAATCTTGCGTTTCGTGTTGGTGGATTGTTCATTGAACCGGTCAACTTAAATTTACCCACAACCTTTCGTAAGAACGATTATGGCCACCGTAAAATAGGCGCAGCGATTGAAATGTTGATCTTACGAAGACCTACTTTCATCAGACAATTTAATCATTTGCATTTGTTTTGGAACGCTATTATCCACATTTTTGATTTGGCAAGACACACTACATTAAATGACAGCCAATTTGACAGATGTGTCTTAAACAATATGGCCGCAATCACCAATCACATTTTGCAATAAAATTAAAAGGTGAGCAAATAATAGGGTTTCTTCTTAAATAAGATGTTCATTCGGCGGTCACAATTTTTTCTATCAAAGTTTTTATAAAAAAAGAATAATAGTAATTAAATATTATTATAACACCATTGGCGATCATGGAAAACGCAACTTCTAAACGAGTGTTGATATAATAATCATACCTAGTTTTTTAAGCAATATTGAAGTTGATTAATCCTTTCAAATCTCTGGCCCTTGGTTTTTGCTTTTATTTTGAGAAATGTTTAAAAACATATATTGTTGCGGTAAAATTTACCACAACAAGTTTCACCTGCCTTTAATCATTTTTAGTTTCTTTTTCCGTTGCTGCTCCAAAATACTTATAGAGTTAGTAGATGCCTGGTGGCCATCAGCCAGAGACCTGCTCTTAAAGTATTTTGGAAAAGTAACAAAAATAGGTTTCTGAGCTATGTACTCGTATATGCAAACGGAGTGGAATAGTTGGTTCTAAAATTATAAAGAAGACGGGCGGTCTCTTTTCGATGTGCCAGCGGATGAGCTGAAGAAGTAATCGAGTCAGGTGGACTCTTACTTATCTCCAAACAGGCCGAATAATTGATCAAGATTTTAGTAACCAATTTTAACCTTTTATTAACGTAATCTATAACTATTTTGTAAGCAAAATGGGTCGTTAACGTGCTTCAAAATTCTTAAAGCGCAATTTTTTGTTAAAATAGAAAATCTTTCAGAATTGACAACGAAAGAAAATAACTAGGAAAAGCTTAAAATTTAAAGAATCGTTTTCCTCTCTCACCTCGTTTTTAGTTTCGGAAAGATTGCTTCGCGCTTCGAATTACTCGCGAATAATTAATAGTAACTAGGAGAATGCCTAGTAGAAACTTTTTCTCGATTTTTAATTCTTTTAGATTTTCTCGAAAAAAATAGTTGAAAGGGGTCTGAACTCGGTCATTTGGATTCGGCAAGTTTTGGAAAGACATCCAACAACTTGTTGAATCATTGAATGTGTGTGTGAGAGTAAAGCTTCGATGAGATTCGACTACGGAGGAATGGAGGTTTTCGAGGAGAGCACGTAGCTTTCCAGGAAGCCGTGATCCCGTGACTGAAGATCTCGAAAACGATTGGCTGGACGTATGAATGTGTGAGAGAATGGAATGGCCGAGGAAGACAATAGGTTTAGCTTGGAAAGGGACTCTTTGGAGAACCAGTCAAGCGAAAAGTTGATTTTTTTGTTGAGAAGTCGAGAAAAGTTTGAAAGGAGAAAAATCGAAGAAAAGTTTTTGAAAAAAAAAGTTTTTTTTGTCGTTGCGAAAAGGAAAGTTGTCGAGGAAATTTTGAAGAGCAAGAAAATTGTGATTCGAGGCGGAGAACAAGTTTTTGGAAGAAACAGGAGGATAGTCGAGGTGACAGAGGAAAAGCGGCGGATAGGAGATCCGTAGATTTGAAAAAAGAAAGAAGATAAGTAGAGTGTTTTTTTTTAGTGTCAATTTTAGAAGATTTTGTTAGGTTGGTTAATTATTCCGAGTTTTATTCCTGTAAATTGAAGGACACGGTTTTTTTTTATTCGCTAACGGCCCAATTGCGTTTTTCACTTGCGTTTCATTTACTTGCGGTTTTGTTTTTTTACAGTTTAAATTTGTGAGACTTCCTTGTACACAAAATTCGGAAAAGATCTTGGGTTTTCATCCTGCTCGTAAGGTTTCCCAAGCAAAGATCGATAGAAATTAAAAATAGTTCAAAACAAATTGTATATTTTTTTTTCAATTTATTCAAACAAAATTCTGTGGTTCCGCTCCAAAAGGTTTGTAATTTCCTTTAATTCAAAAAAAAAATTACTGGCGCCCATTTTCTTTTATTTTCGTTAATTTTAATTTTCCTATTCTAGGAACACCCTATTCCTATTCTTCCTTATCAAAAATAATTTTTGATAACATTTTGATTCATCAAACGATTAATCAATTTCGCCAATTTAAAATCTCTGAACCCACCCCATCGCTGAGCTAGTGGGTGGCAGTACTCTTGATACTGCTGGTTGCTTATCAAACGCACCCATTTCAATTTGACATAAGTTAGTTTGTCTTGTGTCATCTTCTCGGTTGTTATTGTCGCGGCGCGCGTCGGTTTCGTTAGATTTTGTATATTTATTAAAATACTTAATTCTCTTGTTTTGATATTAAATTTGCAGATTGAAAGTTCTGCCAACATAAAATTAAATCTTCTATTGATACAGTAAAGATCGCGTTTGATAATTTTGTAACAATATATATCAAATGTTTAACTATAAAATTCAGCATTTTTTTTTTTTAATTAGCCCAAAACTGTAATCGGAAATAAGGATTAAGAGATCCGAGACGGAGTTTTTAAATAAATTAAATTTTATAAATATTTCAAAGATTAAATTATTTCAACAAAATATTAAGATTAAAAAATATTGAACAGTTTTTATTCTATAGCTATCTTCAGAGCTGCTTAACTATTTATTGCCTAAATGGAAGGTATGAAATAAACTTAACCATTTTAAGAATTATTCTAACCTAGTTTTACTGTACTTGCTGAAATGTTTTTATATACTAAAATTTAAACCTTTATTTACAAGAGACGTTGTATGTATATTTTAATGGTATTTGCTTAGCAGAAATGTAAACGAAATCACTGCAATTTTTCTTAACACTTTTCAAAAAAGCAACTCTTGTTTCAATCTGGTCAACTTTCATTGACAGGAAGATTAAAAAAAAAAACACAAATACAAATCAAAATACAACACATACAACCATATCAAATACATACACGCTACAGTTTGCGGTACCAAACAATATTGTAGAGTTCTTTCAATTTAATGGCCTTTTTTATTATCACACTATATGGAGCTGCCCCACTGTTCGCCCTGATCTTCCATTATTATATTCAAATATTAAGCTCGATTTAAACGATTGGGAAACACGGATGACAGAATATACTTGCCTGCGGCAAAAAATAGCTTTCTTAAAAACTTCCTCAAAGTAAGTGTCAATTCGCCTGCTGTTAACTTAATAAATGCCATCAATTAAATAATCAACGGATTTTCACAAATATGCATTATTCAAACATTACACATTAATTTTCCATATCTTATTGATTTTTTCTCCAATTAAAAACCTAATGTCATAATGTGTGCATAAGTTTATGTCTATTTCCGGTAAATCCGAATGATTTATAACTTTCACGCGCATATACACAATTTCATCGTCTATAATCTTAACGTTAACAATCTTGTTTAATTATTTTACATAAACACATAATTTCAACTAAAAATATAATCAATTCTTTTGTCAACTTTGGCCAATTAAGTAGTAGATAGTACAAATAAAATCTAATGAATCTCTCAACCATAAAAGATAGACTAAAGTCACAAGCGCGGAGCTAAATGGGGGATTGTGGGGGTCATGGCAGCTATCGAACAGGGTTATAAGATGAAAATTTGTTTTAACTAATTTAAGTTTGCCATTAATTTGGCATAGTTATAACTTTAGTTTAAAGGATGTTTGAAATACAAAAAAGCTTAGACTTCTGTAATGAGAGGAGTACAATATTGATTTACATAATATAAAACGGAGTGTAAAATATTCTCAAACTGTTGAATTCGAAAATATCTGTTGAGGCTATGTTTATAAATCTAAATTAACGTGGAAGAAGCCGAAACGTTTGTACATTTTGTACCCCTAGACATTTAAGGACCGAATGAAGAAAATAATTTTTTGGACGCCTAACGTAAGGTTTGTTGAGTGTTCAATTAGCATTTTGGTGTTGCAACCAATTTTAATAAGTAAGTTTCGAAAAATGTTGAGTTTCGGGATAATAAACGTGTACTAAAGTGGTTTTAACTACCATTAAAAAGATTAAATACAGTGCGAGCGTTAGGAATGCGAAGAAATGACTATTGAAAAATAAGACTAAATCTCTCGAAATGTCAAACACTTCTAATAATCCGGTGCAAATGAATTCAGCAATAGTTCAAAAATCAATTGATCAAGTTCTTCTACGTTTTACTGAAAATTTTTCCATATAAGAACCTACAAAGTCGAAAAGAAAGAATTTCATTTTTCCAGCAAACGATTGGTTGGTGGAAGTTGCCCTTTTATCCCACTCGTAAAAAATTATAAAAAATAGGTAAAGGAAAGACTCAAAGACGACACTTTGTTATAATGCAGTCCTTTCAGTGCAGTACAGAGCCATTCTAAGTTCTGATAACATTTTTTTGGTGGCTTTTTCGACTGATAAGTCAGTTTGATGAAAATGAATTTTGTTGGGGCTATTATTTCGCGTTTAAAACTATAGTTGGGATGTCTACTCATGGTCTTATAAGCCTCTGTACAAGTAATTTTGTGTGGCTCTTACTTTGGGTGAAGTATGTTCAGATTTTATTGAATATAACACAACGATGATCGAGAAGTCCAATAAAGTAGTTTTCGGTATATTATTGGTTTTGCTTCTCTAGAATCCAGCACCTGGCATACAGAGATTCAGTTTTTGAATACGCCCCTAAATATAATACATATATTAACCTAATATTTTATGTCTTAAATAATAATAAATTTAAAGCGCAACAGCTCTTGTCGAATCAGAGCCTAGTGACTTATAACTTCAACCACTTCTGTGGTGGGGATATGAGTATATACAACCATCTGCTGATTCCGAACGGCCTTTCATGAGATAATATACCTTTGGAGCTTTTATCACTTCATTACATTTTTTAAGTTTTAAGCCTAGTACTCAGTTCAAGTGAAAATGAAAATTTCAAATAAATGTGGCGACTTTTCCACTCGCATGAAATCCCCAACGAGAGGTGAGTACCAAAATGTAGATTGGAAAAACAATTATGTTCCACAACTTTTTCCACGCCAAATTTTCATTTCTCAATGTACAACCATCAGGAAAAAGTATAAGGCAGCGTGGAAAACTGACATTTGTCAGTTAATTTTAATATTTTGTTTCAAAATAAAAAATTCAAAATTTATAAACAGAAATAAAGAATAGATAACGAATTTTTTGATACTGCTCTCGAGAGTTTACTTAATGAATGTATTCATTATTTCAGGTGAGTATCAAAAATTCACGTGGAAAAGTTTATTCTATTTTCATTTTTATTCTCCGCGTGTAATTTGGAACGTATTTATTTTTCATTTCACGCTAGGTGAGTACTAGGCTTAAGATGTAAGCGGCTGGGAATTGAACCCAAAACTTCGGAACATTATTTCCTTCAACATAAAGGTCAATTTTCTCTGCGAAACATGTCCAATACCAAAGTATTCTTCAAACAAACTAAAAGAGCTCATTTGCTTTGATATTCTGGGCCATAACATTCAAGATGTCAATTTAGTGAAATTCAGAGACATTAAATCAAGCTCAATTTAAACGAACAAATGATTTAGGGAAGCATTTTAAGCTTGTACTTTCGTTTTCGAAAGATGGAATCTTGCAGTTTTCACTTTTGATGCAGATGAAATTTACATAATTGTAGAAAGCAATAATATCGATAATTTTAAAAACATTTTATTATAAGTCCACCAGATAGTGACATGATAGTTTTTCCAATTTTAATGTTTCAGCAGCTGTCAAAACTACCAATGCCATCTGGCTGTCAAAATATTCAGTAAAGTTTTTCGTTTCTCGCTTACCGTGCGTGGAAATTATTTAAAAATATTTTCGAAACTCCGGCTCATATGTAAAAACCTACGCAATGTGAATTTCGTTGCAAGATCGGTCATGGCATCCGTAGCAGAGAGTATCGAAGAAGACCAAGAAATGTCAATCAGACCAAAAACATAAATGTTAAAAAAAGGTCCAAGTTCTTATAAAAACCTTTATGTAAGAGGTCAGACGTGAAAAGTACTGAGTTCTAAAAGTACGCCAAGTTCTTACTTCATGAAAAGGTTTAATACCGAATATTTAAAGTAAAATAATATTGAAATAGCTACAATGTTAATAGAGAAATTTTATTATTTAATGATTACTGACTAAAATTTGATGGGTTCACTGGTCAAGTTTTTGAAACCTTTCGAATTGGGCATAAAAAAAATTTTAGTCAGTAATCATTAAATAATAAAATTTCTCTATTAACATTGTAGCTGTTTTAATATTATTCTGCTTTAAATATTCGGGAATAAACCTTATTGAAGTAAGCACTTGGCGTGCTTTTAGATCTCAGTACTTTTCACGGCTGACTTGTTACACAAAGGTTTTTGTATAGAAGAACTTGGCTCTTTTTTAACACTCTGCTTGCATGACAAGACCTACCGTTGTGCAAAATTACAAGATTCTACGATGTCGGGAAGTGCTCCATAATTTTAATGATCTGTCTGTGAGTCAGTCAGTTATGGTTTTTGTAATTTTTGAAGCCTTATATCTAAGGAACCGCTTATTCTAGAAAATTGAAATTTGGTGGGGCACCTGCACCTGACTAGCTTAGAAAATATTCGGAATTTTAAGTTTCTGACTTCATTGGTACTGCAGAAAGGGAGGGGTCAAAAATCGCCTGAGTTTGTTCTTGTAAAAAGGGTGTACTGCCAGAACTTGGGTGGGCACTACCGTGCTCTGTGATTCTTGGTTGAATTTGCGCTTACATCCGTAAAAGATTGTGCTGATGGAAAACACTGTGAGTTTGCTTATTGGGCACTGGACATTTTGGCCAAAATATCGTCTTGTCGGAAGATGTCCATTTTTGGAGCAACAAGCAAAATTGCCGTTAATGGAGCAAACACATCAATCGAATCTACAAAGATTGACTGTTCATCAATTGGCGGTATTCCACTATACATCACTCGATTATTTGCTCCGACGCTAGATCATGCCCATAGTCTATCATTACAAGTCAATCACTTTGGCGAGCTCAAAACCAACATTCAAGAGGGTATTGCTGGAATAATTCCATACTTGAATGCTTGAAGCCATGCCAGTGAATTCGTCACGACCACATGCCACATATAATGCGATGAATGAAGCTTCAAAATAAAGTCGTAATCAATTTTATATCTTAAGCCCTTGTTGTTGTTTTAGTTAAATTTGCAAGGTTTTAAAACGATTTTTATAGGATAATGAAATTTTCTACATCATCATCCCTCTTTGAACCGTCTTGTATCATTTTTTTTTTCCTTGTCCAACAAAAATATTCAGTCAAAAAAAGATAGGGGAATTCGCCTCTCACTTTGACTGTACTAATCTATCTCTTTTTAAAAGCTCTTTCAGAGTTGCCGTATTGAACACTTTAAATTGCCAACCATTTATGACAATAATTCTAAGTAGGGTTGCTATCTGTTGATCAAGATGATATTACTAAAAAAACATTTTAAATTCATTTTTTTCAACACCATCGAGTGGTTAGATTGTGTTTAGGTGATTCTACTGCACTATTTATAAACCACACAAATAAATTAACTTGCTATAAATGAAAAACTATTTGCAACTTAATATTTCCGATAATATGACTTAAACTTAAAACTTCTTATTTATCAACAAATTTTCACAAAAAAATCTACATTCTCAAGAATATTAATCAAATATTTTATAACTGCTTTTTGACGAATTTTCCACATATGAAAATCATATAATAAAACGGCAAACATGTTTTTTGTGGTACACTTTTCTCCAAAAGTATTTAACCGATTTCGATAAATTTTATATGGTTGGAAAGCCACAGTTACGGAGATGTGCAGAATATACTTGAGACACGCATTTACACACTGTGGGTCACTTTTGTTTTTGCACTGTAGAACACTTTGCATATTACATAAAATAAAATTTGATTTAATAAATTTGCTTGAAAACACTGCCAATATTTATTAGTATAAAATAATTTAATCATTTGCTTGGAGCATAAGGAAAAATTCCTTATTTTTGCACTACAGGCTTTGAAAAATCACTTTAGCTGTTTTGAACGCAAGATATTTACGGTTTTTTTAAGTTTCGTTACTGGAATGGGGAAGTTCAAAGTGATTTTCAAGTGAAGAAGAAAAGAAAGAAAAAATTCGAAGTGATTTCAAGTTAAAGTGAACAAAGTTAAAAAATGAATTAAATAAATAAATTGGCATTCGAATTTCGAGAGCTGGGTCGGCTAGTAAAAAGAAAAACTCACAAGCGAAAAGATGAATTATTTGTTCCCAAAAGCTCTAAGAAAGCTAACATTCTGAAAGCTTTCAAACGAAAACTTTTTCAATTAAATGACTTTTGACTGCTATCTCTAGCATAATTAGATCGAGCAGGGCCTAACTCGTAGCAACGTTTATGGTTCTTCAGTTTAATTCGAATGCGAAAGTTGCATGCTTCCCATATAAAAATAAATCCAACTTATTTGCAATCGATTTGTTTACGCTTAACAAAAATTGAATAGATGGTATTGCAAATTGGAGTCGATGTTCATTTGGAGCTCCAAATTTAATGAGCTCTTTTGAATGGATTCGTCGAGAAGTCTTTTTTATAAAATCTGAAAAAAAAAACAAGGACTCTCTGAACCAAAACGCAATACAACCAGGGCTGCCACTTTACTCCTTTAGCAGTAGATCTACTGCGTTTTGGCCCAAATGAATTTCTACTGCGCAGCGAAACGAATCTACTCCTCTTTTAAAAATGTTAATAGTACCTAACCAAAGTTTGTTCTCAACCATATTCACTCACTGTGAATACATTCAGTGAAAAATTCAAAATCATTTTGGAAGAATTTCCACATTCATCTGAAAATGCGGAAGTAATCAATATTCAATGGAGGTTCTTGTTAGGCAATAATGATTTTGTTTAAAAATACAATGACTCTTCAGACATAACAAAGTTTTGGTCAAAAGCCAGAACATTTAAAAACTCGGTATGTGAATTTGCATTGGTGGAGCTAGCAGAATTTATGCTTTTATTATGTTTTTTAACGCATAGCAGCGCAGCTGCTGAAAGGAAATTTTCGCTAGTCAACTTAATAAAAACTGATACTAGAAACAGCCTCAACACCCTTCAAAGTATTATTTTAGCCCAAGAGCTAAAAGACCTAAAAGAGGATTGTTGGTCTCCCTCAGATTCACCAGGTATTATAGAATTTTATAATAAATTTAAATTCACAAATGGTGAATTTATAATGAAGTAATGTCATTGGCCCTAAGTAATAGATCCGAATCTAGCCTAAGTTCGATTTTAACCAAACATTCGTAGAAATAAAACAAATTTCAAGTATAAATACTTAAAAGCGGCTTTCCTGTAACTAAGTTAAATTTAAAATGATAGAATCACAATAGAACTTTACGAATCTAGTTAATAGAAATCTGTTTGTGTATCAGTTCACAATAACGAAATTATGAAAATGAGTCACAATTATTGGTAGAAATAAGACTGTTGTTAAATTTGATCTGTTACTACGAAATTTTAAAAACAACTTTTCTACATCTAACAAAAAGTGACTTTAAAACCGATTCTATGAATGTCTATTACTAAGGGCCATTACTTTTTTTTTTTATAATATGAATTTTCGAAATAATATGTGATCTCTTTTTATTTTATCTATATAAGAATTCTCAAAATGAAATGTGATTTTTAGTTTATTTAGTTTAAGAAATTTGTTTATTTTTTTTTTACTGTTGAGTTAATTTTTTTAAGTTCTGTTGCTTTTATTCATAAATAAAATGTATTTCTATGATTTCTACTGCGCTTTTTTCTGAAAAATACTTCGCTTGATTATCTTTAGGGTGGCAGCGCGGAATACAACTGGATTAATCAAAATGGTGAATGCTCTAGCCATGTTAAGGCATGACTTGTTGTCTAAAACTGAAGCTCACAAATCTCAGTTGGCCTTTGAAACGGTCGGTACCTCCATTCACTTCGTCATTTGGGTTTATAAATACTGAAATGTCATAAAACCCAAACTTTAACTTCAACCCCCCCCCCCCCCCCCCCACACAAACTCAATTTCCTGATACGTTCCTGGCTTGTTAGTGCGTTTGACGTTTGGATAGAGTGCAACATCCATCCAAAGATATACATACTACCTGCGAGACGACAACGAATACGATGCTGATTATTACTTTTATAATCGCAAGCACAGCTCTCTCAAGTAACGTAACACAAACAAAAGATCGCAAAACCAGGGAAACGGTGGTAAACAGATTTCCCCCGACATTCATTCCGGAATTCATAGCTTGCAAACTGTTACTGCACCATCTTAACTTATATGCTTGCTTGGGTACTTGCGACCGTCTTTTCATTCAACTAGACTGTGATTAATGCTAAGTGATGATGAGGTTGCAGAAGAAGGAGGTTTTGAGAAAATTGCACAAAATAGCACTTTTGAGTTTTGCACCGATGCAACTTGGTGTTTTACAACCAAGCAACCTGTGCCAAAAGTGTTTTCCCCATCATCAAGTTGTTTTGTCGGGTGCAGGTTGTTGGGGCTAAAACGAAAAATACATAAGCACATATATTTTATGTGCACAGACAAATTGAAAGGCATTTGGGCCAGAATAAAATGATAGCTTTTTTTTCCTGGAAACAAAGGACCCAACAAAGCCAACACAAAGGAGTTTCTATGGAAATCAGGACTTTCAACCCCCACGTTGATGTGTGTAGGGGTTCACCAGTTGCTAGGGACACGTGTTCGAAATTGGGTCACATAGGATGTAGGTATAATATAATGTCTACGTACTTGTTGTATATGTAGTGAACATGCTATGTACCAACTGCAGTTAAATCGAATGGAATTTGGAGCTCAAACGTAAAATCCAACTGGAAAATGACAATGGCAATCAAATTAAAATTAAGCTTTTTGTAAGAATTTCGGTTTAATGGAACCTTATCGATCCGAATATCTGGCTTTAATTTTTCACTTCGGTTTTGTTTTCGAAGCCACAACTGATTATTGTTTTAACGCAGTGGTTCACAGTTCAAATACGAACTAAAAGTTAAAAGTACAATCTTACGTTTGTCTTTCTCATTCAGCTCCAGAGACTATTAAAGACTTTCTGCTGTAAATGTGGTTTTCCTATAAGTTCCTGGTTATCCTAAAAGACCCTTGCTCGTGTAGAATTTTCGGATTTTGGCTTAAGGCTTCTAATGAAGGTAGAATATTATCTTTCATACCTAAACCTTCGCTGGGAATGTCTATGGAATGAATAGGTATTTGGTTTTATATACTTCCCATCTAATAATTATAGATCTGAAGGGATATATGTATGTAGATTTGTGCTTTACCACTCATATATTTCTGGTCAGTTAGAAATTGGATTTTAGTCTCATAGGACAAACTTTAGTTATAAATTAGAGCCAGAAATCCTTTTTTACTTGCTATATTTAAGTTATTAAGATCCGTTTCTGTAACACGAAAACTAAGTATTTCAACGTAAACATTTATGTTCGACTTTTTTTTATTGCGTTTTTGACAGAAAAGTGCAAATGTTAAACTTAAAACCTAATAGGGGCCTAAGAGTTCTTAGTTTTTTTTTAAGTTTTGAGATTACCCAGAAAAGAAATGGAATTATTATTAATTATAAAAGTTTGGCTTTTTCTAATATTGAACCTAGTTGAAAATATAAAACTCACACTCTTCAAAGTTAAGTATAAGGTTTTTTTTTGTTTGTCGAAAATAGTAGCAAATTAATAATGCTAGAGTGGTCTTTGGATCACATTGGCGTCAGGAAAAATGTTTATTGACACGTTCTCGTAGTAACTTTTCCTACAAAGGTACTAGCTTCACGCTAATTTTAGTAAAGTATTATAGCAATATCTTTAGCTATCCACCTGTAGACAGTTGAATAAGAAATGACCTTAGATCCTTGAAACCTTTTGTAGTACTTCAAATTTATAGAATTAGGGAGTCTTAGAGTTTTAATAATCCAAATTGCTTAACCTATAGTATTTTCTTCAGGACTAAAAAAGTTCAATTCGCCCATCTTTCCTAAATTTTTTATCATCATTTACACATGGGGACTTATTTTTTAATATTCGATTCAAGGAAAGAGTCGTATAACTCGGCCCGAAGCCAGTATTTCCAAGTATCCGAAACTTCAAACTATATACGAACTTATAAATTACTTTAGGCACATTTCAATATTCAGAGAAAATTACCGAACATGCACCACACTCCACATTTGAGCCATCCGCAGTGATGTTTGGGTTAAAGACTCATATCGTAACGTTCTCCGCCCCGTCATTTCTAGATGGAGGAATAACTTGGAAATCCTTACCGATGCCCATAAACGGAGTGCAGAGGTCAGTGTTTGTCAAAATAATTTCTGGTGGGATCAGTATTGTAATATTGTTCTGTCTGTACAATTTGGCAAGCCAACAATCTGATTCTTTACAAGATATTAAATATAAATTACGAGAGGTATAAGGTAAAGAAAATCGCTTAAAGCATCCGTTGGACACGATCGTAATGTCCCTGTAGTACCAAGACTAGCAGTTCTTTAAACCTTCTTAAGTTTATTACAACAACTAGGAAAACCCTAGAAAAAGTCCAAAGGCTCACATGTATCTGTATTACGGGAGCAATGAGAAACTGCCCTATAGCAGCTATGGAGGTTATCATTTATCTATCCCCTCTACACGAGGTCATTATAAGCGCTGGAGTGGCAGGTATCATGAGGTTCTTAAAGGAAGGAACTGGGGACAGGCACAATTATTGGTCTCAGAGAAAGGGACTTAATTGACAGGTCCACAATAACAAACCTTATTGACATCCCAAGAGATGGAATGACCAAAAAACATAATTTCGAGAAAAACTTTCTTACACAGCTCAGTAACAAGGAAGACTGGATAGGAGAGGATACAAACTACAAACTCGAAACAAATACCATCAAATGGTACACGGATGGAGCAGGAATCTTTGGGCCAAAAATCAAACTTTCCATACTGATGGGGCAGTCCACCAGCATCTTCCAAGCGGAGGTAAACGCCATAGGGAAATGCGTGGATCGCAATCTCGAAAAGAATTATCGTAACAAGAACATTGCCATTATGTCAGATAGTCAAGCAGCACTCAAGGCACTAAACTCATACACCATCAGCTCTAAGCTATAGTGTGGGAGTGCATAAGTAGACTATAAATCAACTAGGTAAACAGAACAGGGTCGCACTTTACTGGGTACCTGGTCCCGTTGGTGTTCTTGGAAACGAAAAGGCAGATTCCCTAGCAAAATTAGGAGCTTCAACTCCCCTAACAGGGCCTGCACCCTATTGCGGAATATGTGAAAATGTCATCGAAACATAAATCAAACAAGAAGAGTAGGCAAACAGATTCAAAAACTGGAATGAACTCCCTAGGCTGAGACAGGCTAAATTGCTACTGGGCAACTACAACCGGCAACGTTTCGAAAACTGTATCAACCTAAGTAGGAATAACCTAAGAATAATAACATGTATTCTAACAGGACACTGCAGACTTAGAAGATACCTTAATCTACTTGGTGTGGTAAGCAGTGCCACTTGCAGATTCTGCAACATGCATGAGGAAACACCAGAACACATACTGGGAAAGTGTTGTCCAATCATGCACCAAAGGAAAACCCATATGGGACGGTACCAGGTGGAAGGGAGCAACCTATCCTAAAAGTGCCCCAAATACTAAAATTTCTAAAAGGTTTGGAGGAGGAACTCTAGGATGAGCCAGCTCATCATTTTTAAGAGGGGGCACAAAAGATCTACAGGTCGCAGTGCAATAACCCCCAATACAATTCATTCATTCATTCAAGTGTATTAAGGTTATACGCTATAAGTTGCTAAGATCAGACGTACCAGTCCACAAATTGAAGGATATTCACTTAGAGTGGAATAAATTCCAGTGTATAACAGATTCCAGCGGAATTATTTGTTTTCACCCTCCCGCACCGTAAGCCTCTGTTAAGGCCAAGGAGTCAAATGCAGGACACGGCAATAGGAGTAACCGAAGTTCGTTCTAGAACCATTTCGTCGCGTTGAGAAAAGAGATCAAGTCTTTGATCTTCATTTCCAAATATCAAAGTATTCAAAATAAAAGACTCGCGGTTCTATATGTGTCGTTTTACAGCTGTCAATTTGAAAAAAAAACTTGTTTTTACACTTTTATCTCGAGAACGCCTCGTACCATAAAAACAAAATGTACCACTAATACTTATAATTCTCAAAATGAATGTCGCAAAATTGAAATCAGCCTATTATTACGTTATTTGAATGATACTACTTAATAATTTTCTAACTTTAAAGTAGTTTACTAAGTCATTCTTAATTTACAAGATTTTCTGACTAGTATCGTTCTAAGGCCATTTTTTTAATAAATTGCTTCTCAACACACCTAAAACAATGACAGTTCGTGCAAAAAGCTAACTAAACAGACCTTTTTTGACGTTTGTAAATGCCAAATAGACATATGAAGTTAGCACGATACTACGAGTAAGAAAATAAAATAAGTATTCGTTGATTTTAACTTTAATAATAGGGTAGAGTATTAACAAAATGCTAAACTTGTAACCAAATTTATTCCTAAAAAATGTTAACATCAAATGTGGCGCAATTATCTTTAATTAAAGAATGATATATTTGCCACTTTCTTTTCCCACACACTGTCGCACAGATTTAAAGTAAAATTAAAAAAGAAAGAAAGACAAACTCACCTGTCGACTAATCGTCCTTCGCTTAGGCTCCTTTGGCTATCAGTCATCTCACGATTGCTCTCGAGATCATTGCCTGAGTCCGTTCCGGTGCTTTTAAGCTTCGTGTCGCGAGCCATCAGGCCCACTGTGCTATTCGCTATTTTATCCTTACTAGCAAAGTATCCACCCGAGAGTGATGTTCGGCCATTGAATGCGCCTGGCAGTACACCGATACCACCGCATGTCCCCAGGATACGTCCTGTGGTTGTTGTTGTGGTTGAAGTACTTGTGGAATATTGTTGCTGATGATGTAATGACGTAGAGAGTGACATTGCACTGCTGACGTCTGACGACGTGTGATGTTGCATGTAATTGTAACTATTATTTGGCGACGAAGACGCAGCTTTGTTGGTGGCACAACTCTGACTGCCAACAGCTATTACCGATGGTGACGGCGACAGCGATAGGGGTGATGTGGGCAATGATGTTGACGAGGCTGATGTCCCGGCATAGCCGTGCGCAGGTACGGATAAGGTATTTCCAACAACGGTGGGTGGATTTTTGGTCAAATGCTGTTGTTGCTGCTGCTGTTGTTGATGTTGCAACGGCGATGATGGGGATGATGCGGACAATTGATTTGTGTCCACGATAGAAGGGGTTGACAAGTCGACACTGGTTAGGGTGCGACGTCGAAACATTCGACGCAGATTTCTTAAGGGATGAAATCGTCGACGTTTTTGTTGCTCTAAAGAGAAAATAAAAAAAAATGGGAGGTATTAGACAAGTCAATTGGATATTTTGCATAACATAATTCTAGGTTAAGAACTAAACTATAAAAAGCAAAAAAAAAAACAAAGTGTCGTCATACAAATCACAGCTGCTAACATTGAATATAAGAATAATAATGGATAAATAATGAATAACGATGGCTACATTATTTTAAAGAATTATATTTTAAAGTATCGATAGACATACACTCTTAAGAAGCAAGCAAGAGAAATACAAAAATATAGCATTCAGTCTGTCAAAATTTTGTATGGGAAAAACACTTAATTCTTGTAACCTATTTTTGCATATTTTAACTGTAAAATATAAACATACAAATTATATGGGTACCTTTCAAACAAAAAAAATTATTATGTAATTACTCGTGTGTTGCCATTTAGTCAGTTAAAACGGGACGAAAAGAATTAATTTCGACAAATCTTGTATGCCACACTTAAGAAATTGGCAACACTGTTCAATTGTTGCAAACATACAATATGACGTACAAAGCTTCATGAAAGTCGATATACAAGTTCTCAGCAACTGGCTTATATAATTTATGTAAAAAACAATAATTCAAAAAATGCAGTATCACACATTCGACAAAATCTCGCCTTAAATTAAATAGAAAACCTAAATCTTCTTTAAATTGATCCTTCAAGCAAACTTAGATCTAATTTCTACGTCTTCAATGAAGAACCACTTCAAAGGTGTTCTGCATAATCCAACAACCTTACACATTATAATTAATTTGAGCGCTTTAGTTTATTGTACTGAGTATGCACCTCTGTGAATTTGTTAAGTCAAAACATTAATTGCGTATTCGTGTGCATACAAATAAAATCAAGCAAACAAACAAAGCAACCTACAATTCCAGAAACCTTAAACTGCGTTAGCAAGAGAAAGTACTTGATACAAGAAAAAATAAAACGTAAACAATACAATTACTAATAGTAGCAAGCAAAGGGTGCACTTGAAACTTTGTTTTCTACAAATTAATTTTTGTTAATTGGATTTTCTTCTAGAAATTGCAATCTTTTCCTAGAATTAGCTAAAATGTGTCAATTTACTTCAGTACAGATAATTTAAACCTATCGCTAAGACACAGTACAACCTGGTTAAGTGTGGTATGCTTACGAGTATACATAGTAAATCGTTTCAGTGAATGTTTTGAAATTGAGTCAATTTAAATAAGTATGGATGTGTTGATAATGTGATCGGAAGATTTTATAATTTTTGCAAATGGAGTCGTAGGTTAGTCATATTTGACATTTGTAGACAGATGCAGTATACAAACAGTTTAGTAATGGATCTCTTTATTCTTCAAAAGAGCGTGAAATAATTGTGTCGATTTTTTTACCAATAATCAGTCGGTGGTGTTAGCGCAGCGTGAATTTCGAGGTCAATTGCCTAATCGTGTCGCGCCAAATGAGTTTGGCTGAGAATATCGCAGCTTTGGCTGAGAACAAAGAAACATCAACCAGATGAGGGGCCACGCAGTTGGACATTACCAGACGTAGCCTACAGCGAATTTTAGTAAAAAACTTACACACTAAAAAGTGCAAACAGTGCCCTTCTGTCCGTCCATCACGTGTGAATTACTGCCAAGCCATCCGCAATCTCAACAACGAAGAGGACGATTTTGTGTCGGAAATCATCATGAGCAACGAGGCGCATTTCCACTTAAACGGTTACGTCAATAAGCAAAATCTTTGTTTCTGGGGGACCATTATATCTTTCTTGCAGGAGGAGTGATTGGGCAGTATTTTTTTTTGAAAACGTCATCGGCCATACGGTCACTGTTAATGGCGAACGCTACAGGGCCATGATAAAAGACATCTTACTGCCGGAATTGGATGAGCGGGCTTTGGTGAACATGTGTTTTCAACAAGAGGGTGCAACCGCACACAAAGCACGACCGATAATGGATATTGTGAAGAAAGCGTTTCCTTATAGCGTTTGGCGATTTAGCATTGATAGGCATGACCAGCAAGATCGGCTCGATTTAACCATCCCAGACTTCTTTCTTTGGAGCTATTTGAAGTCGCGGGATTATGCCAACAACCTTCAGGCAATCGCAGCCCTAAAGGAAAATATTCGAAAGGAATGCGAACAGTT
Source organism: Philhelius festivus (assembly GCA_963931855.1). Taxonomy (NCBI): domain Eukaryota; kingdom Metazoa; phylum Arthropoda; class Insecta; order Diptera; family Syrphidae; genus Philhelius; species Philhelius festivus. The sequence goes on along the minus strand of OZ007557.1, from coordinate 50,539,717 downwards.
ATCACCGGAAATCTTATCTAAGGAAATAGCTAATATTTTTCGTACTTGTTCTCAGTTAATCTATACTATTATATAAAAGCGAAACCATTTTAAAGTTTGATACGCACGATCTCAGAAAGTAGTCAACCGATTCATTTGAAATAAATTTTATTATTTTTTATATTGTTATAAGAGTGTTTATGGCTATTATTTTTTTTTCATTAATAATTTGTCAAACTTAAATATTATGAATTTTACATTTTTTTGTCCATTTCTTTTCATTAGTTGACTTATACAACCACTCATATCTTAAAACCTATACAATAATCGACAAAGATTAGCATTGCTTCATTAAGTCAATATTGTTGCGCAAATTTTAAGCCCAAAATCACTTCTTAGTTACACATACAACCTGAGAAATAAATAAAAACAAATTATAAAATTATAAACTTTTTGAATTTATTTTATCCAGGAATTAGATTTCATCACAATCGAAAGGTCGCTGCTTTGTTTCATTTCATTATCATTCCAAAATTTTTAATTTTCTTTTCTTCCCATGCTCTTTCTCTCTTAATATCTGTTCCATTCAATAGTTACGTTTTTTCTCTTACCTACCTACCTACCTACGTATTCAATTTTTCTGTATTGTATTTGTATAGTTTATCTAACTAACCGACACACACACATTTTTTTGTTTCTCTAATTCTATCGTCACATCGCTGAGCAATGTGGGGTTGGCTCTTTTTACTTGCGATATAGGTTATAGAGTACCTATTAGTAATAGGTACTAAGACTAACTATAGGGCAAGTTCTGCATCTGGAAATCGAGATTTTGATCAAAGTTGACATTACGATGATAGCGAAGACGAATAAAGTGGGTCCGACGATTCCGTCTGTTTGTCTGTATGCCTGTATGTCCGTATGTCTGTACCTCGATCTAGAGCTTAAGCCACTGGAGCTATTTTCTTCAAACTCGGTACTTAAGGGTCTTCGGTGATTCCGTAGAGAAATTGAAATTTTTTTTTAGCTCTAAAACTAACAGTACCCCCATACACCAGTAATGCATAATCTCACTTATTATGATACGAGTATTATGGACACGGACTACATTTTGGTAAAAAAAATGTTTGGGGGGAAATGTTATTAACGGTACCTGTCATAGAACGGTTTTTTTGATTTACGAATTTCTCATCAACAGCTCTAACGATTTTAACCAAAATTTTTATGCGTGAGCTTCTATACACTCGAAAAAATATAATCTTAAATTTTTTTCGAAAAAATAGTTTTTTGATTTTTAAAAAAATAATATATTTTTTTTTGAAAATTCAATATCTAGAAAACGGATACACAAATAAATTTTTAAATTGCGTTATAAAATGTATTTTATTGAATACTAATAACTTGCATATCATTTTTGTTTATAAAAATTTTAAGGACGATTTAGTACACAAAAAACATGTTTCAGTGCGTCTGTATGTCTGTACCTCTCTCTACAGCCTTACCCACTAGACCTATGTTCTTCAATCTCGGTAGTGAAGGGTCTTCGGTGAATCCCTAGAGGAGAACTTGAAATTTTTTTTTAGCTCCAAAACTAACGGTTCCCCCCATACACCCATAATGTATAATCTTATTTATCTCGAAACGGTTCTAACGATTTTGATAAAAAAAATTAGGTGTGATATTATGGACATTGGACATAGACTACATTTTGGTCAAAAAAATTTTTCTGGCAAAATGCTATTAACGGTACCTCTGTCATAGAACCGTTTTTTGATTTCTTGACTTTCTCATCAACAGCTCTAACGATTTTAACCGAAAATTTTCAACAGGAGCCCCCTTAAGTTTAAAATAATATTGTATATATAAAGATATTGGAAAGAAAAAACTATTTCTAAAATCTATACTACCTAATACTTAAAATTTGGCATCCCAAATTTTGTTCTCGAAAAATTTTAAGGGAATTTGTCATATAAAAAATTACTTAAATATTAAAAAGATTAATCAGACGGCAATTCCATACATTTGGCCATTTTTATCTCATTAAATCCATGTTTTATAACGGGTGATTTTTTAAGAGCTTGAGAACTTTTTAAAAAAAAAAAACGCATAAAATTTGCAAAATCTCATCGATTCTTTATTTGAAACGTTAGATTGGTCCATGACATTTACTTTTTGAAGATAATTTCATTTAAATGTTGACCGCGGCTGCGTCTTAGGTGGTCCATTCGGAAAGTCCAATTTTGGGTAACTTTTTCGAGCATTTCGGCCGGAATAGCCCGAATTTCTTCGGAAATGTTGTCTTCCAAAGCTGGAATAGTTGCTGGCTTATTTGTGTAGACTTTAGACTTGACGTAGCCCCACAAAAAATAGTCTAAAGGCGTCAAATCGCATGATCTTGGTGGCCAACTTACCGGTCCATTCCTTGAGATGAATTGTTCTCCGAAGTTTTCCCTCAAAATGGCCATAGAATCGCGAGCTGTGTGGCATGTAGCGCCATCTTGTTGAAACCACATGTCAACCAAGTTCAGTTCTTCCATTTTTGGCAACAAAAAGTTTGTTAGCATTGAACGATAGCGATCGCCATTCACCGTAACGTTGCGTCCAACATCATCTTTGAAAAAATACGGTCCAATGATTCCACCAGCGTACAAACCACACCAAACAGTGCATTTTTCGGGATGCATGGGCAGTTCTTGAACGGCTTCTGGTTGCTCTTCACTCCAAATGCGGCAATTTTGCTTATTTACGTAGCCATTCAACCAGAAATGAGCCTCATCGCTGAACAAAATTTGTCGATAAAAAAGCGGATTTTCTGCCAACTTTTCTAGGGCCCATTCACTGAAAATTCGACGTTGTGGCAGATCGTTCGGCTTCAGTTTTTGCACGAGCTGTATTTTATACGGTTTTACACCAAGATCTTTGCGTAAAATCTTCCATGTGGTCGAATAACACAAACCCAATTGCTGCGAACGGCGACGAATCGACATTTCACGGTCTTCAGCAACACTCTCAGAAACAGACGCAATATTCTCTTCTGTACGCACTGTACGCATTCGTGTGGTTGGTTTAATGTCCAATAAAGTAAACTGAGTGCGAAACTTGGTCACAATCGCATTAATTGTTTGCTCACTTGGTCGATTATGTAGACCATAAATCGGACGTAAAGCGCGAAACACATTTCGAACTGAACACTGATTTTGGTAATAAAATTCAATGATTTGCAAGCGTTGCTCGTTAGTAAGTCTATTCATGATGAAATGTCAAAGCATACTGAGCATCTTTCTCTTTGACACCATGTCTGAAATCCCGCGTGATCTGTCAAATACTAATGCATGAAAATCCTAACCTCAAAAAAATCACCCTTTATTTATAAAATGGGGGTATTTTAAATTCCAAAGTACTTTTACATAAGAGCCAGTCGTGCATTTTATTTTTTAAGTTACTTGAATACAATCAATAGCATTTTGGGTGACGAAGAAGGACATCCAATTGACTACAGTGCCGTGCACATGAACTATTCTATAAAAGCGAAAGATTTTAAAGTTTGGGTTGAATGATCTCAGAAAGTAGTCAACCCGTTTATTTGAAATAAATTTTATTATTTTCTATATTGTTATATTTATAATATGCACAAACATGAAAAAGCTCTTTTTTTCAAGTTTGAAAGAGAATCTAATTCGATACGGTATGTTATACATATAAACTAAAATTAATATTATTGTAGCAAATATGCTCAGTCTCATTGAGAAATGTTTTCATATGCTAATATTAATACTAAGAAAATATTCGTAGTTACAATTTGCGAAGCAACGCGAGTACGGGTCGGCTAGTAAATTATATTTACGTAAATTTATTTGATTTGATATATGTATGTACATTTATGTATGTACATATGTATGTACAATTACCGAACATTCAAATATAATAAGGGTATTCATGTAAGCGCGGAAAACCCTCGTAAACCTCGTAAACCAAATAATTTTATCTCCGCAGAAACGAGCTGTCAAAATTTGTATGGGAAAAAGTTTCTGCAAATCTCATAAAATTATCTCACAAATTTGCTGCGAAAAGTGCAGAAATAAACCTCGTAAACTAAAGAAGTATGGATTCTGACTTTTATTTTGACATTTCACAAAATATTTCCCACATTTACGCAAGTATTTCTTAGGGGGTGTTCATGAAAACATGCTGCAGAAAATTATATCTTTCTACAAAGCGGAAAATTATCCCTTAATGTGTTTGCAGAAAATAAATCTTGGCGATGCGCTGATGTGAAAATCAATGAAGAGCAACTGACTTATGTTTATATATGCGTTTAAGCTAGCAACAAAGAAAGATGGAGACAATTGAGCAAACAAATCTCGTATTGTACAATTCGTCGCTGATGGTCTTCAACTAGTAGACTATTTGATGCAACAAAATAGAACAAATCTAACGCTTAAAGAAGAGAAATCATTTAAATAAATACATACAGTTGCGGTCAAAATAATAGTAGTTTAAATAAAATCTTTGGTGAATTTTCATGTTTTTGTAGAGGAATATTCTGTTGTCAGATGAGTCCAAGTGTTATATGATGGAAGGGTATCTCCTCAATATATAAAAAGGCCTCCAAGCACAGAATATAATCCACGCTTCGCAGCCAAGATAATAAAATATGGAGGATCCAGCATAATTCTTTGGGCATGTTTTTCCTTCTATGGTGTTGGGCCATATACCGGTTTGAAGGAATTACGGATCAGCCTCTTTATGTGAAGATCTTCGAGGAAGATATGTTCCCACTGAAATGCGTCTTTCAATAAGCCAACGACACAAAGCATACAAGTAAACTTGGGAAGCAGTGGTTTCAAGAAAAGAGGGTTAATGTCATGGAGTGGCCTGTACAGTCTCCAGACCTAGTTGCTAGTTGTAAGCCAACTACTAACACAGCCCTTTGGGAAGCTATCAGCGGTCTTGGAGGTCCACACCTGTAGAAAGATGTGAAAATCTTTTTAAGGGGCATGCAACTAAATATTAATTTAAGCTTCAAACACTCCACTATCACTTTTGGTAAAAATTGTCTATTAACTTTGCCTTTTGTAATATTTAAAGGTGGATTTTGAATGCTGAATTTAAAAATGATTTTTTCTGAAATTAAAAGCCAAAAAAGCATTAATTTGAAAATCAGATGAGTATTTATTTCTTTTAAATTAGTAGATTAATTTATTTTAGTTTTTGTTGTGTCAAAAAAATAAATAGAAATAGAAATTATCAAAAAAAGAATGCTTGTCTGTGGGTGTTGAATCCGTTCAGAATCTTAACTTATTTAATCTTCCGATAACAACACATTTGAAATGTACATAAACAACAACAGGGGTGGTATAGCACCCCAGTCAGGATTAAATGCAGAAAAAATACTTTTAAGGATATTATAAATTATTTATTGAACTATAACACTACATAACGTTTAACAAAAACAAAAAATAAGGAAATTCGTAAAAAAATTTATTGTCAGGAAATAAAAATAATTAAATGCAGATGCTTATATCTTTGCTGTATTCGGGACATACGGGACAATTGCATTTTAAGTATGAAATGTTGCTTTTGCTGTCTTGTTTTCATAAACAAATCACACACTCCGACCGCTTCTCTAATTTAGTAGGGGGCTCACCTTCATGTGACCCCAGTGGGTGTCCTAAGACCCCCTTTATTTTTTCAACTAATTTTCGCGGCTAATTTTTTACTAGAGGTCGCTAAATATGAAGTTAAGATACCTCGGGGACTGCTCATCAGTAACTGAAACTTGAGATATTAAATCACAAATACATAGATCAGCTGAAAGAGAAATCAAGCCAAATAAAAATTACGATTAAAATAAAATTGCCTGGGGTGATAAAAACACCCCTGTTGTCATCGGAAGGTTAAATTTCTTTGCAAGCATTATCTAATTTAGTAACTAATTCTTGAAGTCTATTGAAAATGAAAGAGATTAAACACCAAATGGATGTGAGTTCGAAATAATTTCGTATCTACATTATGTATATGTAAATGATATTCACAATATGAATATTTCAAAAAAACTATTTAGTATATTTTTATTTTATTGAAAATTGATTTTGAATTCCTGACATATGAATGACATTTTTTAAAAAATGTTATAAAATCATTGTTTTTCCCCAATTTTAAATGAAATGTCAAAGATTAATTTCCACCAAGTGCTTAGCTCTCAATCTATCGATTATGATTAAAGAATGCTAGACAATGTAATTAAACAACGGTTAGATAGGAAAATACTAGACCAAATTGGTATTGTCTACGTGTCTACAAATTTAACTTGTGTACCGGATGAAGTAGGCTGCCTTACCAAAATGGTGGCATATTGACGAATTACCGGGGTGACCAAATGAGAGCTGTCTGATATCTGCTTCGAAATTGATCTGAATTTTTCTGGAAGGAATATTACCTTGAGTTTATCTTAAATAACCTACTGGGATCGACATAGGTGTTGCTCTTTCAATAATTTATATGGTGACCGATAAATTGATTTATCTTTTTGTTAAGAATTTACTTAATAATTTGGTAATTGTAAAACATTTTAGTATTTTTTTTTTTTTACTTTAAACACTATTTTAACTAATATTGTCCTAATGTACATATCTTTTTAATAGCCTCTAAGCAAACACACCTTTGACATTTGACATTTGTAAATCACAAAGTGTCATTTGATAATAAGAATGGGTAGATATTAAAAAATAATAAAACAAGCTATCCGTGAAGTATTAACAAAATATTTGAAAGGCCCATGTATGCCATTATGTATATGGAATAAGACATTGTTTAAATGTTTGCCTCGGCTTCTTACAGTGGTTTAATTTTAAATGACGAAAATGACTTAAATGACATTCCGCAAAGATCCGGCTGAATTTGAGCGATGGCATGTGTAATGTTCATTTCATCGCTCAGAGTTGCATTTTACTCGTGTAGACTTGCGACTTCAGAAAACCCCATAAGAAAACGTCTAGCGGGTTCAAAAGGCTTGGCCTTGTTGGCCAATTCACATCACCTCTGCGAGAGATAACCTTACCCTCATATCGTTCATGCAGAATGTCAGTCACAGCCACATATCATCTAGGTCTAAATGGTTGAATTTGGGCCATAAAAAATTGGTTATATGTAATCGTTTTATAGCGCTCGCCATTGACGGTAACTGCTTCACCAATGACGCCACCTGCCCAAAATCCAAACCAAACGGTAAATTTTTGAAGATGTATTGTCACCTGGTGAACCTCGCGCAGCTTTGTGTCATCTTATATCCGGAAATGTTGCTTTTTAACACAGCCGTCAATTCAAAAATGCGACTCGGCGCTAACGATGCTTTTTCACTTAAAATCGCGGTCATCTTTTGAATGCTCCGAAGCACAGTCAGCGAACAAACGGTGACAAGTGCCGACGCAAAATTTACAAACTTATAGTCTGCGAAAGGTCGAGTTCTTTTCCAAGGCGAGGAACCGACTGCATCGGGTTCTGCTATACACTTTCACGTTTACTGAACCGGTCATCTCAAATTTGGCCAACAAACGTTCAAAAGTCAACTGCGAAAGGCCAGCACATCTATCGTTTGCACTGACGAACACTCATTTTGATAATAAAGTTTCATCATTTGGATAATAATAAACAACAGATTTGACAGATGTCACCAAAGCAACATGGCCGTCAAAATCAACCCGCGCCAATTAAAAAAAAAACTCTTTAACCCTGTAATATACGATAAAAAAAGGTTCAAAAATACCCGGTTTTTAAGTTAAAGTCGTTTTGTTTATAATAATTTTAAGTGTTTCTGTAAATAATATATTTTTAAAATATTCACTTCAGTCTTACGAAAATAAATAAAATGTATATAACTACATACGTAAAAGTATACGAACACACTAAAAATGATAATTATTATTATTAATAAAATTCAGCTAAAATCTATTAAAATAGCGCTTATTAAAAAATTGTAAAAAAAAAAAACTTTTAAAAGTGAACAAAAAGTACGTTTTCGAATTTCAATTCTTTTCAATAAATATTTTAACACTCTGTTTAATGAAAGATTTGATAAAATATTATTTGAAATTTATTATAAAAAAAATAGAACTCAATCGGTCTCACTTACTCAGGTTCGACTGTAGGAAAATGTCACCCAACATCGTGACTGTGTGTAGAACTGGTGTCGTAAACTGTATTTTTGCGCGTGGGAAATGGGTTCGGCGTTGTTGTCGTTTTGTTGTATCGATAAAATATGGTGGTTGCAAGTGATGTTGAGAGTTGTTTTGCACTAAAATGCAATTAGATACTTCAACTTCTGTGAGGTTGTCTTAATTTTTATGAGAACGAAGAGTGGGTTTTTTGTACGAAGTAGATAGATTTTTTCTTTGTCTCTAGGTTCAGATACTTTTCATACAAATGACCTTGATGTAAGTATGTACAAGAAAATAACAATCACAAAAACAATAATACTTAACAACTTCAGAGGTTGTTGGCGGTGTGTAATTGTGTGCGATGTTTGATTGCAAAATAAAGAAATGAGTAGTGTGACTATTTTACAAAATAGATACGAATTCAATGAGTTCATAATTATTTAGGTCTGTTGTTGTTGTTGTGATAGCTGGATAACAATAATAATTATAATTATTGCACTGAAGTTACGGATTTGTATTTGTTGATAGATTGACACGCTTTGGCTGTCGATATTAATTCCATTGATTGAAAATATCACGTTCGTGGAACGGATGCAGTGCTGCTAAATTTGGTGCAAAATGTCTGAACTTAAATTATGGGCTTGGCACAACTAACGATATGGATTTGGGTTAATTACGGTGAGTGTCAACTTGGAAGCAGAAAACGATTTGAGTTGAATGGCCCGTGTGGTATAATTAGAATATATAATATTATTTGTTCAGGAGGCTTGATTTGGTGAAATGTTATTGATGTAATATACCCCCTATAATTACAATAACAGGTTCTTATACCAATTAAAGATAATGGTCGGACATACATAATTAATTAAAACGATAAGAGACTCTAATAACAAAATGTTTCGCCCATCATTTGAAGTTGTTTCGATATTACTCTTTTTAAGGAGTTTAATATAAAACTTCATAAAATTATAACTTAGTGAACTTTTAGATCTCACTACACAGGGTTTTTGTACATATGAAAACTTATCTTTCTTTTTAAACATTTATGTTTTTTTGTTGTAATTTCAATTTCAAAAATGGGCATTTCGAAAGATAGCTAGTTGTATGAAATTTTAAAAACCTACAAAGATTACAAATCAATATAATTTTTTAGACGTATTTGTCTAAGTAGGAGTAGAAAAGGCAATGTAAAACTTAAAAGTCTCACCGTTCTAAGAAAAATTCATCATTCAACAACAATTGGAAGTACTCCATATAATCTTTAAGAATATTTTAGAAGGTGGGTAGATTTCACGCCCTTTGAATGGAAAATCCTAATTTTTTCAATTTTCCTCGTTCTACAATAATCGGAAATACTCAATATAATTTATAAAAATTTTTGAGAAATTGGAAGAATGCCACTCCCCCTGAATAGAAAGTTTTAAATTTTTGATTTTTACCTTTCCACACTTACGGTTGTGCGAAATTACAAGGTTCTACTTTGTCGAAGATTGTTCCATAATTCCGATAATTTGTCCGTGAGTCAGTCACTTATGGTCCTAACGATTTTTGAAGTCCTATTTTTCAGGAAGGAGCCACTAACGCTAAAGAATTGACATTTTTGTGAATTGCCTGTGTTTCATTAGCTAACCAAATTTTGTCAATTTGAGGTTTCTGACTCTATAAGTAAGGTACATTGTGTATGAGTATATCGCAAGGAAAAATACGGGTGTTTGAGAGACAGTCCTAGACGCTACTGAAATTCGAAGAGGTTCGAAAATCGCCAGAATTTCTTCCTGGAAAAGGGGTGAAGTGCCGCGAATTTGGCTGAGCAGTTTCGTGTCCGATGAAGTTTTACTCAAATGCACATTGAGAGTTCAAGCAGGATTAGTAAAATTAGAATTTTTTGAAGTTATTTTAGTAGGATCTGTAGGATAGGAATTACTGCAGAGTATAAGAAACTGACAGTTTGAAGTTTTGACAGTTCGAACATTGTTTCTTACATATTCTTGAACTTTATTTCGAAACATACAACTTTGCTAAATGTTTGCCAATTATATGTAATGTTTAAACCTCGGATTCATTGATTTAGTAACGGGTGATTTTTTAAGAGCTTGAGAACTTTTTTTTAAAAAAAACGCATAAAATTTGCAAAATCTCATCGATTCTTTATTTGAAACGTTAGATTGGTCCATGACATTTACTTTTTGAAGATAATTTCATTTAAATGTTGACCGCGGCTGCGTCTTAGGTGGTCCATTCGGAAAGTCCAATTTTGGGTAACTTTTTCGAGCATTTCGGCCGGAATAGCCCGAATTTCTTCGGAAATGTTGTCTTCCAAAGCTGGAATAGTTGCTGGCTTATTTGTGTAGACTTTAGACTTGACGTAGCCCCACAAAAAATAGTCTAAAGGCGTCAAATCGCATGATCTTGGTGGCCAACTTACCGGTCCATTCCTTGAGATGAATTGTTCTCCGAAGTTTTCCCTCAAAATGGCCATAGAATCGCGAGCTCTGTGGCATGTAGCGCCATCTTGTTGAAACCACATGTCAACCAAGTTCAGTTCTTCCATTTTTGGCAACAAAAAGTTTGTTAGCATTGAACGATAGCGATCGCCATTCACCGTAACGTTGCGTCCAACAGCATCTTTGAAAAAATACGGTCCAATGATTCCACCAGCGTACAAACCACACCAAACAGTGCATTTTTCGGGATGCATGGGCAGTTCTTGAACGGCTTCTGGTTGCTCTTCACTCCAAATGCGGCAATTTTGCTTATTTACGTAGCCATTCAACCAGAAATGAGCCTCATCGCTGAACAAAATTTGTCGATAAAAAAGCGGATTTTCTGCCAACTTTTCTAGGGCCCATTCACTGAAAATTCGACGTTGTGGCAGATCGTTCGGCTTCAGTTCTTGCACGAGCTGTATTTTATACGGTTTTACACCAAGATCTTTGCGTAAAATCTTCCATGTGGTCGAATAACACAAACCCAATTGCTGCGAACGGCGACGAATCGACATTTCACGGTCTTCAGCAACACTCTCAGAAACAGACGCAATATTCTCTTCTGTACGCACTGTACGCATTCGTGTGGTTGGTTTAATGTCCAATAAAGTAAACTGAGTGCGAAACTTGGTCACAATCGCATTAATTGTTTGCTCACTTGGTCGATTATGTAGACCATAAATCGGACGTAAAGCGCGAAACACATTTCGAACCGAACACTGATTTTGGTAATAAAATTCAATGATTTGCAAGCGTTGCTCGTTAGTAAGTCTATTCATGATGAAATGTCAAAGCATACTGAGCATCTTTCTCTTTGACACCATGTCTGAAATCCCGCGTGATCTGTCAAATACTAATGCATGAAAATCCTAACCTCAAAAAAATCACCCGTTAGTTGAAGCCATTTTCGTAAACGCCATTTGTATCAAAAATGGAATTCCAAACTGCACAAGTCAACTGTTCAAAAACCCAAAACAAATGTTTCTCGTTTTCGTAACCTTCTCTTGTTCGTAATATCTCCTTAAGTACGCTTCAGTCCAAACCAAGAACCCAAAACGAAATTTGTATGCAAAACCATTATTTTCGATATAGCAGGTTGCTTAAGTCGCATGTTCGTTGATCTTTGCGGCGCAACTCTTCAATAAAAAAAAATCAAGTTGAAGTTGATTTGACTTTTCCAAAAATGCCCACAGTGATTTTCCGTGACTGGAACCGGAGTTATAAGTTCTTGTATTTGATGTAAAATTATGCAATTTTTAGGATTAGAGATGGTTATTACTGTTGACATATTGGTAGCTATAAGCAAAGACAAATCGCAAATTTGAAGTTTGAGATCTGTCATTTGGATTCGAGCTTCGACACTTATAAAACATTGATGAATGGAAAAAAGAAAAACGTTCATTGGTTCGGATAATAATGGTACACTCAGCGAAGATACTAAATAATGGTTTTATTAGATTTAAAGTTTAATTTTAACTTACTTCTTAAATACATCACAAATTCAAGAAAATATGATATTGTTGTGAAATAAAACAACCATTCTTAGGGGCAAGATATATCTATAACTGAATCATTGAAAATTTTGATTAAAATTTTTAAGACGATGAAACATACTATAATGGCTTTAATTGGTATTTTTAGTCTAAAAAATACTTAATTCTGATTTAAAATTGCATATATTATTTCACCGACAGAAAGAAATGTCAATGAACTGCTGATTTTCGTTTCTTTAACTTGGAACACAATCGTGCCACTGAATGTGTTCGGTTCTCTTTCTATTCTCAAATGTCAGTTTTGCTTTCAATGACCAACTCTAATCTCAAATACATAGAATTGTATATTCACTGATAGGATCTATTCCTAATAGCGACTTTTCAATGAATTCAATGAGGCATCAGTTCCCTTACTCAAATTTTTCGTCAAACTTTTTGATCGAAATGGAACCACCGAAGTTTGATGATGTAAGAATTCTGCACAAAGAGAAAAGAATTAATGCGAGATTCACTTTTGAAAACGTATTAACTCAACATGTAATTGAAACACTTGCATACATTGTGATAATTTTCTTTGTCGAGTTTCAATATTTGCTTAGTAATTTGTTTCAATGCTTAAACTTGAAACAATTTTTTTTTAAATAGTTTATTCAAATGAAAATCAGTCACAAGATTTAATAGTAGGTTATTTATTAAATTAACTTAAATTAAAAATGCGAAATAAAATTGCAAATCTTTTTCTTTCAAAGAAATTAAAGAACTTCAAAATCTATTATTTCAAATTCATATCAGTTAATTAAGAAAATTGTAAATGTATTATTATATAAATAACAATTTTTCATTTTGATGTTAAAATGGAATGTTTTTGTGATCCACAGAAAAATGCAAAACATGGGAAGACGACGAACAAATAATTTTCAACATAAGTCTTTGTTAACTATGATATAATCTAAATTCATAACGAACATCTTTTAACAAACAATAAGAAATGTAAAAAAGGTGTCTACAACTTCAGACTTCGCAAGCCCATCTTTAGCAAATTTACTTAATTAACTGAATTTATTTTCCATCCAAAAACATCTATGATACAGAAGCCCTCTCCAAAATGAAAAACAAACATACATATTTGTCTATAGTAATTTGGCGAATTTCGTACAAATTAAACTATGCTAATATTTTCATTGTCTCACTTTTTCAATAGCCCCTAAATCTAACCCATTTCAAGAACTCTCACACGTTTTCACACAAAAATTGCGTGTCAAAATTTAATTCGCCTTGATGATATTCTATAACGCAGAATATTACCACTCAATACCTCTTATGACTCTGAATAGATTGCAAGCATTTCCACATGAAGGTGATATAAATTTCCGCGATAATCCCCTAATATACGAACCAATACGAACGTCTTACAAACGCACAACGACGCGACACCCTAATATCGAGACTTTGTTCCATCAAATTTCTTTAAAACACGTTGTTTTCTTATCGAATCGGCCTTCAGGTTATCAAGATGGGAGCTAAGAAAGAGTGTGAGAAAAAGTGTTGTAGCACTTAAGCTCTTGAGAATCTCTCATAAATTTTAACCGATAGCTGAAAACCAAACAATTCCTTAAATAGGCATAGCTATAATGCCTTATCACTATCAGTAAAGCCAATAATGTCGTTGTATCTTTCTTCAAAATGTCAATATTTTGATTGCACGGGCAATAAGAAATAAAGTTTATCTTATTGATCGATTTTCATTGAACACATACACAAGCAGCAAAGTGAGACAATGTGTGCCCTGAAAGTCGGGAAGTCTTGAAACGTGTTATGTGCCATAAAATTTGCTTCTAAAGAATTAACTGTTCCGCTCTTGAAAGAAGGCAAACACAACACGGGGAAGTTGAGGGTTTTGCCATGGTGAAATCGACAGACAACACTTATATTGGAGGACTTATGACGAAAAACATCGATGGAACAATGTTAAATTGAGGACTTTTGAGTCAATATCCCATTCCGATATTGATTTGATTATTTATGAAAGAAACTTATTCAGACCTATTCATTTGCACGCAAAAATGAGAAAACGAAGGTGATTTCCCGTTGTGTTTGTATTTATGGTAATAAAATAAGGGTGTGTTATTGCGTCTTGAATTCCACTAAAAAAAGGGTTGGTAAAGGGATTAAAACATTTTTCAATTTAATTAAATTATGTCATAATATAAATTGGTGGGTTATGAAACTTGTCATAATAATTTGTTGCTAAAAACTTTATGGTGGGATGAAAGCCTAGACAAAACGGATAAATGTAGACGCATAATGAATTCAACTAGTAAAGCCTAGTACTCACCTAGCGTGAAATGAAAAATAAATACGTTCCAAATTACACGCGGAGAATAGAAATGAAAATAGAATAAACTTTTCCACGTGAATTTTTGATACTCACCTGAAATAATGAATACATTCATTAAGTAAACTCTCGAGAGCCGTATCAAAAAATTCGTTATTCATTCTTTATTTCTATTTATAAATTTTCATTTTTTTATTTTCAAACAAAATATTTAAATTAACTGACAAATGTCACACTTTTCCACCCTGCTTAAACTTTTTCCAGATGGTTGTACATTGAGAAATGAAAATTTGGCGTGGAAAAAGTTGTGGAACATAATTGTTTTTTCAATCCACATTTTGGTACTCACCTCTCGTTGGGGATTTCATGCGAGTGAACCAGCCCCCACATTTATATGAAATTTTCATTTTCACTTGAACTGAGTACTAGGCTTAAGAGGGTATGTACTTCAACTTGATATAAAATATTTTCGGTTAGAAAAATGAATGAAATTATTTTGAGAAACAAGAGTTACCCTGGGTTTTATACTTCAGTTTATATAGAGTCAGTGTTTGGTTTCATGTAATGGAAAGTTCCAGGTTTTATTCAAAATCAACAATAAGACGATGGGGAAGTTCACAAAATGGTTTCCTGCATTCCGTCCGTCACAGTGTACAGAGAACTTTGTACATAACATTTTAATGTAAATTATCTAAAACGTGAAGATCGCATTCAACGGTTTTGGGGTTTTTGACTTTTTTGCCAAATGACCTAGGAATTTTAAATGCCTGTAGTTTCTAACGGCGCTATAATACAGGTTAATATGTTTGTTTCCGAAAAATTTGCGTATTCAAAATATTGCTAGCATATAGCACAAAAGTATTTAGTGCTCAAAATTTTGCGATGACTTACTCTTAAAATTTTTGAGCAGAGTAAATATTTAAATGGAAATACAGATTGGGTTTGATTGCCTAGTTATCAGAATGAGATTTAAATATTGAGCCGAGTAAAGTATTATCCACATTCCTGTAGTGCGGCTAAAGAAAGAATCTCTGAACTTTATAGTGTGTCTGATGTGGGACTCAAATGTAAGCAGATAGGTGTAAGTATTACAGTTGAATTGTCTCGGGAACGAAATGCGACTGTTTATAAAACTATCGAAAAAATTAAAAAAGACGAAGCATTGTGACTTTGCTCGAAATATCACATAGAATCTGTCACTAAAGTTATTGGAAGTTCAAACTTAATCATCATCATTCATCTCAAAGTATTAGACATATTTTCAGGTTTATCTTTACCTGGAAAATCTCATGTCAATATTTCTCATACTTAAGAGTGTCCATGAGGGTAGATCTAAGGTTACTCCAGAACTGATTTGTATTTTATATTTCACTTTAATTAATAAAACAAAGTTCTAACACAATCATTAACAGCTTTTTAAGCTGTTGGGGTGTAATGGGAGCATCAGAGTTGTATTCAAGTTTTGAATCAGAATAGCCTTTATAAATTACAGCCAGATCAGAACAGTTGGATCTTTGAAGAAAATTTTGAGACTTAGCGACGCACGGCCAATATGTGGTTATTAAACAAAAATTGGTTTTGATGCACCGACATTTTGAAGAATTTAATTTTACGTGGCATCTTAATCTCCATTTGCTTATACTATCGAGATCAAAATTTAATGCTGCCGTTTTATTCCCAAATCTAAATAACAAGTAAATGAATCTAGAATCGAAAATAAAAACCTGAAAATACTGTCATCAGCAAAATAATTTAAAAGGTAAGTAGTTGCAAATATAAGATTTTGTTGATGAAAATGAAAAAGAGTGTTGGAGAAAAAACTGAGCCTTGGGGCATACCAAGCTATTTTATGAATATTAAATTTCCAATACAATTACTTCGATTTGTTTTGAAGGGTCCGAAAATAAATGTCTTATACAATGGTTAGGGTTTATTATACTGACGGCTCAGTAAAATCGTTGACAAAAAGGCTACGTTCAAGTATCGTCAGAGTACATTGAAATTTTCGTGATAATAGAAAGTGGTGCCGTCAGTAAACTGCAACTTTGATTTCCCCATACAATTTCGACATTTAAATTTTATGAATTTTAAGGGCGAAATTCTTTTGATAAATATTGGTTTTAGGTAGTAGAGTGTGTTAGAAAACATTTTTAAGAGCAATATTTCCAAGAACCTTAGCTCTAATTGTTTTCTTCAAAACTTTGGATATTTTAAAAAATATGAGCTTTCAAGAATTCTACTAGTGTCTGTTGACCGCAGACAATCCCGTGTGATTTCTGACTTGGTTCTTAAGCAGTTTTAAAGCAGATCCCGGTTTCAGAAACAATATTAAATAAACGGGTATGTCAACAAGCTGATGCAAATTTTCAAGAGGTCCACCAAGTGCCTTTGTACTCAGCTCATGAGGCTTGTTTCTTCCAAGTCTCCGTTTTTCAATGTCTCTTACACTTAAGACTGTTTCCATCTCAGAAATGGTACTACTTCGCAGTCGCGTCGCTGATTTTGTGATACAGCGTGTTTTTTTACCGCTTCTACGACCATTTCTTCCTAAAGGTATTGATGTAAAAAACAAAATGACGATGATATTAGCAGCACCATCGATGGTGGCTGCAACCGTTCAATAATAATCAATTTCTTTTGCTCCAAATTGAATGATTAATATAATGAACGACATTGGTTGCAACTTCTGCGTGCTTTGAATGCAAGGGACCTACAACTTTACTGCAAACCGCTAATAAGCAGAACTTTTTCATGACAAACAATACTCTTTGGATTTCTCGCAAGAGGCAGTACACTTGAAAAACTTTTATGCAGTGACTGAGAATCGAACCCAATATAAAATGTTAATAAAAGGGGCTTTCCAAATAAAACAATCCTTTGATATCTCGCACGTAACTTCTGTTATACCTACATATTTAACACCTACCCATGTCTATCAGAAAAATCTGAATTTAGGTTCAGAGGTTTTTTAAAACTTTGTGTGTTGTGTGAAATAACAAGGTTCAACGGTGACGGAAAGTGGTCTGTAATTTTGATGATCTTTAAGGGATTTTTGAAGTCCTATATCTTTGAGACCAATAATGCGAAAGAGTTGAAAATAATTTGGCAATGCACCTGCGCAGCAACCACTGTAAATTTTAAGTTTCTGACTCTATTGGTACTGAAGATAGAAGCTGGTCGAAAATACCTGAGTTGTTTCCTTTAAAAAGGGTTGAGTGCCGCGAACGTCACTGGGCACTTTGATAATGGTGAAATGGATATTTTTCCTAATTTTTTAACAGGTACTTCTAAGTATTTGCGTTCCAAAATATTGTGAGAATATATTGAAATGGTTTGATGTCATAGTTATGATCATAGCAAGTTTGTGCATTTTTTTCTATCAAAAGAGATTCTCACGTCTAAGACTTTCAGAAAATCAGATGCAGCCTTAAATTCTTTGTTTTTACAAGAAATTATAGCTTAACATTTTATTAAACATAATTCTTATAAGTCTTGAGTACAAGTTTATCGAATAACTTAATCAAAAAGATTGATATAAGCGACTTAAAGCCAGCAAAAAAAATCGTGTGTACTCTTGATTTTTTTTTTTTTATGAGGAATGAACCCAAGAAATAGTTAATCTTGAATACAAATTGCAATAAAAATAATTCATTAATTATCAAGAGTATTCTCTAAGAACAGGATCTTATATAATAAAGAAACAATGGAAAAATACTAACATCTAAAACCTACTATTTGTCATAGACATTTGAATTTTAAATAAAAATCACTTTTGCTCAAAGAGGTGCTGAATCTTGAATTTGCTTACTTCATAATACAACAAAAAAAAATAATAAAATAATTCGCGTTTTGGTCATAAATTAGATAAATTGCAATAAATTTGACAACTCGACTAATAAAAAACACAAAGTTCAAGTCACACAGAATTTAAACCTGTATTCTTCTTTTTTAAATTATTTTAACATAAAAGCTAATAAGAGATATTCAAATGGTTTTATGAACTTTTTTTAATTGACAGATAGAGCGATAGGGTAGCTTTCTTGAGTTATTAATAAAATAAGGGGCAGAATTCACGGTTGCAAGGGTCGCGGTCGTGTCGTTGCAGCGGGCTGAAGATCAATCTTTTAAGTACTGACCAAAGGACAAAAATGTGTACCTTCCAAAACTATTTTTAATTGTAAATAATAATTCATCAGGAAATTAGGTAAAAAACCAGATGAAAGGAATTAATTTTCTTTGTGTCAAAAAACGAAAGGTTGTGTCGAACAGAAATGTTGAAAAACTCGTTAATCATTTATATTTTGGTTTTTGCAATTATTGATCCTGGTTTTGTATAGCTTAAGGACAATAGCCCACATGTATGTATACCTATACATATACGTACATACATATATAACTTTTGTAAATAAAACTTTTTTGCAAGAAAACGGAGGTATTATCGACAAGGATTCCCAAACTGGATGCTACGGCTTTCCAAGTAGAGGTGAGAACAATCAAGCGCATAGTCCAAATTTTAGAATCTTTTAATTCTTCTTCCACTTTCTCAAATATTTGTAAGCCTTGATAAGAAAAAGAATACAGCATTGTTATTTTTTGTTGACATATTAAAAGCCTTTGACATGGCAATTTTGATAAATTAACTTGAAAGTGCTGGGTTTCGAGGTTTCATAAGTGATTGGTTAAGAACATATTTAAATGTAAGAACCCAAAGAGTGAAATTTGATGGTATTAGGAGCGATACAAAGACATTCGATTTGGGAGTGCCACAAGGTTCGGTTTTGGGACCAATACTTTTTGTTGGTATATATTAATTATTTATTCAGATTGCCATTTAGGGATTCTTTGACATCTTTTGCAGATGATGTGAGCTTTTCTTATTAAACAGATAGTCGTATTAATCCTATCTGATATATATTGGGATCTCAGCTGGTTAAGAATCTGGTTTGCAGAGCACAAACTGATAATTAGTTCTAAAACTAAGGTAATGTGTTTGAGTTTGTTTGGCCAAAAAATTGTTGATGCTGATCTCTTTTTCCATGCTACTGAGTGTCAAAAATTTAGACTTTTTAAATGTACCTGTAGTCATATGGATACTTCTACAAACTTTACTGATTCCACGAGCTTTAGGGATAAATGTTTTAAATTAGAAATAGTAAATGAATTCAAGTATTTGGGATTGATTATTGATTCTAGAATGAGTTTTTATAACCACACAGAAAATCTTAGACAGTATTTTCGGTGCACTCTTAGAAATTTCTTCTTTTTGCGTAAAATTTGCTCTTCTTAACTGCTCTTTAAGATTTATTATGGCATTTTTCATTCCAAACTATAATATGGAATTTCTTGTTGGGGAGGTTCCTATTACAACAAAATACAGCCTCTTTTAGTTTTAAAATAAAATAGACAAAAAAATAGTTTTCTGAAGAAAATATGTGGTAAGCCTCGTTTGTACCCTAGTTCTCCACTATTTAGGGATTTGAAAAATTCTTCCAATGCGACATACATACATATGTATGTAATGTTCTAAAAATTTTCTTTAAAAGGTCAGGTAATCTTAATTTTAGATTAATTGATAATTATAGTTTACGTGGTAATTTTTACTTGCGATATAGGGCAAGTTCTGCATTTGGAAAAAAAATCGAACTCGAGATTTTGATCAAAGTTGACATTACGATGATAGCGAAGACGAAAAAAGTGGGTCCGACAATTCCGTCTGTCTGTCTGTATGTCTGTATGTCTGTACCTCGAGCTACAGCCTAAACTACCGGAGGTATTTTCTTCAAACTCGGTAGTTAAGGGTTTTTGGTGATTCCCTAGAGGAGAAATTGAAATTTTTTTTTTAGCTCCAAAAATAACGGTACCCCCCATACACCCGTAATGCAAAATCTTATTTATCTCGAAAACGGCTCTAACGATTTTGATAAAAAAAAAAATTAAGTGTGATATTATGGATATGGACTACATTTTTGTCAAAAAAAATTTTGGGGCAAAATGTTATTAGGGGTACCTGCCATAGACCCTTTTTTTTGATTTTCGACTTTCTCATTAACGGCTGTAAGGATTTTAACCCAACATTTTTAGCAGGAGTCCCCTTAAGTTTAAAATAATATTGTATATAAAAATTTTTGGAAAAATATTTATTGGGTTTAAAAAAAAAAAAAAAAAATTCTTAAATCAATATCTTCAAAACCTATGAACGATTATTTTTTGAAATTATTTCCTAAAACCAATATTATTAAATACTTAAAATTCGCATGCCACATTTTTTTCTTGAAAAATTTTAGAGAAAATTCTTATATAGAAAACTTATTTAATAATAAAACGATTTTTTAAGGTTTATTTGCATAAATTCATACTTTTTCGGAAACCAGACGGCAATTTTA
Organism: Philhelius festivus; assembly: GCA_963931855.1. Taxonomy (NCBI): domain Eukaryota; kingdom Metazoa; phylum Arthropoda; class Insecta; order Diptera; family Syrphidae; genus Philhelius; species Philhelius festivus. The sequence continues at coordinate 50,518,885 of OZ007557.1, read as the reverse complement.
TGCATTTGAACATTATTATCTCATTAAATCCATGTTTTATGTTTATAAAATGTATCTTAAATTCCAAAGTACTTTTAAATAAGAGCAAGTTCGTGCGATCCAGTCGTGCATTTTATTTAAATAAGTGTCTATACCGGTGTTTCGAACAACCGCATTTCTAAATTCTTATAGCATTTTCTCATGTCGAATATTTAATAGACTCCCTAATTCTGTCAGGATACAAAGTTTTCATTTTATATTTATGAAACAAGTTAAAAACTGGCTCCTTAGTCTTGATAATGAGAGTATCGAATATCTTGTAAATGGTTTTTCCTGATGTTTTCATGAATTGTTTAACTTTAATTCAATTTAATGATATTTTAACTTTCTTTTTTAATATTTCTTTTTTAAATGTCACGCCACCACCGCTAAGAATGACAATAACTCTATTTTTATAAAAATACTTTCGTCACTTATTTCTTTTTTTCTATAAATAATGTACTTATTTGGATTTTAAGAAATAAAATGTTTAATCAATCAAAAATTACAATCCCATGGTTACATGAGGCTGATCCTGACAAGAAGCTTCATAGGCGCTGCGTTCCAGCGTTTACGTGCATCGTAGCTCAAGAGATTCCTTCTAGCACTAATCTGCGATAGCAAAATAAATTCATTACGGAAATTTTCGAGAAGTTTGGATTCAACGAACCGAAATAGTATAGCCCGAATTCATTCACAAGGGAGAGTTGCGAATTGTTTAGGGGGATTGTGTCAAAGGTGTTGTTCACCCTCCGGAGGACTTGGTACTCCCAAAGTATAAGAATGGATACTACGTTCAGGAGAATAATGGTTCACACAAGAAGCCTCAACGAGCAAAATGTCTATTATGTAGTCCTGACCAACGTCGTTCTCACAGAAGTATGGACAGATGATGCCGCCAGGCCGAAATCCCCGCCAAACCGAGATTTTCTCTGGGTACAATTTGGTGGATCTCTTGTGGATTGTAATGGTTCTAAATTCAAAAATTTTGCTTGTTGGCAAATCTATTCATCCAGAAGTGCGCCTCGTCATTGAATATGATTTTTCGACCGAAATTGGGGTTAACTTTCAACTGTTCAAGGGCCCAGTTAGCGAACATACGACGACGGCCTACATCGGCCTACATGTCCTTAAGTTGACAAAAAAAAAAAACATTTGTGCGATTATATGGCCAGACTAAGTAGAGTCGAGGTAAATAATATTTATAAATAAATTCAAATAGGCCTTGCATCTCTTAGTTTGCATTTTTGTTTCTTTGTTGTTTTTAGCAAATCAGAAATAGTATGTTGATAATTTGCTAACGAGGTCTCAAGACCATTCAATTTGTGAATCATAGACGATGAGCTCAAAATCAAACTATCGATTATGTCATCCCAAAGACAAAAAACAAGCTGAAGATACTTGTTTCTTGTGATTCATCTACAGACTAACCGGAATCTGTTTATCTTTTTGTTCGTCTAATGAATTTAATTAATTTAATGTAAATAAACTCAAAAAAACACATCACAAGATTCGAAATCTAACAGCTTTTTCATAGCTAGAACTTCATTTATAGATATGTATGTACTTTGCCATTTGTCAAATTTATTTTTTTCTCAAGAGAAACCAAACGTGTGGGTCTACGAGTCTGTGTATACATACTGTTTCGAAATTTCGTCTATAAATGGATTGTTTACATCATTCGAAGTCACATTTACAATCAATTTATTAAAACAAATAATAATTCTCAATGATCATTAAACGTTATTGTGTCATTAAACAGAAACTAGTTGAATTCTATCCGCTCTCAGTGCTGTGTAGTAAAATTTAAAAAAAACACTAAATGGCACACGAGTAGGAGGCTTAAGAGTATGGTTACATTGTTTTGCGCAATTAAGACCCGTATAGTGTCTGAATCGATGATTGAGTTTGAAGCAAGTATTGTAGGCGAACTACGATTAAATTCAGAATTTTAAACTTCAATCACGACGAAGTTATATGGAGGTCTACCTACTTGGAGTCTCAAGACATGATAGATGGTAGGAATTTGCTAAACGAACATTTTATAAGACACGACATTATTTGTGAAAAAAGTTTTCTAAAATGGTATAATTCTAGATGTGGGCATGTGTTAACCTTCATCGAAGTAAATTGTCCAAGACTGAACCAAGAACTTACATTTCAATATTCATTTCTTATTGGCTTTAAATTTCAAGTAAGATGTCAGAATTTCTTCATAAGCAAAAGCCACCAATAAGATCAGACATGTTGAGCTTTGGAGATACAATGAATATCTTAATTTAAAAAGAGAATGGTAGCACTCCACGATGTATTAGCTTGCGTGTTGGACTATCAGACCTGTCGAAAACACTACACATTAATAGAAGGGAGTTTATTATTATTAGGCCTTGGTTTTCCATGGACTGTCGCGTCTACGACGAAAACCAAGGCCTAAATTGGTTTTGAGAAAAAGGGATTTATTAAAATTTTTACAATAATTATATCCAGGTAATTTTAAAGGCATCTGGCCAAGAAATTCCACAAGTCTAGTTGAAAAGAGTTATGTCTCAAAAATTTTATTTTTGAAAAACTTTGTACATATGTCGGCTAGAAGTGACATAAGCAAATGTAAAATTAAAATACATAATATCGTTATTGTTAAAATTAAAAGAAGAGGACCTTAAAAACTGCCCTGGGGGACCTAGGAGATAGCTAGGAATAGACAAGAAATAGATCTGAAACGAACAGGATTTTCGGAATTCTTGGTGAAAGGACATCTATTTAAAGTCTAAAAGTTCAAACCCGATGTTGGACACTTTGAAAAAGTAAAAAAGTCTTTCAGAATTTTTATTCAGGACTTTCTTTCAATAGATAAAGACAAGGTAGTTGCAATAGTGAACATGGAAATAGGTGAACATGTAGGGAATCTGGGTATTCCTTACAATATTCATTGTCGTATAGTTGTGGGGCTTAGCAGTTAAAGTAAACAGTCATTCATTTCATCTGTAAATGTCCTATTCTGGCCAGAATAAGAGCCCAACTATTCCGCGATTTTAACGAACTATCAGAACTGAAGATAAAAAACTTGATCTCTTTTCTTAACATGATGAATTATCTCCATGACAAAGTTTGACGACTTCTGTCAGTCGGCAGTCTAAACCGTACTGGAAATATTTAATTTTTAAATCTGTACTGTATGTGCAGGCTTAAAAATTGAGACAGTTTGGAATGCCATTTAAGGACACTACTCACAGCCCTGATTATACTAACAAGCCTTATAAAAAAAAAAAGTTTATCGTTTCTTCTTTTTTGGTATTTAATGATTCGTATCGTTAAGTATCCCGCAAAATTAAGTCTTTTGGAAAAAAACTAAAGGCAAAGACATTTGTTAGAAAGATAAAGACTATCAATAAATGGGACTGCAAATTTCCAGGAAAGCGACAAGATTTCTAATTGCGTACTTGAAAAGTTATCAAATCTTGCTCTTCTCCTGTTCTCCTTCAATAACTGCCTCAACAACTGCAGCCTGGAAAACCGCAAAAGTGGTCCCTGTCCCGAAGAAAAACAACCGCGCAAATGTGGAAGGATATCGGCCAATTTCTTTGCTCAGCTGCATGAGTAAGATACTGGAGGCGTTGATATTGAAGAAACTCAACACCTACCCTACATCCATTACTGTAACCTTATATTGATGTTACAATTATTAGACTCAACAAAAATTAAACTACTGTGGCGTGTTTGCTGGACATAGAACAAGCTTTCGACAGCGTTTGGATAAAAGGATTACTATTCAAACTCTCGAAACTTGGACTTCCTAATTACTTGGTAAGAATAATTAAAAATTTCCTAACCCATAGACTTTTTTATGTACAGGTAGAAAAACATTGGTCAAAGGAATTAACGCTGGAGTTCCTCAAGGATCAAAACTTGGACCACTGCTGTTCAACATTTACACTGCTGATCAACCAGCCAACATATCAGGTACAAAGACGAACCTTTATGCCGACGACTCAATCACATACGCCACCGCTTTTTCACCAGAAATTGCTGCCAGGAGAGTGCAAGAGCACATTAAAAACCTATGGAAATATTATGTCAAATGGGGACTGAATATAAACAGCGAAAAGACCGAACTCATGTGCTTCCGAACACCACATACCAAGACGAACGTTTGCAACACGCTGTTATACGATCAAACTAAAATTTTCAGACAACACTGAAGTGACAGTCAAATCATCAACGAAGTACTTGGGAATTAACTTTTCCAACAAATTCAAATTCAAAAGGCATGCAAACTTGATGTTGAAGAGAGCCAACTACTCTCTGCACTTAGTCCATCCGCTTCTCAGGAGGCGAAATGGACTAAGTCAGAAAACCAAGCTGCTTGTGTACAAACAACTTATCCAACCCGTTCTGACCTAAGCCTTTCCCATCTGGTTTACTATTTCACCTGCAGCAATGAAAAAGATGAAGCTTTTTGAAAGAAAGATGCTCCGCATTTGCACTGGACTGTACCGTAACCCACTGACGAAGATATATATATATCAACAAGGAATTTGTATAAAGAAGCAAAGTTAATACCATTGTACAAGTATTTACTGCAGCTCTCCGGAAAAATCATCAGGAACCTGGAAGATCATCCCAACACAGAAGTGCAACAACTTCTCCAGCATGAACTAGAGCCTAGTGACAAGTATCTATACACCCGAGCCATCACTGACGATCAATTTGAAAACATCATCCATAAAGACAACGCACCCTTTTACGAGAAGAACAACAATCAATACTACAGGGGATAAAACGTCCACTCATCAAAAATTATTATTAAGTTAATATTAAAAAATCATGAATTAGACTAAGAAAACATTATAAGCAAATAGCATTATGTAAACCCAAATAAAGAACGTTGGGCCCCTATTGTTGAGCCAATATGATTTAATTTAGTAATAAGTTAGTTTTAAATCAAATTGTATAAAAAACAAATTGAAAAATAAAATTCTTAATCTAAATCATTTACAAAACCTATTAGACGAAAGTCATGTGCCTTATTTTATTGAACTCAATTAAAAGATCAAGATCAAAATGGCATGATCAATTCGAAGTGAAAAACTCACTTTAAGGACAAAAATAAATTAAAGGTACAATTAATATCAAATTAAATTTTACCCGCATCTATTTAATGAATATCTCACGATATTACGATAAAATTGCAAATCATTAATAAAAAGAATAAAAAGAGGTGGCCCAAATTGACTACCCTGAGGTACACCGGAAAATGTATCCATTTTATGTGATAAAATATATTGCCAATTTAAACATATTGCCTTCACCCAACCAAATAATTTTTGATCGAATTCAGGAGAGGAGGGTGTAAACTAAACAGATCAAGTTCTCTTAGAAGAATATTGTGTTGTGCCTTTGAAAAATCGGTATAAAAAACGGCAACTTGCAAAGGAATTTCTAAACATCCCAAACAGTGATTTGTAAATTTTGATAAATCAGTTGCCATCGATCTTCAACTCATAAAGCCTGTTAATGAACGGAATTATGATTTTGAACTAGACTATAAAGTGTTTATGACCAGTTACTTAAGAACCTTAACATATCCAATAATTAGTGAAACAGTTTTTGATTAGTTTCTCCTCAACCATGTAGGTAAAGATACATTTATCATTAAAAAGTAATAATAATATTCAATGCCTAACCACTTATAGTCTTCAACAATAAGAGCAACTTGTAGACTTTATTTATTAGATTTTCAATTTGCCCTAATTCCATTGACTACTACTTTTTATTGTGTTCTGATTTTGCCTCCAGGAAAAAGATATCATCGTGAAGAAATAATCGCTGAAGTAAACTAAATACTGCGTAAATAAATTAAAGACTGAAGATTGTTAAATCAAACTTTCAATTATACTATTTTCTGTGGGGCCTAATCAAGAAATACCTTTGAACAACTACCAAAGTGTGCTGTCATAAATAGATAAGTTATCATAAATTGCATCTTCTGAATGGAAAATATAAGCTTTTTTTCAATACTCAAGTATACTTGAACAAAGGTACTCGTAGTAATATTTTCTGATAAAAATATTGCAATGATTTTTTTTTAATAATTGCCTTGGAACTCCTGTGTTATCATCTTATATATAATCTTAATAATCTACAGACCTAGCTTCTTCTAATTTTGTATACTTTTGCATACAAAATGTTTTTCAAGAGAAAAAACAATTAATCGAGTTATGACAGTATAAAAATAAAATCACAATGAAGGTAATTTCGAACAACCTTACCATTGATATCGATTTATTCCTCTATCCATTGGCAGCAAAACAAATTGCAAGTATCCTCATTAATGTAATTTCTTCGATATTTAGACACAGAAACCATAGAAAATCACTTTAAGCAATTTGTAATGCCATTAAATACTCAATTTGTACAAAAAACAGAAACAATTAAATTCATCACATCCCACTTCTGATCAAAGTAAAACAACAAATTTTTCACTTTCATCGATCAAACAACAAAACAATGCACTTTTTCTAAGCAAAACTTTATTCTGCTGTTTGTTTTGTATCACAACACTGAAAATAAAATTTCATAATAGGTAATAGTATGGACGCACAAGAAAGAAAACTAGAAATTGTATCTCTGCTTACAACCGGATCGATATACAAAAGATACGAATAAGCCCGCTTTTAACACGCGACATAAACTATCTAAACAATGAGAAGGCGAGTGGTGTGGTTCAATTAATTAGATATTATTATTGCACGAATAAAAATCCACAACATCCGCGTCTGTATCTTCACTTAGAGTGTTGCATCTTCAAATGGTGACAGATACGAAGATACACACATCATTGGCTTAAGCCTCTTGCTTCGTAAGACAGATGATGTATCTTTTGTGTCATGCGATTATGGATTGAGTTAGTTTTTTTTCCTACGGAGCGAGCAAGGCCTTCGATGACACCAAAGTGTTGGCTGACAATGGATGACGTGATTTATTTAAAGCCCAAGGCCCGATTTGAAAATTACATAAGCTCAAAGGGCGGCGAACCACACTAAATTATTCACCAGAACTATTTTTTTTAAACTTTAAATACCTACTCTCAATCTATGAATCTTGTTTTGGGACAAATGAGTGGCTTATTAATTATTTTTATATTAACTCAGCACTACCGACGACGACTACGCCCGTAATGAAAGAACCTTTCTCTCACCTATTCACCAGGTGAAGTAATTCAACTGAATGAAAATCAAAAGCGAAATGCCATGGAACTCGCATTCGTCGGATTGTTGGTATATCTTGTACCTATACAACTACAAAAACAACAACAAGATAGATACGACACGACCGACGCTATCGACAACGTGCGGCGCGTTCGTCGTTAGGACGACTTGCTTGGCACTGGGAGTCGGCGTTGTTGTGTATTGTTGATTTGTTATTATTTATTTATGATTTTTTTCAGTCTTCGATTTTTTGTTGTTGTAGTTCCATTGGCAGAGTTTAGCTGTTGTTCCTGTGTATGCACCATCGGTTTGGGTTATGTATCGATGATGATGATGGAGAAAAGGCATTAAGACATGACACGACACTCAAAGAGGTTTCATATAGGCTTAGTAGAGGTATAGGCAAATTCTAAGGAGAACAAAAACTAAATCGATGGCAGAACTTCTAGAGCCCTTCAAGGAAGGAAGTGATTACAGTGGCGGTTAAAAGTATTGAACTCATTTAATTTTTTTTTAAACTTGCAAGCAAGAGTACATTTTCACGTAGTTCTAAGGTGAATTATATGAAATTAGTTTGATTTTCCCCCATTCCTTATCAACAAGAATTCTCAGGTTTAAAAACTTTAAGCTCGGTAAGTGTACGAATACTATACTTTTTGTCATTAAATTCAGGAAGAGAATACCTTGAACTTGACACAAGAAGAAGGCACCGTCATTAAACCGAACTGGCCACTTTTAAAGCCTGAACGAGCTTAGGACAAATAACTAATGTAGCCCCAGTAAAGCGATATCATGAACCAGCCCAGAAAAAGACTCCGTTCTATGATGATAAATGCATTTAAAACTTAAAAAGCAACAGAAAAAGCACGTTCCGTAACGCTGAACTGCAATATCTGCTGAATATCCTGCCGAGAACGAAGAAGGCGTAGGCAGTCTAAGGAACCTAAGGAATTCGAAGGACTATCAAGCCAACAACTGGCCGCTGTTTCTAAGACCGAAAGGCAGACTCTTCAAAACAGTGAAATTATGTATCGGGTAACAAAACCACGGGGAATAAAATATGTTTCATGCAGCATTTCTAGCAACTGTTAAATGGGCATCATGAAGAGCCAGTAGTAGAGCAAGAAAACAAAGCACTTCTAATCAATGAAAAATCTGTATCAATACCAATTAAAATGAAGGTAGGATTAGCTGAACAACTGCTGGAAATGAAAAAGGCCGTCAGCGCAGAAGCAGAGTTCTTAAAATACGGATGGGATGTTTTGGTAGGGAGCATGCATCAAACCATCAATCAAATAGGATGGGAGGAAGCACCTCTGACTTCTGAATTATCAGCTACAAATGGTCCATTTAGGACATGAGCCCTGCAAAATCTAAGCAGATATACATATATCTCGGCTAAACGTCACATATTAAAATAATTAATATCCATTGTAATGAGTGATAGTCTTCAACCATTCTCTGACATTATATTCGGGAAGTAGAAGTGTAGCTTGTGCCTCGGCTGATTGACCAAAACCCAATTCTTAATTTTAATGCAAGTCCTGGAAAATCTCAACGAATTTCAAGTCGAGGTTCAATGCATTTCCATCGAAATCAAAGCCGGCAATTCTATATGGCCATGGCTGAATTTTGCTAAGTCTGACTCAGCTGTGTTGCCCGACATTACGAAATATGCTGTTCAATGTGCAACTAGGAAAAAGTTCTTCCAATCAAATCGAAACAAGCAATTTGAGCAGCTATCGTGTGATTTCTCCGATTTCTTTCTCTATTAAATAGTCTATAGGGCAAATGTTAACATCGTCAGCACTATCTTTAACAAATTTGTCAAATTGTTAGGTTATGTAGATTGTAGATGTTATCAAAAGCACGTCGATTGAAGAACTGAATCTTCTTGATCTTGAACAAAACGAGGAACACAAACCGGCTAAGACAATATTTTAAGTTTGATAGCATCAACTTCGAAGTAGTAAAAGAGTCCATCTGTGAGAACAATTTATATTCAAGATGTTTTGAAGTGAGCTAGGGATCAAACGATACCTAAGCTTTTTTAAAAAAAAAAAAACATAGTTTGAGCGTTAGAAAAATTGTTAAAGATTGAAATAGATATACGTACCAATGTACGTTGGTTTCAAAACTATGAATACAGCAATAGGAAGAACGGTAAAGGCAAAGCATTCAACATTCGTGAAGTGCGATGGAAAAAAGAATACCTGTACCTTTTAGACAGAATAGATCTTTACATTATTTTGGAGAAAGTAAGATTATTGAGCTTGATATTTCTAAAGCATTTGATAGAGCTTGGAACCAGGCTCTCTTATAAAAAATTCGTGCGTTTGGTATCAACGAAACCCTTATTCTTTGGATTAGAAATCATCTTCTAGATCGTTCAATATATGTTGTATTGGATGGTAAGTCTGATCTTCACAAAATAAATGCTGGTGTTCCCCAGGGACCCGTTTTGTCTCCGACTCTCTTCCTCATTTTTATAAATGATCTCTTTGAAACTTCTAATCCACTTCATTGTTATGCCGACGTCTCTACTCTCAGCTTTTAATACTCATTCCCAAATTCCATCTGCTTTGGAAGTAAATTTGCAACGGTATCGTATGATAAGTTCAGATCTTTCTAGCATTGCTAAATGGGGTATAAAAAACCGTGTGGAGTTTAATGCTTCGAAAACTCAATGCTGTCTATTGTCGTTAAAGCAAAATATACCCCCTATTCCACTGTCCTTTAATGGCACTTGCATCGAAGAACCGAAAAGCTCTCAGTACTCGGTATGTGTGTTAACGACGATCTTCGTTGGAATGATCACATTCGCGAAACCGCCAAGAATGCTGCTAAATACTTTGGATTTCTATATCTATCGATGTAAGAAATTTTTCACCCCTTCTGATCTGGCTACAATTTATAAGGCGCTTATACGTCCAAGACTCGAGCATAACACACACCTTTGGGCAGGTGCAGCACAGTCTTCTCTCCATTTATTAGATAGAATTCAGAACAGAGCGTTAAAACTGATAGGAAAGAGATCTATCATGGATTCATTCCCATCTCTTGAACACCGTCGGAATGTTTCATGTATTTCCCTGTCTTATCGCTTCTTTCACAAACAATGCGCACTCTAAGTAGCCAGTTGCATTCCTCCCTTTTATCAATTCACCTGTGATACCCGCTTCGTTAGGAATGCTCATCAGTTCACCCTTGAGCCTAATTTTGGTCGTACCATCAAAAAAAGAGATTCGTTTTTTAGTCTAGTCGCACAACACGATTATGGAAAAACTTACCCGGCACAGTTTTCCCTCGCCGTTTCAATTTGCAAGCATTCGAAACCAATGTTCATCGTCACCTCCTATCTCTCCCTTCCTAATTTCCCCATCACGCGTGCTGTGTTTAACATTATAAGGGTCTCTTCAAATTTCCTTGAGCGCGAGTGAATTATAAAAAAAAAATTTGGACTTGAAAGTATCAAATGCGCCTAGTATTGAGCGTTTCAAAACATAATTCAAAGGGGAATTTATCATCATTACCAAAGGCACACATTTTTAAAGCCTTATGTCAAAGATTTTCTAAAGATTTCAAAATATCAAGAGCACTTATTAATTTTTTTTTAGAAATGCTAAAAATTATTTCAGTATATTGTAGATAGCATTAATAGTTTTTTGAATTGTTATGTTTCAGGAGCTGTCATCTGAACGACCATAGACAACGCCGTAAGTTCACGTGGCAGAAATTGGCTGAAATCTGGATTTTAGCCAAAAAATCATCTTCTCGGACTAGGGTCATTTTTGGCGTAGTGATTTTGTCGACAAGTGAACACAGTTCACAAATATTCGACAAAGCATCTATGCAACCACAAAGATTGACTATTTGATAATGTTAATCGCATGGTGGCTGAATTATTGGACTTTATTTTGTTAATCGAATTGAGGAAGGAGGCACCGTTCCCGTCAGTGATCTCACCCACAACTCAAAAACTTAGAAATATCCAAGCTGTGGTTCCAGCAATACGACGCTATAAAATGTACGTAACGCTTGAAGTTGTGAACCAGAAATTTGCCGAATAGGCCATCTTAAAGTGAGGATTTATCAACTGGCCATCGCGATCATGTGAGTTGACACCACTCGAGTATTTTCTTTGGGGTTGCGTTAATTTCTTTGTCTACGCAAACAAGCCAACAAATTTGGACGAGTGCGAGAGGTCAATATTCAAGACGGTATTGCCGAAATAGTGTCAAACGGATTATCAAAATTGAGCAGAAGGCGACTTGAAGGACTGCCAGCGAACGCGAGATGGCCGAAACTCATCTTATGCTTTTGGTTGGATGTATCTTCGAGTACTAAATAAATATGTATAGGATGGGTCATATACAAGTTTCTTTTTTAAAATGCAATAAAATTAACAAAATTAAATTTTGTCCAGGTATTATGGCCTTATTAGTAAGAACAAACATTCCCATTAATTATAGAACGTCGCTCAAGTGGCTGGTCATGCGTCTTCAATTCCTGAGTCAATCGGACCTTGTAAGCGAACAATCCGAGATCTTTCTGCAGAATTCTTCTCAGACTAGTGCGTGAAATATTGATCTGTTGAGATCGGTGGCGAGTTGATGTTCCTGAATTAAGTCACACACTCTCGGTTATAGCAACCACATTCTCGTCTGTGCGCACCATACGATGACGGGAACCATGAGTGTTTTCAACTCCAGTCTCACTATATTTTTGCACAAACTTGCGTACAGCATCAGGTGCGGTGGGTGCTTTATTTCGGCCGAAACTTCTTTTCAAAAAACCCATTGTTTGGCAGCACTCAATTTGGAAATAAGTTTTCAACATTTCCTAACGTTTTTCAAGCGTAAGGCGACTCATCCTGTTCCGCGGAGGTATGATTCTGACTCTGATTTCAAGCTGGAAATAGATGTCATTGTCAAAATTACCTATGATTTAAAAATAAACCACTAGAGGGCCCACCCTGTATGTACCAAAAAACATACTGCTAGCTCCGTATTGCACTAGATGGAGGTTTCGAAATTTTAGACAGCCACCGATATATTAATGCCCTGGTGTGTGTCTTAGGACTGGGAACTCTATTCCATTATATGTATATGCGTTTTAACCTCTGCTCAGGCTGAGGACTCCTTCCTTCCTTCTTTTCATACTCGCAATGGCTAAGGCCAGAGACTTATCCAACTGTAATTATGAGTGTTTCGCTTTGGATTATATCGGAGACTCTTTCCTAACTTACTAGAACATTTTCTTTGCCTTCGGGCAAATACCCAAATAAAATTGCAACTTTGATTCGGCTTAGGCCGGTTACTCTACCCCAAATATAATACAATAGGGTGTTATATTATGTTAAGTTATTGCGAGCTTGACGCAGGATAGAAATGTCAAATCGAAATTGTCATATAAAGTGAAGTTATAAACTCGTCATTAAATCTAGTTTTCTTGAATTTTGTTGTCCTAAGCCTAGACCCAATGAACTTCAGCTAAAGTAAAAACCAGTGAATATGACTGCATCACAAAAATCTCAAAACGACACGATTACAATTAACAAAAAATCATTTTCTTCTTAATTTTTGTTTCTTTTATTGTAAAAATATGTTCTTATATTTTCTAATCTTTACAATAACCTCTTAACCACATACTCGTCGATAAATCCCGTCCAATCCAGTTTCATATACGAAAATATCTACATCGACTTTTTGGTAGGAACATCATTAAGCAAGACTGTATCCATTAAGTGCGGTATGCATTACCTATAGGCATGTCAATACCTTATTTAGTTCGTTATCAACATCCAACCGATACACACACTTCCACACATTCAAGCCTACCATCTATCTTCTAAGAGGTTTTCCAAAGCATTCTTTTACTTACTACTTAAAGTTTACTCTTGTGGTGCTGCAAGTTGAAAGTAACGGGTGATTTTTTTGAGGTTAGGATTTTCATGCATTAGTATTTGATAGATCACGCGGGATTTCAGACATGGTGTCAAAGAGAAAGATGCTCAGTATGCTTTGACATTTCATCATGAATAGACTTACTAACGAGCAGCGCTTGCAAATCATTGAATTTTATTACCAAAATCAGTGTTCGGTTCGAAATGTGTTTCGCGCTTTACGTCCGATTTATGGTCTACATAATCGACCAAGTGAGCAAACAATTAATGCGATTGTGACCAAGTTTCGCACTCAGTTTACTTTATTGGACATTAAACCAACCACACGAATGCGTACAGTGCGTACAGAAGAGAATATTGCGTCTGTTTCTGAGAGTGTTGCTGAAGACCGTGAAATGTCGATTCGTCGCCGTTCGCAGCAATTGGGTTTGTGTTATTCGACCACATGGAAGATTTTACGCAAAGATCTTGGTGTAAAACCGTATAAAATACAGCTCGTGCAAGAACTGAAGCCGAACGATCTGCCACAACGTCGAATTTTCAGTGAATGGGCCCTAGAAAAGTTGGCAGAAAATCCGCTTTTTTATCGACAAATTTTGTTCAGCGATGAGGCTCATTTCTGGTTGAATGGCTACGTAAATAAGCAAAATTGCCGCATTTGGAGTGAAGAGCAACCAGAAGCCGTTCAAGAACTGCCCATGCATCCCGAAAAATGCACTGTTTGGTGTGGTTTGTACGCTGGTGGAATCATTGGACCGTATTTTTTCAAAGATGCTGTTGGACGCAACGTTACGGTGAATGGCGATCGCTATCGTTCAATGCTAACAAACTTTTTGTTGCCAAAAATGGAAGAACTGAACTTGGTTGACATGTGGTTTAAACAAGATGGCGCTACATGCCACACAGCTCGCGATTCTATGGCCATTTTGAGGGAAAACTTCGGAGAACAATTCATCTCAAGGAATGGACCGGTAAGTTGGCCACCAAGATCATGCGATTTGACGCCTTTAGACTATTTTTTGTGGGGCTACGTCAAGTCTAAAGTCTACACAAATAAGCCAGCAACTATTCCAGCTTTGGAAGACAACATTTCCGAAGAAATTCGGGCTATTCCGGCCGAAATGCTCGAAAAAGTTACCCAAAATTGGACTTTCCGAATGGACCACCTAAGACGCAGCCGCGGTCAACATTTAAATGAAATTATCTTCAAAAAGTAAATGTCATGGACCAATCTAACGTTTCAAATAAAGAATCGATGAGATTTTGCAAATTTTATGCGTTTTTTTTTTTAAAAAAGTTCTCAAGCTCTTAAAAAATCACCCGTTATCTGAAAGACATAGGCCTTTTGCTCTGGGGTACTGCAGCGGTCGGCACTACTTAGTTGAACGCGCAAAAAATATTAGCAGTGTGTTACCACAGCGACGAGTACGACGAGACGACCGACGACGTCGAAGTATGCAACGCATTCAGGTGATGCTAAAGGAACAAACATTTTTTGTATCTATATAAGGAAAAACGTACTAGATACTCTACATCCGTAAGTTTGAAATAATGCTTTCGGTATACAAAAACCACAAGCAAAGACCAAGAAATTACTTCCAACTATCTGAGCATTGAAATAGAGAATAATTATTAAGACAAAAAAAAAACTAAATAGTTTTCGTCTTCTTGTTTTGCATAAGATACAAGATACAGTTCCATTTTCAATTCCAATTGCACGCACCATTATAGCCGAAGGCTCCGTCTTCTTTACTTCATCATGATGTAAGAAGCAGGCCGGTCGATGATTGAGAATCCGATTTCGAGTTCGTTAAACGGAAAAATTTATTGGATCGATGCACACACCATTGCATGGATTCTGCTGCTGCTGCTGCTGGAAAAGGGATAAAGATACAAAGAAACACAGCATCTCAGAGTGCACAAAAAAAAAACACAGAGCACTATAGTGGTTACGAAGTAAAAAAGAAAAAATATCAACAACAAAAAAAAAATATAGAAAACTTGATACTAAACAGATGAAGAGGTCTTGGTGAAGACCACCAAAGGGTCTTTGCCCTGTCGAAAGGGAAAACTATAAACATGAAATTGAACGGATATTGAACTGAACTTGTGGTCTGTTTTGCTTTTCCAAAAGCCAGAGGTGTATAGGTTTGTTGCATATGGGCATGTTGAAGATTTGGAATTTTGTGGTGACTTTTATAGAGTCTATGTTTGGGATGTATAGGATGAACTTGATCAGAGTGACGACCTTAACAACTTCCAAGTAAGTTCCAAGCTTTGTATATTTACAAAATGATTAAAAATTTCCAAAACAGAAATTAATGGCGGTAGGACCTGATGTGATTCACATCGTCACCTGAGTTCTATCTTGTTCGAAGTCCATTTTGGAAAATGTTGGGAAAACGATTTTTTAACTTCAGAAGCAAAATTTTTACTTAAATTTGAAAGGAAATACTGTGGAGTTTTTTTCTCCATTAAACTCAATAATTTTTGTTTGCAAAATGATTTATAAATCTAGGATTTATTAAATCCGGAAATAGTTAAAAAATAAAATCAAGTGGGATGTCATTTTGGATATTGAACAACGTTGTATGGGCTGTAAACAAGTTGATTAAATTGGTGGATATTGAACAAAAAAGCTAAATATTGAACAAAATAGAAGCACTTAATAATTAAATCATTGAAACTACGAAAATACTATGAAAATAGAACAAAAAATTCTAACTCATTCTTTGAGTTAAGCACTAGAACATAATGGGTGATCAGAAAAAATATTGCTGCTGCTCGGTAGGTAATGAAATTCAAAATTTGTTAAACATTTTTTT
Source organism: Philhelius festivus (assembly GCA_963931855.1). Taxonomy (NCBI): domain Eukaryota; kingdom Metazoa; phylum Arthropoda; class Insecta; order Diptera; family Syrphidae; genus Philhelius; species Philhelius festivus. The sequence continues at coordinate 50,502,929 of OZ007557.1, read as the reverse complement.
GAATTCACTTTTTACCCTTCTTTTATCAAATAAATACATTATTTATTTTACATACAATTTTTAATTTAAATTTTGTTATTGTTTTAAACAAACTGGAGCAAAATTTTAATTAAACTAATACTAGTACTTATACGATGCTAAAGCTGTTTTAGTATGATACTAAAATCGTCGAATACCTATATTATTTTTTTATTATCGTGCTATTTACAAACGCCACACAAGGACTTAGTTCTTTGCACGAACTTTCATTGTTTTAAGTGCAATTTATTAAGAAAATTGCCTTAGCACGATAATAGTTAGAAAATTGTAAGAATTAAGAATGAGTTAGTAAACTACTTTAAAGTTAGCAAATCGTTAAGAATTATCATAATAATACCTTAATAAAAGGCTGTTTAAAATTTGGAAGTGTTGTATGACATTTGTTTTGTTGTATGATGTGTATGATTCTGACATTTCATTATTATTTGAGTGTGAGGTTAATATAAATCTCAATTTTTGGTGAAGACTTGTTGGAACTAGTTGAAATTAATATACGTGTCAGATGACGCCCTAAAATAATAAAAGAACCTGTTAATTTCAATCTTAAAGATCCATATTTTGTTGAAAAATTTAGATTGCCAAACATTTTTAGTGGAAAAATTGGGAAGATCAATTGTGCGTTCAACTAATTGCAACGAAGCCTTGTCACCTTTGCAACAAATATTGTTAAGCCTTCATTAGCTTGGAAATGGAATCCATTATCATGAAATCGGCATAATGCAAGCCCATAAGACAACCGCAATGAAACTACCTCTCTCTATGCCCTACAGGCTCTACCATGTTTTGTAAATGTCGAGCCAGAGAACTTCTCAAATAAATTTTGTTTCCCCAGCATTGACTGATGAAAACAATGTTGCTACATGTTACATGCAGCAGCCACTTTACAACAGAATTTTGTGCTGTATTAAATGTATGATCATTTATAGGTAAATTTGCTGTATGATGTAAATGACACATTTCTGAGAAACAGAATCATACAACATTCCAATATTTCCAGTGTAATCTTCAGTCATACATTGTTGTATGACAGTGGATCATACAACAAAATTGAGAAACAGAAATCATACAGCAGAACTGTCAATATCATACAATGTATGATGTATATGATCTGAGAAAAAGGGCCCTGATTGCCGATATTGTATTTGTCTACATTAAAAGTAAACTTTTTTTTGAAATTACTTTAGCTACTCTCTTTCACTTTGGTTCCGATCTTATCACAAATTTGGAATAAAACTGTGCTTTTTCAGACTCTTTTAAGCTAGGCGCGCAAATTCAATTTTTAGTTTCGCAACTGCTTGGGTCGAGCAACTAAACAGTTTGTGTTTTGACACAAACTAAACGATTACCTAAAATGAGTTCGCTATTTGGTGTAACATATAATTATATGTTTTCTATAAGCAACCAAACAGTTGTGCAACTAAAAATTGAATGTGCGCGCCTAGCCTTAAGTTCCAAAATGAATCAAATATTTTCACACGTTCATCATAAGAAAATTTGGTGACACAATTATGACTGTAACTAACGTTGCAAGCGGATGTCATTTGAATATTGCTTACCACCTTGACCCACCCGTTTTTGTATATTTTGTTTCCTCAAAAATGGTTTTCGATTTTTTTTACTCGATCCAGGGCTTCTCTTGGTACCTTCTGCTGGTACTACATTTTCCAATGAAGGTACTGAAATGACTTCTTCAGATAAAGGAGCTATATTAGAATTCTGAATCATAGAATTCTGAAATATCAGATCCTGGATGAGCTGGATTTATCATACTGTAAGCGACAAATATTGTATTCAAAAACTGTCTAAAGATAAAAGGGTTTCTCAAAATACCTTAAAAGCGTTTGAAGATTACGCTCCAACTTTTCGCTTTCATCACATTGTGCTTACAGCTTCCAATATTATATCAGTATTAATTTTGTGTGGTACATTACAGTGCAGTGATATTGAACAAAAATGCGGTTTTCCGTCCGCATAACTTTTTTAATAGGATTTTGTTCAATAACATACTAAATGGATTAGATATGGATATTGAACAACAAAGAACTACATGGTAGTTTTTTTTAAAGTTAATATAAAATTGTTCAATTTCATATAAAAACAAAAAGCAATGGTTGATTGAATAAAAAAGACACTCAAAATATTTAATAAAGTGGTTTATTGAACAAAATAGTTCTTCATAACGTAAAAACTTAAAGAGATAGAAAAAATGGAGTACGCCATTGGAAAGAGCATGTTCGATTTATAAAAACTGCATTTCTAACTCAATTTCGCCAAAAATGGTCTTTTGAACAAGATAGAACTCAGGCGACGACATGTATTTCCTCTCTTAGGATTTAATAATTAAAAGTTCTCTAATACATAATCGTCCCAATTTTATTTTATGTTTCAGATATTTATGGTTGCAAAATAAATAACAATTATTAATATCAAAATATAAAGATTAAAATCTCTTTTTAAAGTAAGTCAACTCTAAGAGAGACGCAAACACATTATCTCACAGAAATAAATCTATAATAAGTTGAAAACTGTCATCGAAATAATAATAACGGTCTTACTAGATCACTTGCATGACGGCACAGTAAATTAGTATAAACTTCTAATTAATGGTAAAAGTTTTTTTTTTTTTTCAATATGGAAAAACTGGAAGAGAACTTCCCTAATCAACCAGCCTGCACTTAAAGCACTTAATTTGGATTCCATTAGCTAAAGACCTACTTGAGAATATGCATAGATAATATGAACATTAAATGAATATTGATGTATGTATATTAATCCACTCCTCAGACGACTTTGATATCATTCAATTCTCTTTGCTAAATGCAGATAAAAAACAGCAAACAAGTTTAATGTCTAAAGAAATAAAATTGAAAAAAATCTTCAATGGGAATGAGTGTTTTGAGGTTTGTCCTTCAATCATGAACGAATCAATGGATGGATTTTAGTGAAATTTAACATAGTTAAATGTCTTAAGACGACAATAAGCTAACTACATCTCACTAAGACTGGATAATTAACGAGCGTAATTTTTAACTTTAATAAATTCTTCAAATAAAAAAAAAAAAAAACAAAAAATATGGTCCCTCGAGCCGGATTTTCCCATGCAGATAATTTTAGATATCAGTTACAATTATGGATTCTATTCGAATTTGTGAACAGTACCATCTGCAAGCAAATTAATGAATATTTTAAAATATATATTGTGTCAATGTCGCAGTCCTCAATGGTATAAAGTTTTAGGGGATGTTTATTTATGTTGTACTGTAACACGTTAATAATTACACAATTAATATTAAATGAAATGAAAATGACTGAAGCACGCGATGATATCGATTCAAGAAATATTTTGCATGAATTAAGAAACTGAGTTCAGAGAAGAAACTCAATAGATTCAGAAAACATACAGTAGTAAGGAACTGCTGCCACGATGGCTACACTCAGAGAAATAAATAGTCATTAATAATAATTTTTTTTTGACTATTTCCATAGTCCGAATAGCGACAGCTATGCAAAATAGTTACAAAATAGTTATTTATGACTATTTCTATTTGTTATTAAGTTTTTTACTTTTTTTCTAGTTAATATTAACTATAAAGAAGTTACACACGACTTTTACAAATAGTTATTTTGGTAATAACTATAATCCCAATTAAACTTGACTATGCACATAGTTTATTTTGATTATATCGAATAGTTATCTATAACTATACATATAGTTAAACTTGACTATTATACGCACATTGTTGTTACCTCTAGAGGTAGGTAAAAAGAGAACAGAGTATTTGTAAACGGAATAAATAAAGAAACAAAATACTTTTAGGTTTGTGTATTATAATATATGTGCTAGTCAACAACTTCATGGTTGTGAAAGTATTTATTTTGTAAGTCGATAAATTATTATATTATAATAGCGATGTATTATATTTATTATTTTGCACATATGGGAACCGAAATATAAGTGCGGTTGAAATTTTATCTACTAATTCTAACATTTTACGTCGAAAAAAACAAAGCGCCTTCAAAATGATGCATATTTAAATTATTTTATTTATAACTTTTATCAGACAAAGGGTTACCATATATTATTTTTGAAATTACAAACTAATATCTACTACACCATAGTCGTATTCAACTACGAGTATTTTAAGAATTCGTTTGTGAAAACAATTTATCGTACCTAATTTATTATTTTCTTGACTATTAAAATGTTAATATATGTTGTTAAATGTTAAGGAATTGAGTACTTATTTAAGTAGGTATTTTCTTATTTTGACTATTAAAAAGTTAAAACTTACTATTAAGTAGTCAGAAATCTCCATAGTCGCATTCAACTATTCTTAGTAGTGGTTTATTACAATCAAAGTATAATTATTCAAAATAGTAGCACATTACTTTTTTGTATAGTCATTTATATTTTTAACTATTTCATAGGTTAATTCTAACTATATTTAACTATTTTTTAACTATTTTTGAATTATTTTTGATAAAAAATAGTCACTTCACAAATTTCATGGAAAATTATCAAATGACTATTGCAATAGTTACAAAAATAACTATTTTTTTTTTCTGAGTGTAGAATCAGTTAGCTGGCGGGTTCACCAATCAATTTAATTATAAAAATTAGTTACATAAATTATGATTTTTAGCTCCAAAGCTAACGGTACACCCATAATACCAAATCAGATTTATCTAGAAAACGGCTCTTACGATTTTGATACAAAAAAAAATAATGCACTACATTTTGCCAAAATTAATTTTTAAATCAATTTTTGGAAATCAATGGGCCTTACTAATAATCAAATTTAGTGTTAAGGTTAAAAGAAAATCTCCAGATTTAAGAAAATCCGCATAGCAATTACAAATTTAATCTCCAGTTTAGCAATATGTCAAAATCTAATACACGGAAATCCACTAACACTAACTTCACAGTGTTGCCTTAGTGCTGTTTTATGGTACCTTAATTTGTATTTAACACTTAAATCTACTCCCATGTTATCAGGTCGATTTTTCAGATTTTTGTTAAAAGTGAAAAGGAATTACTTTATTTGTTTATTTGTGTGTTTATGTGGAACAGGAATAGATTATTTATTTTTTTTCATAAATATTTAGTACGTCTGGATTGTACTTAAAATATGTGGTTAATTTTTTGATTCCATTTCATGTATTTACATATTTACGTAAATCTAAAAAAATAATTTTTGTCTGTTGTTGTATTGATAAAATTGTGTGTATCCAAGTGTATTTATTTTGAAAACAAAAACAAAAATAACATTTGAACCAACTTTGAAAAACTTATCTAACAAATTTATAGCGGGATGATCTTTATTTAGTACAAAAAAAAAATATTATTTTTTTTCAAATTAGGATAAGTTTTTGATTTGATACACAGAGGTGCTGGTTAAATGGTGTTAATCAATTAACTGAAATCGACTAATTATCTAAATCCATTATTAAAAACTAAACTCAAACTTTTAATTTTTTTTACGAGTTGAAATAATCATGGATTTAAGATGACACACAGTGAAAAAAACTGGCTCCCTACTGTTTATCAATAGAAAAAGAAAAAAAAAAAAAAATATTCTCACATAAAATATACCTATTCACTTATTTATAGGTAGTTTAAAAATATTTCAAGTTTAAGATTTTCTTACTTTGGTACCTACATATATGTAAATTGCGCATGAAAAACATTAAAATATAAATATAAAATAAATAAAGAAATAAGTTTCCTTGTTAAAAAATATGGTGTTCTAAATTGAAAACCAATTGAAAATTTGCTCCGAAACTTCAAATCCATTGACGTACTATAACAACTTCAATGCCTTCTGTTAAAAACGAGTACGGAAAAACTTAACTTTGAAGCTATAGAGCAAATTATGACAGCTCCTGAACTTTTACAGACCTTGGTGAAAATTCTGACAGTTTATTACATTTTTTTTTCATTTGTTGTAGATTTTGTAATAGATTAAATAGAAAGTCTGAAGAAAGGATTAAATTATTTATTGGTAGCATTTTGTTAAAGCTCAGAATTTTGTTTTAACCTTCCAGTTAACTAAAAGTCAACATTAACGTTTGATTATTAGTAAGGAACCATATCTTCAAAACATGTGAACAATTATTTTTTGAAATTATTTCATAAAATCTATATTACGAAATACTTAAAATTGGCATCCCAAATTTTTTTCTTGAAAAATTTTAGAGAAATTTCTTATATAAGAAATTAATTTTATAACAAAACGATTTTCAGAGTTTCAAGCTTTGTTTCCATAAATTGATACTTTTCTAGATATCATTTGAACATTTTTATCTCATAAAATCCATGTTTTATATTTATAAAATGTATTTTAAATTCCAAAGTACTTTTACATAAGAGGAAGTACGTACGATCCAGTCGTGCATTTTATTCTTTTGCTATAATTTTGCACGTACTAAAGGAATTATTACTAACCTTAAAATGTTTTAGCACAGTGTGAGGGTTTTAGGAAAGTTGGAGAGGATTTAAAAGGAGATACCCATACATATTGGTTTTGAATGTCTGAATATTATAATAGAGAGAAATATAGATTCAGGTAAAGCATTCCACATTCGTGTAGTGCAGCAAAAGAAAGAATCTCTATACTTGACAGTACGTCCGAAATTGGGCTTAAAGGGCATTATTTGTATTTTTTTCCTATTTTAAGAATGGGCACCACCTGAGCCACTTTCCAATCATTAAGGAAATATTGTATTTTAAAAATGGCATTTAAAATGTATGTCTGATCCTTGAAACACTCTATTTTTATTTTTTATTTTAACAATTCCCGAAGATTTGTTGTTTATTAGACTAAAAATTGAATATTCCACATTCTCACATAAAGGGTGGTTAAATTTTAAGGGCCGATGGTGAATGTGAACCACACCTAAACGTCAAGTTTTTTTCTGCATTTCATTTGACATTTCTCAATTTCAGACTAACTCAATTTGAACCCTGGAAAGATACACAATCGAGCAACGCGTTAAAGTTATTCGGGCTTATTATGAAAATGGGCGTTCAAATCAAAATGCATATCGTGCACTTCGTGATTTTTTCGGTCAATTTAATCGTCCAAATGTGCGTACAATCGGAAAAATTGTGCAAAAATTTGAGCAAACCGGATCTGTAAGAGATGTGAAAACACCAGTGCATGCTCGTACAGCTCGTACTGCAGAAAAAATGGCTGCTGTTCGCGATAGTGTGTCTGAAGAGCCGTCCACCTCAACTCGTCGTCGTGCCCAACAATTGCACCTCTCAGTCTCGTCGTTGATGAACATTATGCATAAAAACTTGCATTTACACGCTAAAAAGGTGCAATCGACTCAAGAACTAAAGCCTCTTGACCATTTCAAGAGTCGTCAATGGTCAGAATGGTAGCAAGAAATGGCAACAGTGGATGATCAATTTTCGAAGAAAATCATATTCATTTGCATTTGGGCGAATGATAATCCAAGAGTGGTTGTCGTAAAACAAATGCACCCACAAAGAGTGACTGTTTGGTGCGGTTTATGGGCTGACGGCATCATAGGGCCGTATTTTTTCCAAAATGTGGCCGGTCAGGCAGTTACTTTGAATGGTGTTCGCTATCGTGAGATGATAAACAACTTTGTATGGCCCGAATTGGAAGATATGGATGTGGACGGTATGTGGTTTCAACAGGACGGTGCCACTTGCCACACAGCTAACGAAACAATGGCTCTTTTGCGCGACAAGTTCAATGGCCGTGTTATCTCACGTGGTTGCGATGTCAATTGGCCATCAAAATCATGTGAATTGACACCGTTGGACTTCTTTCTTTGGGGTTATTTGAAAGAAAAGGTGTACATCGATAAGCCAGGAACCAGGAACAAGAGCTAAAGGATGAGATAATTCGGCACATTAACGGCATAGAACCTCAATTATGCCTCAGTGTCATCGAAAATTCGGACCATCGGATGGAGGTGTGCCGCCGCCGCGCCGAGGGCTGTATTCCGTTATATTGAATTCATTTATTAAAGATTTAAATGTTGGATCTAATCTTAAAGTAATTCCAATTGAAGAGTTGTGGTTCAGCATAAAAATATCATCATTTATTTTCAGGTGTGAAAAATATTGTACCAGCTTACTTTACTTCATATAGAATCTTTTCAAAATTCCAAAATGGCTTAGAATATTTATAGAGGTATTTAAATTTTCATTTTACCCTTTTTTACGTAAGGTTTTAATTTGATCAGAAGTCAGTTTAATTAAAATATTTATTTCTTGATAATAGTATTAAATACGAAATCTTTGGCATTGTCTTCTTAGCACTTGTCTTAAAGGCACGGATAGATAAACACTTTCTCTGATATTTTAATTGCAAAAATTTCTTAAATGCATATCAATTTGTTTTCGTCTTATACACTCATAACGGAACAGGTACAAAAGCCTCCAAATTTTAGTTAATATGTTGCCTAAATCAAGTAATTATTTTTAATCTATTCAACCTTAAAGTGACGCTTTAAAATAAATTTCTTGACACAAATAAAGATAGACAGACAATTCAATCAGTATTGATAACCTCGCTGCTTAAAGAAATATTAAATTTTCATAATTCAATTCTACAGTGTCAATTTTATTTCAACCCTTTTAAACTCGATACTATACTGTCAATCAACGTCACTTCAAAGTGTCGCCTTCCAATATTCTAACTTTCAATAAAAGCACTTTGTTGAGTAGGTAAAAAAAATATCCAATGATAAGGATCGACTTCTATTGGTTCTTGACCTAACTTCACCTCTTCTTTCGCATACATAGACACACACAAGTGTCTTCCTTTGCACTTTATCGAAATAACTATTGGCTCTTTTATCACAATGCAATTTTATCAACAATAAAAAAATAAGATAACAAGATATAAAAACGAAGTGAAGAGATTGTTTTTTTTATTCTTACTCACCAGCTGAAGAAGCATTATTTGAAGATGTTGTTCCGTCCACCGTTGGCAGAGAAAGAGCTCCCGAATCGTTTCCATCCATATCTAAGGGTGGAGAATTCTCTCGTACACACGACATCAAGCCAGATGACATTCTGCAAAATACATAAAAAAAGAAACTGTAGTTAAAAACAATACAAAAAAAATCCTTTAACGAAGTAATAAGAATATCAGAAAAAAAGTGCGCATACGCCCTAGTGTCCGAAATACGATTATTTTTCTAGATGAAGATTTTGTAACTGTTTAGATGTTTGTTTATTTCTATTTGATGTAAGAGGGACGTAATATGTTTTTTATCTTAAGTCAATCCTCAGGGCTTACCAAAATACCTCAGAAAAAAATAAATAAATTTGTTGAAAAATACATTTTATTCAACTATTACTATCGATATATAATTTTGTAAAATCATTTTTGAAATGGGTCAGTCTCAATTTACCCTTTTCAATCAATAAAATCCAATTATGAATTATTTACATTTGAAACCATTTCCCTAAGCTTATATTCGATTTGACCCTAAAACCATCCCATTCATCATTAATCAAAATCGAATTTAGTTCTAGCCACCACTGAGGAATTCATATTTTTCCTTTTCGATTTTCTTAATTATTTTTAATACAAACAAAAATGGGAAAAATAGTCATAATAATCGTTTTCTTATATTTGATTGTTAGATATATAATTTGATTGTTAGATATAAATAAATCGATTCTCTGTTCTCTGATGTTCGTTTTATGATGAGCTTTTCAAGTGCATTTTTGTGCTCATCTCAAAGTCATTATTTCATATCTCGAGCTAGGATAAAAAATAATCTAAATCTGCTGTCGAGATTAGAGAAAAATATATATCTGAGAGGTTTTAGCTTTGAGATGATTATTTTCTGCAAAGGAGATAAAATTGTATGCTTATAGGAATCTCTGGAATCCTTTTAAGTATAATCATACCATTGACAGGAAAAACCAGCCTTTTTTTTTAATTTTTCGTGTGGATGGATTTTTCATCATGGTGGTCATGTTTCTCTCATGCACTTCAATGGAAAAAAAATCAAATAAATCTTCTCACAAGGTACAAAGATTTTTCTTTGTGAAATGCATGAAGTTTTATTCAACTTCTTGAAATCGTTAGATGTCATCCTTAAGGAGGAGTCTGACATTAAGATGAAAAGGCAACTGATGTCTTTCTATTCAACAGGAATATCTTAAATTGGGAAACAGGAAAAAGTGTAAGAAGGGTAAAGGAATGCACTGGAGATATATGTTTGTCGGCTTATGTCTCTTTATTTATAGTTTTCGAGGTAAGGTTGCATTTTAGTAGCTTGAGTTAAAAAAACGGAATAATTCTTACAAAGATTAATCAATAAAAAAAATTCGTCTGATTTGTTGAACAAACCTAAAATTTGGCAACAAAAAATATTTAAATAATTAGAGTGTTTTTTAAAATGATATTTTTAAAGATTTTTTTTCAAAACGCAATTTATCTGTCGAAGGTTCATTCAGGAAGATTCAACCAGAAATTGTGCCTAATCTTTGTAAATCAATAAGGAAGATTTTGGCGTTTACTGGAATAAAAAATCGACAGTGCACGATGATTTTAAAAATGTAAACTATGCACTTTCTCAATAAAAATGACTATTTTTTATGATAAACCTTAGCAAGTACAATCCCGAAAAGATTTTTAAATAGTTTGAAAGCTTAGGTACTTATTTGTTGAGTTAATAAACAGAACATGCTTGTGCCAGAGAAACTCTAAGGAACATTAACAAAAACATTTCCATTGCCCAAAAACGACAATGTAGTGTGCAATATCTACTTGAGGGATTATTGGCGCTTATTTATTCAACCAGAGAGAGAGGTAGTCAGTCAGTATTGACATATATTGCCGAATAATTGACAAGTTTTTGATATTGCAAAACTGATGCTGCAATTAATCCTTTAAATCATGCGAGGGATTGCTTCTTTGGCCCATTTGAGGTGAATGGGCAGAAAGAGACCCGATAGTTTCTTAGATTACGGGAATCAGTGTCGGGTATAATCTATTCTTTCTCTTCTTTTCTTTGTTCTTCTTACGTATTCAGGTCATTTATTTGAATGTGATCTTTATAAGGAGGTGCAATCAAAGGGTTGTTGCCAGACAGGCCACTAAGAGCAAATCTTAGAATGTTGAATGATCCGATTTTGGAGATATGAATCTGTTAATAAGCGAACCACTCTTTATAGGCCTATTCAAGAAAGGAGAAATCAAGATTTTGTATAGTTATTAAAAATAAAAAGGAGATGACCTAAGATGTAATCTTGTTGGACTCTGTAGATAGCTAAACAAGCAAAATTTCAGCAAGTAAAGACCTCTGAATATATTGCAGCTAGAGTTTTAAAAGAAGTCAGCAAGTACGGAGACATTCCAAGGACTCCCCAGTTACCGAACCTTACACCATGCGTTTTTTTAAGGGGTATTTTAAGTCGAGCGTTAACAGCATTAATCGCCAAAAATGCAGGTCTTTGAAGAAAATATCCACGGTGAAGTTGCTGCCATTGAACCAGAGTTTTGCTATCACGTGATCAGAACTTTAAAGGATTGATTGCAAGATTGAGTTGAAGCCTAATTATATGATGTCATTTTTAAATGGACTATGAAAATAAGATTTGTACTTTTTTTATTTAATTTTAAACTTATTTTAAAATAAAAATTTCCATTTAGTATAAGCGAATGGGAGTACCTATAGCAAATGATTTTCTGTGGAAAATAGAGCAAGTGTCGCAAGTATAGCCAATCATTAACCTTTTTTTTTTGTAATAAAACGAACATTTTTACTCGAATTCGTATATTTATTTTTTAAAAGTGTTAGGAAGTTTAGTCTAACATAACATTGCAAAAAGATATACACAAAAAACTAAAAGAACTTCATTTCACAATTTTTCAAAAAGTGTTCCTAATATGTATGGACCACTTAGCTTCAAATATGAACCACCCTGATCCACAATATTTTTCAAATATGATTTTTACTTGCGACTCATAGGTACTATAAGGCAAGTTATGCATTTGTAAAAAAATCGAACTCGTGATTTTGATCAAAGTTGACATTACGATGATAGCGAAGACTAAAAAAAGTGTGCCTCGAAATTCTGTCTGTCTGTATGTCTGTAGGTTCAACTATAGCCTAAACGGCTCGGATTATTTTCTTCAAACTTGATAGATATCATTTTTAATTTTTTCCCCCCACACGTTTTTTTTTTTTTTCTTTTTTTATTTAAGACCAAAAATAACGGTACGATTTTTTTCGAAATTTCATAAATTTTTTCTTTTCTGAAAAACTGCTCGACAGATTAAAAAAAAGGAAAAAAAATTCATTTAATTAAAGCAAGGTACAGGTTAAGAAAAATTTTCCGAAAAATGGGTACCCCCCAAATAATCATTTTTTTGTTTTTGATTTTCTCAAAAACGGTACAACCGATTTTGATCATTTTTTTGCTAAAGCTCCCAAAGCATTTGAATAGAATTGTGTATTCAAATTTTCAAAAAAAAAGTTTTAGGATTTAAAAAAAAAAATTTCAATTTTTTTTTTTTTAAACTCAATACATATTAATACAATACATATTGATAAATAAAAGTTTTTGATTATAACCTACAAGATGTATGAAAAAAGTTTTATTTTACCTAAAAATGAAGGTACCCACCATACAAATGTTAAAAAATGGTTTTCAAAAATCGTATTTTTCTTGAAAACGGCGACTAGAATTTTGATAATTTTTTTTTTTCAATTAATTTTAACGATCTTTAATTTAATAAAAAAATATTTTTGAAATTAAGACATTACAGCTTGTACCTTCCATAGAACCATTTTTTTTAAATTTTTAATTACTCATTATCGACATAACGGATCTTAATGAAATTTTTTTTTGGAAAATTCGATATTTCAAAAACGGTTTATTAGCCTCTGCTTCAAAACTCCGTAATTTGGTTTAAGGTACCCATGATGTAATACCTCAAACCAAATACAAAACATTAAAGCTCACTTAAAATCATGCATGAAATATGGCCCACAGGTCGAAATCATAAACACCTATCAGGGGACATATCGACACTATATTTTTTTTCAATTTTTTTTATTTTTAACATATTCAATTAACATCAATCAAAATTTGAAATTCATAATAATAACAGGTTTTTTCGTTGAGCCCTGAAGTCACCCTAGGGTGAAAAACCTAAAGTCACCCTGGTGAGTAAATTCTGTGTTTTTTGATACCTGGGGTCGCTCTGAGCTCGCCCTGAACTAGATCTAGTTCTTTGCTGGGGCGAGTTCAGGTAACGATCAAACTGTCAAAAGTCATATGAGATTTCATATGTTTTTCTTTTGTTGTCGTTTGGCGATTCGCATGCTGCATGTTATTGCTTGTATTTGCAACTAAATGTTTGTTGAACTCATCAGATGAAACATTAAGCAACAACGCAAAATTGTTTTCGTTCATTTTTAAAACTAATTAATAACAAATTTAAAGTTTTATCAGAGCACACAATTATTGTTTCTTGCTTTTAGTTGTCAACAAAACAGTTGACAGCCCTTGCGTGTTTTTTGAAAACCGAAAACCCCAGTTTTTGTTGACAAAAAAACCTGGGTCAACCCTGTGTAAAGTTGAACGATCGAACCTAATATTAAATATAACACCAAATATGTTATATTTAAAAAATTAAATTAAAAAACATCTTAATTAATTTCCGTAAATTGTATCTTAAGAATGCCGTACCCGAAAATTATAACAAAAAGCGAATAAAACTTAGCAAATGTTCTTCCTTGCACCGCCGCCGAAGCCGATCAGCTACTGTTACCGGCATACAATGAAGCAAAACTGGGTTGAATGTGTTTGATTTAAACTAACAGTTGAGTGCCTACTTTGTTTTATTTAGAAAATATTGTAGTGGGCCATACCCTGGGAGACACTTAATCTATTGTTTTTTTTTAATTTTGGAACTGTTCACAAATTGTTCAATTTTATAAGAATGAGGATTAATTTATTGATTTGATAAATAAATTTAATAAACACCTCCGGAAATTGAAAGTTTGAAATGGTAGAATAATAAAAATAACAATGAAGAAATGACAGTTACCTACCAGGCATCAAAGAATTTTACAGAGTATTGTTTGATTTAAGAAAAGAGTAAAAATATTTATTTTTGTTAACCAGTATTCTTACTGGATGATAGAATTTGTAACTTTACCTGCTGGGTTATAAGTTTCTTAGGGTTTCCAACTCAAAAATAAAATCAAAGGAAATCCTATCCCATAGATTTAGATGATATCTTTCTGAAAGGATCTAAGGGAATAGTTGTTTTTTTTTTATTTTTTGGTGAAATTCAAACGCTTTTCAATTTTTAAAAATTTCCGAAAATTTGGAATGTGCAAAATCGTGTTGGTACTTTTCTCTTTTAGGGAAACAATTCGCACTTTTACTTTGCTATAATATTTCATATGTTTTTTTTTTTCTGAAAAGAAGCAAAGTACAGAAGTACGAGAAATAGAAATTATCAAAATTATCAGAAATCAGAAAAATACACCAACAATGTTTGCTATTTGGATTGTGACTTCACTCAGATGTGCAAATACTGCCCTTAAGATTGTCCATTAACACATTATGTTCTGATTATTCACTTTTTTGATTTCAAGACTATCATGCTGATTAAAAAATCCGATTCTGTAATTTTGCAGTTTCATATACTCGGCATATACATACATAGTTATTTTCTGTTCATATCCTTGCCAAAAGTGTTGTGAGATGAACAAAAACTTTATTATGTTAGAGAAAAAGTCAGTTTAAATATACTCGTAACGTTTGTTCTTTATTCAATTGAAGTTATAAAGAAATTTACGAAGGAGTGTAAAATGATTAATACAATTATTTCTTTCAGATTAGCTTTTGTGAATAGTTGATAGTTTTTATTATTCACAATGATTACTACACCGCTCTTTCTCTAAATAATTGACGCCATCAGTACTGCTTAATGCAAGCATTTGTAACAATATTTTTTTTTCTCTTCGGGTTTTTTCACCTTTAGATACTGAGAAACATCAGCTTGTCACAGTTATCATTTAGCGTGGTGTTAGTTGTTAGTAAATGAATATAAATACATCCTAACACTCTACTAACTAAAATGCACGACTGGGTCGCACGAACGTGCTCCTATGTAATCGACTAGGAATTTTAAAAACGAATGTTATTAGAGAAAACTGTTCATAAGGATAAAATTAATTTTTAAATTCTTTTAGTAGTAACAGAATGTTATGCAAATATGAATTTATGCAAGAACAAAAATTATAAGTCCTTGTAGTGGTTTCTTCAAAAGAAGCTTTTATATACAAACTTTTTAAAAGCTTTTTAAGAAAAAATTTTGGTACGCTAATTTAAATTTTTTATTATTGTTCGAATAAAATTTAAATTTACGAAAAGAAATATTGACCCGTTTCGGAGATATCGAATTTTCAAAAAAAATAAAAAAATAGATTTTTTTTTTTCAAAAATTCAAAAAATATTTATTTTAAAGTTTTGAAATGCAATGTGTTTTAGACTTTTTAGAAGCTTCTCTATAAAAATTTTCATTAACATCCGTCATGTGGATAATGAGAAATTCAAAATTCGACAAAATGGTTCTATGGTAGGTACAAGCTGTAATATCTTAATTTCAAAATTTTTTTTATTAAATTAAAGATCGTAAAAATTAATTGAAAGAAAAAAAATTTTATCAAAATTCTAGGTGCCGTTTTCGAGAAAAATACGATTTTTGAAAACCATTTTTTTTTTTAATTTTTTAGCATTTGTATGGTAGGTACCTTTATTTTTGGGTAAAATAAAAATTTTGTTCTCACATTTTGTATATTATATTGAGAAACTTTTATTTATCAGGTTTAAAAATATCTAGCATGGGGTTTTCGAAATATTGAGTTTTGAAAAAAAAATTTTGAAGTTTTTTTTTAAAATCCAAAAAATATTTTTTTGAAAACTTGAGTACACAATTCTATTTATGTTTTTTGGGAGCTTTAGCAAAAACAAAATGATCAAAATCGGTTGAACCGTTTTTGAGAAAATCAAAAACAAAAAAAATAATCATTTTTCGGAAAAATTTTTTCAACCATTACCTAGCTTTAATTAAATGAAATTTGTCTGTATTTTTATTTTTGAAATCTGTCGAACAGCTTTTGAGAAAAAAATGATTGTAAAATTTCGAAAAAAATTCGTATGGCAGGTACCGTTATTTTTGGTTTTTAAAAAAAAAAAAAGAAAAATACGTGTGGGGGAAAAAAATTAAAAATGATATCTACCAAGTTTAAAGAAAATCGGCCCAGCCGTTTAGCCTGTAGTCGAACAGACAGACAGACAGAATTGCTAGACCCACTTTTTTAGTCTTCGCTATCATCGTAATGTCAACTTTGATCGAAATCTCGAGTTCGATTTTTTTTACGAATGCATAACTTGTCTTGTAGTACTCGTACCTATAAGTCGCAAGTAAAAAACGAACAAATATGACAAACAAAGAAATAATAAATATTAATCTACTATCTGTAGCTACAAAAATAACTACAAGTCAAATACTACTTGCTATAGAAACAATAAATTATTAGGAATTAAAGAACTCTTTTTATACAAAAACTTATAATGCGTGAGTTTCGAATACTTAATGAGAACGCCCATACAACTTGTGCTTAAGTGTTAGCTTGGAGTAAAAGGCTCATTGAGACTATTATTGGTACGGCGGAAGTCTAAATGAAAAATTTCAGAGTTCCGAGAACTGTGGCTTCTAGCTTCAAAACGAATTTGTTCTAGAAGAACCGGTAAATCTATGGAACCAACCAAGAGCGGGTGTAAAGACATAACACCGGCGTTTTTGAATTCATGTTTAAAAGAAGAAGGCGATTGCTGTATGGATGAAGATGATTTGGGTCACTCCAATTGAGATGACTTAATGCGAAGCGTACATATTTACGTTGGACAGATTCGATTCGATCAATGTGTATTGAGTAAAGTGGCGACCATACAGAACTAGCATATTCTAATTGGGGACGAACAAAGGTGTTGTACAACGAAGATGTTACAAGGCTACAAGAAAATTCCTTACTGCAACGCCTAATAAATCCAAGCATTGAGTTTGCTTTACTGACAATTTTCTCAATGTGGAGTGAAAAGACTAGATTTTGCGAGAAGTGAACGTCCAGGTCGCATGTTGTTTCTACCTTACTTAGAATGGCTTGATTTATGCTGTTATTGTAACATATTGGGTTTTTTCTTCTAAAAAAGGACATTGATTGGCACTTTGAAACATTTAGAAAGTGATTGTTAAATGAGCACCATTCAGATAAGAACCCTACATGATTTTACAATTGAAATAACATCATTGATTGATACTATGAAAAGAAGTGGACCAAGGTGACTACCTTGTGGAACACCAGAGTCAGCATTAATTGGATCAGAAACGATTCCTCTAAAAAGAACTTGGTATGTCCTTCCCTTCAAATAAGACCTGATCCATTGAACGAAAGCAGAAGGGAATCCAAGAGATGAAAGCTTAAATAAAATTATACTATGAGACAACTTGTTGAAGGCCTTACTGAAATCTGTATAAATACAGTCAACTTGATGACCATCCTCGATAGTTTTATTTGTAGACGGCGTGAATTCAACGAGATTAGTAACAGTAGATTTATTTTTCATAAACCCATGTTGCTCGCTCGCAAGGAAATAATAATTTCTTGAAACATCAATACATCATTCTGACTCTCTGTTAAATCAAATGTGAAAAGTCACAGACTCCCCGAGAGTAAAAAGTTGCGAATTTCATAAGATTTCTAAAAAAATTAAGGCTTGTTAAGTCAAAACATACAATTCTTTGAATTCGTTCTCAAAGAAGTGTCTCAATTTCTTCAGTGATACGTTTCAATTTTATATGAAATCAAGTAGATTTACCTGTACTTAATTCCAGCCTAACATATTTTCGATTTATGAAAAGAAAACATTCCAATCAAAACAAACAATAAGCAAAAAAAAAAAAAAAACATGTATCTAAGATTTCAAGAGCATTGCTTAACAACAACATTTAGTTCAATGCCACGTTCAATGATCAAGTGTTATCTAAAAACCTATGTATCTATTTGTATATCCAAACAAATCCAGTCTAATTCAAAAGATATGAAAAATAAACAAAAAACACTAAATTAACAAACTTGTATTGCGGTTCCTAAAATTCAAACAATTTAATCCTACAATAAAGATAACCACTAATAGCTCTGCAGTCGAACAAGTTCTGGCAATTATTGGCCTGCGGCTTAATAAACGCCAGAGTCAGTCATAACATCAAACAAATATTAATTAATAAAATTCCATCAACATCCACAGTTTAATTTCCAAGCAAGGAGGCTAGATTGACTTTTTTTTAACTTGCTCTTGAGGCGAAGGTATTGGCTTTGTGTAAAAATAGGTTGAGTAGGTTAGGTTGAAGTGGCTGCCGGCGGAGAACCGAACAAATGTTGGTCCGTTGTGAATGTATGTATAAGGAAGCTGACAATATAGGTCTATTGAATGTGTCTTTGATCGAAACAGCAGACTTATACCCCATGCGGCGACTGAAGGAACTTTGGGTGGAAAATCAAATAATAAACCGTTTTGCATTTCACATAAATATTGTGTTAAAAAATTACAATAGGACATTTTTCCGTATTTTCCACATCAACTAAGACAATGTATACATCTCTTTTGAGCCATAAGAGCAAGTGCATCCAACCCACGCGTACAGTTTATACTTAATGTCCAAGCTGAATAAACCGAATTAGTCAACCCCCATTAGTTATGATGGACGAGCTGCAAAGCTATCAATTAATAATTCACTTTATGTCAACTTAAGCTGAGGTCAAGGCTGAAATGGATAAACAAGAGATATCCAACCACAAAGCCATATGCAATCATATATGGCAACTGACATTATAATAAAGGCGAGAAATGTGTATGATTACTGGAGGCGCCATCGCATCGCCATATTGAATAAAGGAACAAAACACAAATTCGCAATGGCAGCTATGGGGGGATGGGTTATATGTATATTGAGGGTGCATGGTACACATGAAAATCCCATGACCATTATCATCATCAACCATCAGAGTTCCATGTTTGTGTCAAATAGCAGTCTTTGTACCTATCGTCTGACACTAGTTGCTGCCAGTCTGGCTACAGGCGGTGGCGGCGGCGGTGACATGGTGTGCTGCAGGGTTGTTATGCTCGGTGGCTGAAAGTGAGGCAAGGCAGTTGTTCATAGTGTAATGACAGTGAACGTCAAGTATGAGGCGTCGCTGTCACTTCCATAGAGACATGATCATGATTGAAGTGTGAATGGATTTAGTTTTCATTTTTGATATAAAATTATTGTGCATGTAATGGTGGTTGATCCGTAATTTAAATATATATACAAAACTCAGGAAGGTGCTGATTGAATATTCAAGCTTATAAGTTCAATCTGGAAAAACAATTTTCAATTTTTAAAGTATACTGATTGGGTACTTGCTGACTCAACAGGCGTTCTCCTGTCTAAATTGTTATAGATTTGCATGAGACTGTTTTGAGAAAAGCTGTTGGAAAATAATGAAAATAAAATTAGGCATGGATATTAGATTTCAGTAATAGTAAATTAAGACAGCACACCACTGAAATGCTCACAATGTGTAACTTGTCTGAAAGTGAACAACTTTGAATCATTCCGATTTTTTCCAAAATTAAATACACAATTAAATTAAATCCGAATTTTATGTGAGTACTGAAAACAAAAAAAATACTTTAGTTTGAGTGACTTACTGTCAAATCTCCATTTCCGTCATTGCAATGCTTTATGATGCACGACATTTTTTGTTTTGTTGTCTGATGGCGTGTGTAAACAATGCTGCTTGTTTTCTCACACCGGAATGGATGACTTATAGTTGACCATGCAAGAAACATGGACTTTCAATGATAATGCTACAAAATTTGAATGACTGTTTAAGTGATTTATTAATAGCGTTTGCGTAAATAGCTTTACGTAAAACTGCAAGAGTTTTAAGAACAAATTCATTTCGTTCGAAATCGTTGTGATTCTTCTCCTTCTTACTTTCTCGTGCCTTCTTACTTTTTCCTTGATACTTTTATCTAAAAATTGTATTGCGTCTATTGCATTGTTCAAGAGTTTCCTGACTTCAAGGCAGGTGCCATTGCAAAGACGTGATTGGTTGATATTTCTCAACATTATGATTACCAATTCAATTTGTACTTGAAGATTGCGACTCGGTAATCCGGGAAATTGCAACGAGGTTCCAAATTGACGACATCATCTTGTTTAGTAACGTAATAAATCCACCAATTAGAACGTCATCGAATTTCCAGCAGTTTCATTTTGAATAATCTTGATATTCAACTCGGTGACACTAATTTGTTTTCGCAGCACGTTCACTTAGTCCAATCAAATTAGTATTTTATATCTACAAAAAATACTGCGTCGAATTTTTTTTTTGTTTCTTAAAGAGTACCTATTGGAGAGTGTAAATCCAAAAAGTTCGAACAAAAAACGCCCTTGCGTTGTCCGCCATTTTGAAAAAGGCGTTGGAAAGCTTGAACTCGATTTTCTCGGCTCCTATCATATATAGAGCTGTATTTTTGAAGTAAAACTTCTTTTCCGGCGTTGGGGGTAAAAAATTTTCTATGGAGCTGTCAGTGACATGTCAAAAGCGTCACGCTATAACGACATGCTTCCTACAATTATTTTGTATATATTAATTATAGGAATAAATATGTGGTTGTGATATTGTATCTATGCTAATCCGAAATTTCGAAATGCATTTTATTTTGTACACAAACCTGGAACCCATGCGACATCTAGTTGTAAGTAATGAGTACATTTGAGTAAAGTGGTTGTTAGGAGATAAGGTATGTCAACGTTCTGTAGTTTATGTAGTTATAATCTTAATCACAATTAATTCTGACGTTGGTTTTTACAGAGGCTTTGTTTGAGAGAAAAGAAGTTTTACTTCTAGAGCGCGTACGTCAGTACACACATTCTTTTTTTTTTTTTAGGTTTGTACGTTAAAACATCTTCTTTAACTTTTGTTGAGAAAAAAATTTGAAACCTCTTTCCAAAAAAAAGTTATCGACGAAAAACTGTCGAGATTTTGAAGTAAAAAATGGTTTTTAACGTTTATCTCGCCTCATGTTCATCTGATCAAAAAAATAGTTAAATTGTTTTTTATAGATCACTTTATTTCCTACATTTTGATATCTTTAAATTTTATGTGCGACAAAAACTGTAGGAAATATAACCTGTCAAAATGGCCAATATCCTGCGAAAATTAAAAAAAAAAAGAAATTTACTCACGTTGGAAAATTTTCAAATTTGATTATGTTCATTATGAAATTTAAAGAAACAGTTCAAACTCTTTTCCACAACACCACCGAGGTAGAGTTACGGCGCATTATTTTTAATATGGGGTCTCCAGGAGGTATAATGCAGATCCAACGATGTTGATAGCAACGTTTTGGGAACCGCCGGAGAAAAAGTTTTTATTGCGTTGTTCAATGGGGAGGAAAATGGGTCACTGGATTCTTTGCCATATAGCGACTTTGTTAAAACGTCAAAAAAAACTAAGTTTAATTTAATTTACTGGAAGATGAAGACGCATGTGAAGACTTTTCCTCACCTGAAAACATTGAAGAAACTACCATTGACGATCCCAGCACAAACAAAGTTAATATGGAGGGCTCACAGCTGTACCGAACCAAGTCATTTTAAAGATTTCCGCAAAATTGACCTCTATTTAGAGCTGTAATGAACTACATAGTTCATTTAGAGCTACATAGTTCTGAACTATAGTTCATTACAGCTCTAAATAGAGGTCAATTTTGCGGAAATTTTGACGTTGGTTTTGGATTTTTTTAAAATGACTTGGTTCGGTACAGCTGTTAGCCCTCCATATGATCATTGATATCCGCACGCCTAGCCCCAAAAAAAAAAGGAGATAAGAACGACATCAAAAAACTATGCCACATTGAGCTATCGATAGGCTGAAATAGAAACGAAAACGATTGAATCGTGGATTATACCTCCTGGGGACACCACATTCAAAAAAATGCGCCGTAACTCTACCTCGGTAGTAGTGTGGAAAAGAGTTTGAACTGTTTTTTTTTTTTAAATTTCATAATGAACATAATCAAATTTGAAAATTTTCAAACGTGAGTAATTTTTTTTTTTTTTAATTTTCGCAGGATATTGGCCATTTTGACAGGTTATATTTCCTACAGTTTTTGTTGCACATAAAATTTAAATATACCAAAATGTAGGTAATAAAGTGATCTATAAAAAACAACTTAAGTATTTTTTTGATCAGATGAACGTGAGGCGAGATAAACGTTAAAAACCATTTTTTACTTCAAAATCTCGACAGTTTTTCGTCGATAACTTTTTTTTTTGAAAGAGGTTTCAAATTTTTTTCTCAACAAAAGTTAAAGAAGATGTTTTAACGTACAAACCTAAAAAAAAAATACAGCTCTATATATGATAGGAGCCGAGAAAATCGAGTTCAAGCTTTCCAACGCCTTTTTCAAAATGGCGGACAACGCAAGGGCGTTTTTTGTTCGAACTTTTTGGATTTACACTCTCCAATAGGTACTCTTTAAGAAACAAACAAAAAATTCGACGCAATATTTTTTGTAGATATTTCGAATTAATTAATTTAATTTGACTGGACTAACTGTAGAAATCGTAATTTTTGTAATTTTCATCTAACTTTGGGAACACATTCATGATGATGCAATCAGTTGAAATTTTAACTGGGATTTTTGCATTTCTTACATCCAGCAATTATTTCTTAAATACTTCTCCATATTGGTTTTTCTGAAACTCCACATGCATATTTCTAATTTAAGTGTCTTTATGCGCTTGCATAAAACGTATGACTTCAAATATACCAAAATCATGAACTGTCATTGTCAATGTTTGTCAAAATTCGCCTACCAACACAATTCATCGCACCAAAAAACTAATTTTTATCGTTTTTTAGATGTAGCATCTTTCGGTATTATACTCCCGAAAATTTTACATGGTCCATAGTACATTCGTATAATGCCAAACTATCAAGTTGTATTGTTGACATCGCACAGTTCTTTGAAAGGTTTCAACTTGAAGTTCAGTTGGTTTGCATATTCAACGGCAAACTTGAGAACTGAATGAGCACTACCACCGTTTTTCAATTACATAACGTCTATTCTAGATGAAGCAAGAGCAATTCAAGTTTTAGAACGAATTATTGACGACATCAATGCAATTCCAAGCAGTGGAAAGAAATTCCAGAAAAAAGGTCTTCCAGTTTCATCGTTCATAACTTTCATGAGGAAATCGTATGCATGTTTTTGCTACCGATTCAACAGAGGAACGTTCATTCGAACTCATTCTTTCAATGCATTTTGCGCTATTCAACTCTTGATTAAATGTGACATTCATCAGGCGCTGTCAAACTAAATATCGAACGTCACAGAGATAAGTACAATTTACTGAGAACTTTCCCATGACCATAAGCAAAATAAAAAACAAGAATTATTCATATTCAACTTTTAAATTGTGAATTATGGCTCAAGATCATCCAAAAATAAAATACGAAAATGGCCCTTGAATTTTTCCAGAATCTGAATCCTGATTTTTCTTTCAAAAAAAATCAAACTCAAATTATTGCGAACATTTTTAATTCAAACTACCTAAATAGGTCCAGTCGTTCTCAAGTAATGTGCTTACCACCGATTAGAATTTAATTTTCATTTATATATATCAGAAGAGCCGCTTATGACAAGAAAGTATTTTTATTCTTTTTGTAATTGAGAACGAACTGTATGAAAAATAGAAATTATACATCAGCTATTTAAAGCTAGAAGCAGCTAAACTTAAAAGAGACATTGAGAAATCAAAAACTCAGCAACCACCGGAGAACAGAAATCGATGCCTCGGAAAATTTCATCAGCAACTCTCTCGAGAGCCAGAATTAACAGAAGAATTCACGAGACAGGTACCATCTGTCCGTTTATATCTTAAACTTCTACCTCCACAAACAGCATCTATGGAAGGTGCTTTAATGAATTCACGAGCGAGAACACCAACTACTAGGTGACTTCAAGCGAATTAAGATGTTTGATCAGCTTGTTTATGAACTCAGTGAAACACCATAATGATAACTGTCACCTAATTTAGTGAATTTGGACCCGACACCTTTTAAAAGATTAACACCATCATCTGAAAAAGGCCACCAACCACAACACGTTACTTCAAATGAAGACAAAGCAACTACTTTAAGAAACAAATCCGCATTATAGCCCGAATTCTTAGATGCAGTTAAAATTTTCGTAGAACGTGCACAAACAATCCAGGAGAGCGTACACTTTAGCTACATCAATACCACTAGCGCCCCTACTGTCACGTTAAATTTACTTATCATGAAGAAATCGAGGAAGTAATTCACAGAAGCCGTCCAAAGAAATCAATATTGCCGGACAATATCTTCAAATTCGTCCTCAAGTTAGTTAGTTCTGATTTTCTTATCAATCATCCCTAATATCTTCATAAGCAACTGCTACTACGTATTTTGAGAAAAACATACGGCGGTGTATCCACTTTTAAAGTTTCATCCTAATGCCGCTTTTTCATTAAACTGTCATGAAGTGACTGTTCGATTTTTTCTCGACATCGAAAAAACATTTGGATACAGGGACTTGTTAACAAACTATTTCAATTAAGACTTGCACATTCTGCTGCTGCAAATCATCATCCAGAACAACCGGAGTTGCTCCAGATTCTCCTGTTTAACGAAGACTATCTCACGTACGCTTAGTTTATGTTACCGGTATTTGTTTCTAGAAGAATAGAAGCCCACATCAGACGACTCTACGAATAATACCAGCACTGGGGCTTCAAAATCAACTCGGCCAAATCTGTACTTATTTTTATCAAACGATCAAATGGCCCAAGAAGTTGGGGAGCCGCCAGCTGTAGAAACACCCTAACCAAGAAAACCCAACTTTCAGCAACATAATAACAACTTGTAATACAGTTTTACTAGTTATACCGGTTCAATTCCTATACAACAGCAGTACTAGGAAAAGACAATTTCGCCTTTCTACCTAATTCTATTTTAGTCGATCACTTTGCCCGCTATTACACGCTGAATTTATATGCATGCACCTTCTTCGAATTCTTCTTTGTTATGTCGTCCGCTGGTTCAAGTGAAATCAAATTCATGAATCCGATTTGACAGGTCTCTTAATTTTTCATTTCAGTGTAACTCAGTGTATGTGCTCTTTAAAGCATATAGAAGCAATAAAAAAATTATTTCCGTGCACTAAGAAGCAGAATAGAATAAAAACAGACAAAAGAAAAGAGAAACGTCAAAATGTAGCGCTTAAATCAGCGGACGAAATAACAAAGAAGAATTGTAAGAAGGCAAAGGCACATAAATTTAGATTCATGGTGTAATGGTAGACAGTAGCAGGCTTAGTAGTCCAGTACTAAAATAGAACAAAATAGTTAGAGTTTCTTTTTGTTCTAAACTGCTTCAAACTATGCAGACATCTTTTATTTAATGTCAAATAGTTTTCTTCAAATAACTCACTCATTTTCCAATTTTGACAAAAAAAAAGAATTGTACATACATGTTCACTAAAGGACTATTCACATGAGAGCGACCAACGACTAACGTATAAAAAAACAAATGGGATTTAAAACATATATAAGCCTAAATTCTTCACAAACACTTTACAAAAGGGTAGAAATCAAGTTTAATTTAATGTTAATGTATTAAAATTTGCGTTGTAATTGATAAAATTAGAGAAATTTGAGAAAATAAATTGGTCGTCGCGAATTGCAATATGATTGCTACGAACTGTCAAACACTATTCGCGTTCCACATACCGTCCACACTGCAACTAATGAATTATTTCGCGCGCGGCTAACCTCAAAATCAAAAAGGAACTTAGATAGTTGATGTCTAAGTAAACGCCATTCGCGACAACTAAAAAAAATGCATGTGAACGAAATGTCAAAATGAGCGAATGTTCGTTCATTCGTTGGTCGTTGGTCGTTGGTCGCTCTCATGTGAATAGTCCTTAACACGTCCAACAATTAATATTTTCTACATTAAGTCGAAAAATATCAATTATAGAAAATGACCACAAATTTTGAAAATTAACTTTTGAACAAATTTGTATGTGCACTTTGAGTCAAATGTTGAATACGAAGGAATTTTTGAAAAAAAAAGAGTTTTTTGTTTGGCGCCCAACGTTTTCGTAATAAACTGTAGAAATCTTAAGAATCTTAAAGAAAACTATCTAATTTTCTCCATTTCAAATGTAGGTATATTTCAAATGACATTCGTAAAAAACTGAAATCTCGTTCTTAATTTCTCAGCTAAATTTAATATTTCTGATGAACCCCTATATCCGCACGTTGGATATAAAATTTCTCACCAAATTATTTCTTTTTCGAATGAATTTTTTGCTTACAAATAATAATAATTATAGCTTCCTATAGATATTACAAACTCTTAACCTTTGTGCAAATCTTCACAAAATAATACTAAATAAAAAAATGCACGACTAGGTCGCACGAACTTGCTCCTATGTAATAGACTAGGAATTTTAAATACGAATGTTATTAGAGAAAACTGTTCATAAGGATAAAATTAATTTTTTTTAAATTCTTTTAGGAGTAAGAGACAAAAACAGATTGCTATGCAAATATGAATTTATGCAAGAACAAAAATTATAAGTCGTTCTAGTGGTTTCTGAAAAAAAAGCTTTTATATACAAATTTTTTAAAAGATTTTCAAGAAAAAAATTTGGTGTGCTAACTTTAAGTTTTTATAATTGTACGAATGAAAATTAAATTTCCAAAAAAAATATTAAGCCGTTTTTGAGATATCGAATTTTCCAAAAAAAAAATATTTTTTTTTCAAAAATTCAAAAAATATTTTTTTTTAAAGTTTTGAAATGCAATAGTTTTAAAACTTTTTAGAAGCCTCTCTGCAAAAAATTTCATTAAGATCCGTTATGTCGGTAATGAGTAATTCAAAATTTAAAAAAATGGTTCTATGGTAGGTACAAGCTGTAATATCTTAATTTCAAAATTTTTTTTATCAGATTAAAGATCGTTAAAATTAATTGAAAGAAAAAAAAATTTATCAAAAAATTTATCAAAAATACGATTTTTGAAAACCATTTTTTAACATTTGTATGGTGGGTACCTTTATTTTTAGGTAAAATAAAACTTTTTTTCATACATCTTGTAGATTATATTAAAAAACTTTTATTTATCAAGTTTAAAAAAATCTAGCATAAGGTTTTCGAAATATTGAGTTTTGAAAAAAAAAATGAAATTTTTTGAAAATTTTCTTGAAAATTTGATTACACAATTCTATTTATGTTTTTGAGGAGCTCTAGCAAAAAAAAAATGATCAAAATCGGTTGTACCGTTTTCGAGAAAATCAAAAACAAAAAAAATGGTTCCTTGGGGGTACGCTCAATAACCATTTTTCGGAAAATTGTTTTCAACCAGTACCTACCTTGAACTAAACGAAATTTTTTTTGTATATTTTTCTTTTAAATCTGTCAAACACTTTTAGAGAAAAAAATATTTACAAATTTTCGAAAAAAAATCGTCTTAAAAAAAAAAAGAAAAAAGCGTGTGGGGGGAAGAAAATAAAAGTGATATCTACCAAGTTTAAAGAAAATCGGCCGAGTCGCTTAGGCTGTAGTCGAACCGACAGACAGAATTGCGAGACCCACTTTTTTAGTCTTCGCTATCATCGTAATGTCAACTTTGATCAAAATCTCGAGTTCGATTTTTTTTACGAATGCATAACTTCCTTATAGTACCTATAAGTCGCAAGTAAAAACGTTCGAAAGGCTGAAATGAGAAGCACTTTTCATCATCAAGAGATACTCTTGGAGGATATATAACTTCCTTCCGTAAGAAAGTACACCTGTTTCTTCCGCTTAAATGTGCTTTAGTTCTTAGGTACCAGTGGCAAGCAATCGATCCCAGACGTTCGGAGTGACAATCCCTGGGACTAACCATTATGCCACGGGGTACTTATAATATATGAAAAATATATAAATTTTATTACAGAATTTGTTGAAACTTAAACGTTTTGAAAGGCGTCACTCCTGACCTACATTAGTTTTATATCGATTTAATTTTTAAACTCTTAGCTTCTATCCAAACAATTTCTTAATTTTAATTGGAAAATGATTCCACAATTAAATCTACTTTCCCTCAAGCTCCAAAGCAGCTAAAGCAAACCATTCATCCATGTTTAACTCCATTCTGAGGTCTATTCAGTTAGATTATAGATTGTTTGTTCTTCATACTCCAGAAGATGTAATTTCAAAGAAAATCCCATAAATTGAGGTTTCAATAAAAAGAATATGAGTTTTCCTTAAGAAAAAAAAATACTCGTAAAATTGACTTAACCGCTCCCATTCTACGAGTGCTTGGATAATCCAAATTGTCTCTTGAGCTACTTTTACTCTCGCGCAAGTTAATTCCTCATCGAGATAATTGCGCCTTACGAGGATAATTATTATTGCGAAAAGTGAATAAATTCTTTTGTCATCAATTAAAACGATTCTTCGTTCTCCTCCTCCATGTCGTTCATCATTATTATTTCATAAATAGTCGCATTCGTATCCTCTGGTCTCGCTTGACTCTGGAATTCAATGAAGTTGAAGTCAAGTCAAACACCACACAGGACACCATTCATCGTTCGATGGAGCAGCGACCGGCGGAAATATTTAATTTATTAAGCGCATTCATTCAAAATGGCCGCATTCATCATACGAGATTAATTCTTATTGCCAATGCCGATAGCAATTTGTTGCACCAACAACACCAACCAAACAATGGCGTCGACTTACAGTACAGCAATCCTTTCCTGTCAGAAGGGTCAAGTTCGTTTGACACTTGACAACCATCAATTGTTGTGTGGTGTCTGTTTTTAATTGTTGTGGTGCACCAATGTGGTGGCATAAACTTTGCTTTCTATTTACATACCCACCTCCCCCTAGGGTGACTGGCATTCTTTTAGGATAGAGAGTCTAATTAAAGAGTTCAAGATGGCAGGAGGCAGTACTAACAACAGTAAACTAGTTCAACGGGGTTTTAGATGTTTTTTTTTTTTTGGCGGAAGAGACTTTTCAGTTCTTTGTTTTCATTTTGTGTACGTTTATGTACGTGTAGTTTTATATTTCTATAAACCAGGAGGGTGGGGCTTTTGAATTGGGAACTCGACTCTGAGCTGGAGAAATGACGGGGCATTGTTTACTTCTTGAATTTGTGCGTGGGAGAGCTTGCTGGTGGCTTTTGTTCGAAATGACTCAAATGCACTGAAACTACGTCTGGTTTGGTGATTAACCTAGTTTTTCAAGCAAAATCTTTGTTTTGTTCTGAACAATTTTCTTCTGGTGTGTTCCTATGCAGAGGGCTCTCTTTATGACAAAAGAAAATCTTGTACATACTTTGCAGCGCGTTATAAAAATTAAATTGTGCACACAAAGTTTGATTTACGAGTACTTTTTACTAACGGATGTAAGCTACATCGGGCCATAAAAGTTGAAAAATAATTGAAAGTTTCAAGTTGTAAAGGGAAGGTCTCTACTTAAATTTTGTCTTTTCATTTGGCAACCTTGGAAATAAATCTTCATATCCTCCAAGCAGCTACATTATTTACCTACAAATCGATATATATTTTATAACGTATGAATATGTATGTTCAATACACATGTATGTATATACAAAAATGGAAAACTGGATCAAATACAAATACAAAACAAAATTGTTCCTAGATTTTGGATTTAGATTTATGTATGGATTTCTGAATATATTGATAATGTGCAAAAACATTATAAATATCCTAAGAGCGCCTTGGAAAATCAGGTAGTCAAGTTAACCTAATTTTGACTGTAAAATTTGTTTATATTCAATTGTAGCTCAGCTCAAGCAAAGTGAAATTTTTAAGAAAGTTCTTTTCACTACTCGAATAAGCAAAGTAATTTATCTTTCCTTCCTTCAAACTTTGAACGCTCACTCAACTCTCAAACAAATGGAATATGATGCAGGGTTCGGTCGAAGTAGATTTGCTTCGATTTTCATAAAAAAATTTGATCTACTTCTTTACTTCTTTTTTTACTTACGATATACATA
The DNA here is from genome assembly GCA_963931855.1 of Philhelius festivus. Taxonomy (NCBI): domain Eukaryota; kingdom Metazoa; phylum Arthropoda; class Insecta; order Diptera; family Syrphidae; genus Philhelius; species Philhelius festivus. The sequence continues at coordinate 50,472,705 of OZ007557.1, read as the reverse complement.
GGAACTATAGGTCAAGTTCTGCATTTGAAAAAAAATCGAATAGCAAAGACGAATAAAGTGGATCCGACAATTCCATCTGTCTGTCTGTATGTCTGTATGTCTGTACCTCGATCTAGAGCCTAAGCCACTGGGCCTATTTTCTTCAAAGTCGGTTCTTAAGGGTCTTCGGTGATTCCCTAAAGGGGAAATTGAAATTTTTTTCTTAGCTCCAAAACTAACAGTACCCCCCATAAGCCCGTAATGCATAATCTTATTTATCTCAAAAACAGCTCTAAGGATTTTGATAAAAAAAAAATTAGGTGTGATATTATTGATATGGACTACATTTTGGTAGAAAAAAATTTTGGGGGACACATTATTAGTACCTGTCATAGAACGAAAATTTTTCGAAAGAAAAGTTTTTGGATTTTTAAAAAAATAATATCTACAATTTTTTTTTGAAAATTCAATATCTTGAAAACGGATACGTGATTAAATTTTTAAATTACGTTTTAAATTTTCTATTGAATACTAACAATTTGGAGATATACATTTTTTTTATAAAAGTTGTAAGGAAAATTTAGTACACAAAAAACATGTTTCAGTGTGTCTGTATGTCTGTATCTACCTCTCCCTACAGCCTAAACCACTAGACCTATGTTCTTCAATCCCGGCAGTTAAGGGTCTTCGGTGATTCCTTAGAGGAGAAATTGAAAGTTTTTTTTTAGCTTCAAAATTAACGGTACCTCCCATACACCCGTACTGCAAAATCTTATTTATCTCGAAAATGGCTGTAACGATTTTGATACAAGAAATTCAGTTAGATATTATGGATATGGACTATATTTTGGTAAAAAAAAATTTGGTGCAAAATGTTATTAATGGTACCTGTCATAGAACCGTTTTTTTTATTTTCGACTTTCTCATTAACGGCTCTAACGATTTTAACCAAAAATTTTGACCAAGAGCCCCCTTAAGTTTAAACTAATATTGTATATAAAATTATACGAGAAAATATTTTTTTTTGGTTTTTGAAAAAAAAAAATCCAATTAATTTTTTGAAAAATCAATATCTTGAAAACGTGTGAACGATTATTTTTTGAAATTATTTCCTAAAATCTATATTACTAAGCACTTAAAATTGGCATCCCAAATTTTGTTCTAGAAAAAATTGAAATCAATTTGTTATATAAAAAACTACTTTAATAAAACGATTTTTAAACTTTATTTGCTTAAATTCATACTTTTTCGTAAATAAGGCATGCATTTGAACATTTTTATTTCATTAAATCCATGTTTTATATTTATAAAATGTATTTTAAATTCCAAAGTACTTTTACATAAGAGCAAGTTCGTGCGATCGATTCGTGCATTTTATTTAGGATCTACTTCTGCAACACATTTAAAGACAGTAATGTTCACTCTCTATGAAATAATTCAAGATGGTAATTTAATATATATTTTAAAACTAGTTGAGGCATTTCGTTTTCACAAATGCTCTATCGAAATTCTTAACGATGAATGGAGGTCATTCCGTATTTGCGATATTAGTAAAATGAAACAAATTGAATTGCCTAGATTTTGGTATTCTAAAATGAATACCAAAAATATAATCGAAGAATTTGTTTTCAAAAATTTGTCGGAGTACATGCTGAATTAAGCTGTTTTGCCTCACAGTAGCACCGCAGCTAAAAGAAAATTTTCAGAAATGAACTTAGTAAAAAATAAGTTAAGGATTCGTTTAGTGATTACAAAAACAAAAAAGTAAAGATATTTATGATCCACCTTTTGAATTGATAAAATTCATACAAAAATGGATACAAATTTTTTTTTAAAATAGTAAGTCTGACTTTTTTATATTTATATATTTTATATAATTTATTTGTTTTTTTTTTTTTTTCTAAGAAGTCTTTAGTCCATATGTATATTTAATTTGTTTCTATTGAAGTCTGAAGTTTGAGCTTTTTTTAAAAACTTTGTTTCGAATTTTTTTTTTTTTTTATTTCCTAAAACTACTTCGAAAATTTTGGATCTACTTGAGTTTATTTTCGTATTTACTTCGAAAATTTAAAACCTAAGTCCGAACCCTGGTATGATGCCTTTAATTTCAACTATAATGTAACTTGATATAAAATAACAAATATGCAAAAGATTGATAATGATTTGAATTTAATCATTCTATATGGTAGAATAAAGAATTAAAAAAAGCTTGCCCAATTAAATATTGACGCAAGAAATTTATATAATCTCTAATTGATTTATTCAAAGATACAACAAATTGATAAAATAACATCTAGAAAACTAAAATTTAGAATCAAACATCAATCCATAATCGTTACAATTGTTTCAATTGATAAAATTTAACGTTTATTAATCTATTGATATTTGATAAGCCTTCTAGGCACCTACGTATATTTCAAATGATGGCAAAACAAACACTGTATTTTAAAAAGCCGTTAAAAATACTTTTTTTTAATTTCTTGAAAGCTGTCTTCTTCATTTTGTAAGTATACTGCTTCGAAATAAACAAATTAACTGCTTTAGATTTATCTGGTCTGAATAAAAGTATTTTATCAAATTCGAGCTCGAACTCTTCAACATTTTCCTCAATAAATTCATAAGTTCGATATCGTCAATTTTTCCAAGACTGTCCTAGTCTTCCTCTTCTTCTTAGAATTTGAAAAGTACCTTGTGTACCTCATCCTTAGTAGATATATTCAACTATTTCAATGTCGGCATTGAATCGTAATCTTTGCTCTGAAATTCCAGGCTTTTGGGGTATTGTCTGAGATTTTCAAGATCGTTTAATTGTAAACAAGCTTTCATCATAGATTATCGCCAAGTTCTTCTACTATTTCACAACAGATTTTTCAAATCATTCACCCCTGTTTGGTAAATTTCTATGGAATGGAATGTCTCGGAAGCATTTTGGGTATTTGCATTTATTTATCGGAATCCGTTACACAAGAAAAACAATGTGATTCGTTCTGAGACCATTTATTACTTTAAATGTAGGACCCTGATGTGTTTCACTTCAAAGTGCATTTTTCATATTTAAATCCTGTAGTGTTTCCACCTCGCTACAAGACTAAAAGGAAGTTTAACTTTGACAGCATCAAACATCAATGAAAGTACTAATGGTGTTTCATTTATTCCTTTAAAGTAGAGGTGAGAGAAAGAAAGTTTCATTTGTGCCAAACGATGCAAAATCATCGAGATACTTTAACACGGTATGGATATACATAGGTCAGTTCGAATTATAAAATAATTATAAAATAATTGATCTAATATTCAACTAGACTCATTTCTAATTCTACTATATAAAGGCAATAAATTTGTATAATAAATCTTCAGGATTTGAAGAAAATTAAAGGTAAATCTACTTAAATCGAGAATTATCTCTAGTTGAAAACGTAGCATAGGAGACTGACATGTCATTATCGCATTTTTTTCCGAAGTGACAGAAAAATACTTTTGTTAAGTTTTTCCAACTCATGTTCTTGATATGATTTTAAAGGTTAGACTGTCAAGAGCAGGTGAATTTAGAACTTTTTTTATGTTTTTGTTATATTTTGTTTACTTTCCTTCTTTTGATTTGAAATTAATTTATTTTTCGTAACTTTTTTCAATTTAACTGATTTTGTTTGTGGAAATTCTTTTTCGAACTTTTGATAATTCGATTTGGTTAAATTGATGCAATCGAATTTGTGCTAATATTGAATGAAATAATACTGTAACAAGAAGGTACGCTTAATGGGAATTCAATTTGCAAATTGTATTCAAATGTATTCGGATTTATTTTTTCAACCAATTACGTTTGACAAATCAACCATATTTTTAATTTTCATACATACATAGTTCTTCAATTAGCGATAGCCGAATATAAAATTACCAACAGTTTTTGAACTGGAGATAATTGTTAAAACTTTTGGTTATATACTACATTTTAGGTCAGAGACAAATTACCAAATTCAAGGTAACATTTGCAACTTTGACGTTCTAAGCCTTTTATTTTTGACACATTAACTATAGTTTAATTTCGTTAGAGAAAAAGAACTAGGATGGAATCAGATAAGATAATTGCTAATTCTCAGATTGTCATAATTTTAAAAATAAAATTTAATTTCCCGTCTGTGTAAGGTGAAATATAAAAAAATTATTCAAAATTTGGCATCATTTTGTCCTCGATTGATTTATTTAATTTGTATTTTCTATTAATTTTCAGTTCTTACAGATCACCTTCACTGGAGATAATCTATTTCATGTCTTAATATCAGATTTCCAATGGAGGCGCGCCATTTCATGTTAAAAATCAATGTTATATACCTATTTCTTGATTCTCTCTTAACATAAAAACATAACATAGAAATTGAAAGATGTAATTTTTTTTTACATTCTGATCTGACTTATTTTATCTCAGTATTTTTTGTCTAGTTATGAATGAGTATTTATTTGCTTCAAAGGTATTAAACTTAATAGACCGAGTGCCCACAGCAATTTTTAGGTGTGATTGATAACAAAAAATAATAAGCATAATTAGATAGGCCTTTTATAGTAATTTATGAATGTGAACGTCTTTGCATACTGTAGTGGGCGTTCTTTCCAAATTCTAAAAAATTGGGATAAAAAATTTGCCATAACTTCAAAATGAACAGCTAAGTACCCTGATTGCAAATATCGAGGTCCAAGACGTTTTGAAGGTGGTCTTCTTCGTGCAAGAAATACGCTATTCTTATCGCGACTGGCAGGCAAAAGGCTGTCTGTAAAATTTCTTGGATCTCGATATTTTCAATTAGGGGGCTTAACTCTACATTTTGTCAAAGTTGTTATCACAATTATTTGGACTTGGAAAGAACTGCATACTTGGTGCACTATTATGCACTATTGCTCCCACTAGAGTATGCAAGACTTTCACATTTGTAAATATCTATAAAAGGCCTATCTAATTATGCTAATTATTTTTTGTTATCAATCACACCCAAAAATTGCTGTGGGCTCTTAGTCTATAAGTAAAACAGGAAAGGAAAATATTTTTTTTTTTTTTGTTATAATCTACCCGCGCTCAAGGGATTATGATTACCCTTTTAAATGTTTCAACACAGCGCGGGCGTGAAGTTAATGAAGAGAAAGAAGGATAGGAAAGATGTGTGGCACGATGTTCTGAGACTGTTGGTGATTGTCTCAGATATTTTTTATCTCTAGGGATGGCGGCTGAGCTAAAGCGGAGAAATGCCGTGTCTTATTTCTATGTCGCTTATAATTCACATTATTTTATTCGTGTTCATCCTTCTTGGGCATACTAGTTTAACTCAATTACATGCTGTTAGTGTTATGCCTGAACAACATGTAATGAGTAAACCAGAGTAATTTCGTTTGGTTCTTAAATTAAATTTTACATTTTCTGTGCCGGTTTCATTTTAATCAAAAAAAAATATTAAAGTCCAACAATCAACAGCGGCGATAACAATCAGATTTTTTCGTAAAATGACACATTTATCTCATTTATCGCTCATACAGACGCGATATGAAATGAGACGTCTAAAAATAAAAAAATGTTATGTCGTAAATGTAAGACGTCAATGTAAGATATAAAAATCTCCTGTGGAGGCGGCCGGTGAAAAAATATTTACAAAGAGAGAAACAAGGGAATGAAAACAATGTAAAAATGACAACAAAATAACTGTCCCAAGAAAAATAATCAAAAATGTAACAATAAAACATGTGATTTTCACCCAACGCTGACCGAATGCGATTTCTTTGGTTGTCAGTTATCAAACGTCACCACCATAGGACATCGGTTATTTATTCAAGGCATTTCATCATCACTTTATTAAAAATTTCCTGTTTTGGCATAGGATGCTTTTTAACGTGTTATTCGTATTAATACATTTTTCTTCTGTAATTTATTTTGATATTAGTTTCATAGTTTTTCCATGTCTAATTTCATCTACTATGTATATTTTAGTTTTTAATCATAAAGTTTAGTATTCAGCTAGCGCTTAATTTTATCTCCCACATTTTTCTCCAAACATCAGCTAAAATCCAAGCTAAATTTTGACATAAGAACCTTGTGGAGAATATGTCACAGAAAACAACTATTCTCAATAAATGAAATTTTTTCAAAGATTTAAAAGAATTTGTTTTTTTAAAGTGTGATTTTTTAAGAACTATGAATGAGAATTATGAATTATGAGTAATTTTTGGTGTGAAAAATCTTGTAAGACCCGTCCGTCGCCAAATTTTCTTCTAAATATTTTTCCATTTCATATTGAAATTTAGCTCGAGAACAAAAATGTACCAGACAATTATTTCGTGCGCTAAATTCTGACAGATAAACTATGTACAGTTCGGAGAGAAATTTTTATTTTTAAGCTGAAACAGCGTACCTTTAGGCTAAAATGCTTGACATTATAATTTTAATTTTTAAGCGAATATTGTATGGGAGATAAAATTTTTCGTAATCTGCGTACTAGGCTTAAGAGTGAAGTGTTTGGTGTTTTTTTTTATAATTTCCTTTTCAAAATCCGAACAATATACGCAGTTCATTTTTTCATCAGTGTCAATAAGTGCCAAAGTCAACTTATAGTGAGAAACAGATTCAAACAGCAACTTTGACAACCACATTAATCTTGGTATGGTTTTGAATACATTAATACAGCAACATCGACATTGACATCAACGTTAGACCTAAACCCTAAATTCGATGTCGCTTCGCAAATGTTACCAACATTTAAGGTGAAGTTTTTCAGGTTAATCAACAGTCAAATGAAAATATGACAATCAATTTTTATGTTTCGTCTTTTTATTTTGGTTTTGACACATGGAAGACCGTCTTATAGAATTAATAAAAACAAATCGATTTTTGTACGACAAAAGGTGCAAGTGGTATAAGAACATTGAGGCATTCCACGTTCATTTTTATCAAATATTTCAAACATTTTCATTATGATTAAAATGTCAACATCACCACACACGGCAAAATAATTTTGCATTTGCAACTATTTCAACTATTTTGTTTATTTGTTTTAATGCTGTCAAAAGCGCTGTTCGCGTTGTAATCTACATATTTCACATGACTTAATGTCGAAGTTTTCGATGCTGTTAAAGCTGCTGCGTCAATCTGTTTCTTGTATAACACTGAACTGTCATTTCTAAGGGACTGTTCGAAGAGTATTGAATTTGTTCGAATATTGTGTAATAATTATGTACACTAATGACCAAAACAAATTTTATCGGAAAACTGAAAAATTAAGTTTTGATTAAAGCTTTATTTTTGCATGCATTTGATTGGTTGGTGCTGGGAAAATATTTCTTGTATCAATTTATCTTTACAAATGTTTTTATTACATCCGTTCTTTTTTGTGGAATGCTCTTTGAATATGTATAGATTTTGGTCAAGGGGTCTTATAAGTGGCATCTATATATTCTGACAAAAATAAATAAATCAGCTAAACACGAATAGTTGATCTTCATTAACCGTACGGAAATTTCTTTTAAGATCTCAATCAAATTTGAAAATCAAAAACTTGAAAAAGTTTTTTTTTTCTTTTTAAATACTCGTAGCTTACAGCTTAATCAATCTGTCACTTAACACAAAATTCAATTCGCATTTATTCGATTTTCGTGTTTTTGGTGAGATGAGGATCTATATTTGCAAATCATTTGTTTCAATTTATTTTCAATTTAAACCATTCTGACAATCCAGAAGAAAAAGAACACAATTCCTGTATGAAGCAGATATTCCTTTTTTCAATCACTTAGTATTTCCACATAATGTACACAAATGTACGCATCATGCAAATTGAAGAACAATATTGTTCAAGCATTTAATTTCGTTCGAGCATTATTTTTATGGATATATTTCATCCACAGAAACATAAAACACTTTTTATTTCAAGAAGAAAAAACTGAAACAATTTCACGTGCACACGTACCGTACATACTCGTACAAAACGAGAACATTGACATGTCACGTATAAATGACGATTGCAACAGTAAAGCTCTCGTTTTTTTATTTAATTTTTTTTTTCTTGAAAGTAGGAATGCTCCCAGGATTTTGTCCTCAATCTGTTCTCAAATAGAAGAAAAAGAATAAATGTTTTTAACCCATTTTCGAAGAATGTTGAAGGATTTAATGATAATTCTGTGACCTGATTTTGATTGTTTCTATGAATGCGAGGAAGATGTCTTCCTCCGACTGTGTTTCTATGTATTATCCTTGAAACCAAAAGAGAACAAAAGCTTATAATTTAACTTTATATTGAAACCCTTACGGAGGAGTTTTAATAGTTGCCAATTAGAATCATGTTGCAGAGTTTAATTATGATGCTTGATGACACATTTAGAGTTGCTTTCATCGTAATTCCCTATAAGTTGACTTGTAAAATGCAAAATCTACTTACGTCTTGGCAGGGACGAGGAAATCTTATAGGATGAGAATTATCTATAGGATGTAGGATGGCGTGTGTGGGTTGTCAATGACTATTCATATAAATTATATGCTAAAGTCAGTATATTTTTCTAGGATCACGCTTGAAAAGGATATTTGAACAATACATGCAAGAACTAATGGAAAATGGTAGAAATGCATCCATTTGTCATGAAGATGTGAGTCTTCTTTGGAAAAGTTTCTATTGTTGGGAATTGCTGGTAACTCGTGCATTTAATTTGTGCACAATCTTCAAATGAGTTCTTTGGTATTTTTTATTTTCGTTTGCACATAAAAATGCTGACTTGAATGAGCACTAGAAATGGTCTTATTAGAGAGACATGCTTTAGTGGTTGCACAATTCTAAATTCACTGAAGTATTCAATTGCAGGATTTTTTATGGATTTTACTTCTTAAATATAAACAAATATGAAAAGCACTAAGTCTAGTTCATACAGTCAAGCGAAGATGCATTTTTGTATTACCTGCGAAAAATATGTTATAAAGGAGTTTTCATTAAGTGCGGATAGATGTTAAAAGGGAATGAAACAAGCTGTGTCTGAAGTATGAACAAAATTCATTTGAGATGCTCATATATGCCATGTATGTATGGAATGTGACATCGTCCAAATGTTCGCCTTGGGTTCTTACTGTAGCACGGATCAGAGTTGTCCAATTTCCATTGACTCTTCCGAATAGATCGGGCTGATTTTGAGCGATGACCTGTGTTATGTTCACCTTAAGGCTAGGCACACACATTCATTTTTAGTTGCACAACTGTTTGGTTGCTTATAGAAAACAGATGAGCTATTTGGTTGAATGTCCGCGCAGGTGCATATAGTTATATTTTACACCAAATAGCCAACTCATTTTAGGCAATCGTTTAGTTTGTGTCAAAACACAAATTTTTTAGTTGCTCAAAACAAGGAGTTGCGCAACTAAAAATTGGCTTCTTACTGTGGTATGGACCCGAGTACTCTAATAGATCCAGCTGATTTGTTGTGATGACCTGTGTTATGTTCACCTTAAGGTTTATTTGCATAGATCTGCAACTTCAAGAAAATCCACAAAAAATAAAATGCACGACTGGGTCGCACGAACTTGCTCCTATGTAATAGACTAGGAATTTTAAAAACGAATGTTATTAAAGAAACCTGTTCATAAGGATAAAATGATTTTTTTAAATTCTTTTAGTAAGTAGTAAGAGATAAAAACAGAATTCAATGCAAACATGAATTTATGCAAGAACAAAAATTATAAGTCGTTGTAGTGGTTCCTTAAAAAAATAAGCTTTTATGTACAAAATTTTTAAAACATTTTTACGACAAAATTTTGGCACGCCAACTTTATGTCTTTACTATTGTACGAATAAGAATTAAATTTCCAAGAAAAATACTAAGCCGTTCTTGAGATATCGAATTTTCCAAAAAAAACGACTTTTTTTCTCTAAAAATTAAAAAAAAAATTTTTAAGTTTCTAAATGCAATGTTTTTTAAACTTTTTAGAGCTTCTTTATAAAAAATTTCATCAAAATCCGTTATACCGATAATGAGAAATTCAAAATTCGAAAAAACCGTTCTATGGTAGGTACAGTCAGTAATATCTAGGTTTCAAATTTTTTTTTATTAAATTATAGATCGTAAAAATTAATCAAAAGAAAAAAATTTTAGCAACATTCTCGGAACCGTTTTCGAGAAAAATACGATTTTCGAAAACCATTTTTTAACATTTGTATGGAAGGTACCATTAGTTTTAGATAAAACAAATTTTTTTCTCAAATCTTGTAGATTATATTAGAAAACTTTTATTTGTCAAGTTTGAAAAAATTGACCATGAGGTTTTCGAAATATTGAGCTTCCAAAAAAAAATGTTAAAAATTTTTTTAAAAATCCAAAAAATAAAAAATTGAAACTAAATGAAATTTTTATGATTTTTTTTTTAAATTCTGTGGGACAGTTTTTGAGAAAAAAAAATATTTATAAAATTTCGAAAAAACCGTATGGTAGGTACCGTTATTTTTGGTCTTAAAAAAAAAAAAAAAAACGTCTGGGGGGAAAAAATCAAAACCCATATCTACCACGCTTGAAGAAAATCGCCGAGCCGTTTAGGCTGTAGTCGAACCGACAGACAGACAGACAGAATTGCGAGACCCACTGTTTTGGTCTCCGCTATCATCGTAATGCCAACTTTGATCAAAATCTCGAGCTCGATTTTTTTTCCGAATGCATAACTTGCCTTATAGTACCTATAAGTCGCAAGTAAAAAGTCTAGCGAAGTCAAATCGCATGACTTTTTTGTCCAATTTACGTCACTTCTGCTAGAAATAACAATCATGGCGTCTGCTGTGTGACACGTAGCGTCGTGCAGCTGGAATCACATATTGTCTAGATCCATATGGTTCAATTCGTGCTATGAGCAATTGGTTACCATCGCCTCACCAAGTTTTCGAAAGAGTACGGACGATGCCGCCAGCTCGAAATCCATACCAACCGGTAACCGGAGGGTGCTTTGTCACCTGGTAAGCATCATGTGTGTTGGTGTCGTCCCACGTATGGGAAGTTTGCTTGTTAACACAGCTATTCATTCAAAAATACGCCTCGTCGCTAAAGAAGATTTTTCGGCCAAAATTGAAGTCCTCTTCCAAAAGCTCCAAAGGCCAGTCAGCGTTGTCTATAATTATGAGTTTTGAGCTCCTGGGTCAGTTGGATCTTGTGTGGTATAGGTATAGCTCCAAGCGGAATGTGCCAGAGCAGCTCGTCCACCTGTTCATTCCCATCAATGCCACAATGAACTGGAGCCCATATAAGAGTGACATTCTGGTTAATATTGAGGCTAGCAAGTTCATCCCGGCATTACTGGACCAATTTGTAAGATAATGTACTGGAATTAATGGCCTTAATAGCCGCCTGACTGTCTGTAATAATAGCCGTATTCCGGATTTTTTTTATATTCGCGCACCAAAGGGATTTTGACTAACCTTAAAGTTTTTAACACAGTGCGACCATTTAGGAAAGTTGGAGAGAATTTAAAAGGAGATACCGATGACATAGAGTCGAGTAAAGCAATCCACATTCGTATAGTGCGACTAAAGAAAGAATCTCCGAATTAAACAGTATATCCAAAGTTGGATCTAAGGGTAAACTGATCTGCATTCCTTGAAACTCGAGTATTACGGTTGAATTGCTTAAGGGTAGGAATGAAACCGGCTATTTCACTGGAACTCTGTTTATAAAAATAAAGGTAATAAAATAAAAGGTAAGAAACATTGGGCCGGTGCGGTGGATCTTGTTTGAATACCTTGCATGCTTCCCAGTAATTCAGCTAGCGTAAGCGACCTAGATATATCTAAAGTCACAGAGAAGATTCCTAAGCCAACATCACACTCCATACTGATGCCCTTTTTATGGGTGCAGTAGTCAGTGGGAGTGAAAGGAAAGTTGGCCCATATCCCGACACAAATACGGAAAGTTATTTGACATCTCTAAAATATAGCCTAATATTTTCTCTTTGGTGTTCATTGTTCATATACCTTGATCTTGAAAGTCCTATCATTAAAACTTAAATTATATGAAATTGAATTGATTTTTTCTTAAATATTGGGATTCTCTCTACTGAAGTTAACTATTGTTCCAACGACCGAGCAGTCATTGTCCGACTTTGATTCATACTTTTAAATCCTTCGATTAATAGCCTTAAGGTGTGACGTCTCCGAATGCTCTCGTCGGGTTTTCAACGTCAACTCCCCATCCAAAAGCCCGCATTATTATAAAAAAAAAACATCTTCGTGTGTGCTCGGAATAAATTAATCCCTAAATAAAGTCATTTTCAAATCTTTTAAGTCAGATTTTATTTCAAAGCTTTCAAAAATCCACCTTTTATCAGAACATGTCACAACCCAGAGTATGAATATCGGATAAATTTTCTTTGAGATTTTCTCAAACACATCATTATTTATGATTGTCATTATTCATGGCCCGATGAACTTTATTTACACACATCCTGCATAAGGACAAGACGGACAGAACAGAATAGACCAGGACAAGGCCTTTGACATTTTAATTAGATTCCAGGAGTGAGCAGCACACACGTGTGCCTAGTGTGCACTGAATGCGGACAAGTCTTTAATAGATGGCATTCCGCATTCCGTTTTGACACTTGCACTGTGTGTGTATGGATACAAGGCTATGCTGTCATTGCAGTTGGTGTTGCATGCATGCACATAACGGACAGTTAAATGGATGAAAAAGACTACGGGAGCACGCATGTTAGGTCTTGGATTGTATAGCTTACAATGTGTCTGGCTCTGGACTGGATTGTGTGTACTCGTACCTCGTCTAACATGCGGGATGGTTGGTCGACCTGTTTTACCAGTTTCAAAAAGACGAACTATGGAATCAAAGAAAAAGAGGTTACTCACTCACTGGTGAGGATATACCTACATATATTCGAAGGTAGTTGTTCTCATGGATGTTGGGTCTGAGCCCTAAGTTTTGACATCTCGTAAGAGAGATGACAACTGATATTGGACCCCTTGGCGTGTTTGGTTTTTGTTGTTGGTTTGTGTCTCCAAAAACTTGAAATAAAAACACATTGAGGTAGATAAAATTCAAAAGTCTCTATAGATTTGAAGCTGCCACACAAACATCTTGATATCAATTTATCTTTAAAATAAATGGGATGGTAGATGACTAGATATATAAAAGATAATGCAGATATTTTGAATCGAAGATGGATGCTTATCAAGTGGAAGATACATATCTTCTTATGGAAGTTTTGGAAAGTTCAAGAGATTTTACTTCATTTGAATAAAACTTAAAACTTATTTCTATTCAAACAGAGTAAAAGTTCACATTCATTGAGCTCTGCTATATAGAATCTGAATGAGTTTCAATTTTAATTTTCTGCTCTTTCAATGATTTCAAAAGATTACTTTCTCATTTTGAAGGATTAAATGGGTATTACATAGGATAGTTTATATTTTGATAAAATTCATCTCGACCCAAAGTAAACTTCCACCATTTATTTTCAACCAGATACGCGTTACCAAACAACCTCGTCTATATTGATATTTGTTAGCTGCATGCAGGGCCAGCTGGTCATGGTTGCGAATAGTACAGTGATCTAAGGCGACAGTGAGAAACAAAGACGTAACGAGGCATAACTTTTGAGATTAGAAATACTTAAGCATATAGGTTTTTGTTAAGCTTAAGTGAAGCTTCTTAACACAGGCTTAAGGATGAAGAGTTAACACAGAAAAACTGAAAGAGGGAGAGAGAGATATTACACCATAGGTATAATTAGGAAGATAAGAAAAAACTCTTTAAGAATCGACAAAGAAAAACTATCTGATTGGTGGTTTCTCAAGGACAAGCTTGAAAGGAAAGAGTCTACTATTTTAGACAAATTGTTCGTCTTGGAAAAATTAAAAATGATTCGCTTTTAAAGCTTACTAGTTCCAACTTGAATTCTAATTATCAAATAACTAATGCTTTAATATTAAAATCGAAAACAAATAATAGAAGGAAGTCTATTGGTTAACAAAAAATTGGAGAATGTCTGTCAAATTACTTCTATATTTTTTAGGGCTGTGAAGAGACATGATTATTTCTTTTTTCGAAATTCTCAATCACTCTTCAACTGGAGTCGAATCCAATTGTCCTAAGATGAAACAGGAGGCCAGCATCGGAAAAAAACGAGCTTTATTTCTAAAACTTTATCTTCTTCGATATTTTTCATTACCAGCTTCGATAACAGATCGCACGTGTTATGATTCAAAGTCTTCGTCGTGAGGAGGAATATAATCGAAAGAGATTTTATTTAATTAAACTGATAAGTTATCTAAAAAACTTTCCAAAATATAAGTGGAAGATCCTATCAAGCACAATCTACTGGATCTAGCTTGCGGTTATCTTGAAACAATATCAAAGCTATACTCCGAGACTTCAATGATAAATTCTGAAAAACGAAAAGATCTTGGACGAATTAGTTGGATAGATAACAGCATCGACCATGAGGGCGGTTGGTATGATGGTAATAATTAGCACCATGTTTCCAAAGTTTACGATCCATGGATCAATAAGGCCCTCTTAAGACGGTTGTGCCAACGAAATCAACCATGTACTAATTAACGCACGGCTCATATACATATATTTAACTAACTTATCCAATGTGCAGTTATATCAAGGGAAACGTCAACTCTGAAAAGTTTGACTGTCTAAAAAAAACAAATTGCCATACGCTGAAAAGAAGAAGTTGAACTATGAACGGCTTCGCAGACCTGGAGCTGCCATAGTCTAAAATTAATATCGCGATATCAAAGATTTAAGACGTGACTTGCTCACCACAATAGACTAACAGCAAATAAAGATAAAAAAAAGACCTGGTATGACGATGAACAGAATTTTGTTTTTTTTTATTATTTTGCGTACACTAAAACGGCAAATACACACCACACTTGTGTTCATATAAGTGTGCCTACACCGGTGTGGCATTCCACCAACCACACACGGCACACCGAATCGTGACACTTAAGTTGTGCAAAAAGTTTCAAATGGAAAAGATCTTACCATGAGTGCCATTTAACCAAATATTAAAATTCTACACTCCTCACAGCACAACGATTCGGCTGCAACTGAATACCAAATGTGCGCGCACATCCCCATCACACCAATCAAGACACCGACACAAAAAATCAAAAACTTTTGATTTTACTCACACGGTGTCTGACACCGGAAATCGGTGCGTGCACCAGCTCACACACGGCACACATTTCCGTACACCGACACCGGTGTGCACACAAGTGTCGTGTGTATTTGCCGCTTAAAGGTGACTACACTTAAAATATTTCAGCACAGCTCGAGCGTTATGAAAAGAGAGGAAATATGGGATTAAATAAGTTCAAAAGTACGTTTAAAGTAGGGTTAAAGGGCAATCTTATAGACATTCCTTAAAGCGTGATTTCGGTTAAATTGTTTAAGGGAAAAAATGCAACTATTTATTTCACTAGAACACAAAAATATTTGAAAAAGATGACCAAAGATTACCTTGCAAAACTGCTCGAAAGAGATAGAAAATTCTAGTTATAAAAACAACAGTTCATTACTGGTTTTTAGACCGAAACACAGACCCTGTAAGCAATCATAAGGAACTAGAAGCAACCAAGGTTACTTATAGTCACCGAAGCACAGGGAATTGGAGATTTATTCGAGTAGAATTCCATGAGGCCAAGAAGACAACCCATTTCCAGAAGACCCAGTTTAACCACCCAGTATAGAAGAGGAAGACTTAGCTATAAAAAGCTAAAGAATAACAAGAAAAGACAAAACCTATCAGAACGGGATATCACTTTGAAATTTTCACCCACGAAAGGGATGTGTTGATGAAGTGCATGTATCAAATAATCAACTATGCATGGGTGCAAGAACGTATTCCCGATTACTGAACAACCAGTTCTATAGGCCCAATCAACAAATGACATACTCGTATCACTGTTAAACGTCCATCGTATGTGTATAAGATCATATCCAACATTCTATTTTAGTGTCTTAAGTCATAGCAGAGGCCAGTCCATCTTTTGTTGAAGTGCACCTTGTCTTAAGCGTGTTGATTGGTAATTATTTCCAATTGAACTTTGCACATGGGCCGTTCCCCTTGGCATAATGGTTAGTGGCGTTGTACTGTCGTGCAGAAGGTACCTATTACGATCGATTCTCAGCCGCTGAAAAAAAGATTTTTACTGACACTTTCGAAGAATTGACAAATACCCTAAGAGTTTTCCGGCTCATCAGCCGTTCGGAATCAGCCCCTTCCATTCCTGGTAACACATACAGTAATGTTTGAGAGTTGTAGGTGACTAGGTTCTAGTTCTCTTCGAGCTATTGCACTACCAAATTTTTCTTTTTTGTACGTTAGTCATGGTCAAGGACATCTTACGTAGTATATCAGTTATCTCAGCAGTAATGTGACCCAATACAAATTTTGTGAATATTATACGATATGAGGTTAAAAAAGATAGCTGTACACACACAATTATAACACCAGCCAATCAGCCATTGGTTTCACAAACCGAACTATTGAAAAAGTGATGATTTTTCTTTGCACTAAATCCCATAGACCAAGACCAGATTTGTTTCTTATAGCCCTATTAATTTTTGAGCTCAGGCTCTTCTGATGATATAGACTGGCCCTGGCATCTGCATTGGTTAGGGTTCGAACAAGATTTATATTAGTTTGAAACTAAAAACCAAAATAAACTACTCGTATGTTTGTCGGAGAGAAGCCAAACCAACATGTATCGGTATCTATTTTTTTATTTTTCAAGTTCTAATATTTGAAAATTCAAGTAACCGCACGACCGCATGTGGATAACAGATATAGCTTACCCCATTAAATGCACTGTTTGTGCACTTTAAGCCAAACCGAACCACATATGCGACTGACGACGAGGCTGTTTTTTTTTATTTTTTTTTTTGTCTACTCCTTAGGAACTGTATAGAATCACTGCACCAAGCGTACGTTTACGTTCGTTGCTGGTTTTGGATGTAATTTATTTTGTAACTTGTATTATGTCAGAATGAACATAAACCAACTCTAAAGCCAGTGGATGAAGTTACGGATAAGAGTGGTGAAAATATAGATGCAAACATACTTTGTTGCGAGATGTTAAACAGTCAGTGGGGTCGCATGAAACTATTTGAAATTTAAAAATAAATGAAGTCTAATAAAGTATGTTTTGCATTCGCATTGCAGTCGACAGTATGAGAGGTGTCATAAATAAGCCATATTTAATCCAATATCAAAATGTAAGCTCAGTAAATTGTCTACAAGTCTCCTTTTTTTCCACGATTTCAAATATTTTTCAGATCTTTCAAAGAAAAGTCCATGACAAATGCAAATGTTTTAAAATAAATACGACGACATAAAAAATATCTATGGGGTTAGGACAACAGCGCTTAAGTTAGAAATAATGGTTTTTAGGAAAATGTGAATAAAGCTGGAATAGTATGTGGAGCAGTTGTATCACCTCTGACCTAGATTCATTATTTGAGTGAAGTTGCACTTAACTTGAGTTTTTAAAAGAAATAACAAACAAATCTGAATTCAGCCTTTTGACATTTTAGTTTTCTTAATCCCAAAACCCGACTTCATCTGAAAAACGAAGAGACAAGAATTATAAAATTTGTTGTACTTATCATAACCTTAACCTACTGTATATGTGCTTTCACAAAGGTTCATGAAGAGCCAGGGTCTGTTGAGTTAAAACTCTTAAACATTCCTACGTGTATGTTACCGGCAGGAATGGGGATGAACTTAAATTTTCTATCAAAATCAGAAGCCTAAGGTGAGAAAAACTTTTGATCAGAAGAAACATTTTTGGAGAATTTTTTGCTTCCTCGCAGTAGGCAACCTTCAAAACAATCGATTTCTTTTTAATTTTAGTTCGCAGTCACTGGGAATCGACCATCAGACATTCGGCGTTGACAAAGCCATGCACTAACTATTTCGCGAATGGATTTTTTCGGACCGACATATATATCGTAGCAGGAATGAAGTTGGGAAGATGATGAACCGAATTCTGATGATAAGCAGATTGTACACATGGAATCTGGAATCTGATAACCTTGGTCCCTAGCTGTTGAGGTGACATACAATGACTTGATTGGAAGTATGCACCAGCTCATCAACAAAATATTGTCGGAGAAAGCATGTTCAATGACTGGATCCACACCATTGTTTCCCCTATCCATCTCAACTGCGCTTAATACAGAGGCATTATTCTCCTTAAAATCGCCTACAAGATTTGTTTGCCGTATTATGTGACTACGTAAAGCCATTTGTCAACGACCTTATAAGTTCATATCAGTTTGACTTAAGGTCAAAAATCTAGGACTTTTAAGGCCGTGCATGATACCATTTATGTACGTATGAATGGATACGAGCTATAAAAATCAATGTCTTGTTTTGACATTCCTGCCAAACTCGACCGTTAATGCTGGATGACGATGAAGAATGCTTCTTGCGTCATCAAGATTAGCAAAGACCTCACCGATACCTTTCATGATAAGAAAAGTTTTAGACAAGGCGATTCATTCGCATCTGAACAGTGCAAAGCTAGGGCCTCAACACGAGAGGCATTATTTTTTCAAAAATCCGTCAAGTTAAGATATTGAAAAAATCGATGGAGAATAAGCGCAGAAGATGGGTTAAACGCTTAATGAGAGTAAGTATGTGTTCTCATCAAGAAAGGATACCCAACACACATGTCCTGGACATAACGTTACTAAAGACCATTATAACTTGGTGGTAGTTTAACACTCTGTCAACCTTTATTCTGCCAAGTGAACGATTCCAGTGATGGCTGAGATATAATGAAGAATAATTCTTGAAAATCGCTGCTTCAGTAGCAAAGTCTTCTCTTTAGCAACGTACAGGCACATTTATAAGACCCTTATCATCAAAAAAAAAAAAATTGGTGGTGCAACAGCTCGGAGTGAACCAGGACCTAGTGACTTACATAAACCCTCAACCATTCCTGTGTGCCTGTTACCAGGAAACGGAGGGGACCTACAATTTTCTGCCGATTCCGAACGGCAGCACTTTCCATGACAAGAGATACTTTTGGAGAATTTG
This sequence comes from Philhelius festivus, assembly GCA_963931855.1. NCBI lineage: Eukaryota > Metazoa > Arthropoda > Insecta > Diptera > Syrphidae > Philhelius > Philhelius festivus. The sequence goes on along the minus strand of OZ007557.1, from coordinate 50,453,669 downwards.
TCAATTCCTCGCAAGGCAGTACACCCCCGAAAAAAAACTTTCTAGCAGCGGCTGAGAATCGAACTCGAGACCTTTCGCATAAGAATCCAACGCGCTAACCATTATGCCAAGGGGTACTACGAATCCCGGGCCTAATAACTGATAAAGAGGCGTGGTCAAATGTAAATGAGAATACATTATGCTATTTTGAGATGAAAATTAGCCGTGTGATTTATGTCCGGGTTACATAGAACTTCTCTTGAACTTACAACAAGGTTCTCTTATTACGAACATTACAATTGCTCTTGGGTCATTTAAAACAAACAGACACTAACTTTTCGATCCGCAAAATCTTTGAATCCAACCCTAGGAACGACGGAGTAGAGGAAGACCACAAATTAGCAATTGATCTTCTAAACTAAACTGCCATACGATACTGGAAACAGCTACGTAGGGAACGAGTCGGTTAGAAGAAGTTTTTCGGTTGAGTTCCTGATCCACTTCGGACTTTACTACCACCTTAAAAGTAAGTATGTAATTATACCACAAAAAGATAAGAGAAACTAATTTTCTACGAATGCATAACTTTCTCAAGAACTTATGTTTATTTCGTGGTAAAAAAAATGTCTGTGGATAATAACTGCCCTCCAAAGATTTGCAAATCTTTTGACTTTTTTCTCTATAATTCGACTTGTGTTGAAATACCGTTAATGATGCCATGACATTTACACAATTCTATCATAAGATAATGCCATGACACCTCATGGCAGTACTCCTCGGTATAATGGTTAGTGCGTTGCACTGGCATACTGGAAGTGAGGGTTTGATGCAAAGCTGCTGCCAACTAAAGACAAAAAGTTTGATCAACAGTACAGCCTATTTCGATGAATTCCAAATCCTCCACGAGTATTTCTTGTCATGAAGAATGCTTTTTATCTCTTTAAGACTCCCTACAAGCTGTTGGCTGTTGTTTACTAATTTTAGTTATACTCTTTAAAAACTTCTCTTGAAAATTAGCTAAGATTTGACTAATGCTATCAGTTCTTTTGTTCACAATTATAAATTGTTTATAAATATATGAAAATTTTACATCTTAGAGTTAAGTATTTGATGTGATGTAATGTCATGTTCCTGTTTACATTCTTTAGACCTTAAAAAATATTTGATGTAAACACGAAAAACGTGCGCTTTATAGTAACAAACCGGATTCGACACCCAGCTAGCTAGCCAAGGCATAATGTAGATAAAATTTAAAAAAAAATAAAAAACAAGATTAAGCTTTCACGTTAGCACCGACGACGATTGAGATGAATGAATTCAATCTGCTGAGAAGAAGGCGATGAGATGAAATTTATTTGACACGAGTTAAAAAATTGTATTGAAGTATATTTCTCTCATCTCCTGTATTTGGCAATCTGGGAGTTGTAAACAGAAGGAAATATAAATATTCCAGATGAATGGAGGCACTCGTTTCAACTTGGATGTGGAATATATGTAAGAGGCAATAGAGGGAGCAAAAAGTTAATTCAATTATGTATTTGAATTTGTTAATGAATTGTTTGTTGATTCATATCTCTCTCAATAATAACAATAAAAGCTCCTTATGATAAACGGATTATGTGATTCAGATGGGAATATGGGCTTGGATTTAATTAACATGTTTTACATAATCAAAACAACAAAAGAACAGGAGTTATCCTCATTAACAAATGTTTGAAAAATAATGAACAGTTGGGTACAAAAATGTAACACAAATATTTACTAGAGATGCCGCTAATATTCGGCCACTATTCGGTATTCGGCCTATTCGGCCTATTTTTTTGATATTCGGTATTCGGCCGAATAGTTCGCAACATTTGGCCGAATACCGAATATTAAATGGAGAATAAAAAAAGATTTATTATCTTACAAGAAATGTTGTATTTTTATTAAAATTTTTTATTTAAGTATTTAAAATCTACTAAAGGTAAGTTGTGGTGAATAAAAACATCTTTTTCAGCATTCGTTGTTAGCATACGTTTTATGTAACGTCTATATTCGAAATCAATCTCTCACTATAATACACTAGTAACTAGTACTAGGCTGCCGAATATTCGGTATTTGGCCGACGAGTGTGGCCGAATATTCGGTATTCGGCCGAGTCAATATTCGCGGCATCTCTAATATTTACGCAGGACAGGGTTAGTGAAGGTGTATATTCAGACCGACTAAATTCAAGTCCCTCATTTAGTCTTGCCAATCACTGTAGCGTGTTCCAGGTGGAACTTTTGACGATTAAAGAATGCCTGTCTTGACTAACAAAAAAACGTGATATAAATCAAAGATATCCGCATCTTTTCGGCCAACCAAATTAAATCTCTTGATTTTGTCTCTACCAGCTCAATAACAGCCCTTAACTACTGATCGTCTCTGATGAAGATGGCGCAGCAGTTTTACATTCACCTCTGCCCAGTGCATGTCGGGCCACAAAGACATTTCAGGAAATTTTAAGGCTGACAAACTCGCCAAAAGTGGAACAATGATACTTTTATTGCCAGATAAGGCAAACATAGGTACGAGTATTTCCATCGCTACGTGTAAACTTAAACTAAAACAAGATGCTATACATAATTTGGAGAGTTCATCATCTTCACAATATTGTCTTTGTGTTCCGGCGCCTAATATAGGTGAATGTGAACTGCAGTGCCATCTGCTTGAGAGATGATCGGCAGTTAAAGCCTGTTATTGATTTTGTTGAGACAGAGTCCAAAGATTTAATAGTGGCTTAGCTATCTGATATAGTTGCCTTTATATTATATAGTTCTTAGTCGTCTGAAATAATAACACGTCTTCACTGTTTTGCTTCCAAATTACAACTACTTTATTTCTTCTACATTTCTTAAGACTAAACAGAGATACATATATATTTTAACAAAGAGGATAATATGTACAATGGAAATAAGGGGAAATTATATAAACAGAAATAACGATCGGTTTATGACAATGTAGTTGTGTGGACAATCATATTTAAATAACTGACAATGTAGTTGTGTGAACAATCATATTTAGATAACTAAACGATACAATACAATGACAATAGGATAGCATGCAGTATCTCACATAGTAATACATAGTAATAACTACTACACTGAGAAGATGCGGATATCACTGTTTGATATCTGGTTTTCATTCATACAACACGGGGCTTCTTTTATCGCCAAAAGTTCCACCTTAAAAACGATACAGTGACTCGGCAGATGAAAAGGGAGACGTTAATTGCATCTGTCTGAGTACACACCTGCACCAACCCCATCATCAGTATGAAAATGGATCGATTTGCCTTCCAGAAATGTCAAATCTTGCCAGATGGATCCGGAGGGGATGATAGCCCGAAAGTTTTTTTTTATCGAACTGTAAGTGTGGTATGGTATAGTCTATCTTTCTCGGTATTGATCCAAATGAATTCAGAATGGTTGAGTGGCCAATTTCGTTATTGGTCCACTGTAAGAAAGCTATCAGACGAATGGCTGTGCTTGCAGCCGTTATATTGTGGAAATTATCGAGGGGTGTTAGAAGAAACAGAATGTCAAGTGCGGCGGAGGGAGTCATGCGAATTACTTCACCCATGCAACTTGTTTAATTTTTCACAGTTTGTTGTTTTATCATAAGCTGTCTGCCATACTGTTTCAACGAATGGGACTAGGAGTGTCTTTCCTAGCTTGCCGTAAGGTGAGCAAAAGATAGGAGCGTCTTTTCTAGTTTGCCGTAAGGTGAGCAAAAGACTAGGATGCACATTGAGTTGTTGGTTTCTACCCCGGCTGACTTCTTGGTGTGTATCGTAAGGGTTGACAGGCCCAGGGTTTTGCAGGAGCCCATCTGGAAGTGACTGGTTCAGATCTGGAAATTCCGAAGCTTGAGACAAGAACTTGGACTAAGTCCGGGTTCGGATCGCCTAGGAAGCTCCATCAAATGGCGAAGTTGTAAAGCTCCACCGGAAGCTATATTCTGGTACCATGGGAGATAGTGCCCATTTGAGTCGGAGGTTGAGTTTTGCCCTCGGCTCGAACCCTATCTATGAGGTAGGCCCCCTAGTGGGAGCATCATGGTGGCTTGGTTTATTCCGAATGCGGAGACACATGGTTTTCAGGATTCTTTTCTTGAATTCAAGAGGTGTTAGATAGACCTCACCTCCAAAGCAAGAGGTGTGCATATGCTGCAACATATCACAACTTTGCGACCGAGATGGCTTCGGCTATGTCGGGGTTAATGGTCAGGACCCAATCTGACTCCAATCGAGGTAGGCCTCCCATGGGGTAGAGCCGGCAATCGGCCGGTACTCACGTAAAACCAAAAGACGATTCTGTTTCAACGAATGGTAGAATCGGTCTGATTACTGAAATGTATAGCCAATGAATACAAACTCAATTTTTTTTTCAACGGCATGAGAAAAATGCCACTTTGGCATCTCTGACTTTTTCATTTTAGCTAGGTTTCCAGCTTACCTTCTTTTCTAGAAAAAGTAAGTGGTATACCTCTCATAGAAGGAGGATCTATTTGAAGAATTTTGATCAGATCAGTCATATGAGTTTTGAGCCAATCTGCTCAATTTCAACGTATTAGGATACTTTCCTGATACGACATCGTTCGTATAGACAATGACCAAGCTCTCCGCTTCTAGGCAGGTCAGTAGCGAATTTACTATTGAGGTTCATAGAAGGGGAGAAAGACCACCTCCTTGCATACTTCTACTTATACATCTTCTTGCGGATAAATTGCCCAGTTTTGAATAAATAATCTTGCTGGTTAGCATTTGATCAATCAATTTACCAAGCGAACTATTTACATTCAGAGATGACAGTGCAGAAGTGATTTCAGATGTTTGGCCCTTCTTTATCTAGAAAAGCAACCATAGTATATATTTTATGGTGGAGGAAGTGTAAAGCCTGTCCACCAATTTCCCTGTTAGACGTAAGTTTCGTATTAATTCTTGTTCTTAAATGGATATCAATCAATCTTCCGAAAGTATTGCTGAGGAACAATGATGACTGATAGGTCTGACATCTTTCGGGCATTTACCAACTTTGGGTATAAATACAACTTTAACTTCTCTCCATGATTAAGGTAAGTGGACTAAGCTCAAACAACAACCTAAGTTACTTTCAACTTATTTATTGCTGTGGGTATTGTCTACATTAGTGATGGGCACTATCGAATGATTTGAACTATCGATAGTTAGTAACTAATTGATTTGAACTATCGAACGAATTCATTCATTCATTCATTCGTTCAGTTCAAGTAGAATTTTATTTCTTTTTATTGCTTATTATTTGAATAAAACAAATGGGTCATGAGGAAACATTGTCACTAACCCTACCTCCCAAAATACTCTATACTCAATGCTCTATATTGTAAGCCATATATTGCCAAATGACATCAAATGATGGCTACTATGTCGGTGGATTAAGAAAAGTCCAAAAATGCAAAAAAAAAACGAGATTTTATTTATTGCTCCGGAAAAGAGCAATTTTAGGGCTTTCGGCTGACATTTGGAACGAAATACTATGTGTACGTCATAGCTGAATTTGTTCTCTATATGTCAAGAAATAAAATGTCAAATTCCATCAAAGGATGGCCACGATGACCGTGGATTAAGAAAAGTCCAAAAATGTAAAAAAAAAAAGAGATTTTATTTATTGCTCCGAAAAAGAGCATTTTTAGGGCTTTCGGCTGACATTTGGAATGAAATACTATATGTACGTCATAGCTGAATTTGTCCTCTATTTGTCAAGTCATAAAATGTCAAATTCCATCAAAGGATGGCTACGATGTCGATCGATTAAGAAACGACCAAAAATGCAAACTTTTTATTTTTGCTGTAAATACTCGTATATTATGGATAACTTTTGTGAAACACTTTTGTATCTTCATAATTGACTAGCTCTATGCAAAAAAAATTTAAACATGTACCAATATGTTAAAATAATAGGAACACAAAAGACGAAACAGAAACCATAATTTAATCTTTCATAGCCAAACACTGAAATATTAAACCCAACATTTTAAAATAAACCCTACACTTAGCCATAATAATATCTCAAATATTACCGAGTCTCAATCAAATTTCACAAATGACGATAAGAATATTATTCGAAAGGTAAACAAAACTTACTAAACACAAACATCAACCAGCGAAAATTAAATTAATGAAAATAGTAACTAAATCAGTAAAATCGTTCAGTTCTAGATAATATCGGGTAAAACAAGTAATTGAACAAAAAAGTATACTGAAATCGTTCATTGAACAAAAATAGTATACTAAAATCGTTCAAAGTAACTATCGGGTGAAAAACTAGTTGAAGGAAAAAAGTATTACTAAAAACGTTCAAAGCTAATATCGAGTGAAAAAATAATCGAACGAAAATAGTATAATGAAAACTAGTTACTGAAAATAGCTACTGAAAATAGTAACTGAAACTAGTAACTGAAAATAGTAACCGAATGACTGGGTACTATCGAATGAATGAACTTTTAGCTACTATCGAATAAGTCGATAGTTTTTATTCGATAGTTCCCATTACTAGTCTACATTTTGGTAAAACAAATTTTTAAGGAAAAATGTTCTAAGCGTATGGTTTTTCTGATTTTCAATTTTTTTGTTAATGGCTCTATTGATATCGATAAAAGAAATGTATACAAGACGGTCTTCGAATTTCAAAAAATGTTATATATACAAATTTTCCTAAAAATTTTACTTTTAATTTTTTTTTTTTGGAAAATTCAATATCTAGGGGATGACATTTGAACTGGTATTCTATCTTTAGGAATCGAGCTTATGTAGTTCGTATCATGACCAAGATCATGTATTTGATTACAGTCGCCAATTGAGAGACCATTGGCATCTTCGACAAAATGAAAGATTTTGAAAAATGTGCAGATAAAACTTCTTTTATTTTCACGATTTACCAAATTCAAATACAAAATAAAAACTCACTAAAGAACCTTCTCCGTCATATAACTATAATGGTAAAAAGGATTGCAAAATGCGTCGTATGAGCATCATAAATGATCCTCGTTTTAGGTAGCTCATTTGAATGGCAATTCCTGAAATGAACCATAAAATCCACGAAGTCTTGCTGGAAGATCACAGGTTAAAATTTGTTCGAAAATGGCAACACTTGAGCAAAATTTGACCCGAAAATTTATTTCAAGTGAGAATTTGATGTCTTTCAAACTAGGTATGTCCCGTTGAATTTTTGTTCCGATACATAGCTATGGGTTATACTTGATTTCATCTATTCAACCCTCACAAATTGTCTGAAAACTTCGCACTTCGCTAATAATCAATTAGTTTCAATTCTAAAAATAGAGTATTAGCACGAAAGTTTCAAATTTTAACCTTAACAATACCGAGTTTAAACTTCAAACGAATGGTCTTTTAGCCTCGACATCGAAAGAAAGTTGTTCTTCGAAAAAGAGGAAAACTTTCTGCCGAAATTGATATCGGAATAAAGTCCAGATAAGCTCGCACACACCGAAGAGTTCTTCCGGATTACGAATCGAAAACGTCATAATAAAAAACAACATCTATACCACAATTGACGTAAGGACATACCATCAACATTGAACTCGAACTGCACCTCCGCACCACCTCACTTTGTTTTTCTGCTTTGAGTCGACCTCTTTCAATTTTCTATTATTTTGTTTTTTTTTTTCGTATCAATATCTTTCACTTGAATAGATCAATCGTAATCCATTTCATGCATTCACCGAAAAGAAATCGCATTTCCTTTACAATTTGTTGTCTTTTTTTTCAAATTTCCAATTTCCTTCCTTTATTCTTCATCACTAATCTTTGGATTTGTAAAATCCTTCCTCGTCTGTTGGTTTCATTCCCAAGGGAAAATATCTACGTTGTAGGTTGGGTAAAAAATCAATAACCCACCCTCAACACACATAATTTTTGAACGAACTCACTGACATTGGGGTTGCAAATGGTCAGAGATTCTGATCCAACGTGCATCAGTCACACATTTCACATCCGTTTTCGTCCTTGGCAGTTAAATTGCGTTTTTTTTCGTGAGTTAAATTGAAAAGCTAAGTGATATATATTTAATCCATTTTTCAATTAACCAAGGATTTTTTGCAAAATTCATAGTTCATAAATTATTCAAAAAGGACGAATCGCGATTTTAAAAGGACGACCGCAAAAGAAAGGAAACAAACACAAAAATCATCCTGCGAAATATAGATAAGATGATAATAGATAGAGATATCGACCCGAACTCTGTCAGTGTGTCACCACGATTGACAAGGACGAGAGCGCAACAGAAATGTATCCTAGCTACGAGTAAATTTGAAAATTGTGTTTTCATCCTTCGCAGCAATGGGATTCATCGCATCTTCCATCGAGTATTATATAGACCCAACACTGTTTATAGCAAAAATAGAGTTGTTTTAGTTGCTCACATAGGCGAACTACTATTTTTGTGAGAGAGAAATGTGCAAGGGATGCTGGCGGATGCTCATTTAATGGATGCTGGTTGGAGACTGAAGACGGAGAGTTCACTCAGTTCACCTCACGGTGCGCGGCGCCGGAGAATGTTTAGCACAAGGATTTTATTGTTGTTACGAGTTGACGTTGTTTTTGAAGGTCAAGGAGAGCGAGAACAACATTCACAAACACCAAAGAAATTCCCCCTCTCATAGATACTCAAATGCACACACACGTACGCACTATCAAATATGGGTGAAAATCCTATGAGGGAATGTTGTGTTTGTTTTTGGGGGTTCTCCGGTTAACCTACCCCAACCCATTGTGCGGGTGGCAGGCATTCTGACCTACTCAACTACATTTCCATATAAGGAAGAAATACAAAAATGCCTAATTCAAATGGGTTTTCCATCCTCTCCGGCTTTTATCAGCGTTTTTCACTCTCTCCATTGCTCTCTCCTTTTGATTCTTGTTTTTTGTTCTTTTGAGATATGAATGAAGCAAACGATGAAAGTGGTTTTATTATTGTTTTTTTTTTTTTTTTTTTTTTTTTTTGTAAATGAAACGTCATTGCTATCAAGGAATGTTGATAAGAAATTAGAAGAGAAAATGTTGCTGAAAATTTCAGCCTAAAACATGTTGAAACAGTTTGCATTATTTAAAAACAAGGATGGAGAGAATGTGATGAAATTTCTACTCTATTTTCACCCTGCTCTGTATGTATGTCCTAGAATTATAGTGAAAACGGGTTTTTTCAAGGTTATTGCATTGAAAGTCCCTGGACTTTTTCGGAAAAAAAAAACAACAAAACAAAACAATAGCTTCAAGTTTTAAAGTAAGTAGGTAGCTAGTACCAATACCTACTTGTTGTTGAACATAAAATGCTTAAACTTTTAACAGCAAAAATGTGAATATTTTAGTCAAGGTTATGATGCGAAAATTTTAGCACATGCTTTTAAGCCTCTTCCGATTTAAAGTTCAAGGTTTTTTGTTCTTGTTTTGTATGTGCGGAAATGAAATTGAATGGTTTAAAGATCGAAGCAGTGTAATTCAATGAAATCATGATGACTAAAAGTACATATATTAATACACATCATTTCAACAATGTAAAATAATTAATCTTTTGTTATATTTGAGGTGACAAGAAATTGCTGATTTTCGGCCATGACTTTGACACCATTTAAAACAATAAGGCATAATAATGTTTCTGAGAATTCAAACAGATAAAGCCTTCGTGGATTAGGTTTAATTGAAGGCAAATCATCATCTTGAAACAATGGGATACTGTAACGACTGCGTTTTTTGTTTTTTAAGATACATAGTTTATTTTTTACTAACTTTGTTTTAATAAGGACATAACAATAAAACTCAGGATTTTATCCAAACTTTTATAGAGCCTAATCGGAGAAGTTGAGGGGCATTCATTTATCAAGTGGCTTCGATTGTTGAAATATTTCGATATTCTAAGGAATTTGACCAAGAGCTATGTATGTATGCGAAATTCGCGAACTGGAGATTCCCAACTCGCAGCTTCTCTCAACGACTCATTTTCCAGTGAAGCACTTAACCCTGCAGTGTTTTTGGTACTTCGCACTTGACTAACGATTTGATATTGAAAGATAATAAAAATAAGTTTTGAGTTTGTTAAAATACTCAATTGTTAAAAAAAAAATTAAATAAATAAATCTGAAGCAAGTGACTTACAACTCGCAACTATTCTTGTAGCAGACCACCTAAGGTACTGATTGTCAAAGAAAATAGTTTCTATCGGCCGTCCAAATCCAAATATCACCAGGTCTAAGGGGCCAGTTATAGTTATCATTGAAATGCATCATTGAAAATTTTCATTCCCATTTTTAAGACAAATAAACAAAATGCAATGGCTTTTATTGGTACCAAAATGAAGGTAATGAGTAGTAGAATTTTTTTACTCTATAAAATACAAAACTTTGATTTAAACTTTCTTTTAAATTTACTTTTATTATTTCACTGATAGAAATCAATTTCAATGAACAGCTGATTTTCGTTTCTTTAATATGGAACACAATCATTTCACTGAATGTGTTCAATTCTCTTTCTATTCTCAAATGTCAGTTTTCCTTTCAATGATCAACTCTAACCTCAAATGCATAGAATTAGTTGTAATCAGCCACTGACAGGATCTTTTACTGAAACCAATTTTTCAATGATTGCTATAACTGGCTTGTCAAAAAAATGAAGTCAGAATTCCACTGATGTGTTCCAATGATGCATTTCAGTGAAAGCTATAACTGGGGCCTAACAAAAATGTGTTCCCCTGTTTATCTGATAATGGTCAAAAACTAGTTAAGTGTACACACTATTCTTTTCTGTAAAAATGATTTCATCGACGGTGATCGTGAGCGGAGAAACTTTTTGTATATTAACATTTGGAAACAGCTCTGTACCAACCCCAGTGCAAGTGGAAAATGTACTCGTATTTAAATTTCTTTGGGCCTTACTAATAATCAAATTTAATGTACAGGTTAAAAGAAAATCTCCAGATTTTAGAAAATCCGCATACCAATAACAAATTTAATCTCCAGCTTAGTCGTTAGCAATATGTCAAAATCGAATATACGGAAATCCATGTTTAAAGTCGAACACTAACTTCAAAGTGTTGCCTTGGTGCTGTTTTATGGTACCTAGATTTGTATTTAACACTTAAATCTATTCCCATGTTATCGGGTCGAATTCATAGGTTGCTTTCAATCTTCAGATTTTTGTTTTAAAGTGAAACAGATTTACTATATTTAGAAGTACTTGATATATTGTTTGTATGCTTATGTGAGATATTATACATATAGAATAGAATGTACTTGACGAAAATGAAATTTCGATAATAATCTAAATTGAAAAAATACAAAGGCATTAAATTAATCATAAACAGAGTCGTAACATTGTAAATCTCTCAAATTTCGCATACAAATAAATGTTGATAGATTTACGTAGCTTATGACGACTTAGCGACTTAGCGCCTTTGCGGAATATTTTTAATGCCACTTTGTCCGTCTACAGTAGGATAATTTTGTTTTTGATACTGCTTTCAGAGGTTATGGTTAAATGTGAGGTTTTGATTAAAAATTCAAACTTTGGATTTTTTGTTACGAGTTGAAATATTCATGGATTAAAGATGACTCAATGTGAAAAAACTGGACCCTCCTGTTTACTAATAGAAAACCTTAAAAAACAAAACAATTAAATTCTCACACAAAATATGCAAATTCACTTATTTCAAAGTAATTTAAGTTTAATATTTTCGCACTTTTGTTCCTATATATGTATATGTACATTGCGAATTAAAAATATTAAAATAATATAAAATATATAAAAAATATGTTTACTTGTTAGAAAATATGGTGTTATTCATTTAAAAAACAATTAAAAAGTCGCTCCGAAACTTCAAATTAATTGACGTAATAAGTACTATAATACTTTCTGTTAAAAAATAATATGGCAATACTTAATACTTAACTGAAAGTATAAGGCAAATTATGACAGTTCCTGCTTTGTTTTTTTTTTTTTTTTGTATTAATGTTGTGTCAGTGGGTTTACCGTCTGTGCTGCTAGCAAATAATATGAAAAAAAAAACAATAATAGATTCACAAAATAAAAGAAAAAGAGTATCTGTTGAAAACTTGATAAATGTTCTGCTTTTTTGAGGCTAGGGTTGTAACGAACTTTCTTACACAATTGCTGACAGATTGTTGAGAAATGTTATGAAGATCACCTTATTGAAAATAAATAAAGTGGAATTGAAAAACACAGACAGATGAAATAACTACCGGTATTATTCCTTTATTAGTAAGGCCCTTTGTCTTTAAAAATGACAGACCATTTTATGTCAAATGAAGACGAAGAAGAAATAACTTCTCAACTGTATCATATATATTTGTACATATATTTATATAAGACGAAGTCTTAAAAGTTTCAAATTACTTTAATTCAAAGACAAGTCTTAACTTAGTTTTAGACATGCATACGTAATTGTCTTAGAGTTTTCGGAACTATTTTTTCCGGATAAACAAGAAAAGGTAAACTATTTGGGGACTGACACCTTCTCAGTTATGATCACCTATCACTGTTTTTTCATTTAACTAAGTTTTCTTAGTTCCGGAGATGGTACAATCATGAACTGTACGCAATCTACCTAGAAGCAGATATCGTGACAAAGATTAAGCTCGGTAGACTCCGGTGGGCAGGGCACCTAGCTCGCATGAGCGAAGAGGAACCTGCTCGGAAAGTTCTTTGTGGTACATTCTATGGTAGACCATGCCTGCGCTGGAGAGATGGCGTAGACCAGGACGCCCGAAGCCTTGGGCTGCGCAACTGGATGGCGTCGGCTAGAGACCGGAATAGGTGGAGAGACTTGTTGAAAGAGGCCAGGACCGGAACCCGGTTGTCGAGTCGATAGTGATGATGATGAAGTTTTCTTGTTACTGGATACTGCCGACGTTAATTTTTGATGTGTTCAAAAATGCAAATCTGATAACACTTCAGTATTTTGTAGTCATTTGTTGATGTGTGATAAAAGAAGTATATTAAGAACCTCTGTAGATCAAAGAATACTTGTGCATTCCCTAAGAAACACGTACATATGCATAAATCAGTATTTCATCAACGTGTTTTGAACATAAACGGACAGTGTATATTATTTCAAAGGATGATAAGTTGGATCTATTTGTTTGTTTGTTTTATTAATATGTATAATAAAATAGCTTAACTTAACGTGGAGTGTCCATAAATAAAATGTAATAGATAAACGCAGAAAACAAAATTTCAACAGAGAGCATTTCTCAGTGGGTTGATTAAATATCGGTTAAAAATAGCGAAGTCTCGTTTAAAAACTATACGTAGCACATGTTGCTAAAATAACTTAGTCAACTCGATTAAGCTTAAATATTTTAACTGAACATCAAAAAAAATTATATTTACCGAAAAATTTTGTTATGATTTGAAGTCTCTTAATAATGAGCAATTAACTTTGTTTAGTCAAATAATTACTTTTAGTTATTTTCACATAACTCTACATTACTAAACCAAATCTTCCCGTTTGAATTCAACTAAAACGGTATATCAATGAAATTTAACTTGTAGTTTGTTAAAAATAAAATGATATGTTGGACGAGTTACTTAAAAAAACTTACTTTTTTTCCATATATATGTTGAGTGTACGTTAATTTTGCATTAAAATTGGTCTTCTATACCTACGCTGTACGTTCAAGTAGAAAAAAAACAGAGGGTCGGCAACTCTAATCAAGTTATTTGGCCAATGCAACCGAGTTAATTGGCTATTGCCATTTAAAAAGTTGGATAAGGCAACCGAGTAGATAAGTTGATCCAACTGAGTAGAGGATATACTTAAAATTACCAATTAGCTAATCTAGTTAGTAGGAATAACGTAATATAAATATGTAAGTTTTCTTAACCAACCCACTAGGTGGCTCACTCCAACCGAGTACACTGACTTCTGAAAATGATTGAGTTGGTTTAAGCAACCCAGTAGATTATCTACTCATATTGTTTATTAATACATTTTAATCTTATTAACTTAACTGCCCTGAGCTGAGTGTATAGACCATTATAAATAGCTACATTGCTGACTCCAATTAATTTAATTGCTTAAACCAACTGTTTGTAACATCAACCTATAGTTATAACTGCCAAATGGGTTCGTTATTCAAATTTAATACTGTAATATTTTTGCTAGCTTCGTTAAATAAAACTTATTACTTCTTTTAGAATTTCTTCTTTATTTACACTTTTCAAATCAAAACAATAAATCTCAATTTATAATCAACTCTAATACTTTTATTCCAACTTAAATCCACTTTTTTAATTACACTTTCCACAATCCAATAGTTCAGCTTTGCACACTTTCATAATCGAAAATAAACTGTCTCTCGCTCACCGTGAACACTCCCTTATACTCGTATACTCAAATTAGTTGTTCTCGAAAGTTCTTGTCTTGGAATTTTCTAGATGGTTGGAATAAGGGGAAATACATTTGACATTGGAAAAGAGCTTTTTGTTTCTTCCATAAATTAGATATGCAGTTTTCCAACAGATGGCGCTGTAGTAGTATAAAGCTCTGTTCACAACAATACTCACGACAACTGAGAAGAGTGTCACCTGCAACAATGTAAGTTTTCAAATACAATCCATTAATCTGATTACATCAGTATTAAGTAGGCAATTTAATAAGTTACTTTTACTAACCTAAACGGTTATTGCAACCAATTTTAATAAGGAAAATTAACTGAAAAGTTATTTAATTAAATTTAGTATTCTTTGTAGATTTAACCTAGTTTTCTTAATCGAGTTAACTTATATGTCTTTTTAATGGCATGCGTTTGCAGATTCTATATAAGAAGTCTCACTTGTTTACTTTTATACAAGTTTTTCTTTATTTTAAAATATTTATTTTTCTATGTGAGTGTTCTAGCGTACATCAGTTAACTTTTGAAAGAAACTTCGAACATTCTGAGATTCTTTCTTAGGCAAATTGTACGTATTGTTGTGAACAGAGCTTTATACTACTACAGCGCCATCTGTTGGAAAATTGCATATCTAATTTATGGAAGAAACAAAAAGTTCTTTTCCAATGTCAAATGTATTTCCCCTTATTCCAACCATCTAGAACATTCCAAGACGAGAAGCTTCGCGAATTTTCGAGAACAACTAACATGAGTATATAAGGGAGTGTTCGCGGTGACCACAACACAGTTAATTTTTGATTACGGAAGTGTGCAAAACTCTGCTTATTGGATTGTGTAAAACAACTGTGATTTTAATTTGAATAAAGTAATTGAGTCGATTATAAATTGAGATTTATTGTTGTGATTTGGAAAGTAAAAATAAAGAAGAAATATTAGAAAGAGTAATAAGTTTTATTTAACGAACCTATAGCAAAAATATTACAGTATGTTAAATACTTCCGCCGGCTCCTTTTAAATATTTAAAACTTCAAAACGTTCGCACTGTGTTTAATCAGTGTCTGTTTAATATTTAATTCATCATCACGGACAAGTTATATAATAGATTTATATCGATCCAATTAGAATATTACTGTAAAATTTGGAGTCAAGACAAAAGCCTTATATTTCTAGGAAAAAAGTTAATTTAATTGTTAAAATATTTATTTATTTTTCTCTGGTAGTAAATTATTTTCTTCTCAAATGTTTATTTTAATTATGTTAGCCAAATTTGAAAATTATTTTGTCTTTAATGAATAATGAGTTATAAGGGAAAAATAAAAATATGAAAATATGACATGCAAAGACCAGTCTTAATAGCTTCTTTTGACCAGTGTTGTATTTATTTTTTCGTCAAAATATAGTTTTCTTTCGGCTCATTACATTTTTAACTTATTCACCCTGCTCAGTTAACTGAAAATTAAAGTAACTCCCTTCAAAACTATCAAACCCATTCAATATCATTAAAAGAAAAAACATCACCAAAGCGGGTCAAATCACTGAACCTTAACGAAACCTCAACCAGCCAACTATTGAATAAAAGAATAATCGTACTTACAGCAACAAAAACAAACACAATCCATACAACTTTACCCTTGGTTCTCTCTAGATTTATTCTTTTCCCCAGTTATTGAACTAAAAAATCAACAAAATAAAAATAAGTAAAACTCCCCCGGAAATGTACGCTAGACTGGTCAATTACAAAAAAAAAGATATAAATTCTTTTAAAAGATAAAGAGATACATTATTATGCATATTACTCGCATGTAGAATGTAAATACTGGAAATAGTTTTGCAAAATTAATTTTCAAGATGTTTAAAGAAAAATCCTTGGAATCATCATGGCACCCTCGTGTAATACAATTCAAATTAAAATTATGCCAAATGTAATTCTTGAGTAATCAGCATTAAAGAGGAAATTTCAAAAGCTTTTAGAGAAGCCCTTGAGGCTCGGCAAATACGAAGATACGCACTAGACAGCGGGGTAAATAAGAATCGAATTTGGGATATTTGCCAAAATGTGTGTCTTTCAGCGGCATTAGACAATTCACATATTAAGTAGTAGCTATGGGCTCAACCTCTCTGGGGGCGTCAAAAAAAATTAATAGAAGCTCATAGATCTTCCTATGCAATGAATCGTTCATTCCGTCAAATGGAATACAAACACGTTCCCAAATATTTCTTAGCAAAATTCGACACAAATGTTAAAGCTGAAGAAGCGTTATGGTAATTTGATTACCAACAAAAATGTGCAGAATTTAAAGGCGAATCCATGTATCTACTAAATTATCTTGTTTCAATAGTGTTGAACTTGAATTCTGATTTATATTTTAGAGTAAGAATGTGTAAATTTATTTTCTTCAAACAATGCTCTTTGAATGCTTTAAGCCCAATGTTCCTTCAATCCGCCCCTGCCGCATCGAGCAGATAATGATTATAATGGCACTGATCGAATGATTTGTTTTAAATTTGCCTTAAGTAGAATCTAATAACGAAATCTAGAAATGGATGAGTGGAAGGAGAACCAAACTTTATACGTAAATCAAACAGAAAAACACAATCAGACAGCTTCAATAGCAATTTTTGCCTTCAAAATTAACTTTTTAATAAATCATTTGATGGTAGCGCCCATTACAAGTACTCGTACTTTGGTCTTATTAAACATTTTGATCAAACTCCGTGAGCGTATTTAAGTCTTAAATAATTATTATGTCTTTTGATAGACTTTGAAGACAATTCCGCAATCCCACAATTCCCAGGATACATATTGTTTCTTATTGAAGATGGTAAATACATTTATATAGAGAAACGAGCTGACTTATCCAACCATTCAGGTGAAAGTGAAGAGTGACTGAATTTGTAAATAAACTTTGAAGTTAAAGGAGCTTGTTTTCGAGAGCTAATAAAATGTAGATGAAAGATAAGAGAAGTCCTTGAAGGTTTAGTTTACAAAATGATTGAAATGGGCGGGTAGTAAACTTATTTTATTACTTCAATTTATCCCAAAAAGATGTCTTCCTGAATCCTCATCTTTAGGTACCTACTTGTTAAAATGAAATGAGATAATTTAAAGCTAAGTTGCGAGAAGATGTCATTATTTTTGATTAGGTTCAACCTAGTTTCGGTTTACTGCTAAGCATGTGTGGGATTATTGGGAAATTGAATGATTTGAAGGATGCTTACGTTTAATTTTCATATATTTTATCATGGTTGTCTCCTTAAAATGTGGTTTGTGATTAATTTATCTACAAAGTAATTGGTTGTGAATATCTAAGGAAGGAATCTACATCTTTTTGAATATGACATTTTTGAAAGTTTAATGGAAATCAAACTTGAAGGCCGTTTGATAGAAAAAGTGTAAGAAGGTGTAGAAAAGGTGTGAGAAATAAGTATAAATAAATTATAGAGACCCAACAGATTTAAAAGTCCCTGAACCTTGGGACTTACAACTCACAAACATTGTCAGCAGAAGTGTAGGGGACCGACCTACAATTTTCTCCCAATCTCGAACGATGCTGGAGAAGATGAAGGCACCTTTCGCCCTATAAGATACTCATTCAGGACCCCTGAAAAATAAAACATTGTTTTAAGGTTCCAGGAGCTGGGAATCAATCCCATTCTAACCACTTTGCCACTTGAAGTACTCTTAAATTTAATAAACTCAAAAAAATCCTCTTAATTTGGGGATCTCACTCGAGATTACCTTTAATGTCACCCTGAAAAACTCAGGTTTATTGACACATATTTAAGCACGTATAGACTTAGGACTGTCAAGAAGGGGGGATTTTATGATTTTGATTCGTAGCACTTTGGAGGGCCTTGCACTGGAGATATTTAAATTATTCTCTATGGATTGTAAGGAAATTTTCAAAAACTTAATTTTAATAAAAATATGGACATGCACATTGGGATCAGTTGATTGCCTGGCATAGGTAATACTCGTATCTTGGTGTTAAATCAATCAGACCAAAAACATAAATGTTAAAAAAAGAGCCAAGTTCTTCTATACAAAAACCTTTGTGTAACAAGTCAGCCGTGAAAAGTACTGAGATCTAAAAGTATGTTATGCCAAGTTCTTACTTCAGGAACGTTTAATACTGACTATTCAAAGTAGAATAATATTGAAACAGCTACAATGTAATATAGAGAAATTTTATTATTTAATGATTACTGACTAAAATTTGATGGGTTCACTGGTCAAGTTTTAAAAACCTTTCGAATTGGACAATGGACATACAAAAAAAACTTGCCAAGTAAGCCCATCAAATTTTAGTCAGTACCTAATCATTAAATAATAAAATTTCTCTATTACATTGTAGCTGTTTCAATATTATTCTACTTTAAATATTCGGTATTAAACCTTCATGAAGTATAAGAACTTGGCGTACTTTTAGATCTCAGTACTTTTCACGGCTGACTTTTTACACAAATGTTTTTGTATAGAAGAACTTGGCTCTTTTTTAACATTTATGTTTTTGGTCTGATATAATTTACATCAGTTCTGTGGAAGTGGGCGGATACCACGCCCCTGAATGAAAAACCTCAAATTTTATAATTTTTTTCTTTGTATGCAATTTAAGCCCTACCGCTTTACCAAATTTCATCGTTTTACAGCAGTCTTACACCAATTCAGAGAAAGTGGGCGGATACCGCGTCCCCCGAATGGAAAACCTCAATTTTTATTTTTGGTCCTTAAAATGCAGTTTAAGCCCTACCGTTCTACCAAATTTCATTGTTCTACTGCAATCGGAAGTGTGCCACATATAATTTACATCAGTTCTGAGGAAGTGGGCGGATACCACACCCCTGAATGGATAACCTCAAACTTTATATTTTTTTCTTTGTATGCAATTTAATCCCCACTGTTTTACCAAATTTCATCGTTTTGCAGCAGTCGGAAGTGCTCAATTCAACCAACACCAATACGGAGAAAGTGGGCGGATACCACGCCCCCTGAATGGAAAACCTCAAATTTTTGCCTCTGCTTGCATGACGAGACCTACCGTTGTGCAAAATTACAAGATTCTACGATGTCGGGAAGTGCTCCATAATTTTGATGATCTGTCAGTCAGTCAGTCAGTTACGGTTTTTGTGATTTTTGAGGCCTTATATCTCAGGAACCGCTTATGCTAGAAAATTGAAATTTGTGCTTGATACGCCCTGCCTTTGGAAGTCTGACGTCTGAAGATCATCTAAGCCTCTTCAACAATTACAATTTTTTGTGAATATAAACACAGTGATGTATTAGATTTGATTTGAAATAGCTAATAGTTCGATTCTTATTCAAAACTTTATGAAGATCTTTCGTTGAAGATATGAAGCATTTTAGTTTCTTTAGAAGTTGTTTAGTCGTATAAATAAAAACCACATAGAGGACCTTTTATTTATTTCAAGAATTCTGTTATATTGTAAGTCAATACTTATGAAAGTTTTCTTAAAGAAATATTTTCAATTTGTACGTGTTTATTATTAAAAAACTTTTTTATCAGTAACGGAATAACTCTAATTAAAGAATTTTGTAAATACATATTTCAAATTCGGGTAACATTAACGAAAACACAAATTATTAATTTGTTTACACATCTGAGTTTGCCTAAGTACCGAAAAAAAACTAGTATACCAAATTTTGTTTATTTTTGAAAGTTCTCAAAGGCTCAAATATGCTTTAAGATCATTATTTTTATACTTAAATAGTCCTCCCATAATGTCTTAAATAATCTCTCCATAAACAGGGATATAAACACAACTACTTCCTCTATAGAAACCTTAATAGATCCTTGTCGAATATTTTGCTTTTAAATAATTGGCCCAATTTTCAATGACTTTCCCAATTAACTTCACGTGTTTTCAATTGGTTAATAAATTAAATAGTTTAGTAACAAAGTTCCCACTCAATAGGTTTTACATTTTTTGATAGAATGCAAGATAATCAGAAATTAAGTGTGTTTATTTTAAAACTTTAAGGATTTTTTTTAGTTACAAAATAAAAATGATATGAGAACTTTGAATTTCCCAAAACGACAGATCAATTTCACATTAAATAGTTGCGAATGTCTTGAAATTTTTCTGTGGATCGTGTAGTTTTCTTTAATAACCACATTCTGACACCATTTTATGTACAATGAGAGCTTTAGTGAATCATCAATTGCTAATACCTAGCTTTAACTTTAAAGCTTTCTGACGAAATTTACTTCCAACGCAAAAGCATATCTTTTTGTAATATGTCAGATTACAAATATGTGTATCGTGGGGCTCTTCTTTTACATTAATAAAGTTACTTCTAAGTAGCCTTACTGACATTTCATAGCAAAATATATAAAGACACCTAAGAAATGACAATTTCAAAACTCAAATTTTTAATTAGACCGGAGCTTGTAATAAAACATATTTTGACACATTGGGATTAGTTGAACGAAAAATAATTTGTGGTGAAATGAACAGCTTCTGAAAAATATAAATTAAGTTTCTGACTTGTTTTTAAGAAACAGCAATACCTCCTGTTATTAAAACCTTTGAGAAAACGTTTGGTTTCAAGAAATATAGACTCCTTTCATTTGAAATAAAAATAAAAAATACTCCTGAAATACGCTTTACCTTTGAGGTTTACTTTGAAAGACGAAAGACAAAACGAATGTTAGATGCTTGATATTGCTCTATTTCTCCTTCCCTCTCATTATTATGTATATAAGTTTTTAACTTAACCAACATGCATTGATATCTTTGATATAGTAACAGATTACTCCTAAAACCCTGCATTTATTACTTATTTATTAAGTTTTCAAAAATGTTCAGGAAAAATTAGAAAGCACCCTGTATTTGCTGAAAGAACTAACAGTCTGTATTTAACACTTACCTTAAAAATTCAATCTAACTTCTTTTCATTTGGATTAACAATATAATTCCGTCTATTGTTCTGCTAGTTTCACAAAAACAACTTCTAACTGAAGCATCTTTTTTGGTCAATTCTCTTTCACAGCTACACAGCCTTTCCAATTAAATATTAGTGAATCTGAAAAGAAATAGAAAGTTTTAGGTTTCTTGTGTATTTTGTTTGTTTGATTTTTTTGTTTGGCTTAGATTAATTTCAAATATATTTTTCATTTCTATTGTCCAAAAGATGAGATTTGATAAAAAAAAAATAAAGTCAAAATTAACAGACATAGCCATTGAGAAAAAAGCCTTAATCACTGGAGCAAAATTAAAAACAAAAAAGATTCTCCAAGGGGGTCAATGTTGTAAAGCTCGTAGGTATACTAATAAATAACACAATCTATTCAGGGCTGGAATAATGATAAGACGAAGTTCAAATTTGTCTATGGCGGTGATTAACAAGGGGCCCTTGATAAAAATTTTGGATAATCGTGCTAAAGCAAACACACAATAAGAGACTACTAGATCCTTTCCTCTTTTTGAACTCAATCAAAACTGGATGACTCCGTGAGAATATCCAATATGTGACTCCAGACTCTAAATGAAAATTAAGTTTGTACAGTACAGTAAAATACGAAATATCAAAATAATCATTACTAAGTCTACTAGTCTCTAATCAAAATTTAAATTCATATATTTACACACCTTAAACTAAAAGTGACGTATTCAACTTTTCCTCAAAAGGACAAAAATCAAAAAATATCAAAAATTTAGCTAGAAGAATGGGTATATTTATTTTTTCCTAAAAACTGCCTACGACAAAAAAACGACGTGTAATTCGCAAATTTCTTAATACATTGGAAAAGTTTTTTATTTTTTTATTTCCTTTCCAACAGTATAAAATTCACCACCATCAAACATCATTCTGATTTATGGGAAACTATTTCATAAACGTCTTATTTCTAGTTTTCGACTTTTAATTTTTCCTAGACCGATTCTTAGATATTACTGAATTTTGTTTTACATTCTTCCATACGTCTTTCTTAAATCTAATGAGACTTTCGATTGCAAAAATAAATACTCTTGTAATATTTTTACTAGGTTCGTTAAATAAAACTTATTACTCCTTTTAGAATTTCTTCTTTATTTACACTTTTCAAATCAAAACAATAAATCTCAATTTGTAATCAACTCCAATACTTTTATTCAAACTTAAATCACACTTATTTAATTCCACAATCCAATAGTTCAGCTTTGCACACTTTCATAATCGAAAATAAACTGTCCTCCGCTCACCGTGTACACTCTCTTATATACTCAAACCAGTTGTTCTCGAAGGTTCTTCTCTAGAATATTCTATTTGCTTGGAATAAGGGGAAATTCATATGGAGATAGAATGTTCTAGTAGTTTGGAATAAGGGGAAATTTAGATGCGATGGAAAAGAGCTTTTTTTTGTTCCCTCATAAAGCAGATATGTAATTCCCAACAGATGGCGCTGTAGGAGTATAAAGCTCTGTTCGCAACACTCTTTTTACCTCTTCCCGTTTAGAAAGCATCAAACGCCGCGCCGATTTCGCATTATTAATCAAAATGGCGGAAATTCTGCACAGGAATTGATGATTGGAAGCTCAAAACGATGGAAAAAACAATCACACCTTCTTTAATACAATATTGAATCCTTCTAATTATGACAAATTATACTGGACTAATTTAAAGAAAAAACAATGGCGCAAAATTTTAAACTGCCTATTATTAAGGTACTAGTATGATACTACTTAACAATTTGCTAATTTTATAGTAGTTTACTAACTCATTCTTAATTTTAAACATTTTGTAACTAGTATCGTACTAAAAGAATTTTCTTAATAAATTGCTTTTGAACACACCTAAAACAATGACATTTCGTGTAAAAAAGTACGAGTAAGTACACGATCCTTTTTTGATGTTTGCAAATGTCAAAGAGTCATATGAAATGAAGCTAGCACGATACTAAAAAAATAAAGTAGGTGATTTCGATGATTTTAACTTTAATAAAAGGGTAGAGAAAGTATGATGCTATATTCCATTAAAATTTGCAAATTCGTTGTTATAACCTATACTCTGTCCAACAAAAATTGTCAGTACAGGCCTTATGGGAGAGCTTTTTCTAAAGCAGTGGCGCCTGATGCACCCTCACTACAATGCGTTAGGAAAAATACCACTAAAAAAAGAGCAAGCCACTGACTTTTCTTAAGGAATTGTTGTTGTAATTCTTTGCAAAAAGTTGTACACCCCAACACGACCGTCGTATCCCACTGCTGATGAGATACTGTCAAGATCAAGACAAGAGTGTCAAGTGTCACTCAATACGATCGTGCGCTCTTTATCTACATCAAAACAGAGTTACCATTATCATTCTCAATGGCAAGCAAAGAGCTTTTTCAGTGGTTTTGATTAAGGAGCTTTTGGGATTTGAAGCTTTTGAGAACACATTTTAAGAAGATGAGTGTGTTGAGTGTTGTCGTATTGCTTTTCAACTTAAAAAGAAAACGCGCCTATTATCTTACCGCTTGGCGTTGTGGGAAAAGGTAAATTGATTATTGTTTTCAGTCGTTTTGAATCGGCAGACGGTAGCCCTACGCGTTTTTTACTTTCATTTGCGGCGATTTATAATTTAAACTACGGAATCCCTGTGAGAGCTTTAAAAGGCGACACACTTATGCATGGCAATGCAACCAGAATGAGAGACAAACGTCCTATCTTCCCTGTACTGACAATTTTTGTTGGACAGAGTATAGTATCATACTAAAACAGCTTTAGCATCGTACTAATTCAATTAAAATTTTGCGCCAATATATTTCAACTTGCCAAAATCCGGCCTTGACTATATCTATTGTTTGGAATTAATAGCATGCGGATTATATTTTTTTTTTTAGTCTTCTTCTGAAATGCTTCGTTGCGTGTAATTAATTGGTATACAAAGAGGTGTCAGTTAGTCTTTCTGCATGGCAGACCATCAGCAAAGCGCCCAACATAAATTGCGGTACTAACGATTATGGCTAACCACAAAGCCCGGTCTTTGGATATTCATCGTTTCTAATTTAATTTTTTTTTTTTTTGCAATTATTTTAAACAAAAGAATTTGTGCAAAGAAAGATAATATTTTTAGAAACTGAAAATTATTAAAATTTATTATTTCCTTATTTAGATTAGATGAATTTTAATTAATTTTAAATTGCTTAATTAGAAAAAATAAAACATACAATACTTGATTTACGTCTCTTATAAGTAACAAGTCAGACTTCAAAATTCAGTGTAAAATTTGAATACAAATTAGGAACAGCTTGTCGTTTATTTTTTTTTTAAGTGGTATTAATGAAATTTCGCATATGTAAATGTTATCGCTAATCGCTTTTCAATAAATTCTGTTTGCAATAAAATTAAAATAATATCATAAAATTAACGGCATCAGGTCCGAAATAAAGATGAAAAAAAACATGAATAAATGTTTATAATGAGAAAGAAATTCGTTAGGATTGACCTTCTATGTACTTGCAGAAAGACCTTCTTCGTACATAAAGCTTTAAAAGGGTTAAAGCCGATGAAAAGACCATTACAAGAAATTAAGCATTTAAATAAATTTAAACTGGTAATGATATGTATGACATCATGTGACTTAGCTACTCAGTTTGTACTATTCTTTGTCGGTGTTTAATCTTGTTTACTTGCTCATAGGTCAAATAATAATTTCGAGAACACAAAATTTCCAGAATCTAATCAAACATTTGAAGTCCAAAAAAGTTTGTTTCACCATAACGGGCGGGATAAAGCGGCTTAGACGCACACTGTCGTAACAATCGTCATTAGGGTAATAAGCTCCAAAATTTGGCTGTTGGTCGACGACATCGCTCTTGAAATAAGACCTCGAATCAGCTGCAAAAAGGAAATTTAAATTCGGTAATGGTGTCTCCGTTGTATAGAACCTGGTTGGATTAATAATGTTTGTACTCTGACTCTGGCCTTCTGTGTAATCCAAGGCAACGACAGTGTCTCTCAAACACCGGAATCTTTTCCATTTAAGACTGGACAATGTTGAACCACACTGGGCACACATAGGCAAACATCACACGGATGAGGGCAAGGCAGCAAATCAACTTCACACTGCTAACAACCGTTTCGTCAGGTCAAAGACTCCCCTAGCCCTGGCAAGGGCAGCATTTATATGTCAACGGTATATTTGATGCAGTTGTGCTTCAGAGACACAGGTATCTGGGACATCACACAGAAAGAAGAGAGTGAACTGCAATCTCTGAAAATACTCCATGTATCTAAGCTTCTCAAGGAAGTAAGTCTGGAGGAAGAACTGTAGTATGAGCGATCATACACAATACACAGCTCTAGACGGGTATACAATAGAAATACATAGATCTA